>CAMZMU010000093.1:23887931-24495225 GCA_947311845.1 Poa pratensis
CCCCCCCCCCCCCCCCCCCCCAAGCTTAGACCTCGCTTGTCCCCAAGCGAAAGCTGAGCTCAGTAAACTAGAACAAAGTTTTATGGAGTGAAGCATCGATAATAAAGATACGGACAAGAAGCATCAGTAATTACTAAGCAACACAACTCATTTTAAACAGCAACTTCTCTTCATATAACCTAACTTGAACATGAGTAGTGAAACAACCACAATAAAAATACACGAAGGAAATTATAGATTAGTAATGGCACATTCATTCTTGGTCATAGAACAATAAGCAATCAATACTTATCTTTCGAAAGGAGTCTTTATATTAGAGCTTATATTGCAGAACTTCCACACTCAATTACCACACCTTCTTTACAGTCATTGATAACTTGCAAAGCTATTTCTTAGAGACAAAAGTCTTTGTGCTAAGACAAGGAAGGATAAAGACATGATTGACAATATTATGATATATGGTTGAATCACAACAACTCAAATGCTTGCTCAAGGAAGAAGGAATAGGTGTACTGACTCAACATGAAAAGTAAAAGAAAGGCCCTTCGCAGAGGGAAGCAGGGATTAAGTCATGTGCTAGAGCTTTTAGTTTTTGAAATCATATAGAGAGCAAAAATTAAGTTTTGAGAGGTGTTTGTTAATTGTCAACGAATGGTAGCGGTGAAAACATATTCTCCCTGTCAAACAGACTTTTAAGAGCGGCTCCCATGAAGGACGTTATTTCTACCAGCAAGGCAGATCATCCCTCTTTCTCTTTGGTTTACACACGCAGATATTTCACTGTTTGTCAATGCTTACTGATAATTCAGGGCAAAAGTGTGAAGAGAATTAAGCGATTAAAGTTGTAATTAAATTGGGACTGGGCATCCCGTTGCCAGCTCTTTTTGCAAGTTATTGGATAAGCGGATGTATATGCCACTAGTCCAGGTGTAAAGTCTGTTTGACAAGTAGAATAAAGGATAACCACACTACTTCCTCATGAGCTAGTAAACATTGACACAAAAGGGAATATTAACTTTTGAATAAATTAAAGGTAGCACATGAAAAATTTACTTGGAGCGGCAAAGAAATACCACATATAGGTAGTTATGGTGGACACAAATGGCATGGGTTTGGCTCAAGGATTTGGATGCACGAGAAGCATTCCCTCTCAGTACGGTGGTTACACTACAACAAAGTAGGCATGTAGAGACGTTATCTGATGATTGAAGACGCTATATTTCATCTCTACAGCATTGTAAAGTCGCTCATGTAAAGCGTCTCAAGCGTCTTCCCCTCCACCGTCGCAAAGAACGTAGGGTCGCTTGGCCTGCGTCTCAATACGAAGATGAGACACCCCTATTGCATCTCTACAAGCTTAGAGACGCTATGTGATCCGGATAGTATGACGTCTCAACCATCGCTAGGAACGCTCTCATTACGCCTAAAAACTAGGAATGCCTGACGTCAGGTTCAAATTTTATCATTATAAATACATTATTTTTGGTAGATGATCAATAGTGATTATGATTCATCATCAGGCAAGGTAATTTTTCCAGTCATGAACCATTCATACACAAAATTACATTATCTATGTATATGACTCAGAAACAAAACCATAGAGATATAATTATATTATTAAAGTGAAATAGAAGTTAGCGATATGTACAAGCATCCACAAGGTGCGAACACACTTGGAAAAAATCAAACAAATTTACTACACTTCCAGATTTTTCTGCCTCTACTAAATAGTACGAACTACATCAGAACATTCAACATTGAGATGTCAAATATCTTCAAGCCCACACATTCTAAGATGTCATTTATATTCATCCAACACCTGCAAGAATGTTAATAAAATGTATATATTAGTTAATCGGACGTATGTCCACTGGAAAAAATTAACACATAAACTTCAATAATTTAAGCCGAGGAGTATTAAATAATTGCAGTTACATATATTCGAAAAGAAAGTAAACATTGTGAGATATTACTTACACAATTTGTCACTTGTCAGCTGCATTTTTCTGATTGATATGTTCTCCTTGTTGCACATCACAAATGAATGTACTTTGTGCATCTAACATATTTATAAATTGGTATTATTCATATGCAAGGAAGGTTTGGTACCTTGGATATTATTTGGCAGAATTTCGAATTAGACAAACTGAAGTACGCAGCAAGTCATCAACAACATAGGATGCTGCATCAGCAATAAGATTATTCCCCCCGTTAACTAAATCCACTTTGTAGCAGAATACAAGAAAAATATTCACATGTCAGAAAATAACTAATAACTAATTAAATGATATTATATAAGAGCCCAAGGTCAAAATAGTATATACTTTGTGCATGTGGACGAAATTAGTGACATCCTCCATGACTTTTACTTCAAGGGCCGACACAGTTTCGATCTGTCTGCAAAACAAAAAAGAGTAACTGAATCCATTGGTGACAAGGTTAATTGTATTATCTTCAACATCTGAATCAACAATCCACGTACAATGTGATCCGCGAATTAAATTACAATAATATTTGTTTGTGCATGTGACGAAATTAGTGACATCCTCCATGACTTTTACTTCAAGTGCCGACACAGTTTCGATCTTTCTGCAAAAAAAGAGTAACTCAATCCATTGGTGTCAAGGTTAATTGTATTATCTTCAACATCTGAATCAACAATCCTCGTACAACGTAATCTGAGAATTAATTACACATATTTGTTTCTACACTAGTGGCCATGCACGTGCAACGCACGTATCGTAATTTATTATAATATAAACTATTATAATATAAACACATATTTGAATTTATATTTTTTTAGTTTATTTTACCAAGCCAGTTAAATTTGTTTCATGATATAAATTGAAATTGAACCAAATATCTCCGTGAAGTACTCAACTGTCTCATTCCAGTTAGCAATGGTGTTATAGGAAGAGGGTATTTGTTGTTTTCTGGATTTTTGATGAATTTATCTTTTGATCTCTTGTGAAACATATGTACAGTATACAGAAAAGAGCATAAATAACCTATCAAATAAATAATTTAATCAATTGTCTCCTCCTTTCCTATAGTCTCAATGCTTCCATGCCCGGTGAGCCGAGTTTGCGTCGGTCGGCCTCCACGCCCGCAGTCATGAGCACCTCGCCCTACCGTCGCCTCCCCGTGTTCCTCCACCGCCTCGCCATTAAGCTCCCGCCTCGACGGCCTTGTTCTGCCCACGTCCTACCTCCTTCACCGGTCTCCGTCTCCGGTCGCCGGAGAGCCCGAGGATGCGCTCGAGCTCGGCATGCTCGCTGGCATCCTAGCTCTCGGAGACACGGGCCTCATTTTCACCAAATAGGCGTATGTGGTGACTGTGCGTCCGTTGGCTCCACAGCACCAGCCTAGTAGATGGCTCTTGAGGATGCAGAAGCAAGCCTCCCAAAGCTGAGTGTACTTTCGTCAGCATTGTGCAAACTTCACTCGCCTATTCCGCGCAGCCCACAATCAGCACGATTCTTTTTTTTTTTTGAGATTCAATCAACACGATTCTGAGAGGTGCATTTCCATCATGTGAGTGGGAATAGCTTAAGAACACAAGAGAGAACAATAGCATTAACAAAAGGAAGTTGGTTATAAGATATAGTAAATCGTATAATGCTTTTCCATGTCCTGGTGTATCATCAAGTACATCTTTCGTGAAGACTTCAGATAATAAGTTGGATTATTCTGAATACTCATTGGTTGTCCCATCACTCGGCTTTCAGAAGTGCCCCGCTAAGGAAGTGATGCTCCTGGAGAGAATTTTCACATGCTTCCCCACATGTTCATGTTACATACCTATTAAGAAAAATCAGTGTCATCAATTTGAGGCACCATAATGAGTATTAAAAGATCGCAGAACTGAACCTGAAAGCAAAATACACCCACTTCGCTTGATCTACAGCAGAATGGTGCCAATTATGTCGAGGCAATTGAGGAGCAGATCGTATCTGACAAAGTACAGGCTTCGTTTGCGTTCTCCAATAGGATTATTCAAATATAAGGACCTCATTGTCACTGTCTTTATTCTCCGGCAAGCTTATCAATATGAGTTTTATAAATAGTAGAAAAATCTTATAACAGAGAGCAAAAAAAAATTAATGTCAGTAGGCAAGTGCCAACATAAAAAATTCAGATGGTCCTTCAGTTGACAATTCTTGAATGATACGCTAAGAAAAATCAACACTACTTGAATGATCACCCGGATTATTCAACCCTTCACAATACCAAGATTTTCATGCCTCGCCTTGGAATAATTCAACCTATGTAGAAGACTAACAGAAAATTTCTACCGGTAATTTCAACCATTATTGTAGTCAGACATTGACCCATGAAGAAACAAGTTCCTGAAACCTAATGGCATGGGAGATCATGAAAGCCAAGTGATAGCTTGATCGGCCAAATGTAGCTTGAAGTTAAAAGTAAGTTTATCCATAGCAGTATGCATGGGTTCAGGTCAACTTCTGTTAATAATTTACGATTGGTACTGAAAATATAACTAACTGCAATTATATACCTCCATCCCCACTTATAGAACATAGTATTTTGATCGAGTGAACCCACTTCTTTTTGCACTTTCTATATTTGGACACCCTGAAACAAACCCAACATTAGAATCTAACTTGTGAGATCTAATGAGTAAATCAACTGGATGGAATACCAACAATATTGTCCAGGAACTGAAGGACCTAATATATCAAAACATGCAAAAAAAATCGTGAAATCCATCAGAATTGCCTTTAGTTTCTCATCCGCAAAATATTAATAAGTGAAGTGATAGCTACAGCTTTGATGTTGCCAAACTTTCGTCAACAATTGCTTTTTCCGTTCAACCGAATATTGAGGTAACCGACACAAATTGTAACAACTTTTCTTCCTAGAAGTCAATTGATTCACATATGTTCTAGGTTCTTTGTCTGATGTAAATTTCTTAAGAGATAACCCTAAAACCAGTATTGCTTGGTAAATTAAGTAACCATCTCCTCCCAACGAAGATAAGAGTCCTAGGATTTATAATTTGTGAATCAGTCGCTACCCAGCACCATTGTCAATTCTCAAAATTATTTAGCTTTAGCCATGCGAGTGGCTACTCCACTTGATTGCAATCGCAACGAAACTCTGGCTTTGACCAGATGTAATTACGAGCAATTTACCTCTACTGTAGGCGTGATTTTCAGTGTACAATAAGTGTTTACAGTGCTTTCCGAATCTGTCGCACTATCCTGATGCGCGCCAGTGCCCAGTGAACCATGTGGGTTTCTTGAGGTAGTCGACAGTGCAGCGGAAAAACGGTATAAATGTAGTCAGAATTCTAGTAGATGGTGCATTGCTTGTGGCAGATGCGAGAAAGGCAGCGGAACAAAGGGGCTTACTTACAATTGACAAACGATCGGCACCAGAGCAGCAGTTTGTGCTCGACGCGGCCAGCGGGTGCAGGGGATGTCCAAGCGGCAGCCGACCGGTGCAAAGACTTCACAGCAGCGGGCGCAGCCTGCAGAGGAGCACGGGTGTCGCGTGGCGCCACGGGCAGGCGCTCCAGCGGATGGCGGCCGGCTCACTCGTGGCGGCGTGGAGGCTCGTGCGCGGCGGCGATGGTGGATTAGCGTGGTGCGGGCGGATCCGGGATAAAAACATGACCAGCCCTGGGGATGCGGCGACAGGAAGGCTGGAATCGTCGAACAGTGGTTAATGGCAGCGGCGAGGAGGGCGTCGGATTAAGGAACAGTTTTTTTAAGCGGCGGCAATTCTTCGTAATTATAAAACGAAAAGGTGTGTTGAGCTGCTCAACATTGTTGGAACGATCTGATTCGTTGATCTGATATTAAACGGATTAAATTTAATGTATCCGCAACATGTTTGCTCTTTTAATAGTAGTATAGATATATCAGTGAAAGATGGTCATAATATCGATGCCATGTGCACGTAGCACTAAGTAATCCAACACAGGTTAGCTTACTACCGACTCACTATTACTTCTGTTAGAATTAGAAAGAAAGAAACTGAAAGAATCTTGTTGTCCCCGTAGGCCGTAGTACTGTGTAATAGAGCCTACAAGCCCTGACATCACATACTTGGTCCAATCCAACCCACGATCGAACACAAGCTGGTCAATTTCATCATGGACAACGAAATATACAAATGAATTGGGGGAAAACTCGATAGAGAAAAAATGATTAAATGTGTTACCGAAATGGGAGAGGTCACTGCTCCATCAGCTGTTGTCAGGCGATCCAGCCACCAGGCAATCCAGGTCGAGCACCTTGCGCAATAGCCAGCAGCTTCGGTTGGCCGCACGGTAACCTTGAGGTAACTGAGACTGGGGACACGGGAGCAACGAATCAGCGATTGCCTGGCCAGGACGGCCAACGCACCACTGCAATGGTGGATCGGAGATGCGGCGGCGGCTTTTCCATTGGGATTGGAAGCGGCGGTTTGTGATATTGGAGTCCTCAGTCGTGTAGGGTTAAAGGATCGGCAAGTGGGGTTAGTAATATTTCCTAGATGGGCTGGGCCTAAACGAGATGTACTATCCACTCGCCATCTAGAATTGAGATATTTGGGACGATTTAAAAACGTCCCAAGAAACGCCTCTACCTGCCATTTAGTTTCCATCGTAAAGATGTTCCAGGAGGCGTCTAAATTATAACGTCTCTACGTGACTGTTTTGTTGTAGTGTTAAGGCTAGCAAGGTCATGTGGCAAGCATAAAAGTTGGGGGATACACACAAATATATATGTAATAGAAGCAACCATGCTATCTTCCCTGTAAGCACAAATGTTTTAACTCAAAGAATACTAATCTTATTGGCTAGCAAGAAAGAAAGATAAAGGGATAATATTTTTGCATGTGATTCCCTCCTTCTACTTAAGTTTTCATGGTATTGTTGCTAATGACCAATACTAAGTTTGCCACAACTAATATAATTTACTTAATGTACCCAAAAGTGGCGTCAATACTAATGGCAAGATCAGCACATAAAGAAGATTGCAGGCTAAAATAAAATGTACCGAAAGTAAAGGTGGAACTTCTCATTAATATTCTGAACAAAGACACACTCAAACCAACGGATACATGGATAACTAAAGGATTGACACTCCACATCGCAAACCATCTTATAAGATAACTTCTCTACTCATGATATGACCACGAAATTATAAAATGAAAGGATAAAGATGATACTGGGCACTCCCCCAAGCTTGGAACAAGCCAAGGGAGTGCCATTACCCCTTGACGATTTAGGCTTGATCTCTTGGTGGTGAAGAAGTCTCCTCGTCATCAAATTTCCAAGGCAGAGGCTCCCCATCAACGAAAGAGGATTTGGTTTCCAAGAACCTGAAACTAGCAGCTGAGCTTATGCGTTTGAACCTAGCTTCATACTCACAGTTTTGGTTTTGAAGATCGTAAATTTGCCCTTGTAACTTGGATGTAGTTTTACTAAGTGCGAAGATGTTATCCCACAGCTTATCAGTCTCCTTCTTGTGTTCATCAATAAGCTCAGCAATGATCTTGTGGTTGATCTCCACTCCGCGCTCTATCATCTTCTGGTACCGGAAAACTTCATGCTCTACTTCTTCTAGCCTAGCCTTCATGTCCCCTTCAACCTTGGGTCCCTTGACATCTTCTCGAACAAGGACTCCATCCACAAGCCGCATCTCTTGAGGGTGCTGCTTTAGCTCATTGATGTATGGGTTGACGACGTTCTTGAGGAAGGTATCCTTCGTAGCCCCGGATGAAGACATCTTCTAATCTTGGAGCTAAACCTGGCAGAAACAGCTCGAAAACAAAACTCGACGAAAACACGATATACGGACCTCGAGAGATCCGGGTGATTATATAGCAAAAAGTTTTACGACAAAAGGAAGGTACAGGACGAAACGGGGTCGGAGACGGGCTCCGAGGAGCCCACACGCACCCACGGCGTGGCCAGGGTGGGGCCCGCGCCCAGGGGTGGTGTGGTGCCCTCGGGCACCGTTTCCTACCCTTTTCCGACTCATAATTTTCCATATTATGTAAAAACAACAAATATTTAAGTTGAAAAGTAAATCGCGAACTTTTTCTTACCGAAACTGTTACCTATTCCAAATCAGCTTTTGCAGTTGTCTGAATTTGACTTTTTATAAAATCCTCTGGAGTTACCACTTTGATAAATCAACATCTTCATTATAAGAATCTCCAGAAATGTAATGCTTGAGTCTTTGACCATTAACCACTTGTGGTCTGTCCCCATCTAGTGAATTGATTTTAATCGCACCTGAGCGATAGACCTCCTCAATGATATAAGGTCCTTCCCATTTTGAAAGTAATTTTCCTGCAAAAAATCTGAGACGAGACCTATACAATAAAACTTTTTCACCTACGTTAAATTCTCTCTTAAGAATTCTTCTATCATGCCATTGCTTAACTTTCTCTTTAAAGAGCCTAGCATTTTCATAAGCTGCATTTCTCCATTCATCTAAAGAATTCAAATTAAGCAATCTCTTTTTACCGGCAAGTTTAAAATCTCTATTAAGTTCTTTCACTGCCCAATAGGCTTTATGTTCTAATTCTAGAGGCAAATGACAAGCTTTTCCATAAACCATTTTGTAAGGAGACATTCCCATAGGATTTTTATAAGCAGTTCTATAAGCCCACAAAGCATCGTTAAGCTTTTTAGACCAATTTTTTCTAGATTTATTAACAGTCTTTTGCAAAATAGACTTAATCTCTCTATTTGACAATTCTACTTGACCACTTGTTTGGGATGATATGGTGAAGCAATTCTATGATTAACATCATACTTAGCTAGAGTTTTTCTAAAAGCACCATGAATAAAATGAGAACCACCATCAGTCATGAGATATCTAGGCACACCAAACCTAGGGAAGATAATATCTTTAAGCATTTTTAATGATGTCTCACCATCAGCACTAGAAGTTGGTATAGCTTCTACCCATTTAGTAACATAATCAACAGCAACAAGTATATGAGTATAACCATTTGAGGAAGGAAAAGGACCCATAAAGTCAAATCCCCAACAGTCGAAAGGTTCAATAACAAGAGAATAATTCATAGGCATTTCATTACGTCTACTAATGTTACCTACTCTTTGACATTCATCACATGATAAAACAAATTTTCTAGCATCTCTAAAAAGGGTAGGCCAATAAAAACCTGATTGTAGAACCTTTTGCGCAGTTCTATCTCCAGCGTGATGTCCTCCATAAGCACTTCCATGGCATTTGCTCAATATTTCTTTCTGTTCATACTCAGGAACACATCTTCGCATAATGCCATCTACTCCTTCTTTATACAAATGTGGGTCATCCCAAAAATAATGCCTCAAATCATAAAAGAACTTTCTTCTTTGCTGAGCTGTAAAGGTCGGAGGCAAATACTTGGCAACAATAAAATTAGCATAATCAGCATACCAAGGACTTTCGCGTGAGCTTACCTTTATCGCAGCCAATTGTTCATTTGGAAAACTATCATTAACAGGTATAGGATCATCTGAAATGTTTTCTAATCTAGACAAATTATCAGCAACAGGATTTTCAGCACCTTTCCTATCTACAATATGTAAATCAAATTTTGCAGTAGAAGTACCCATCTTATGAGCCTAGGCTTAGCATCTTTCTTTTCCATAAGGTATCTAATAGCAGCATGATCAGTGTGAATAGTAACTTTTGAATCAACAATATAAGGTCTAAATTTATCACAAGCAAAAAAACTGCTAAAAATTCCTTTTCAGTAGTAGCATAATTCTTTTGAGCGGCATCAAGTGTTTTACTAGCATAATGAATAACATTTAACTTCTTGTCTACCCGCTGTCCAAGAACAGCTCCTACAGCAAAATCACTAGCATCACACATTATTTCAAAAGGTAAAGTCCAATCAGGAGGTTGAACAACAGGAGCTGTGATTAAAGCCTTTTTTAGAGTTTCAAAAGCTTCCTTGCAATCATCATCAAAAACAAAAGGTACATCTTTTTGAAGAAGATTAGTGAGGGGTTTTGAAATTTTAGAGAAATCTTTAATAAACCTCCTATAAAAACCGGCATGACCGAGAATACTACGGATACCTTTCACATCCCTTGGACAGGGCATTTTCTCGATTGCTTCAACTTTAGCTCTGTCCACTTCAATACCTCTTTCAGAAATTTTGTGCCCTAGGACAATTCCTTCATTAACCATGAAATGACATTTCTCCCAATTAAGAACAAGATTTGTCTCCTCACATCTCTGCAAAACTTTATCAAGATTGTGCAAGCAATTATCAAAGGAAGTTCCGTAGACGGAAAAATCGTCCATGAATACTTCCACAATTTCTTCACAAAAACCATGAAAAATAGCAGACATGCATCTTTGGAACGTAGCAGGAGCATTACACAAACCAAAAGGCATACGTCTATAAGCATAAGTTCCATAAGGACAAGTAAAAGTAGTTTTCTCTTGATCTTGTGCTTTAACAGCAATTTGCGAGAATCCAGAATCCATCAAGGAAACAAAAATGGGTTTTCTTAGACAACCTTTCTAACATTTGATCAATAAAAGGCAAAGGATAATGATCTTTCTTAGTTACTTTATTGACCTTTCTAAAATCAATGCACATCCTATATCCAACTACTACTCTTTGAGGAATAAGTTCATCATTTTCATTTGGTACAACAGTAACTCCTCCTTTCTTAGGGACACAATGCACAGGACTTACCCATCTACTATCAGCAATAGGATAAATTATACCAGCATCAAGAAGTTTTAATACCTCATTTCTTACCACTTCTTTCATCTTAGGGATCAAACGACGCTGATGCTCAACAACAGGTTTTGCATCGGGTTCAATGTTGATGGCATGTTGACATATAGCAGGAGAAATCCCCTTTAAATCATCCAAAGTGTATCCCATAGCTCCTCGATGTTTCTTTAGTACTTCTAATAGCCTTGCTTCTTCATTACCTGAAAGTTTAGAACTAATAATAACAGGATATACTTTCCTTTCATCAAGATAAACATACTTAAGATTATCAGGTAACGGTTTTAAATCGAAGACATGATCTTCCTTAGGAGGCGCTGAAGTACCCAAATCTTCCACAGGCAAATTATGCTTAAGTATTGGTGGTTGACGAAGAAAGGCATTGTCAATCTCATTCCTCTCCTCCATAAATACTTCACTTTCATGTTCCTCCATGAATTGCTGCAAGGCATTGTTAGGAGCAACAGCAATAGCAGCAAGTTGTTCGATTTTCGAGTCCTCATTAGGCAAATCAGTTTCATAAAGTTGTTTACCAAACTTAGAGAAATTAAACTCATAAGATTCTGCATTAAATTTAGTGTAAATTTTCTCTTTCTTACAATCTATAATAGCACCACATGTATTCAAGAAAGGTCTACCAAAAATAATGGGACAAGCTTTACTAGCAACAGAACCAAGTACTAGAAAATCAGCAGGGTATTTAGTCTTACCACATAAAACTTCAACATCTCTCACAATACCAATTGGAGAGATAGTTTCTCTATTAGCAAGCTGAATAACCACATCAATCTCCTCAAGTTCACAAGGACCAATTTCATGCATAATTTCTTTATAAAGATCAAAAGGAATAGCACTAGAACTTGCACCAATATCACATAAACCATAATAGCAATGTTCTCCTATTTTGACTGAAAGCACAGGAACACTTGTTTTCCTAGCTCTACTGGATGTGAAACAATATTAGAGGCATCTTCACAAAAGATAATATGTCCTCCTTCTACATTTTCAGTTACCAAATCCTTTACTATTGCTATTGTGGGTTCAACCGCTATTTGTTCAGCAGGTTCTAAAGCTTTCTTTGCACTTTTATTAACCACACTAGCTATGATAGAATGTTCCCTAATTTTAACAGGAAAAGGTGGTTTCTCAATATAAGGTTCTGGCAAGATACGATCAACTGTATGAACTTCAATGTTTTTAATATTGGCAGAATTAGTATTATCTTTGTAAGGCAAATGATACTTATTGCAACTTTCTTTAGGAACATCAAGATAAGAGGCAAAAGCCTTGTAACAGTTTGCAATAACTTGAGAATCAAGACCATACATATCATAGAGATTACGAAAATTATCAGTATTCATAAAAGTTTTAATCCATTTGTAATCATACTTTATACCTGATTCTCTACCTTTGTCGTTCTCCCATCCTTCAGTATTTTCCTCAATCCGATCAAGAAGGTCCCATTTAACTTCCTCTTTATTACGCGTAAATGATCCAGCACAAGAGGTATCCAATAGAGTTTTATCTTGAAGAGGAGGATAAAATTTAGAATAAAAGAGGGGCACAATCTCCTCCCAGCCAATAGAACGCCCATTTTTCAGCATCCTATACCATTTTGCAGCTTTACCAGTCAACGATATAGAAAACAATTTCTTCTTGACCTCTTCCATTGAAATACCTGCACACTTGAACAACTCGCATAATTCATGAATAAATAGAAAATGATCCCCAGGAGGACAGTTCCATCTCCTGCATAGCGTTTATTCGTAACTCGTTCAACAATTTTCATAGGTATTTTAAATAGAATTACTTGGTCAGGTGGTTCCTCTACAACTACCGTAGCAGTGGTAGTAGTATTTCCAAACAGGGATTCAAATGGAGATCTCTCCATGATAAAATAAAGTAGCAAGCAGAAATAAAAATAGCACCTACAGTAAAAGTTTCCCTTACCAATTCCACTCACCAATAGCGCTTCACTCCCCGGCAACGGCGCTAGAAAATAGTCTTGATGACCCACAAGTATAGGGGGTGTATCGTAGTACTTTCGATAAATAAGAGTGTCGAACCCAACGAGGAGCAGAAGGTGCTGACAAGGAGTTTCGGTAAAGGTTTCACTGTAAATGCTAGCAGACAAGTTTTTAGGGGTTTTTGATATAGCAGGTAAATAAAATGCGAGTAAGTAAAAGACAGTAATAATAATTGCAGCGAGTGGCCCAATCCTTTTTAGAGCAAAGGACAAGCCGGTTGGTTTACTTATGATGACAAAATGTTCTTGAGGACACACGGGATTCTAGTCAAGTGCTTTCGCTTCACATAGTTGATTAATCTTCATTGTTTTGATAAGTGTTGTGTGGGTGAACCTATGCTAATGCACCGCCCTTACTTGGACTAATACATACTTGTGATTATACCTCTTGCAAGCATCCGCAGTTACAAGAAAGTAATTAAGATAAATCTAACCACAGCCTTAAACTCTGAGATCCTACGCTCCCTTGTGCACCGGTATACTAACGGGGGTTTAGGTTTCTGTCACTCCGGCAACCCCACAATTAGCAACCAAATACACAATGCACTCCTCTAGGCCCATAAAGGTGAAGTGTCATGTAGTCGACGTTCACACGACACCACTAGAAGAATAGCACCACAACTTAAATATCAAACCATTAAATATTACTCAACATAATTCCACTACTAACAGCGTGACTTCTCCCATGTCCTCAAGAACTAATCGAACTACTCACGAGACATCATATGGATCATGATCAGAGGTGATATAATGATGGATAACATCTGAACATATACTTTAATTCACCGATAAAACTCAATAGCATCAACCACAAGGAGTAATTAACACCGGGAGAGTTTCCCCTATGAACTAAACAAAGTATAGCCCTAGATGTTACAGCGGAACGAGATGGTGCAGCGGTGATGGTGGTGATGGCGGTGGAGATGATGATGATGATGATCCCGATGAAGTCCAGCGCGATGACGATGAGGATGGCGATGATCTCCCCCTCCGGGAAGGAATTTCCCCGGCAGATTTCTCCCTGCCGGAGAGCTTTTTCTCTCTCTGTTGTTTCCGCCTCGTGGAGGCGGCGGAATATTTTCTCACGGACTCCCCGTGTCTTAGGGTTTCTGGGGGATGAAGTACGCGAAGGGGGAGCGCCTGAGGTGGGCCAGGGGCACCACACCTGGCAGGGCGCGGCCAAGGTGGGCCCCGCGCCCAGGGGTGGTGTGGGCCCCTCCTGGCCCATCTCAGCCTCCCCTTTTGGCTTAGTCCATCTTCTGATAAAATAGGAACATCTGTCTTCTCGGAAATATTTTTAGTGCTCCAGAAATATAGTGCCTTGACGTGCTTTTTCCAGCTGAAATCTGACTCCGGCAGTTAATTATCCAATGATCATCAAACATGCAAAATAAGACAAAATAACATAAGTAACTCCTCTTAATATGAAATATATCATTGAATAACAGTAAATTATGCTATAAAATAGTGATGCAAAATGGACGTATCAACCCCCCCAAGCTTAGACCTCGCTTGTCCCCAAGCGAAAGCTGAGCTCAGTAAACTAGAACAAAAGTTTATGGAGTGAAGCGTCGATAATAAAGAATACGGACAAGAAGCATCAGTAATTACTAAACAACACAACTCATTTTAAACAGCAACTACTCTTCATATAACCTAACTTGAACATGAGTAGTGAAACAACCACAATAAAAATACACGAAGGAAATTATAGATTAGTAATGGCACACTTCATTCTTGGTCATAGAACAATAAGCAATCAATACTTATCTTTCGAAAGGAGTCTTTATATTAGAGCTTATATTGCAGAACTTCCACACTCAATTATCACACCTTCTTTACAGTCATTGATAACTTGCAAAGCTATATTCTTAGAGGCAAAAGTCTTTGTGCTAAGACAAGAAGGATAAAGACATGATTGACAATATTAATGATATATATGGTTGAATCACAACAACTCAAATGCTTGCTCAAGGAAGAAGGAAATAGGTGTACTGACTCAACATGAAAAGTAAAAGAAAGGCCCTTCGCAGAGGGAAGCAGGGATTAAGTCATGTGCTAGAGCTTTTAAGTTTTTGAAATCATATAGAGAGCAAAAATTAAGTTTTGAGAGGTGTTTGTTAATTGTCAACGAATGGTAGCGGGTGAAAACAGTATTCTCCCTGTCAAACAGACTTTTAAGAGCGGCTCCCATGAAGGACGTTATTTCTACCAGCAAGGCAGATCATCCCTCTTTCTCTTTGGTTTACACACGCAGATATTTCACTGTTTGTCATGCTTACTGATAATCAGGGCAAAAGTGTGAAGAGAATTAAGCGTTAAAGTTGTAATTAATTGGGACTGGGCATCCCGTTGCCAGCTCTTTTTGCAAGTTATTGGATAAGCGGATGTATATGCCACTAGTCCAGGTGTAAAGTCTGTTTGACAAGTAGAATAAAGGATAACCACACTACTTCCTCATGAGCTAGTAAACATTGACACAAAAGGGAATAATAACATTTTGAATAATTTAAAGGTAGCACATGAAAAATTTACTTGGAGTGGCAAAGAAATACCACATATAGGTAGTTATGGTGGACACAAATGGCATGGGTTTGGCTCAAGGATTTGGATGCACGAGAAGCATTCCCTCTCAGTACGGTGGTTAAGGCTAGCAAGGTCATGTAGCAAGCATAAAAGTTGGGGGATACACACAAATATATATGTAATAGAAGCAACCATGCTATCTTCCCTGTAAGCACAAATGTTTTAACTCAAAGAATACTAATCTTATTGGCTAGCAAGAAAGAAAGATAAAGGGATAATATTTTTGCATGTAATTCCCTCCTTCTACTTAAGTTTTCATGGTATTGTTGCTAATGACCAATACTAAGTTTGCCACAACTAATATAATTTACTTAATGTACCCAAAAGTGGCGTCAATACTAATGGCAAGATCAGCACATAAAGAAGATTGCAGGCTAAAATAAAATGTACCGAAAGTAAAGGTGGAACTTCTCATTAATATTCTGAACAAAGACACACTCAAACCAACGGATACATGGATAACTAAAGGATTGACACTCCACATCGCAAACCATCTTATAAGATAACTTCTCTACTCATGATATGACCACGAAATTATAAAAACGAAAGGATAAAGATGATACTGGGCACTCCCCCAAGCTTGGAACAAGCCAAGGGAGTGCCATTACCCCTTGACGATTTAGGCTTGATCTCTTGGTGGTGAAGAAGACTCCTCGTCATCAAATTTCCAAGGCAGAGGCTCCCCATCAACGAAAGAGGATTTGGTTTCCAAGAACCTGAAACTAGCAGCTGAGCTTATGCGTTTGAACCTAGCTTCATACTCACAGTTTTGGTTTTGAAGATCGTAAATTTGCCCTTGTAACTTGGATGTAGTTTTACTAAGTGCGAAGATGTTATCCCACAGCTTATCAGTCTCCTTCTTGTGTTCATCAATAAGCTCATTAATGATCTTGTGGTTGATCTCCACTCCGCGCTCTATCATCTTCTGGTACCGGAAAACTTCATGCTCTACTTCTTCTAGCCTAGCCTTCATGTCCCCTTCAACCTTGGGTCCCTTGACATCTTCTCGAACAAGGACTCCATCCACAAGCCGCATCTCTTGAGGGTGCTGCTTTAGCTCATTGATGTATGGGTTGACGACGTTCTTGAAGAAGGTATCCTTCGGAGCCCCGGATGAAGACATCTTCTAATCTGGAGCTAAACCTGGCAGAAACAGCTCGAAAACAAAACTCGACGAAAACACGATATACGGACCTCGGGAGATCCGGGTGATTATATAGCAAAAAGTTTTACGACAAAAGGAAGGTACAGGACGAAACGGGGTCGGAGACGGGCTCCGAGGTGCCCACACGCACCCACGGCGCGGCCAGGGTGGGGCCCGCGCCCAGGGGTGGTGTGGTGCCCTCGGGCACCGTTTCCTACCCTTTTCCGACTCATAATTTTCCATATTATGTAAAAACAACAAATATTTAGTTGAAAAGTAAATCGCGAACTTTTTCTTACCGAAACTGTTACCTATTCCAAATCAGCTTTTGCAGTTGTCTGAATTTGACTTTTTATAAAATCCTCTGGAGTTACCACTTTGATAAATCAACATCTTCATTATAAGAATCTCCAGAAATGTAATGCTTGAGTCTTTGACCATTAACCACTTGTGGTCTGTCCCCATCTAGTGAATTGATTTTAATCGCACCTGAGCGATAGACCTCCTCAATGATATAAGGTCCTTCCCATTTTGAAAGTAATTTTCCTGCAAAAAATCTGAGACGAGACCTATACAATAAAACTTTTTCACCTACGTTAAATTCTCTCTTAAGAATTCTTCTATCATGCCATTGCTTAACTTTCTCTTTAAAGAGCCTAGCATTTTCATAAGCTGCATTTCTCCATTCATCTAAAGAATTCAAATTAAGCAATCTCTTTTTACCGGCAAGTTTAAAGTCTCTATTAAGTTCTTTCACCGCCCAATAGGCTTTATGTTCTAATTCTAAGGCAAATGACAAGCTTTTCCATAAACCATTTTGTAAGGAGACATTCCCATAGGATTTTTATAAGCAGTTCTATAAGCCCACAAAGCATCGTTAAGCTTTTTAGACCAATTTTTTCTAGATTTATTAACAGTCTTTTGCAAAATAGACTTAATCTCTCTATTTGACAATTCTACTTGACCACTTGTTTGGGATGATATGGTGAAGCAATTCTATGATTAACATCATACTTAGCTAGAGTTTTTCTAAAAGCACCATGAATAAAATGAGAACCCCATCAGTCATGAGATATCTAGGCACACCAAACCTAGGGAAGATAATATCTTTAAGCATTTTTAATGATGTCTCACCATCAGCACTAGAAGTTGGTATAGCTTCTACCCATTTAGTAACATAATCAACAGCAACAAGTATATGAGTATAACCATTTGAGGAAGGAAAAGGACCCATAAAGTCAAATCCCCAACAGTCGAAAGGTTCAATAACAAGAGAATAATTCATAGGCATTTCATTACGTCTACTAATGTTACCTACTCTTTGACATTCATCACATGATAAAACAAATTTTCTAGCATCTCTAAAAAGGGTAGGCCAATAAAAACCTGATTGTAGAACCTTTTGCGCAGTTCTATCTCCAGCGTGATGTCCTCCATAAGCACTTCCATGGCATTTGCTCAATATTTCTTTCTGTTCATACTCAGGAACACATCTTCGCATAATGCCATCTACTCCTTCTTTATACAAATGTGGGTCATCCCAAAAATAATGCCTCAAATCATAAAAGAACTTTCTTCTTTGCTGAGCTGTAAAGGTCGGAGGCAAATACTTGGCAACAATAAAATTAGCATAATCAGCATACCAAGGACTTTCGCGTGAGCTTACCTTTATCGCAGCCAATTGTTCATTTGGAAAACTATCATTAACAGGTATAGGATCATCTGAAATGTTTTCTAATCTAGACAAATTATCAGCAACAGGATTTTCAGCACCTTTCCTATCTACATATGTAAATCAAATTCTTGCAGTAGAAGTACCCATCTTATGAGCCTAGGCTTAGCATCTTTCTTTTCCATAAGGTATCTAATAGCAGCATGATCAGTGTGAATAGTAACTTTTGAATCAACAATATAAGGTCTAAATTTATCACAAGCAAAAACAACTGCTAAAAATTCCTTTTCAGTAGTAGCATAATTCTTTTGAGCGGCATCAAGTGTTTTACTAGCATAATGAATAACATTTAACTTCTTGTCTACCCGCTGTCCAAGAACAGCTCCTACAGCAAAATCACTAGCATCACACATTATTTCAAAAGGTAAAGTCCAATCAGGAGGTTGAACAACAGGAGCTGTGATTAAAGCTTTTTTAGAGTTTCAAAAGCTTCCTTGCAATCATCATCAAAAACAAAAGGTACATCTTTTTGAAGAAGATTAGTGAGGGGTTTTGAAATTTTAGAGAAATCTTTAATAAACCTCCTATAAAAACCGGCATGACCGAGAATACTACGGATACCTTTCACATCCCTTGGACAGGGCATTTTCTCGATTGCTTCAACTTTAGCTCTGTCCACTTCAATACCTCTTTCAGAAATTTTGTGCCCTAGGACAATTCCTTCATTAACCATGAAATGACATTTCTCCCAATTAAGAACAAGATTTGTCTCCTCACATCTCTGCAAAACTTTATCAAGATTGTGCAAGCAATTATCAAAGGAAGTTCCGTAGACGGAAAAATCGTCCATGAATACTTCCACAATTTCTTCACAAAAACCATGAAAAATAGCAGACATGCATCTTTGGAACGTAGCAGGAGCATTACACAAACCAAAAGGCATACGTCTATAAGCATAAGTTCCATAAGGACAAGTAAAAGTAGTTTTCTCTTGATCTTGTGCTTTAACAGCAATTTGTGAGAATCCAGAATAACCATCAAGGAAACAAAAATGGGTTTTCTTAGACAACCTTTCTAACATTTGATCAATAAAAGGCAAAGGATAATGATCTTTCTTAGTTACTTTATTGACCTTTCTAAAATCAATGCACATCCTATATCCCAACTACTACTCTTTGAGGAATAAGTTCATCATTTTCATTTGGTACAACAGTAACTCCTCCTTTCTTAGGGACACAATGCACAGGACTTACCCATCTACTATCAGCAATAGGATAAATTATACCAGCATCAAGAAGTTTTAATACCTCATTTCTTACCACTTCTTTCATCTTAGGGATCAAGCGACGCTGATGCTCAACAACAGGTTTTGCATCGGGTTCAATGTTGATGGCATGTTGACATATAGTAGGAGAAATCCCCTTTAAATCATCCAAAGTGTATCCCATAGCTCCTCGATGTTTCTTTAGTACTTCTAATAGCCTTGCTTCTTCATTACCTGAAAGTTTAGAACTAATAATAACAGGATATACTTTCCTTTCATCAAGATAAACATACTTAAGATTATCAGGTAACGGTTTTAAATCGAAGACAGGATCTTCCTTAGGAGGCGCTGAGGTACCCAAATCTTCCACAGGCAAATTATGCTTAAGTATTGGTGGTTGACGAAGAAAGGCATTGTCAATCTCATTCCTCTCCTCCATAAATACTTCACTTTCGTGTTCCTCCATGAATTGCTGCAAGGCATTGTTAGGAGCAACAGCAATAGAAGCAAGTTGTTCAATTTTCGAGTCTCATTAGGCAATTCAGTTTCATAAAGTTGTTTACCAAACTTAGAGAAATTAAACTCATAAGATTCTCCATTAAATTTAGTGTAAATTTTCTCTTTCTTACAATCTATAATGCACCACATGTATTCAAGAAAGGCCTACCAAAAATAATGGGACAAGCTTTACTAGCAACAGAACCAAGTACTAGAAAATCAGCAGGGTATTTAGTCTTACCACATAAAACTTCAACATCTCTCACAATACCAATTGGAGAGATAGTTTCTCTATTAGCAAGCTGAATAACCACATCAATCTCCTCAAGTTCGCAAGGACCAATTTCATGCATAATTTCTTTATAAAGATCAAAAGGAATAGCACTAGAACTTGCACCAATATCACATAAACCATAATAGCAATGTTCTCCTATTTTGACTGAAAGCACAGGAACACTTGTTTTCCTAGCTCTACTGGGATGTGAAACAATATTAGAGGCATCTTCACAAAAGATAATATGTCCTCCTTCTACATTTTCAGTTACCAAATCCTTTACTATTGCTATTGTGGGTTCAACCGCTATTTGTTCAGCAGGTTCTAAAGCTTTCTTTGCACTTTTATTAACCACACTAGCTATGATAGAATGTTCCCTAATTTTAACAGGAAAAGGTGGTTTCTCAATATAAGGTTCTGGCAAGATACGATCAACTGTATGAACTTCAATGTTTTTAATATTGGCAGAATTAGTATTATCTTTGTAAGGCAAATGATACTTATTGCAACTTTCTTTAGGAACATCAAGATAAGAGGCAAAAGCCTTGTAACAGTTTGCAATAACTTGAGAATCAAGACCATACATATCATAGAGATTACGAAAATTATCAGTATTCATAAAAGTTTTAATGCATTCGTAATCATACTTTATACCTGATTCTCTACCTTTGTCGTTCTCCCATCCTTCAGTATTTTCCTCAATCCGATCAAGAAGGTCCCATTTAACTTCCTCTTTATTACGCGTAAATGATCCAGCACAAGAGGTATCCAATAGAGTTTTATCTTGAAGAGAAAGCCTTGCATAGAAGTTATCAATAACAACATTACCAGGAAGCTCATGAATGGGGCATTTGAGCATTAATGATTTCAATCTCCCCCACGCTTGGGCAATACTTTCTCCATCATGAGGCCAAAAATTATATATATGATTCCGATCTTGATGAATTTCACTAGGAGGATAAAATTTAGAATAAAAGAGAGGCACAATCTCCTCCCAGCCAATAGAACGCCCATTTTTCAGCATCCTATACCATTTTGCAGCTTTACCAGTCAACGATATAGAAAACAATTTCTTCTTGACCTCTTCCATTGAAATACCTGCACACTTGAACAACTCGCATAATTCATGAATAAATAGCAAATGATCCCCAGGAGGGACAGTTCCATCTCCTGCATAGCGGTTATTCGTAACTCGTTCAACAATTTTCATAGGTATTTTAAATGGAATTACTTGATCAGGTGGTTCCTCTTCTACTACCGTAGCAGTGGTAGTAGTATTTCCAAACAGGGATTCAAATGGAGATCTCTCCATGATAAAATAAAGTAGCAAGCAGAAATAAAAATAGCACCTACAGTAAAAGTTTCCCTTACCAATTCCACTCACCAATAGCGCTTCACTCCCCGGCAACGGCGCCAGAAAATAGTCTTGATGACCCACAAGTATAGGGGGTGTATCGTAGTACTTTCGATAAATAAGAGTGTCGAACCCAACGAGGAGCAGAAGGTGCTGACAAGGAGTTTCGGTAAAGGTTTCACTGTAAATGCTAGCAGACAAGTTTTTAGGGGTTTTTGATATAGCAGGTAAATAAAATGCGAGTAAGTAAAAGACAGTAATAATAATTGCAGCGAGTGGCCCAATCCTTTTTAGAGCAAAGGACAAGCCGGTTGGTTTACTTATGATGACAAAATGTTCTTGAGGACACACGGGATTCTAGTCAAGTGCTTTCGCTTCACATAGTTGATTAATCTTCATTGTTTTGATAAGTGTTGTGTGGGTGAACCTATGCTAATGCACCGCCCTTACTTGGACTAATACATACTTGTGATTATACCTCTTGCAAGCATCCGCAGTTACAAGAAAGTAATTAAGATAAATCTAACCACAGCCTTAAACTCTGAGATCCTACGCTCCCTTGTGCACCGGTATACTAACGGGGGTTTAGGTTTCTGTCACTCCGGCAACCCCACAATTAGCAACCAAATACACAATGCATCCTCTAGGCCCATAAAGGTGAAGTGTCATGTAGTCGACGTTCACACGACACCACTAGAAGAATAGCACCACAACTTAAATATCAAACCATTAAATATTACTCAACATAATTCCACTACTAACAGCGTGACTTCTCCCATGTCCTCAAGAACTAATCGAACTACTCACGAGACATCATATGGATCATGATCAGAGGTGATATAATGATGGATAACGATCTGAACATATACTTTAATTCACCGATAAAACTCAATAGCATCAACCACAAGGAGTAATTAACACCGGGAGAGTTTCCCCTATGAACTAAACAAAGTATAGCCCTAGATGTTACAGCGGAACGAGATGGTGCAGCGGTGATGGTGGTGATGGCGGTGGAGATGATGATGATGATGATCCCGATGAAGTCCAGCGCGATGACGATGAGGATGGCGATGATCTCCCCCTCCGGGAAGGAATTTCCCCGGCAGATTTCTCCCTGCCGGAGAGCTTTTTCTCTCTCTGTTGTTTCCGCCTCGTGGAGGCGGCGGAATATTTTCTCACGGACTCCCCGTGTCTTAGGGTTTCTGGGGGATGAAGTACGCGAAGGGGGAGCGCCTGAGGTGGGCCAGGGGCACCACACCTGGCTAGGGCGCGGCCAAGGTGGGCCCCGCGCCCAGGGGTGGTGTGGGCCCCTCCTGGCCCATCTCAGCCTCCCCTTTTGGCTTAGTCCATCTTCTGATAAAATAGGAACATCTGTCTTCTCGGAAATATTTTTAGTGCTCCAGAAATATAGTGCCTTGACGTGCTTTTTCCAGCTGAAATCTGACTCCGGCAGTTAATTATCCAATGATCATCAAACATGCAAAATAAGACAAAATAACATAAGTAACTCCTCTTAATATGAAATATATCATTGAATAACAGTAAATTATGCTATAAAATAGTGATGCAAAATGGACGTATCAGAGGCATGCGCGAAAAGGGAGGACAAGAAAAGAATCGCCAGAAAAAACAGATAAAAGAAACAGCTAAACCGGCCTCCAACCCGGTCTGGGCCGGTTTGCAGGCCGGCCTGCTAAAAGAGGCATCCGGCACACAGCCCGGCTTGGGCCGGTTCAAAGGCCGGCCATGTGACAGAGACGTCCGGCCTCCCGGCCGGTTTGGGCCGTAGAAAGGTCGGTCATGGGCCCGAGGCGATCGGTCCGCAGCCCGGCTAGGCCGTCTCCACGGCCGGGCGGGCGAGGAACGGCGATGAACTCCGGCGAGCGGCACGGCTCGAGCACGAGCTAGCGCGTGAGGGGAGAGGGGAAGAGGTGCTATGGCACGGGAGGCTCACCACGAGCACGGTGGAGAGGTCGGGGACGGCGGAGGTGCAACGACGGCGAC
This sequence comes from Poa pratensis, assembly GCA_947311845.1. Classification (NCBI taxonomy): domain Eukaryota; kingdom Viridiplantae; phylum Streptophyta; class Magnoliopsida; order Poales; family Poaceae; genus Poa; species Poa pratensis. The sequence goes on from CAMZMU010000093.1 coordinate 23,911,485, forward strand.
TAATCCTTCCGGCGGAGCTCGGACGGCCGCGGGGAAGACGACGATGGCGCGGCGAAACGGCGGCGTCCCAGTTCGATTCCTCGGGCGGAGAAGAAGCAGGCGACGCGGCGGAGTGGATGGTGGTGCTCGATTTGCTCTGGTGGCCTCAATCGTTGGCGAGGCGGCGGCGTAGCTCGGCGTCCATGGCGGCTCGTGGGAAGAGAGATGGGGAACGGGAAGCAGAGGAGCAGGCGAGTGAGCAGGGTGTCCTCGTGACGCTCTTCGTCCGCAGGTGGAGGCAGGGAGGGGCCCGGCGCGGCGTGCACGGCGACGAGTGGGTCCGGCGGGAGCATGAGCTCGGTCGCTACAGCGACGAGGAAGAAGATGACTTTGCGGATAACCCCCTGGCCAAAATATTTCCATCACGAACTAGTCCTTCTCTTCCTTTTCTTTTATTCCCTGTAGGTTTTAGAGATTTTATGGAGGCACTTAAACATTTTATTAAATCTGAGAAAAATCCAGTAGCCTCCTAACAGCATGTGGAAACACCACAAAAATTGGGGTTGTCAAATAAATTGTTTTGGACAACATTTGTTCATAGGGTTAAAAATAGAGCATTTTGCTAAATTCCAAATATTGCTTCTTTGGAAAATTTATAGCAATTGCAAAATATTACTTTTGGAACTCTTGGAACTTCCTTGATAAATATGAGAGTTTAGTTGAGTTGGTTTTGTCACCAACAACTCATTTTAGTTTAAGTTGTTTGAAAACAACTAGTGCTTTTGTTTCCCTTTGTTGTCATTTGTTTTCCAAACCCTTGTTTCAACTTGAGTACTTGAACAAGTAATGCCATGATGCATGCATGAAATGCAAAAGTGAAAATTTTACTCGGGTTTTTTTTTAGGTTCACAAACTTTGGGCTGTTACATCCACACATTGCAAAGTTAGACCCCAAGACAGTAACTTTCCACTTCATTGGCTATCCTGATAGATCAAAAGGTTATCGTTTCTACTGTCCAGACAGACACACAAAGTTTGTAGAAACGAGACACGCAGTCTTCTTGGAGGACGAAATGATGAGGGGGAGCATGGTAGGCCGGAAAATTGATCTTGAAGAGAAGAGGGTGTGTGCACCTTTTCCGATGATCCATGAGCCATTTTTCGCCCTACCTGTTGTACCTGCACCGATAATCCCAGAGGTTGTGGTGCAAGCACCTGTTGTAACTCCACCCGTGACCACAACGAGGCAAGATTCGGAACCTGTCCGTCAGGAGCCGACTCAACCCGTTGTTGAGCATGAAAGGGAGAGACGACAGCCACATTCGCACGTTGAGACTCATGATGTGCCAGAGAATGAGACTCTCAGAAGGTCTAAAAGAGTTAGGAAATCAGCTATTTCTAGTGATTATAAAGTTTATAATACAGAAACAGTTCATATGGAAGAAGATCCCACTTCATATGAAGAAGCCATGAGAAGATTCACTCTTCAAAGTGGCTGGAAGCCATGGAAGACGAGATGAAATCGATGAGTTCCAACAATGTTTGGGACTTAGAGGAAATTCCCAAAGGAGTCAAAATAGTAGGCTGCAAATGGGTCTACAAAACAAAGTATGACTCCAATGGAAATGTTGAAAAGTATAAAGCGCGACTTGTGGCAAAAGGCTTTACGCAAAGAGAAGGGTAGATTACAATGAGACATTTTCTCCGGTCTCATGTAAGGATTCCTTCAGAATCATCATGGCATTAGTTGCGCATTTTGATTTAGAGTTGCATCAAATGGATGTAAAGACGGCATTTCTAAATGGAGATTAGAAGAGAATGTTTACATGAAACAACCCAAGGGTTTTTCATGGAGGGGAAGGAACATATGGGATGCCGCCTAAAGAAATCCATATTTATGGGTTAAAGCAAGCCTCTAGACAGTGGTATTTAAAGTTCAATAATACAATTAAAAGTTTTGGATTTAAAGAGAACGTTGAGGACAACCGCATTTATGCAAAGTTTAAAAGTGGGAAATATATTTTCCTAATTCTGTATGTGGATGATATTCTGCTTTCGAGCAATGATGTCAGTCTACTACTAGAAACAAAGAAGTTCTTGTCCTCAAATTTTGATATGAAAGATCTTGGTGAAGCTTCATATGTTTTGGGCATAGAAATTCACCGGATAGAAAGAATGGAGTGTTAGGAATATCACAAAAGGCATATTTAGAAAAGGTTCTAAAGAAGTATAATATGCATAAAAGTAGTACCTCACCTGCTCCTATAGTCAAGGGCGACAGTTTTGGGAAATTTCAATGTCCCAAGAACCAATATGAGATCGATCGAATGAAAGCAGTACCATATGCTTCGGCTGTTGGAAGCTTACAGTATGCACAGGTGTGCACTCGCCCTGACTTAGCTTTTATCACCGGGGTACTCGGTAGATATCAAGAAAATTCAGGCCATGAGCACTGGAATATGGTAAAGAAAGCATTGCGTTATGTACAAGGCGCAAAAGACCTCATGCTAACATATAGAAGATCTGATTCCTAGAGATAAGAGGTATTCAGACGCAGATTTTGCGGGAGACAAAGATGATAGAAAGTCCACGTCAGGATACGGGTTCACTCTCGCAGGAGGGGCTATTTCGTGGAAAAGCTCCAAACAGTCATTAGTTGCATCATCCACGATGTATGCAGAGTTTATAGCATGTTATGAGGCCACGGGGCAGGCGGTATGGTTAAAGAAATTTTACCCGACTTGAAAGTGGTAGATTGTATTGACAAACCACTAAAGATGTACTGTGACAACCAGCCTGCAGTATTCTATGCTCACAACAACAAGTCGAGTAATGCTACAAAGGCAATAGATATAAATTATTATGTTGTGAAAGATAAATCCAGGATCAAACTATAAGTCTCGAGCATATAAGGACAAAGGAAATGCTTGCGGATCCGCTAACGAAAGGATTACCACCCAATGTGTTCCAGGAACACATAGCCGGCATGGGTTTAATGGAAAGCCTATGATTCCTGGATCACAGAGGCCCAAAAGTAACAGGATTTGTTTCAAAACAGAAAAGTATATAGTGGTTGTCTGATTCTATCGGCAATTAAGCTGTGACGATGAAACATGCTCTATGTACTAATCGGTGATGAAACGAGTAAAGTAAAAGGTAAAAAAAGTTAAAAGTAAAAGTTGAGATCAAGGGGGAGAATGTTAGATATGATCTCGTATCGATGGAGCCCAACGGCTCCACGATCCCCTTGATTGTGCCCTGATCGGGGCGCCCGTTTCCGTATGGACGGTGGGCCCCTGTGACCTGCGCTATATATAAAGAGGTGGGGGATCGGGCACGCAGTACGAGGTTCACCGCATTGCCAGCCACCCCACCGACACCCCCTTCCGATTAGGGTTAGCGCAGTGCTCACGGAAAGCACCACCGCCGCACACACGCCCACGCCGTCGACCACCATGGCCTCCGGCTCGAGCACGTCGAGCCACAGCGAAGGTATCGTCCCGATCTCTCTCTCAATCTCTCTGTTTTCACACACACACACGAGATAAACTCGTTGCATGCAAAGGCTACCAAAAAGATCTGCCTTAGATGTTTATATGGATCTAACAATTGCACTTTGCAGCCATGCCACATGCTGCACCGTGAACCACCGCATATATGTTTCGTTCCAGATTTTGGCACCAAAGTGAGCGTATATGGTCGGTGTCGTGCCACGGCGGAAGAAAAACGCGCAAGACCGTACTTTTTTGATAAAAGACGCTTTATTAACTAATAAGTTAACACACACAGATATAATATATGAGAGTTTGCATCCGGTCTTTGTAAATATGATGCACACAACGCAAACCAAAACGAAAACCAAAAAAAGGGCAATACAGTTACAGGAACTCGTAAAAATGCTTAAGGTGAAGGAGGACCAATCCGTTTACTACGCTGTCATCCATATGTGATAAAAAACATCCCTCACCAGTCACCACCTTTTCTGGCCGTGTACAAAGCTCCATAAACATGTCTCTTCTCTCCTACGTTGTATAGATGACCACAAACGGAGAAAATAAGTACACTCGTAAATGACCCGCAAAGGAGAAAACATCTTACCACCAAAAACCAAGTATTTTCTACAAAATTAGTTTAGGGGGAACAAGTCTACCAATCTGGCACGATGAAAATCAAACAAATTTAGAAGGTCTGACTTAATGACATCCTATAAGTTTGGTAAAACCCAGCGGTCGTGAAAACCATTTGGACATAGGAACTTGATGTTCTCCATTTGGAAAAACACTACTTCTTCCTCGGTGAAAGGTGCATTGAGAAAGCGTTATCTAATACTTGGATGATTTCATTTGTTAGACTCGGATAGAGCGATGTTTCCTTACTCCAGCCAAAAACAAACTTTAGCAATAGTTTGTGGTATAGTATTTTAGCTACTCGTGACATTCGATAGTACCCCCAATCTTGTCAGAGAATATGAATAAGTTTTTCCTATGCCATCGCCATGTTATATAATTATCTTGTATAATAAATTTCTTCAAGAATGAATTGGTATTTGGACCGTCAGTACCATTTAAGCTCCTCCTCTGGACCTCTGGTAGAAGACGCACAATACTTGCATTAGATTAGCCTTTAAACTCGATCTATTGCGTAGTCAAATGACTTGTTTGCGCAATTTATTCATCTAGTCTAGGATTGAAGAAAGACTTAGTTATTCGTTTGAGGATGCCAGTTGTATGTAGCGCCTAACCCAGAACGGATTTCCACTTAGCCCGATTTTATTAGTCATCTTTTGGTGAGTGATGGTCTACGAGCAACCGGTTTAGCCCACTCACTTTTACCATGTTGCAAAAGCCCATGGTGCAATTATTCGAGCTCGAAGTAGAATTGGTATTTACCATTAGGCCTTAGTGCACCTATATAAGAAGAAGAGGGGCATGATCCAAAAGAGATTCAATATGTTCTAGAGTTTTAGAACACGTACAGTGACCAATGGTTATTTTCTTTCCCAATCAGTATCCATCATTGCGCGATCCAACTTTTCGTATGTCGGCACGGGGCGACTACTAACTTGGCTAGTTATTGAAACATATCTAAGATCCAAACAATCTATAACATCACTGAACAAGAAATACAAATACAAAATGTGAAACGGCTGTTAAAATTTTCTCGTTGAATCTTAGCATATTAGTTTTCCACCTATGAGAATAGGGCATGTATTGTGTATAGCAAGATTAACCAGTTCCCGCAAGAAAACTGTTTTATGATCATCCTGGCAGCACCATACAAATCTACCAAACACCTTCGAAGATATAATTATATTTAACATGAAACACTCCACTCAAAAAGGCCAACAGATCCATAGAATTTGACTTAACATCAAGTACGATGTCACCAAATCTGCTGCATGGAGGGAGACAATGCCAGTTGAACGCACAACCAGGAGATAATCGACTGAGTACATGCACCACAAAGTCACGTCTGCCTACCTACGAAATCACACAAAAGAAAATCCAAATTATGACCCCAAATACATTCAGTAATGTGTAAATGTTTAGCCAAGACCTTGATGTTCATAAACATACCATTCACTGCGAAACATTTGGAGATTTGGAGAATTTCTTCTTTATACACGGCTTTTGACTCTTCTTTGTGGAGGTTGATTTAGATTTCCGGCTAGTTGTTTAAGTTCATATAAGGATCCAAACCTAACATCATCTAATCCCACCCCGAGACCTCACCCAATAGGTCAGAGAGAAGCTAACCATCATAATTGGCATCCGCTTCCTCATCATCCAGCCGTGTGATCACATACATGCATGTCTACTGGAAAACTTGGGAACAACCTTAAAACTGGTCAATCTCCACATGTTTATGAGTGTTTGCCAACATAAGACCCATGATACGTAAACTGGAAGCATTACATGGAGTAGTGAAAGAGAGAAAATACTTGGATACATACAGAGTTGAGGTTGCGGGTAGTCTATCGATGCATTGCCTTCATCAAGGTGTCCTTGTCAGTGGAGACTGACCGCCACGACTTATGAGCCACCACATGGCAGAAGCTACGGCGTGGTGTCGGTGTCGAAGGAATGGTTGAGTAGGCTGATACGTCTCAAACGTATCTATAATTTTTATGTTCCATGCTTGTTTTATACCAATTGCTACATGTTTTGCATCTACTTTATATCACTTTTATACATTTTTTGGGACTAACCTATTAACAAGATGCCGAAGTGCCAGTTCCTGTTTTCTGCTGTTTTTGTATTCCAGAAAAGCTAGTCTGGAAATATTCTCGGAATTGGACGAAACTACACGGGGGTGCCTATTTTTCCAGAACACGCCTGACGGAGCGAAGGAGCAGCAGAGGAGGGCCACCAGGAGGCCACACGCACCAGGGCGCGGGCCCCCCTCTGCCGCGCCCTAGGGTGGTGTGGGCCCCTCGGGGGTCCGCAGCCGCCGCCCTTTCGCCTACTTATTCCCCCGACGCGAAAACCCTAAGTACCTGAGCAAATATCCACGAAAAGATCCAGAGACGCCGCCGTCGTCAACCCTAGCTCGGGAGGGTTCAGAACCTCTTCCCGGCACCCTGCCGGAGAGGGGAATCGTCACCGGAGGCTTCTACATCGCCATGCCTGCCTCCGGAGTGATGCGTGAGTAGTTCATCCTTGGACTACGGGTCCATAGCAGTAGCTAGATGGTTGTCTCTCCACTTTGTGCCATCATGTTTAGATCTTGTGAGCTGCCCTACATGATCAAGATCATATTATTGTAATGCTACATGTTGTGTTTGCTGGGATCCGATGAATATTGAATATTATGTCAAGTTGATTATCAATCTATCTTATATGTTATTTAAGATCTTGCATGCTTTCCGTTACTCGTAGATGCTTTGGCCAAGTAGATGCTTGTAACTCCAAGAGAGAGTATTTATGCTAGATAGTGGGTTCATGTCTCCGTTTAACCTGGGACAGTGACAGAAAGTTCTAAGGTTGTGGATGTGCTGTTGCCACTAGGGATAACCTAACGATGCTATGTCCACGGCATATGTGTTTGTTTACATTACGCACTTTACTTAATGCAATTATCCGTTGCTTGCAACTTAATACCAACGGGGGACTCGGATGACAACCCGGCGGTGGATTATTAGTCATAGATGCTGTTGGATAACGTCTATGTATTATGTCGTAATGCCCAATTAAATATCATAGTAGTCAACATGTCATGTATATGCATTGTCATGCGCTCACTATTCGTCAATTGCCCAGCTGTAATTTGTTCACCCAACATGTTAGTTATCTTTTATGGAGAGACACCACTAGTGAACTGTGGACCCCGGTCCATTCTTTTACACTGATTAAACAACCACAAACTGCAAACTGTTCCTTTTTCATTCTCTGCAATTTAATACTCATTTTCCACACCATACGTTTAATCCTTTGTTTTCAGCAAGCCAGTGAGATTGACAACCTCACTGTTTCGTTGGGGCAAAGTAGTTTGATTGTGTTGTGTGCAGATTCCACGTCAACAGTCCAGACTCCCTGACAGCTATTTTTCTGGCGCCGTTGACAACCTTCTGAAGAGTTGCTGCTCCTACTGGTTCGATAACCTTGGTTTCTTTCTGAGGGAAAACTTGCTGCTGACTACATCATACCTTCCTCTTGGGGTCTCCCAACGAACGTGTGTTTCACGTCATCAAGCTTTTTTCTGGCGCCGTTGCCGGGGAGACAGCAGTCTTCTGCAAGGGGAGTTTCACGCTTCCAATCTCTTTACTTTGTTTTTGTCTTGCTTAGTTTATTTTATTTTATCTTGTTTGCTTTCAATTATCAAAAACACAAAAAAATTAGTTACTTGCATCTAGTTTACTTTCAAGTTATTTTCTGTACTGTTTTTATTTCTGCTAAAATGAGTACTCCTGAGAACACTAAGTTGTGTGATTTCACTAGCACGAACAACAATGATTTCATATGCACACCTATTGCTCCACCTGCTGCTTCAGCAGAATTTTATGAAATTAAACCTGCACTTTTAAATCTTGTTATGAAAGAGCAATTTTCTGGTGTTAGTACTGATGATGCTGCTGTTCACCTTAATAACTTTGTTGAACTTTGTGAAATGCAAAAGCTCAAGGAAGTAGATGGTGATATTATTAAACTGAAACTTTTTCCTTTCTCCTTGAGAGGACGTGCTAAAGAATGGTTGCTATCTTTGCCTAGAAATAGTATTGATTCATGGACTAAATGCAAAGATGCTTTTATTGGAAAATATTATCCTCCTGCTAAGATTATTTCTTTGAGAAGTAGCATAATGAATTTTAAGCAATTTGATAATGAACATGTTGCTCAAGCATGGGAGAGAATGAAATCATTGGTTAAAAATTGTCCCACTCATGGACTGACTACTTGGATGATCATCCAAACCTTCTATGCAGGATTAAATTTTTCTTCGAGGAATTTATTGGATTCGGCCGCTGGAGGTACCTTTATGTCCATCACTTTGGGTGCTGCAACAAAGCTTCTTGATGATATGATGATTAATTATTCTGAGTGGCACACCGAGAGAGCTCCAACAGGTAAGAAGGTAAATTCTGTTGAGGAAACCTCTCCTTGAGTGCCAAAATTGATACTATTATGTCTATGCTTGCAAATGGTCAAACACATGTTGATCCAAATAATGTTCCTTTAGCTTCTTTGGTTGCTCAAGAAGAGCATGTTGATGTGAACTTCATTAAAAATAATAATTTCAACAACAATGCTTATAGGAATAATTTTGGTAATAGCAATTATAGGCCCTATCCTTCTAATAGTGGCAATGGTTATGGAAATTCCTATAGTAACTCCTACAACAATAATAAGAGTGTACCCTCGATCTTGAAGTTATGCTTAAGGATTTTATTAGTACACAAACTGCTTTCAATAAAACTGTTGAGGAGAAATTTGGGAAAATTGATGTGCTTTCCTCTAAAGTTGATAGTCTTGCTCTTGATGTTGACTTATTGAAACTAAAGAACATGCCTCATGATGTTAAAGAGAGCAAAACTCTCAATGCTATACAAGTTAAAATTGATAACAATGTGAGGATGTTAGCTGAATTGCATGCTAGATGGGAAAGAGAGGATGAAATTGCTAGAAAGAATAATATTGCTAGAGTTTATACTATTACTACTTCTGAAAATGCTTCAAACTCAAGTGTTAACAAACCTCCTACCATTAATGGCAAGATAGTTGGTGTTGGTAATGTTTCCACTTCTATTGCAAAATGTCCTAAATTGCCTGATAACTCTGAAACTGTCCTTGATAAAGATGCTGAAATTTCTAGCAATAAGGAAGAGAATAATTCCATTACTTTTGATGATAATGACTTTGATTTTGATGGTTGCAATATTTCTGAAGTAATTAAGTTCTTGCAAAAGCTAGCTAGAAGTCCTAATGCTAGTGCTATAAACATGGCTTTTACTAAACATATTACTAATGCTCTCATACAAGTTAGGGAAGAGAAATTAAAACATGAAGCTTCTATCCCTAGGAAGTTAGAAGATGGTTGGGAGCCCATCATTAAATTGAAATTGAATGACTTTGATTGCAATGCTTTGTGTGACCTTGGTGCTAGTATTTCTGTTATGCCTAAAAGATTATATGATATGCTTGATTTAGCACCTTTGGAAAATTGTTACTTGGATGTTCACCTTGTTGATTCTACTATTAAAAAACCTTTGGGAAGAATTGATGATGTTCTTATCATGGTTAACAACAATTATGTCCCCGTTGATTTTATTGTCTTGGATATTGAGTGCAATCCATCATGCCCTATTGTGCTGGGAAGACCTTTTCTTAGGACTGTAGGTGCTATTATTGATATGAAAGAAGGGAATATAAAATATCAATTTCCTCTCAAGAAAGGTATGGAACACTTTCCTAGGAAGAAGATTAAGCCACCTTATGATTCTATTGTTCGAACAAATTACAATGTTGATGCTTCTTCACTTGGTAATACTTGATGCATGCTTTGTGCCTAGCTAAAAGGCGTTAAAGAAAAGCGCTTATGGGAGGCAACCCATTTTATTTTTCTGCAATTTTTCTTTTATTGAGTCAAGGAGTTGTTTACTTCTGTAGCAACTCCTTTGTATCTTTATTTTCTCGCATTGTTGTGCCAAGAGTAGCCTCTAATGTTAAGATGATGCTTAATTTTGATTGCTGCGCAGAAACAGATTTTTGCTGTTCACTGTACGAAATTCCTAAAATCACCAGATTGTTAATTAAATCTGAAATTTTTGTGCGTAATCTTTATGAATGTCTGAAACTTTCATTAGTTCAGAGTTTCTCGATCTGAGCGTCGTAAGTGCCTCGAAAAAATTCGTCTTTGCGGACTGTTCTGTTTTAGACAGATTATGCCTTTTTATTTTGCATTCTCTCTTTTACTAGTGTTGAGTGAAATTCTTTTTTGGGTGGAAGAGCTTCACATAACATCAGTGGCTGTAGCTAATGTTTAAAGTAACAAATCATATTGCGTCTTTATAGAACATGTGAATTTTTGATTATGCACTAACCCTCTAATGAGATCTACTTTGAGTTTGGTGTGACGGAAGTTTTCAAGGGTCAAGAGAGAAGGATGATATAATAGGATCAAGAAGAGTGAAGAGCTTAAGCTTGGGGAGGCTCCCATGGATCTCCCCAGCATATTTCAAGAAGACTCAAGCGTCTAAGCTTGGGGATGCCCAAGGCATCCCCTTCTTCATCGTCAAAATTATCAGGTCATCTCTAGTGAAACTATATTTTAATTCTTTCACATCATATGTGCTTTTCTTGGAGCGTCTGTGTGCTTTTATTTTCAGTATTGCATTTTATTTTCAATAAAGCTTGACTGGACCCTAGCATTCTTGATTGGGAGAGAGACACGCTCCGCTTTTTCATGAGAATACTCCTATTCTTCACTTATATTTGTTGAGTATTCATATCTAGCGCTGTTCAGCTTTTAGCTCTTGTTTTCATGTATCTCTTGTCAGAGCTATTAGCTTTCTTTTGTAGAAAGTACTCTCTTGCTTCACTTATATTTGTTTGGAGAGTTGATGAAATAAATTGATTGGTGTTTGGTTGGTTCAGAAAATGTTGCATGTGGTAATTGGTATAAGGAAAAACTTGCTTAATCTTGTAGATCACTAAAATGGATAACTTGATGCTTGTCAATTGTTTTGAGTTAACAAGTAGATCATGATTAAATTGTGCATCACATGAGTTAAGCCTATTAGTGAAGAACTACCGTAAAGCTTGTTGAAAATTTGGTTTGCATCGGTGGTATCTCTAAGGTCTAGATATTTTCTAATAACAGGGTTTGGTTAACAAGGAAGACGGTATGAAGTCTTATAACGTTTGCAATATGTTTGTCATATAAAACTTGGTGTACGGGTTGATATTCTTGTTTGCTTACATAACCTTGCTAGCCTAAACTCTGTACTGAGAGGGAATGCTTCTCGTGCATCCAAATCCTTGAGCCAAAATCCATGCCATTTGTGTCCACCATAACTACCTATATGTGGTATTTCCTTGCCACTCCAAGTAAATTTTTCATGTGCTACCTTTAAATTATTCAAAATGTTATTATTCCCTTTTTGTGTCAATGTTTACTAGCTCATGAGGAATTAGTGTGGTTATTCTTTATTCTATTTGTCGATGGACTTTTACACCTGGACTAGTGGCATATACATCCGCTTATCCAATAACTTGCAAAAAGAGCTGGCAACGGGGTGCCCAGTCCCAATTAATTACAACTTTAACCAATTAATTCTCTTCACACTTTTGCCCTGATTCATCAGTAAGCAATGACAAACAGTGAAATACCTGAATGTGTGTAAACCAAAGAGAAAGAGGGATGATCTGCCTTGCTGGTAGAAATAACGTCCTTCATGGGAGCCGCTCTTAAAAGTCCGTTCGACAGGTAGAATACTGTTCTCACCCGCTACCATTCGTTGACAATTAACAAACACCTCTCAAAAATAGATACTCCTCCATGGTATGTGATTGATGGAAGGCACCCGAGGATTCGGTTAGCCATGGCTTGTGTTAGCAAGGTTGGGAGGAGTATCAAATATTTTATGCAATCTCTATATGCTTTCAAAAACCTAAAAGCTCTAGCACATGATTTAATCCCTGCTTCCCTCTGCGAAGGGCCTTTCTTTTACTTTTATGTTGAGTCAGTTTTCCTATTCTTTCTGTCTTCCACAAGCAAACACTAGTGTCAACTTTGTTACAACATGCGTTATATGCAATGTATTGGACTTGTTATACTACTTTGTGTTGACAATATCCATGAGATAAATATGTTGAAAGTTGAAGCAAATGCTGAAACTAAATTCTTCCTTTGTGTTGATTAAATACCTTTTATTAGAAACTATTGCTTTATGAGTTAACACTTATGCAAAACTGTTTGATGCTTGTCTCGAAAGTACTATTCATGAAAACGTTTAGCTTGTGTGATTCATTGTTTACTCATTATCTATTTGGTAGCAAATTATAGACCATTGACTTGGATCACTTCATTCATTTACATGTGCCTTGCAATATTATATGATCAAGATTATGATAGTAGCATGTCACCTCAAAAATTATTTTGTTTTTATCGTTTACCTACTCGAGGACGAGTAGGAACTAAGCTTGGGGATGCTGATACGTCTCAAACGTATCTATAATTTTTGATGTTCCATGCTTGTTTTATACCAATTGCTACATGTTTTGCATCTACTTTATATCACTTTTATACATTTTTTGGGACTAACCTATTAACAAGATGCCGAAGTGCCAGTTCCTGTTTTCTGCTGTTTTTGTATTCCAGAAAAGCTAGTCTGGAAATATTCTCGGAATTGGACGAAACTACACGGGGGTGCCTATTTTTCCAGAACACGCCTGACGGAGCGAAGGAGCAGCAGAGGAGGGCCACCAGGAGGCCACACGCACCAGGGCGCGGGCCCCCCTCTGCCGCGCCCTAGGGTGGTGTGGGCCCCTCGGGGGTCCGCAGCCGCCGCCCTTTCGCCTACTTATTCCCCCCGACGCGAAAACCCTAAGTACCTGAGCAAATATCCACGAAAAGTTCCAGAGACGCCGCCGTCGTCAACCCTAGCTCGGGAGGGTTCAGAACCTCTTCCCGGCACCCTGCCGGAGAGGGGAATCGTCACCGGAGGCTTCTACATCGCCATGCCTGCCTCCGGAGTGATGCGTGAGTAGTTCATCCTTGGACTACGGGTCCATAGCAGTAGCTAGATGGTTGTCTCTCCACTTTGTGCCATCATGTTTAGATCTTGTGAGCTGCCCTACATGATCAAGATCATATTATTGTAATGCTACATGTTGTGTTTGCTGGGATCCGATGAATATTGAATATTATGTCAAGTTGATTATCAATCTATCTTATATGTTATTTAAGATCTTGCATGCTTTCCGTTACTCGTAGATGCTTTGGCCAAGTAGATGCTTGTAACTCCAAGAGAGAGTATTTATGCTAGATAGTGGGTTCATGTCTCCGTTTAACCTGGGACAGTGACAGAAAGTTCTAAGGTTGTGGATGTGCTGTTGCCACTAGGGATAACCTAACGATGCTATGTCCACGGCATATGTGTTTGTTTACATTACGCACTTTACTTAATGCAATTATCCGTTGCTTGCAACTTAATACCAACGGGGGACTCGGATGACAACCCGGCGGTGGATTATTAGTCATAGATGCTGTTGGATAACGATCTATGTATTATGTCGTAATGCCCAATTAAATATCATAGTAGTCAACATGTCATGTATATGCATTGTCATGCGCTCACTATTCGTCAATTGCCCAGCTGTAATTTGTTCACCCAACATGTTAGTTATCTTTTATGGAGAGACACCACTAGTGAACTGTGGACCCCGGTCCATTCTTTTACACTGATTAAACAACCACAAACTGCAAACTGTTCCTTTTTCATTCTCTGCAATTTAATACTCATTTTCCACACCATACGTTTAATCCTTTGTTTTCAGCAAGCCAGTGAGATTGACAACCTCACTGTTTCGTTGGGGCAAAGTAGTTTGATTGTGTTGTGTGCAGATTCCACGTCAACAGTCCAGACTCCTCGACAGCTATTTTTCTGGCGCCGTTGACAACCTTCTGAAGAGTTGCTGCTCCTACTGGTTCGATAACCTTGGTTTCTTTCTGAGGGAAAACTTGCTGCTGACTACATCATACCTTCCTCTTGGGGTCTCCCAACGAACGTGTGTTTCACGTCATCATAGGCGTTCCCAACGATGAAACATGCGACAGTGGCGTCGGCTGTGTCCTTGCTTCCTCCACGAGTGCAGCTGACGACCACATATACATGGCCGAATAGTTTTAATTTTTTAGAAACTCTAGCAGAATCTGTTGTGAGGGCTAGTTTCTCGGCGTAACACATTGAATGGTCGTGGCACCAACCTGTAGAATCAGCCCACCATCATGGAGAATGAGCCCACTAACGGATGCCGGTTCGGCTTGCCCCTCACCGTGACCGGCAACCCGAAACCCTGCGGGCCTTATTCCGTATGGACATGCCAAATCGACCTTCTGGCCCCTGCACCTGCAGCGGAAAGGAGCCATGTGGCCCAAAATCATTGCCGAAAGGGTTGGGCGACTCTGAATGCGAACACAAACTTCAGGCATCCAAGAAAGAAGTCAAGATCCAGATCGAAACATTGTCATTTGGTTGAAGAATATCGACAAGACTTCCCATTCACCGGACGAGATGATCGGATTTCGATCCCCTCAGGACTGCAGGTGAAAAATTAAAGAAAAGGGCATTGACGAAAAATCTCACAGGAATTTAGAAAAATAACTCGTTCTTCTATGTAATAATCTCTTGTGTAGTAAGTAGCAGCTTTTGCTTTTGTGTGCTCTCTGATCTACAAATGTGTAAAGAGATTTGATAGTGTCCTGGTAGTAGTGTCTGGTTGAAGTTTGAGGGCATGGCACTTTGAACGAAAACAGAGACCTGGATAATGTATTAAGGTATCATTTTTGCAATGAAGTTGGGAGCAGAGCTTCTTAATTCGAAAAGAAAACGCCCACATGGTGTTAGGAGTGCGAGCAGTTGCCACCCTCTTGTCATTGCGAAAATTTATCACCAAGCAGGTAAAAGTGGTTAGTATCTCTGCACTAGGCCAGGCCAGAGGGCGAATGACCCCTCAAGCATTTTATGAAGGAACAAGCGAGAATTGGTTTACTATCTCTACTGTGGAGTATTAATTAGGCCTGCTAACAGTGACGGGCAGCTGCAGCCATGAATGCTAATCAAGTGTCAGGTACAAAGCTTTTCTGTGGACGTCTTACACTAATTAAACCGATGGTGATGCGTCCTACCACGAATTCACACGAGGCTCATAGAAACCTGGAGCAGTTTGGCGATTCTGTCTGGTAATGTGCACGCACGCATCAGTCAAATACTATTTGATATGTGCATTACTATTCCGATTACTATATATGTTCACAGAAACATGTTTTCAGACTCGATCATCATAAGCCTTTTTGGAGAGGAGAAGTGTTGTGTAGAACTACTACTATGAATCTATAATAATGATCTCAACGAAGATCCATTGTATCCTGTTATGATTGACGTAAAAAAAGACACGTCAGTGGAAAGGATCTGCATCTTTAAGAGTTAATTGATATTTTTCAATCAGTTATACTTCTGGATCAATGTTGAACCATCATAATCAGACAATTTCAATCGGTTGATGTGCAACAAGGACAGCAAAAGAGGTAAACGACAACGCGGAGCTCTAGTACACACATTATGACAGTAACATCAGTTTTGAAATAAGATGATTTATTTTCTGAAACTCAGATGCATGTCGATTGTCGAGCTTATATAGGCAGGCAACCGCTCACTTTTGGTGCTTCATCAAAGTTATCGGCCTCACTGCTGGTGTGTCAGTCTCTGTATCACACTGCTTTCGTTGCAGTCGGAGGTCGTTGTCCATGGAGGCCAAGAGGACGCCGCGCGGCGTCCTGGACCTGGAGGCGCAGTTCGCCTTCTTCCGGTCGCAGCACCGCCACCCGGTGAACGCCGCCGCCCACGCGCTGCTCGCCGGCCCCATCCTCTTCACCAACCTCCTCATCCTCCACTTCCTGCCCCTGCCTTCCCCGCTCGACCCGGCCCTCGCCCTCTCCCTCGCCTACGCCGCCGCCTACCTCCTCGTAGACCGCCGCGCCGGGGCCCTCGCCGCGCTGCTCTTCTCGCCGCCTGGGCCGCCAGCCGCGCCCTCGCCGCCCGCCTTGGCTTCGCGCTCGCCTGGAAGGTCGTGCTGGCCACGCAGCTCTTCTGCTGGACCTGGCAGTTCCTCGGCCATGGCCTCTTCGAGGTAACCTTCGCTTTGTTGTCCGCGTCCCCAGATGTTCCCGGCAACCTACCTGGCTACCTGGCTATGCCGAGTTGACGACAGTGGCTGACGATTACTTGCTGAATCTGGTTGTTCTTTCTTACAGAAGAGAGGGCCAACGGTGAGTGAACTTCCCGAGGTGTTCTTGATGGAGCCATTCCTCATCTTGCTACAGGTAAACATCAACTAAATCCTTATATCTGAAAAAACAAATCATCTGCTTGTATGAATGTAGTGCAAAAGATGGCATAATCGACTAGAACTTGAATCGACATGGAGTTGTTGACCAGACTCATATGTTGGCTCTGATGTGCACAGATACTCAACAAGCTGTTTGGCTATGAGCCATACCCTGGATTCAGCAAGAACGTGAACAAGAAGATGGAGGCAGATCTCAGGGAGGGTAGAGAACTCAAGCAGAGGAAGATCAACTGATCAGATTTGTATAGGTCGAAGGGAGCGATGCATGGAATATTATATAATGGAGTAGCAAACTCTGCCTACCATTTGTGCTGTTTATGCATTTTGTTTTAGTCTTTTAGATACTACTGTATAATAAAATAAACAATGAAGCTTTATGAACACACGATACTGTTCCATTGAAACTTCTTTGCCAGTCGCCAGAAAGAATATGCATCAAGATTTTACCCGCTGAATCCTCTGGTACACAATCCGTCGAACATTTCGTGAGCAAAAAGAGCTGCAGAAACGGCTGGGGAAATGGAGAGAAAGCCGCACCAGTCCGCTTGGAGGAAAGCCAAAGTAGTACTCCTTTTAGTGGGTGGAACAAATCTGTAGCGTGGGCATCGATCAGTGCCGTTTCAATCCCCCTCATCATATCAGGTTTTTCTAGGCCAGATTGCTCCAATCCCCATCAGCCATCATATACAGAAGTTAGGTTGTCGACTACTTTGTCCATGTCTCTTCATTGATGAAGGAATGCATCCACTACTATGTAACCATCCAGCTAAACGTGCTATTCTGAATTCCGTTTGTATCTATGAAGAACTCTGAATTTCTATTGTCTTGAGTGGATTCATGCACCAAAATCTGAATATTACTTTGATTGAGTTAATGCATACACCCACAAATCTGAATCTTGACTGCTTTTGTACACACGTGCAATTTATATTGCTGTTGTAGATCTCATCTATGCACCGTTTATTTATTGTAGGAAGATGTTGAAAAAGGAAAATCTAGTGTGCAAAGATCTCAAGATGCCGAGCCTTGCTGCCATTGACGATGCCCTCTTGGCCCTGGCTGGTACGGGGTGTGATGATCACGCCTTCAGCTGAGCAGGAGCCCAACGCCTAGTTCATCTTCCCAATGTCCGGCTGAGTTTTTCTCCGGCGGGTTTTGTACCTTTTTTCTTTGCCTAGGCCTCCGATGTTTGCACCTTCTATATACTATAAAAGGCAAAGCTTTTGCCTTTGTTTCAAAACAAAAAGTAAACCCATCTTTGACGGAATTCAAATGATGACCTGCCTCTGCATTTTCTAAGGTAGTGTTTCTTTACGGATAGAAACTATCCTTCCATTTAAATATAACAGCAACTACTTCTTTTTTTGGTAGATTGCTTAAAGATGCATACTTTTTGTTTACTTTCCTTTGTCCTTACTTGCTGTCAAACTTTCAGAATTGGGTGAAGTTTTTTCCTTGCACACAGCTATCTAGTAATGACAGATACTGCAACACCCAACCAAGTCTACATAGACAAGTTATTTGACTACTAGATATATCTACACTTTTAAATTTTTATTAAGGTAGCTAGTTTATATGTAAACATATGCTCCTCTCTTTTTTTGTTCTCATGGTCATCTTATGGTGTCCAAGGCTATACTTAGATTTCAAATTGTATTATTAAACATTAATCACATTTGTCTTTTTAGTTTCATCAGAAACACTCAATATTTTCAGTATGTTGTATGTTACTCTTATGATTGGCAAACGCTAGCTAGCTACATGAAAGGCGTTGCCCAAGCCATTGGTTAATGCGTTTGAACCATCACTGAATGGAAACAAAAGTCTAAAATTGTCGAGATGCCCAAGCGCCGGCTTGGTTGCAGTACTCAAGGTTGGTGAGTTAACCCACCCGGGTTCCAATCCAATCACGAGTGAAGTGTTCGGACTAAACGGGTGCTATCTGTTGTGAATAAACGTGTGTGCTTAGGAACGATTGCGGGCGTCCAGGTTCCGCAGTTGGTTGTTGATTGGGAAGTGTTTCGATCATGTCTATGCATTACCGATCCTACTGAGTCACACGGTTAAGATAATTTGATCTATAGTGAAATGGTATGTGAATAAGATAATAATATCGGAATAGTTTTGATGTCAATGAAATAGTTTAAGAGAGACTCTAGAAGTGTTCCGATAATTCTATAGGAGAGCATATGATGTTCCAAGATTTTTTTTAGAGAAACACAAGATGGTGTAAAAGGTGTCGAGAGGGGTCCCTCGGCTACTCTAGGGCTGAAGGCCACAAGAGGGCTACTGCATGGGCCCTCCAGACCCATCTAGGGCCGGCTCCTTAACGTCCTTGGGTTGTCTCCCCAGTTACTTTGGGGGAGGGGTCAAGGGTGGCTGACCGCCATGGTTAGGGTTCAGGGGGCATTGACCCCCTTCTGCCTACCCAAGTCGGTCACACCCCTCGTCCTATATAAACAAAGGGGACCCCTCCCCCTAGGAATTTTCCCATACTCATGTGTTGAGTTCCTCTCTCTCTCTCTCTCTCTCTCTCTCTCTCTCTCTCTCTCTCTCTCTCAAGTTGTTCACATACCCCAAAAGTCTGCACGACTCTCACCGTTGGTATAACGCTCTGAACGGTGCAACACTGACGGATTGAAGAACCGTACGCGTGGATATAGGCGGAGGGATCATACCCTTGATCCACTAGAGCGGGAAGGATATATAATCCTCGTGCCTGGGAGGAGTACACCTAAATGCGGGGATCTGCAACATGCTTCATCAACAACATACTTCTGCTACCGGTTTTTGTATGATCTAGATCAAATCTCTTAATTGCATCTTCATACATAGATCTTGGTCAGTTCATGCATAACGGATTTTATTGTTTTCCGTATATGGCCCCCTACACTTATTTGAGAAACTAACAAGATCATTTGTATAAATAATGTTCTACATAGGCCCATTGAGTTGAGCATACATCAATTGGATTTGTGTGTGTGCAAAAGTAGCAAAAACCATAATATTATATGTTTGTCGGTGATTATATAAGCAATACTATTCATTAACAAGTAAAGATAGTCAAATATTATCAACTTATTAATAAATCCACTATAATTTATATGATGCATTTGACTACGAAAAACTTATCATGCCAACTGTTTAATTTATTTACCAGAAGTTTCTATATATTTGTTTACATACCATGTACTGCACCTCTATGAAGATATTTGTTAGGTTTTTGTTTTTTACTCTATATAATCTCTACCTATTATTTAATAAATATTTAAAAACACAAAAACATTTAGACAAAATATATGCTAAATAATCTATCAGCTGTAAAAAAATCAAGAAGGTGTGCGCTTAACTTTCGTATCTTCACATTTAGGTGGTGTTGAGGTGTGCGCAATTTAGATATATTTTCCAGTGATATATGTTACTACTATATATAATGAAACACAATTGAGAAAAAATGTTGTATGATTGGGAATGTAACTAAGTAGTATACAACACAAATTTGTTAAAAACACAATATGATTACAAAATTAAGAAAGTATAAAAAATTAGTATAAATATATTAAATCGTCCCGGATCTAAAATTTAGTTTGGAACTCTCTGAATCATACTTCCAGTTCACCTAATCCACAAGTGCGATTTATATCTAAAACTCCATGTCGTCATATTTTGATATCGGAGCCTCATGTTTGTTCCCATTTTTTTCTCATTAGCTATGTCTCATACAAATCCACTCGTTTGTAAACCATGCTATAGGCGTGAATTCTCTTTGGTGAGATTGTGCAAAATCCTAGCCGGTAAGATCTGCTTGGAGGACATGCGATGATACCAACCAAACCTTTAATGCAAATATGGAGTCCGCCAGTAAGTTTCGAGGGGGTAGAATCATGATGGAACAAGCAAACTGGCTTAGAATTAATAAGTATAATCATGTGTTATAGGAAGTTTATGAAGAACATCAGATTGTTGGGGGTGTCTTAGCCCATGATCTTCCCCCTTCCTCCACCTTTGTTTTCATGCATACGAACATGGATTGACGATGATGGCAGAGAGTGTGAGGCAGCTGAAGACGTGGCTAAATCTAGTGCTCGTATACTAAAAATGAAATACACTTAAATTGGTTTCATTGTACAGATGAAATTTTTGTCAAAATGTATCAATGAGATCTAGCTCCAAAAATCTCGGTGCCAGAAACAAACAGAAAAGTGAAAATAATTCGTAATTCGGACAAGTTGTTATAAAGATATTTTTGAGTTTTAGATCTCAAAAGTATGCACACATCCCACACCAGAAGAGAAATCATACCAAAAATCTCTCATTATGGCACTTGCCACATGTCATAAATAGAGCGAAAGCATACAAACATTTTCAAATATGCATTCTTCCAACGAGTTCGTAAGATAATTCATTAAGTTAACGAATATTGGATCTAAAAAAGCGGAAATAGCTTTTGGCTCCCGAGCACCTGTGCTCCTGCCAGTTTAAAAAAAATTGAAAATCATATTTATGGGTTTAAAAAAAATCTGAAAAAAATCACGCATGTAGTTCATGAAGTATACTATAAGCGTGTAAAATATCAATGCAAAATATTTTGTATTATGGGCTACACAAAAATGACAAAAGTTGGAAATTTAAAATTATACATTATACGCTATACCCAAATGGAAAAAGTATAGAATTCACCCTCAAATGTCATGATTTGGATAGTTTTCACCCTGAACTTTGAAACTGGAAAATTTCAACCCTGAAATGTGACAAAACCGGAGAAATTACAGCCTAGAGTGGTTTGCACTGATTTGGGGTGGTTTTGAGTCAATTTTGACTTTTCTTGGGATGACGTGGCGCTGATGTGGGCGCTGACGTGGCGCAAAAAAAAGTAAAATCCCCAATTTGTCAGCCGCCGCCGGCCGCTCGGCTCCTGCCTCGCCGGAGCTCCACGGCAACGGCAACGGCGGCGGAGATCCGCGCCGTGACTGTGCTCGTCGAGGTGCTCCTGCTCCTGCTCGCCAAAGCCCCTCCCTGCTGGTCGCCGGTCGTCCCTGCTCCTGCTCGCATACCTCCAGGCCTTCCTCGCCGTGCTCCAGGCCGGCGCCCTGCTCTAGGGCCCCCGCGCCAGATCGCCGCGCCTCCAAATCAAGCTCCATGTCGCGCCTCCAGATCGCCAGGTCCCCCAGGTCGCCAGCACGCCTCAACCTCCAGAGCTACAGGCTGAAGACGTGCTTGTGCCTGGCCAAGACGTGGTCAGAGCTGATCAATTTGAATCTCACGGTTGCTCTAGTAAGATGAACCACTGCTATGTGATCGATATGATCTGAATCTGAATCAGTGAATGGATGCAATTTTGCTTACTTACGGCTGTGTGATGATGCTTCTTCGTATGCTCCATCTGTGTTCATTTCTTCTAATTTGTGGAGCACAGATCTCAGAATGTTACACATCTGCAAAACATAACACAAAGACATGTTCAGTTCAAGAGAAAGAACAAACCTTGATGGCGCTCGAGGAATAGTGCTTGCAGCTCTGGCTCCGAAGAAAGTCACAGAATAATCATCACATAGCTGCCACTAATTTTCAAACATGTTTACATTAAACAGTACTCAGATGAAATTTGCATACAAATCAAACTCTGAAAAAGAGTGCATATATCGGTTGCTCAAATCAGGAGATTGATTTCTCGGTGTCTCTTTGTTCTTATCCGATGAACTATTATTCAGCAAACACACTGCTAGCAAACAAACATTGCACTTGTGAATTACATACGCCCTAACAATGGAGTACTCAAAACCTAATCTCCGTAGATCATTTTCAGCTCAAGTACAAGGAGTACTCCTATCTGAACAAGGAGGAACTCAGATTTTTACCTGAACAATATGGAGTACTTGCACAAGAAAAAGCAACCTTGGAAAGGAAACTAAAATACATTAGTACAGTAAACAAGAACATCAACACAAGACAGTGGTGAAAAGATAATATATTGTATTGCTTCCTTAAAATAGTTGTATGTACAATATTGGCTTCCAATACAATATACAAGCAAGTTAACACAAGCAATACTTGTATTGCTTCCAATATAGGTACAGTTCAAGCAGGGCTTATACAAGAATATTGATCAAGCAGGAATTGTAAAGCAGTACAAGGAGTATATTGATCACCACATGCACCAAACAGTTGATATATTGCCAAAAAAATACTCGCGAGTGACCTGAACAAACAAGACAGTAACCAGGTTACTGTAAATGTAATGACCAGACTGAAAGAAATAACCTCAACTACTCTCTGTGCTACTAAACACTAACTAAATGACTCATCAGCTAAGATAACAACGAAGCTGCACAAATATTTCCATCTGGTGAATGTGTGATTCAAAAAGGTATCTTGGAGTATTAATGTCTGCTCCTGGGAGTGCATAATTTTTAGATTGCCTTGTTTCCATGGCAAATTTATGCTCGAACCCAAATGTTGGTGCAGATTGCTCAAAACACTACTGAACAATGAAAATGACACCCTGATAAGTTCAGACTTTAGAGTTCCCTACAGGCAAATAAACCATAACATCAAATCATCAACGGATTAACCCACTACAAATGTAACATGAAAATAATGGAAAGTTCTCACTGCATACAGACTGGATGTCAAATCAACTGACGCTGAAATCTTAATTATCATTGGAAAAGGAATCTCAAGTTTATCTACACAAGATATGCATGGATTTTAAAGATGTAAACGCAGTCTGCAGGCTGCAGCACCTTGGGAGTAAAAGTAGAAATTTAGCTAAGATGGAAGCAATGAACGGCCTCGCACCATCATTTCCCTAGATAATAACGAAGGGTACAGGACCAATTATTCACATGCGGTGTGCAGAGACGCAGTTGAGCAGATTCAGAGCAAGTGGTTTCTGCAAGCAAATCATTTGACAGTTCATTAGAATCAAGGAACCACAGGAAGATTGATCCCAATGTAGCAAGAAAAAGGCAAAAATCGCAGATTCGTTCAGGAACAGGCGAAGCACGCATCCCTCACCAAGTGGATGCGCGAGCGCGCGGCCGAGGCCCCTCCGAACCTGCTCGCCGACGAGCGCGACGACTTCGTCGTCCTCCAGCTCTCGCTCCGCCGCGTCCTGGTCAAGCCCACAACAAGCCGCACCTCCTACCGCTCCCGCACCCGTCGTCGCCCACTCGGCTGCCTCCGTCTGCGTCATCTCCGACGACCGCGCCGTCGACGTGGAGCCGCCCGAGCGGAGCACCTCGACGAGTGGCCAGGCACAAGCACGTCTTCAGCCTGTAGCTCTGGAGGTTGAGGCGTGCTGGCGACCTGGGGGACCTGGCGATCTGGGGGCGCGACATGGAGCTTGATTTGGAGGCGCGGCGATCTGGCGGCGGGGGCCCTAGAGCAGGGCGCCGGCCTGGAGCACGGCGAGGAAGGCCTGGAGGTATGCGAGCAGGAGCAGGGACGACCGGCGACCAGCAGGGAGGGGCTTTGGCGAGCAGGAGCAGGAGCACCTCGACGAGCGCAGTCACGGCGCGGATCTCCGCCGCCGTTGCCGTTGCCGTGGAGCTCCGGCGAGCGATTCCGGCGGCGAGCTCCGGCGAGGCAGGAGCCGAGCGGCCGGCGGCGGCTGACAAATTGGGGATTTTACTTTTTTTTTCCGCCACGTCAGCGCCCACATCAGCGCCACGTCATCCCAAGAAAAGTCAAAATTGACTCAAAACCACCCCAAATCAGCGCAAAACCACTCTAGGGTGTGATTTCTCCGGTT
The DNA here is from genome assembly GCA_947311845.1 of Poa pratensis. NCBI lineage: Eukaryota > Viridiplantae > Streptophyta > Magnoliopsida > Poales > Poaceae > Poa > Poa pratensis. The sequence continues at coordinate 23,935,782 of CAMZMU010000093.1, forward strand.
TGTCACATTTCAGGGTTGAAATTATCCAGTTTCAAAGTTCAGGGTGAAAACTATCCAAATCATGACATTTGAGGGTGAATTCTATACTTTTTCCTACCCAAATCTATACATTTTTTATTTTTGTGTAGGACAAAATATAAAGTATTTTGTATTGCAATTTTCCGCGCTTGTGTTATATATCATTAAGAACATGCATGCTTTTTTAAAGAATATTTTGAATCATTTAAATATAGTTTTAATTGTGGCGTGTATGTTGCTGCTGTTCATGTTGCTTAGTACATCTAGTATGTTCGTATTTAACATGTTAGTAGCTGCGTTTGTCATGTTTAATATTCTGGAATTAATCATGAAATTATTGCCTAATTTTCCAACAATTTTGAAAATGGTGAAATCACTAGATCCCGGGAGCACCGAATCTCTACCAAAAAAAAGTAAAAAAAAAAGATTCCCCTCAGCGGACGAGCCTCCTTGGATCAAGTAGTTGGGCCACGTCAAGGATCATAGCGCGTCAACACTAACAGCCGACAGTTTCGGCAGCCAGCCCAACGTCGAGGCCCACGATCTCGCCAGCTTTCCATGTTCCAGGCCGCCAGCTGAACGTAATCCTTACTGGCTTCGTTTTTTCCAGTTAAGGTTGCTGAATTCTGTTGATTTCGGCAACGAACTGCACGGGACAGGCGGTTGCTGGAGAATCCGAGGGCTTTTCTGCCGGATCACATCCTCAGCACGAACTGTCCTGGGCACGCAATCAATCTCCCGGAGAGAAAACGTCAAAGACGACGTAAATGCCTCCCTCCCTACTCCCCCGCCATTAACTCCGGCTGGCCGGTACTACTACGGAGAACTAGCTTGAAATCTCTCACACCTGCGGACGCATTCAATCCGTGCGCTAGCGCTAGCGAAACAAAGCAAATGAAAGCAGCTCGAGGCGCTGCCTGTCAGGGCATCTCCAGTCGTTCGGCTCCCAGACCGAAAAACGGCGTCTTTTTGGACGGCCTAGGGGTTTGGCGTTTTCCTAGCCGTGTCCAAACCCAAGAGTTGGGCCGAAAAGTTCGAAAAAGAGGCAGTTGGACGAAATTCATCAAACAACGGCGAAATTCATTAAACATAGGCGAAATTCATAATATATAGGCGAATTTCGCATTGTTCATTACATAATTTAAACTTAAAACTAAAATTTAAACTAAAGACGGCGATCTACATGCCCAGCTGGCTGTAGAACGCCGTGTAGTCGCCGCCGTCGTCGTCGTCGCCGCTCGGCGGCGCGCCGCCGTAGTGGCTCGGACCGGCCTCGTCGTTGTTGCCGCCGAGCCACCTGCTCGGTCGTGGCGCGTAGTCCTCGTCGTTGTCGTCGAGGACGATCACATCGCCGCTCGCCTGACGAGGGGGAGTAGGAGGCCGGCGGGCAGCTGCAGCGCGACGGTGGTTGGCCGCTGCCTCGTCGAGAAGGCACTGCTGGAGCGCAATCTCCTCCTGGGCATGCTGGTTGCGCGACCAGGCGAAGATGAACTCGTCGGGTACTCCTCCTCGGCGACCATGGCCGACGGGACGTCGTTCATGGAGGCGGCCATGGCGTTCATCTCGCCCGGGAACTCCTCCTCGTCGTCCGGCGCCTCCGCCTTGATGGCCGCCGGACGTACTCCGGTGGCGCCGCCCACTCCACAGGCGTCTTCTTCTTCTTGGAGGTGGCGCCGCCGGTGCCAGGCTCGGTTTTCGGCCTGACGAGGCGGAGGTGGCCTCGCGGCAGCGACGGAGCGTGGCGCTCATTGATGGGCAGGCTCCCGCCGCTGGGCCTCCTTGCCGGCGGCGTGTCCGCCGGTTCGGGCTTGACCCGAGCGAGCGCCGGTGTGCGCGGCTCAGGGGACCCGCAGGTGCGCGGGCCAGAGGAGGATGAGGAGGACGTCGTCCCCATTCTCCTTGGCAGCCACGAGGAGGCGAAGCGGCACCGGAGCGCCGGCGCCTGGCGCGGCGGCATGGTGAGCCGGGGCTGGTTGCCGACGTGGATGTGCTCGAAGACGAACGCAAGGGTCCGTCCTCGAGCACTCCACCACTGCTTCCGGCCGCCGGCGTTCTTCCGGCCGGCGACGGGGCCGTTGTTGTTGGTGTCCTCCAGCTCGCGGCGGTGGCGCTCGAGGAAGTACGCCGTCCAGAAGGCGGCGTTCGCCGAATCCCAACGCGGGTCCGCCGCCTCTTCGTTGGAGAGCCCGGCGAGGACGTCCTGGATCGCGTAGACGCGATCCGCTCCTTCTGGCGGCGGCGGAACGGGGACGCCGCCAGCGCTCAGGCGCCACTCGCCGGGGACCCGCATGTCCGGCGGCGTCGGGTACCCGGCTTCGTACAGCATGTGGGCCTCCTCGGGATGGAGGAAACGCCGGCCGAAGCCGTTCGCCGCCGCTTCGTCGCCGGGGAATCGCTTGGCCATTGTTGCTAGCTCAGGGAGGGGAGAGATGGAGATAGAGTGCGGCGAGATGGGAACTGCACGGCGAGTGGCGTGGGTTTTTATAGCGCGGGGAGGCGAGACGGTGGCGCGCCATAACTCCGGCGCGTGGCAACGGATTGGACGCGTCGGCGGTGGCGCAGACGGCGCGGCAGTCCACGGCCATAACTCCGGCAGGCTTTTGACCAGCGCGGGAGCCGAGGAGATAACGACGCCGCGTTTTCGCGCTGTTTCCCCGCCATTTCGCCCAAGTCACTGACTGCGCTGGCCCACCTTCTTTTCGCGCCAATTCGCCCCCCAGGCCGCACCCGATGGGCTGGGTTTGGCCTGGGAGCGCCGGCGTTAATTTTCGCCGAAACGGCGCTATTTGATCTCCTTTGGACCGACTGAAAGGAAAATGGCGCTCCCAGACCAAAAGGGCGCTAATTTCGGCCCGGGGGCGCTGGGGGACGGCTGGAGATGCCCTCACAGGCTCACACACACACACGGCCCCCGCGCGCGCAAGCGGCCGTACCCGTGCGCCACCCGCCTCGCGCCCCCTACGCCTTGAAGTCTCCACACTGCCAACCACCATCACCTCGGGCACCCCAGTCCGTCCCAAAGCAGCCGTCCATCACCGGAGATCCACGACCGGCATGGAGTATCGAGGTGGACGACGCGTTTCCTGCGCACGTCTGCGGGCCAGGCGGGGCAGAAGCCAAGTAGCAGGAGTAGCGTTTGGCGGATTGCAATCAAAGTCCTGGCTGATCCAGGGATGGATCACCCGATACGTACAGCTGCAATGAAAGCACACTAGCGCCATCTCCATGACATGGCACTCAATGTGTGGGCTTTGCTAGCTTGTGGTCTCATCGCCAACTGTTTGTTTCATCTGCTTAATTAGTTGTACCTGTACTTAAACTTAACTTGCTAGCTAGTGGAAAATTAAGTGGTACTAGCTGTGCATATGAGTACGACGAGTGGAGTACTGTAGGACTTGGTGGTACCATTGTTACAAACTTACTGTGGAGAAGAATGGGTTTCGTAGATCAAGAGATCGCACGTAGAGGTTGATGCGATCGGGTATGTTGGCGAAAGCCTGTTCCGACCGTGGTCAGAGCCGACGACGTGTTAGTGGTGTCGACGGGTGCTATCCTCGACTCACATCGCATCTTACTCACTCCAGGGGAAACCCTATATGAATTGGTTCTTCCCTGATCGGACAATGGCAACGCTCAGTGCCGACTTCTCTCTTTAAGGAACCATTTTGGAGCCTGTTCTGACCGGTGGTACCAGTGGCTTGGCGGTCGCTTATAGTATGTTTTGTATCGAAGAAATCGTACGTGTAATGTAGTATCCTCCTTCGGTTTTGAATAAGACCGTTCGTGCAGGTAGTACGTACTACCATACCGGTCGGCCGGCCACATAGCAAAGATATACAGTATGCAAGAAAAAGGAAGCCTCTGCTTATCTGTTTCGTCAGACGAGTAAACAATTTTATCTGACAGTTCCACTGCTGATCTGCTCCGTCAACCAATGCTGACCAGCCAGAATAGAATCTGTACCGCGCCGCAACCACTTCTTCTTCTTCTTGTTCGTCGTCATCATGCGGAGCGGAGGCCGCGTCCAGACAAGCTGGGCAGCCATGGCAGGACACGTGAGCTTAACTAATGGCCGCCCGCGCTTCCTTTATCTTTACGCCTCCTCTCTCTCCTTTCCGCCTCTTTTTATTGTTTTGCTGCTGGGGTTAATCTGTTTAGCGCGTGGGCCCACGGGAGGTTCAAAGCTGTTGCTTTGGATGATGAGGTTGACGCCGTGCTTGGTTACGCGAGCATCGGGCAGTGTGGCACAGTAGTACGACTGACACAATGGAGTATTCTTCTGTTGGTCTTTGAAGACCGAGATCAAGATAAGTAAAACTGCTCCCACATGGCGGAGGAGTAGCTTCGTCATGCAGTTACGCGGTGACATGCTGTAATTTTAGCACTTTTTAGGGCATTTTTATCGGAGCTCCCAATATAGAGTCCGGCTAACGCTATTGGAATCACCGGCACACATTATGGCTCTGTTGTGGCCGGCTGATCCACCGACGTATTCAATAGATTTTTTTAAAAATATTTTGAAATATGAATATAAACGAACCGTAGATCCGTCGGTGTCGACGGCCGTAGATCCGTCGGAGTCATCCTCCATCATCTCATCGCCCGACGAGAACCATCGGCAGAAGGTGAGCTGCTGACGTTGGTGCGGAAGAAGCTGTGGCGACGTGCATCGTATTCCGGCGCCACCACGTTGTCCCAATAAGGCGACGGCGTGGCGTAGTTGGGGTCGATCCGCTTCTCCCATGCCATGCATGGTCCCTCACATGTTATTCATGTGGTCAAGACGCACCTCCCTGGTGAGCGGCCGCACAATCGGGCACCTGATGTTCGACTGTTCGAGGCGGCGCGAGAGCCTAGCTCCTCGCAAAGCATCCCGCGGCGGAAAACCCTCGCCGCGCTCGTGGTTCTCGCTCTGCCGACAAATTTGCTCGCGACGACACGCATGGTCCACGCTCAGCACGCTGCGACGAAGGTCGCGTTCCGGCTGCTCCTCGCGTCTCAGCTGTTGCGGCCATGGCCAGGAATACTGCCAGTGGATCTGCTGGCGACGAATCATGGGAGAGGAGATTGGACGGTGACTGTGTGGCAAGAGGAGAGGCGTGCATGCCATTTTAAATCTAGCCAGAGGAGAGGACCCATTAACGTCGACGACGTGCCACGTCGTTAATGCACCTAACGTCGATGACGTGTCGCGTCGTTTCTGCGCCCGCCTGGGGAGGGAGCCGCTGCGCCACTAACATAAGTATACCGGCCCGTCGTCGCAATAAATTACGCTGACCGGAGGTGAGTCAATGACATCGGCCCACATGTCGGTATCCGACGTGGCATCGGTTGTCCTGACTGCCGACACTCCCACACCCCCCCCCCCCCCAATCCCCATGGACCGGGTGCGTAATGGGGTTGCCGGACGCGGTATTAGCCTTGTCCGGCATCTTTGGCGCTATTCGGCCCGCGACTAGGTGATGAAATCGTACCGACGCGCTCAATATCCCTGTTGGAGTGCTATTGGAAAACCGGTCGAGATGCTCTTATCATTCTGATCAGGACTGAACTATTTCGCATACATTGGGAGCGCCTTTGTTTTTTCCAAATTCTGTCCGAACATAAGTCGAGAGCACAAGTACGGCGATCTTTTTTCCATCCTTGAAAGCCAACAATTAGTTCACGCTTTCAATGTTTGGGAGGAATAAGCATGACACCGAGATCTAACAAAGAAATTGGGCGAGATTTTTGGACCCCCATTCCATTCAATTTAAGTGGACACAAAAGCTAATTTCGGGTACCACCGTACCGACCAACTAAATACGGGCGACGGCCTTAACTACTAACGAAGGTGGCAATTGGCATAATCGCATAAGTGCACACAAGCTAAACCTAAACTACTATACTAACCAATTGATTAAGGTCCCTCCCGCAATGATAAGAACAATGGGGGGTTGCTTTCGCTGCCCCTGTTCAGTCACCACACTGCCAAAATTTCCTTCGGATTATGCTAATAACTCTAGATAACAACATCTAAGCATCGTCCATGTTTTTTTCCACCACCTTCACCTTACACCTGTTTTTCATGAGCATTCTCACATGCTAGCTATCCTCATTTTTTTTTTTTTTTGTAGCTACAATTTTCTTTTTTTCAAAACAATCTCGTGCTCCACCCAAAAAGCAGAAGCCAACAACAATGACAGCGACCAATCCAGCCATCTCACATCAGCAAGAAAGCAGCCCCTCCAAGCCCGTCCAAAATCTCAAACAAAATCCAAAAAGGAGAGAAAGATCCATGGTTAATCACAGCCATCAATCGAGCTGTCTAACTAAGACCAAAAAAAATAAAAACAAAGTAAAGCACAACCAGCCACGAAGCCTCACTCTTCACTGGTCGCTCTCCACTGGTCAGTCTCACTCGCTGCAACTGCAACTGCAACTGCAAGCTCGCTCGCCACCCTCGCCCGGGCCATTACTCCCTCTCCACCTTCCCCGCTTCAATTCACACACTCCCCAGTCCCCACTCCCTCTCACTCTCTCTCCACCCTCACTCCTCGCTCTCCGCCATGGCCGCGTCCTCCGCCTAGCACGCGCGCGCCACCGCGATCCAGATCCCGCGCGCGCCTGGCAATGGGGGGCTGCCACGCCAAGCCGCTCACCCACGACGCCGACAACTCCCCGCCGCGCGCGCGCCGGCCACGCCACCGCCGGGACCCGCCACGCCCGGCGCCAAGAAGCACTGGACCTCCTCGCCCTTCTTCCCCTTCTCCACCCGAGCCCCAGCCCGGCGCACCACCTCTTCTCCTCCGCGGCCAGGAAGACCCCTTCCAGGTCCCCCGCCCCCGCCGGCTCCGCGCCCACCACCCCGGCCAGGCGCCTCCTGCGCCTGCCCTTCCCGCCGCCGTCGCCCGCTAAGCACATCCGCCAGGCGCTCGCGCGGCGGCACGGGCCGGCGCGGTCGGCTATCCCCGAGGAGGGTGGCGATGGGGAGAGCGGGAGGGGCCTCGACAAGGGCTTCGGATTCAACAAGGGCTTCGCCGCCAAGTACGACATGGGGGACGAGGTCGGCAGGGGACACTTCGGGTACACCTGCGCCGCCAGGATCAGGAAGGGGTCGCGCAAGGGGGAGGCGGTCGCCGTCAAGGTCATCCCCAAGGCCAAGGTAATGATGATGATGATGTGCAACTTTAACTGCAAGTGCTTGCGTTTGGATCCTTTGTTTTCGTGTGTTCTCCGTACAATTTATGGAATCCGGATATGCATGTGCATGCTACTAGTTTTCTGATGCTGCGGAAATTTCGTTATTGCTCCTGTCAGATTTGTTAGAATACGGTCTTCTCATGATACGAGGATGCTGCTTCTCAACATTTTTTTAACGATATAGTTCTGTGGATTTATGCTTTAGGGATGTCCTTAATGTTTTACTGAATAGAGAAAGGTAAAGCATGTCTTTCTGAAAGCAACCACTGACTAGTCTAATCTAAGTTGTGGAGAATTGGATGCACATTAGTCGATTTCTTAAGAAAAAAAGTGGCCCTATCTTGTCACCTACTCCTACAAGAGTTAAAGTGCTTTGTCATAGGCCAATGTTGTCTTCCCCTGACAGCATGGAATCATGTACTAACATGATGTTGATCCACATTGTGCATTGTAAAATAATGTTTAATTTTATGGCATGCATCTAAGAATAATCTGTATTTGATTTTCTACGTCCAACATTGTATGCATACTTGGTAACATATAGGATTATGTTCTGTAAAATATGCCCACTTGCACGATGAGATCTTACTAAGTCCGGTCAATTCTTTCGTATGGAATTTATATTTGATATTCGGTAATTACTTGGCCTATTGCTTTATTACCGATGTGCGATCTGATATAGGTTGCCAATAGTTGCGTACTTGCACGCTCTCTTACTTGAGTTACCACATTTCAATTCATTACTTTATGATAAATATTGTCAGTTCACATTCACATAGCTAAGCATGAACTTAGTTCCTCAGTCCTCATATGTACAAATTTTTAATATCATCTGAGGTTGCTCTGATCTTTTCTCAGATGACAACATCCATTGCTATAGAGGATGTCCGGAGGGAGGTGAAAATTTTGAAGGCTTTGGCAGGACACAAGAACTTGGTTCAGTTTTATGATGCATATGAGGACAACGAAAATGTCTACATAGTAATGGAGTAAGCTTCCAGTACCTTCATAGTTGCTATGTGTTTTGACTTCAATTTCAAGCTACGAGGATGCGCTTCTTATATATCAAATTTTATAGCTGTTAGCATTACTATCAATACTCTTGATCACAAACGTATAACATAGACTCGTGGAACAGCAACGAGTTCCCATTTCATTAACTCAGCTTCAATAGTTTTGACAGTCTTTTTCTATTAAGATTTTAAAATCTATTTACTTATTGTTGATGTTTCAAGATTGCCTTTCAGAAGCATATAAATACGTTACCTTGGATGCTTAAAAATGTCTTTAACTAGTATATTGTTGTAACACTGTTTCGTTTCCTTTGCATCTAAAACTAGTAAATTTTTATCCATTACTAGACAATTATTTGTTATTGCAATTCTTGTGTTAATTCCTGTTCCAAGCGTTACACGTAGTTTTGGACCAAAGGTAGTATCGGTAGTTTATATAATCGTGTAGTAGTTATCACATGATAATGCATGATGAAATTGAACATACGTTAATGTCCTTTGGGCCGGTCGTACAGTTGTCAGTACTTGCCATGCATCTTGATACGCTTTTATTTCACGCCCAAACTTGAACGCAAATATTTCTCCAATAAAAGGGATTTCGCAGATGGTCAAATCGAGATAATTTCATGACTACAGTCTACAAGTCATTGAATGATATCCTTATTCGACATCTATTACTGCATCTATATTTACCTGTTATACCTTCTGCTGTGGTGATCCGTCTATTTTAATTGCCATTCACTTCATGTATAGTTGCTGTTTAAGCATTAGTTAATAAAAAATCCTGCTGTTTAGGTTGTGTGAGGGAGGGGAGCTTCTGGACAGGATACTTTCCAGGTAAGCTACAAGTAAAACTTATAATATGTGAACAGCATCATGGTTTACTTCGAATTATGACCTTTAATACAAATTATGTTTTGCATTCACTTTAAGCAGAGGTGGGAAGTACTCGGAGGATGATGCAAAGGTTGTCCTGGTGCAAATATTAAATGTTGTTGCTTTTTGCCACATTCAAGGAGTGGTTCATAGGGATCTCAAACCAGAGGTAAAGTGCATTTTTAGTTTTCGGGCTTCTCATTAGTTGTCATAATTACCATGTTTCAGCTATTGTAAAGTGATGCTTTTATAGTGCTGGTAAACTAGCCATGTCTTAAATGCAAATGGCAATGATTAACTGTTTCTACTTACAATATACATCCATGAATCTTGGGATTACACTAATCCAATGGCCATATAATTTACTCATGACATTCCTTACATCACATAGTCTATGTATTGTGTTTCCTTTAACTTCTCTTGTGAGTAACTACTACTTTTTACTGTTTTCATACTTCACAGTGTAATGACTTCTATTATATATTTTTTTCAGAATTTTCTTTTTACTTCGAAAGATGAGAACGCTCAACTTAAGACTATTGACTTTGGCCTATCAGATTTTGTAAAACCAGGTTAGTTTCTTACTCATCAATCTGCATATTTGTTAATTTGTTGGTTTGCAAAGATGGTATTGTCCAAAGGCATTTTTTCTAACTAGATGTTCGAATCCTTCATGCAGATGAGAGGCTAAATGATATTGTTGGAAGTGCTTACTATGTTGCTCCTGAGGTTTTGCATAGATGCTATAGCACAGAAGCTGATGTCTGGAGTATAGGTGTCATTGCATATATCCTCCTTTGCGGCAGCCGTCCATTTTGGGCACGCACTGAATCTGGCATATTCCGTTCTGTTCTCAAAGCCGATCCCAGTTATAACGAGGCACCTTGGCCTGCTATGACCCCGGAAGCAATGGACTTTGTTAAGCGTTTGCTGTGCAAGGATCCACGTAGAAGGATGACTGCGCTCAAGCTTTAGGTGAGTTTCAATCTGTCAGTATTGATACAGTCTGAACCTACATTTCTCTGAGTACCCCTCATATTATGTTTTTCAGGTCATCCATGGATCAGAAACTACAATGACATTAAGATGCCATTGGACGTCCTTATATTCCGTCTTATCAAAGCTTATATTCGTTCATCATCCCTACGCAAAGCTGCTCTGAGGGTCTGAATTGATAAAACCTGTTCTGAATTTTCTCCTGTTGTTCCACATTGATATTGCTGCTGCCTCTTCAACTTTGGACTTGCTTTTATCGGACAGCAAATATTCTACTGAATGGTTTGAATGGTTGTGCAGCAACCTAGTATTTCCATTAGTAGTTTAATTAGTTTCAGTTTCACATATCTCTTTTAACTTCTCGATCAATATTGCTACACATTGTGCAATTTATATAAATATTTTTTAGGAACCTTTTGTACCTTTGATACGTTCCAAAACAAAATGCTTAGAAATACTTGGTTTGCATAAATGATTTTATAAGCTCTATTGATTTGCATCTCTCTTGTTATAAATCACTTTATCCGAACTTCAGAGTGGCCCCTCTCAAGCTTTTTCTTTTGACACCCATGAGGCCATGACTGATATCTTCTACTTTTATCTACATTCTGGAGCCCTTGATTGATGATGTTTCATGATCCATTACAGGCTCTGTCGAAGACTTTGACTGTTGATGAGCTCTTTTATCTGAAAGGGCAGTTTTCCTTATTGGAACCTGACAGAAATGGATGTATCACTCTAGATAATATAAGAATGGTTGGTTCATCATTGAGCTCTGATATGCTCTCCAATTAATTTTTAAGCTACTCTGCGACTCATGTTTGATCCTCATTAGGCCTTGACAAGAGAAGCCACCGAGGCGATGAAAGAAACACGAGTCCAGGAGATTCTTGTCTCGGTACATATGTTGTTGATCTTATGACATCATTTGATTCAGCACACATTGTACTTACTGTATAACTGAACTGAATCATCTTTTCAGTTGAGCGCTCTTCAGTACAGAAGAATGGACTTCCATGAGTTCTGTGCAGCTGCAGTAAGTGTTCACCAGCTTGAAGCATTAGATAGATGGGAGCAGCACGCCAGGTCTGCTTATGAACTGTTCGAGAAGGATGGCAATCGAGCTATCGTAATTGATGAATTGGCTTCGGTATGTGATACATTCTACTCCATACATGTTCATTTTCCAATTGATAAATATTTGGAGTCTCTTCACATAATTCCTATGTCACTTGATCTGTCAGGAACTGGGTCTCAGCCCTTCCGTGCCGCTGCACGTCGTTCTGCAGGACTGGATCCGGCACACCGATGGGAAACTCAGCTTCCTTGGATTCGTCAAGTTGCTGCATGGCATGTCCAGCAGGTCTCTCTCAAAGATGAGATAACTGTTGATACTCTCTAACGACAGCAACAAATTTATGCTGCCCCAGCACCTGACGGCTCGGTTCAAAGTTCACAGTCAGCTTAGCAACGCTAAGGAACCATCCGTCTACTTTGGCCTGCATACCGAGGACGACACTGCCTGTGCTAGTACCCACTGGTTTGTCACTAATTTGAGTATAGAGTTCCGTTTGCTGCCGCCGCCTGCCTACTGATCGCCACCATCTTCTTCAAAAATCATCGTCGTCGTCATTTAGTAGATTAGGAAAAGGAAAATCTCACCCATGTCTCTGCATTTCTGCAACATGTGATGCCTCTAACAGTCTTAGAATAGTCATGTTCTGTTGCTGTGGACAGCGTTGTAAAATGTCCTGGTTCCTGTAACCGCAGCAGAGTCGCCTGCGACATATATCACCCGCTGCCGATGTCATCAGTGTGCCATTATATTGATTGAGTTGAATGAAGATGCTTGAATTTTTTGATGTGCATATGGTTCTTCTGCTTTAAGTTTCTTCATTTCTGTCTTTGCCTTGTGGCCTATATGCTACTCAATGGAGGATGTTGTGATCTCTTTATTTTTTAAATTGAAAATAATATTTACAAGTTTCAAAAAATCTGAAAAAATGTTGGATGTAGCAAATGATGTATCCTACAGGTATGCAAAATTGCAATGCTGAATTCTTTTAAATCTGGGCTCACAAAAAAGATAAATCTTATAAATTTTGTAGTTTTGAAAACATGCACGGTTGACTATACGCAAATCCATTTTTTTTTTCATTTTTATATAGCTCAGAATGCAAAGTATTTTAAGGTGAGATTTAACATGTTCGTAGGATACATCATTGAGTTTATTTTCCGGATTTTCTTGAAACTTGTGAATAAAAATTCCGAATTTTTCAAAATACAGAGTACCGGATCTCAGGAGCCAGAGATCCCTACTCGGCAATCTTGCCCTTTTGCCAATTACGTCGTATAAGATATTCACTTCACTCCAAGGTGTTACCTGATTGATGTCGCGTTGACACGAGCATTGTTCTCGTTTTGTAGGGTTGACATTTGAGGCAGGAGAGATTGCGGGAAGTTCCAGCCTACGTGTACGTGGGTTCTTCTGGCGTTGCCCTTGCCCGTTGGGGCATGCTTCAGAGCTGTTTTGAATTATTTTCAAACTTCCCGAGCTGTGATATTGTGAGGAACATGACAATACTGCACTGGCAATACAACCGTCCCGACCAAACCGCCGATCGTTCAAAATTTGGGGTTTTTAAATTTCAAATTCTAAAGAGTCAGAAATGGGTGACCTGTCGTCGTTAGTGACGTTACCCATGAAAGGCAGTAGACGTCACACGGCAAAATCTAAACCCGGCTTTCCATTTCCTCCGAGGCAAACTAGAAAGGGGGAAAATCGAAGGCGGAAGGCAACCAGAGAAGGCGAGGGCAGCGGCGGCGGAAGGCCATCGGAGGCGGGAAAGGGCGCCGCGATGCCGGTAACGAGAGGGCGCGCCGCGGCGGTGGTGTTGGAGGAGGAGAGCGACGCGGCGATTGACATCTCCTCTGATTCCGATGCCGAATCCGCGGAGTCGGTGTCGTCGTCGTCGGACGAGGCCAGCAGCGACGAGGACTACATCGACATCAGCGACGGCGGCGAAAGCTTCGTCGACATCAGCGACAGCGACGACGACGACGACGGCGAGGAAGGGGGCTGCGAGGGGAACGAGGGGGAAGCGGAGGCGGGCCAACCCGGCGCGGATCGGAGCGAGGCTGCCTGCACAAAAATCGCCGACCTCCTCCGCCGTAATCACCCTCTATCCCGTTTCATTACTCGCAGCTTGTAGATGTGTTACCTGTTTTTTGCATTTTAAAATGGGGCAACACCTACAGATTAGTGAAATCTGAAGGGAGATTTGATGGTGACCCCCTCAGTTCATCTGCCTTTGATCATAAGCCCCCTTTTTCGTATGCCTGCATAATAAGCCCCCCAGATCGGCACCGAATGTGCCAATGACCCTCTATTTATTTTTTTGACAGCGCACCAAGCTTTCCCCCATTCTCTATTTCTCAGATTTTGCTTGATTCCTCTGTTAACCATGCCAAAGGGTGTCTTTGTCAACAATTAGCTGAACTGGGGGGCTTATTATGGAGGCATACGAAGAAGGGGGTTTATGATCAAAGGCAGATGAACTGAGGGGGTCATAATCAAATCTCCCGTGAAATCTAGTGTAGCTGAATCAACAACCAAATCATGAAACGCAGTCTCCCTTGCAGTGATATTGTCTACCGTACATAGTGCCGCATGCTGGAACCCTGTTGCGAAGTAGCTTCATTCGTAGTATAGATTACATCCAGGGGAGACTCAATCTGAGCACCTGCTGGTTAGCGCAACTGAATTGAGTAACTGAACGTAGTCCCCCATTCTAGTAATCTTGGATATCACAGCCTCACAGGGAGGAAATAGGATTCCCAAATTATCTAGATATATTTTTTGTATGGTATACATTGTTTCAAAATATATGAAGAATGGTTGTACAAATGGATACAAGCAATTGGACGGAACCACCTTCAATGTAAACCAGTTACTGAATGGAGCTGGAATGCTGAACACAACTTCTGTCATTTTTTAGCTGGTAGAAGTTAGGACACTGCTACTCCTGTATGATACTGCTAGATTTTGTTTTTGCTCAGTTTGTTCCCCGAGGAAACATGAATTTATTGAACATGTTGATCCTTATATTGATAATTCTATTTCCTACATAATCTAATGATTTTTTTATAGGAGGGAGAAATCTGGATAGGATTAAGTTGGTGGAGTGCAAAGCATATTTAAAGAAGAATGGTCTTAGCCAAGTCGGGGACATGTCAACTTGCGTAGAAAGAATAATGCTGCATTTTAGGTTAGTTATTCGATATTTCGAAGTCATGAATTTTTCACTTGGTTTTTGCTTATCTCCTCAATTATTAGGATTCAGGATGAACAGCTATTGCTTGAGATCATATTTTGAAAATATGAAATATCACTTCATGCACCATTGTTTATTTTTGATTTGTACCTTCATTCGAAAGCCCTTAGTCTTAATATATGGTGACATGACATTTCCTCAATAGGTTCAAAGAGGAGGATCCAGAGAAAATTTATCCTCGGTCATCGTTTTTTATTAACTGCAAAGGTGACATCTCACTTGTCGCACAATATTTCTTCTGTCTGCATAGATAATAATCAAGGGCAGTGACCATGGCCTCTCATTTTAGGTGATGTCTGTAGAGGAGATGCCGTCCTGTTCAAACAAAAGGTTCACGGGAAGAAGTAGGCATCTCATCATCTGTATTTCTTTCGCCAGAGTATCAAGGATCTCTTTGGAATTGTAAAGGGATTCTTCTTTGGTCACTATTGCAGTGGAAAAAGGCACTCAAAATGTATTGGGAAGCGAATAGTAGCTGGCAAAGTTATTAAGGAAAGTTATGGAAAAGAGAAGCAACAACACACCTTTACTGTAAGGATTGAATCTATGATATAGTATCTCTTTTTTTTTTTTCTTATAGCCTTTGTGACTATGTTAGTTGTGCAATTACATAGATTCAAGTGTTCTGGAGCAAAGGAGTAGGCAAATTACCACCTTTGTATATGCTACTTGTCAAAGGGCGCAATCTATACAGAATGATGACTTTCCGTCAGGTAGGAACTGCGCTTTACCGGAATTAATTTAGGTTCGATGTTATCCAGCGAATGTGATCGATTCGGCATATTAAGTCTGTATTACCTTTCAGGTATTGTACTCCTGGAATGTGATAGATTTCTGAATATCAATTATCAAGTTTATTTATGTTGCCTTGTTGGAATTGAATGAGATAGTTTCAGATAAAATTATTTATCTACTCTGTTGCCCTTTTTTTTAAAAGGGAGCATAGCCCCGGAATGCATGAATTATAACCGCAATATATAAATGAAAAGCTGTAGTTTATTTTATACATGTACATTCCGAGGATGCCTGCACCATTCTTAGAGGGCATGCTTATATCTTCATATATAGACCTTGGCACATAATGGCCTCGTATGATTTTCATATCAGAATTCTTTTTTTGTCAATACAGGCTTGGCCGAATGAAGCTGATAGATCGAAGGCTCTAGAAGAAAAGCACAACAGGGAGATGCTGCAAGACGTGTCCGTGCTTTGAATAGACCTAATTCTCGAGGACACGGTAATTTTTTTTCATTATAATTCTTGCGTGAATCTGCGATGCATAACTTTTCCTTGGTTTGCTTGTCGTTACGAGAGAGGCTTTAGTTTCTCTATCAAGCATTATCGAATTAGCACATGTCCATTTTTAAGCTCTGATGTTGTATCTGTGGGTTAATATTCAGGCGCATAACCGGCTTTAGCGTTAAATGTTGTTGTAGTTGTTCAATAAATCATCTTTCTGTGCTTGCTAAAAAACATGAATGAAGTACATTTTTCTTGTTTGAAATTTAAAGTTTGAACATTTTTATTTGATAATGATTTTTAGAAAATGAGTACATGGTACATGTACTAGAAGTTAATGAGCATTTTTGTAAAGATTTGGTGACTGTAAACACTAAGGTTTGGGTAGCCTAATCAATTGGCATTGGGTTATTTTCTACCTGAAACAGCATAGCACGAGATGAGTAGTGTATTCAAATTTCAAGCTGTCTCTGTATTACCGACAACTTTTTGCGTTTGTTTTGCTAAGCTATTGAGTGAATCTGCGTCTCTCCACTGTTCTTCTCAGTTTATAAGTCCATTCTTTTCAAGATCTGTCTGTTTTACCAAGAGGCCTTGCTAATTTTGTTCCCCTTCCAATTGTGTTTATCTTTCTGGCAGTTCTTGAGGGCAAGAAATCGATGGAAGAAGGAAAACATCTGTCTCAACCTGGGCGGCCTGATGGTGGATCCAGGCCAACTAAAGGCAAAAAACGCATTATTCAATCCTCCAATTCTGATCTTCCGACCAAAAGATCTCGAAAACAAGAGCACCAAGTTTCTTCCGCAGCAGTCTGCAGTGCTCTGAATAGCACGGAAGTTAAGATGAGTAGAAGAAAAGCTGGTTCTAAGCAAAAGAAGACTGTTGGTAGCAACCATGCTCAGTTTGAAGGAAGACGCGTAAGTTCAGCTTCCCATTCACAGACACATCACGGAAATTCAGTTGGAATAAATCAGCCTTTATTTGAGAGGCCCCAACGGCCACCTCCATTACGTGAAGTTGGTAATGCCTGGCAACCATGTATGGACGGCAGCTCAATAGCATGCCCAAACCCTACAATGGCTTTCGGACATCCAAATGCAGCACTGTATGACTGGCGTGTACCTCCACCCAGTCAACCTGGCGTGGTATTTCCGCCGTTCAACAGGTCGCAAACTATATACCGCCCTCATCCAAATGGAGCAAACGTGATGCCGCAACACAGATATTCTGGTGGTAGTAATGGTTTTCCTCGATAGGGTGGTTTTTCAGAGTCAATTTAAATTGTTAAATACTCCCTCCCTCCCATAATATAAGATGTTGTAGAAATTTGTGGTTTGCAATATTTAATACTACCTCCGATCCATATTAATGGGCTCAACTTTATCTAGATACGGATGTATCTAGTTAAGTGTTTAGACTAGATGCATCCGTATCTAGACAATGTTGAGTCCATTAATATGGATCGGAGGGAGTATATTTATTATGTTTTCCGGAATTAAACTTCAGTGTGAAAAGTATCTTGAAAATAACAGGTAATAAATATAAAAAGTACTTGATCGTATCATTTATAGAGAGCTGAAACGTTTGCATCGTGGCGTCATCTTTCTTGGTTCTTATTTGGCTTTTATCCATGTGAGGTTTTAGATCTTGTCGTGATATTTAAGACAAGCTCAAGTCCATCGAAAACGACTTGAGTGGTATTACCGGACTTGAAATTCATGTGTGTAACCGTTATATTCCGTGGGAGGCCTATATAAGGGTCTTGTTCCGCAATGGCTTACCAACTCTGAAGAAAGTTTTTCCCCGCCATTGTTGACCTTTTGGAGTTTGTTTTCTCTCTAAGCTGTCATGATTCCTGCATCTATTTGAGTGAAAAGAGAGAGAAAATCTAATGTACAATTTTACCGAGCCATCTCTTTTCTATTTGAAGGAACCTTTTGGATCTACATCTTGTAGTAATTTGATGTTCTCCTTCTTTATTCTTTCACACATAATCCTCCATAGAATTCGTTGATTTCGTTGGATTTGGGAGACAAGGAGTTGAGCACTTCTTATGTTCTTGCCACTGCATTGGTTGCATCTATTTAATTCTCCACGATTATTTGCGGAATAGAATGTTGAGAAGATTGTTATTCTTGGGTGTTCGGACACCCTAAACGGTTGGTGTTTTCGTGGAGCTCAAACATTACGGTGTAAAGTTTTGGTAGCCTCCAATTATGTTGTGGAGATTACCATAGGAAATTTGTGAAGTTTTGGGTGCCGCCTTCAAGGGTACCACTTAGTGGATCATGTGCGAGGGCTCGCGAAGAATAAAGTGAGTGTGGTGGCTTTTGGTGTGTGATGTGCATCCACCTGGGTGAAGGCTTTGTGACGCTTGGTGTACATTGTGCAACCACACCTCAAGGTGAGACCTTTCACGCACTCGGGTAGCATTACACCGCTGCACCTGTCCAACAGAGATTAGCTTACATTGGGAATTTAAACTTTGGCCTACATCTTGTCTCCACGTGCCTCGGTTTTCACTTATCCGAGCTCCACTACTTATGCGTTAACTTTGTGATAGCCTTCGTTGTTGAAGTTATATATCTTTATATCACATAGTTGTTTATCTTGTTTAGCATAATTTCTTGGTGCATATAGTTGAGCCTACTTTCATCGGTATCGGTTTCCGTCGCGGGGCGGCAGACGGCTTTGCGGTCTTCTACTTTCTGTGGAGGTGCTTCTTCCCCGGCGGCAGGCGGTACGGCGGCTCCGGCGACGTCTAGGTACTCCGGCGCGCGGCGTGAGGATCCGATCGTGATCTCTCTCGGTGGCTTCGGGTGCTTCTTGTATATTTCCTGTGTTTGTTTGTATTTTTCTTTTCTTCTGGGGACCTGGTTGTATGCTCGAGCTACCTTTCTGTTGTCGGTCGGATCTTTTTTCAAAAAAAAAAAAAAAATCCAAACGTCGTCCAACAAAGTTGATCAAATTGCTCTAATTAATGCGCCAATAATTACTCTAATGCATTACATGTAGTACTAACTAGCCATTTAATTTGTTGACAACAATAATTGTTTTCCTTACAAAATAATTGTGATGGAGGGAGTATTAGTCACGACGTGTATTACGCGTGCAATATTACTAGTTTAATTAAAAAACTGACAAGTTTCTTCAACTGAGTTAGCAGTCAACTACGGTCAACTAATAGAAGTGGTACTTTCGTAATGACGCAACTAGTTTGATGGCATTCTTAGAACGACAACTACTTCGATGGCATACTCGGAAGGATTTTGTACTATTTTTTCTATATTTTTTCATTTCTATAGTTCTACATTTTTAGAAATTTACACATACCTCATCGACAAAAATGCAACTAGGATTCGGTATGTGTAGTGCTATCAAAAAATTGCCTACTCTTTATATAGGTTACACGTTTCACCAAGTGCTCTATCAGTATTGTCTTCAAAATTTTGTTTGGTTGCACTTTTTGCCGCGTCATTGTAGCACTTTTTTTCTGGAAACATGCAACTATCTCGTCAAAAAAATACGATCACCGTTCTTTATGTATGCCTTAATTTATTTTTGCTTGGTTAGTTATATAGGTTGCATATTTCGCGACACCATAGTTGAGCTATTTGAAATGTGTAGCTACCGCCAAGGGTTTGTATTTTTTTTAACATTTTCGTCTAGTCATTTATAGGCTGCACCTAGAAAATGTGCACCAACCAAGTTGGAAAGGTGTGCAACCAGGGTTGTATATGTATTTCTTCGCTTTCTTGTCTGGTTATTTGTATAGGTTTAACTTTTCCCACACCATATATTGTTGTGCTTTATTAGTAATGTGCAACCCACATCAGCGACAAGCGGGCAAACAAGAGTCATATAGATGTATTTTTCTAAAATATATATTTCTTGGGGGGGGGGGGGGGGGGGGGGGGGGGGGAGGGGGGCGGTCGCCCCCTCCCCAACTTCTCGGCCCTGGAATTACAACTACCTAGAGGGTCTCTACAAGTATGTAAAGAAGTTCAAAAAAATTGATCGGTAGTAGTCCAGTCGCACCCGAACTGCCTATATATCCTGCCACAGGGATTGAACCATCTGCAATTAGTTTACATCTACGCTTTCACCTGGAGCCCCTATCTTTGGCAAACAGGACAGTATCACGGCACGCAATAAGCTCAATTGTAAAAGGATCTCTGATGTTGTTGTACTTTCTGCATGCCGCAGCAATGAACTTCCCTTGAGAATCTCTCGCGACCAAACCTGCACCGGCAATGCCACGACCCGTCAATGGTCTAGAAGAGAGCACTTTATTCCAATCCGATGAACCTTGTAATTGCGATGTAGAGTCCCATGCTTACCATTTCGTACAGGCGTGCGACAATGTTGGTGATGGCGCCACAACTTGAATTCAAATGCATGTCAAGTTCAACATCAACCCCAAGAAGGTAATCGACAACCCAAAGCCCGCCACCGGCAACGACGTTGAAATCTTGCTAATGGTGTGTTTAGATACAGAACATTAGATAAAGAGGTAGTAAATAGTAATATCTCTTACATTCTTTTACATATATAATTCTACACAACTTTTAGTGATATAGAATTACAAGAACCGTAAACATGCTTCCAAATAATGATTAAGTACAACATGAGAAAATTATAATGACTTGAAGGAACCAACGATAAGAGATTCTTTTCATTATCTCAAAGGAAAAAAAAATCCTTATCCTTGACCTATAGTGCTTGCTAACCTAGAACTATAAACGGTCGAAATAAGTATTAAGGCAGTAAACTAATTCAGCATATTCATTAAAGTTTGGTATTGAACTTACTTCGACAACATCAAGTGACAATTTACCAATAATAATTTAGTAAATAAACATTATTCTAAATCCTCAATATAATATCTAATAGCGGTCGAAACATAATATGAACATGAAACACATGATATTCACAATGAAAATGTAAACCTAAATCATAATATGGAAATTTCCAAAGAAAGTCGTGGTGGGTATGCATCCTAAACAAGTTCAAGACATACCAATGAGACAGGTCGTGCACGAACTTTCCTATCGCCCGCAGGACGGTCAAGAGTGCTGAACCACAATTGTCTCTTGCCGGAAGTGGTAGCGGTCGTTGCACTCCTTCTTTTGTTGCCAAAAACAATTATGAATAATAGAACATGGTCAGACGATGCTAAAACAGTTGGCGGAGTTAGCAATAAAAACAATAACAAACAACATCTAAATGGTAATTAAACATGGCATCTTCGCGACCAGCAAGGCAACACCTTAAAATCCCTTTCTCTTTTTTTTTTTTTTAGAACACAGTACAACACAGACGCTCACAAATACGCACATACACTCACCCCTATGAACGCACGCACGCACACCCTACCCCTATGAGCACCTCTGAAGGACTGAGCCGGCAGATCTTGAGGTTGACGAAGTTAAAATCCCTTTCTCTTCCGTACAAAAGTTTCCTCGCAGCAATGTATTACCCATAGGGTAGTATTCTTGATGCATAATGAAATTGGCATCTCTTTCGCATGGTGCAACATTATGAAGGTGTGCAGCTAGTGAAAAACACGGGCCTATGCGTAACTAGGGGAAGCACTAGGCGTATTACTTCACAACGGGCAAATCAGGTTGGCCGAGCTTATTAATCAGATCGCAAACACCTGCTATGCAGAGCCCCACACTGAAGAAATAAGCTTTCGTCCGCTATATTATTATAGCAAGTTAGCAACCACCGATACAACCAACGAGAATCTCAAGCTGGGGCAGCAACAAACATACGCCCAAACAAAAAGAAGAAACAAAATGGAGACAGAGGCGGATTGAATAAGCGAAGGTGACCCGCAACCGTTGCGCCCTCCGAAAAAGTACCACCACGCTCCTAGCACCGAATCGTCGAGTGCCAAGCAGCACCTTAAAGAAGGAAAGCAAACGCTGTTTCCCGGGCCAGCGCACTGGTCCTAGGGTTTCCCCCGTCACATAGAGGGAGGTGGACGAAGGGTAGTCACGACGCCCTTCAAGAAGGAAGATGCCACCCGAAGGCGGCACCGCGTCGGTGTCGGGTGAGCCGACAAGGATTTCTCCCGATACCCTATCCACGACCCCGGGCGATCCGTAGCACAGGAGCCCCGTAAGGACGAGGCCTCGACATCGCCATACTCGCCGCCCACCAACTTGCACCGCTACGGTCACGAAGCCGCCATCGTCGTCTCACCGAAACTACCGTCACGAGGTCTGCAAGATAGAGGTGAGGAGTAGCTTGAACCGGTGTCAGCAGTACCGCGGCCGCCGGGAGGGAACTGCCTCCACCGCCGAAGGCGGTAGTCGACCGGACGTAGCCGTAAGGCACATAAATCCCAGTTAGGTCTCGCCGGACCCAGAGGGCCCGTAAAGCCCCCGCGGAGGCACACCAGTCCCACGAGGGTCCGGTCGGGCCCAGATCGAGCCCGTAAAGCCCCCACGGAGGCACACCAGTCCCAAGAGGTCCGGCCGGGCCCAAATTGGGCCCTGCCGCCACGCTGCAACAAGTCGGCCACCGTCGCCGCTGCACCCTGCACGAGCTACACCAGCACCATCTGCAGATTGGGCCGCTGAGGACAGGCCCGCCCGCCCAACCCAGATCAGGCCCGAAGGGCCCAGATATGGGCCGAGGGGCTCACCGGCGTCGTCCCACTGCATCCCGCCGCCCCGCAGCTCAGCGCCGCCGCGTATCACCACGAGAGCGCCGCCGCGACGCCACCACTCGGCCAACGCCGAGCCTTTGCCGCCCTAGGAGCACCGCCGCCTGGAGGAAGGGATCCCCGACTCCGCCTCCAAAACGCGGCGGCGACAGGGGAGGGTGGAGGAGGGGGGGCGGAGACGGGGGCGGTGGGTGGCGGCGCTCCGTCGCCTCGGGGGGCGACAGGAGCGCAGGGGCTTATTTTTCTTTCCTCTCCACACTGGGCAACATTAACCACTAGAGCCCCACACTTACCAGCACTTGTAGTCCTCTAATGTCGTTGATGGGTGGCGCCACGGCTTGAATTCGAAGGCATGTACATCACAGATGACGTTGGGGCCAACGTCAACCCCAAGAATGAAATCGGCAACCCAAAGCCAGCATTCAGTGATGGCGTAGGCATTTTTGTAGGTGATAGCTAGTGGTAAAGGATAGGTGAGCCGACCAAAGGTATTTAAGAATAGTTTTGTAAAATTATAAAATATGAAAAAACATGGTTTGGTCAATAAGGGAGAAATCAACTAAAGAATAAAAACCCAAGAGAGCATAACTAATTTGAAAAATCAAGAAAATACCTACAATATAACAGAATAACAAATCAACTCCAAAAATTGTATAAATTCAATCGTGCATAAGATCAATATGATAGATCAATTCAACATATTTATTATTCAAAGGTGGAAAACGAGTGATGGCCTTTCAACTAGGAAATAAGGAATAGATAGGTTGGCTGGCTTGAAACTCAAAGGCCTTAAATTTTTTTTTTTATGAGATAGCATATAAGGTTACAAAATATCAAATCAATTCCAAACCGCTATTACGAGTGTATAATAAATATGTAACTTAAATGTATATCAATTGAATATCTTGAAATATGAAGTATTAAGATGACAACATAATGTAAGACTTGTATAACAGAAATGACCCATTACGATTAATATGCTCCAAATTGCCTATATTCTGGTTAGAGACTTGTGTAATTTGGTTCAAGACATGATCAAGTCTCTTCAAATCATACATCTATGGTTTAGTATTCTCAAGGTGATCGAGCTTCCTTAACGCAGATTAATTGTTAGGCTTACATTTTGAAGATTAATTAAAATTTAAAGAAAATTTCTCTTCTTGGCCCCATACACTCTGCTTGCGGCCTCAACAATCTTTGTCAAGCTCCAGCGGTAGGGTCCACAAAAAGGCTGAATATCACTATTTGAAGAAAACCAAACGATATTATTAAGAACAACCTAAGTCTTTGCAAAGAAATGGTGGAGCGGAGCTAGAATGTTGATTCAATGGAAAGTACAAACAAAATAAGGATTGTTCTCAAATATTTTCCATGAAATAGATAACCTCAAAACACATATTGATGCTATCACACGTGGTGTTTGTCTCCTCGTTCACGCCATGTTCTATGTCACGCTCCTTCGGCGATCTCCTAGATGACAAATAGCAACTGAATCAACCAAACTTTTTGAAATAGAGAATAATCAACTGCCCAACAAATGTTGCATGCTATATTAATGTGAGTATGTGACGAACTCCTTTGGCAATCATGTCTGGTGCATTATTATTTTTCTATTTGTAATCATCTGTTATAGCATTTATTTTAAAACTATGCATGTTTGCTTAAACTTCACAGTAATGGTGAAACAAAAGTATCACTAATGGTATAGAACCATCCTAGCGTTTATATTTCTAATATGGTCCATAAGAGTTTGACAAAATTAATCACTCAAGGAAAAATGTCCTGCAAGAAAATAATATTTGGAAATGAACCTTGAAAATATGAAGTTGGTATGTCATGGAAATCTAGTTGGAATATCGAAAGGCAAAAATAACCACCTCCAATGCGTGAAGTTGGAATATGAATGCTGGATCTCGATTTGTCTACGTGTGTTGTAGGTTTGGTGTCAAAAGGTTCAGATCGATTCAAGTGTTAATTGACGATGAATTCAACTCTGGCACACAGGTCCTAAGGGGCACGCACACGAAAACGTTTCGGATGTCACCAACAAAATTAGGCCAGCTCCGGTACTGGAGCAGCGACATCGGCATGTCGGTGGCTCGCTCTGGCGGCGATAGTTGTTGTTAGGTGCTCCAGGACCTCGAGGTAACTAGGGTAGGATCTAATATTAGATAGGATTTATGAGATCATTTTTTTTAATAGACAAAACATGTTCAAACATTCTCAAAAAAATTGACAACACACATGTATGTTATATATGCAACACCAAAAAATTCTGCTTCAAAATTTGACCTACACTTAGAGAGCCAAAAAAGAGAAACTTCGTTGTGAATAGTTCACACTATTCACCCAAAGCTGACACTATTCACAGTGTAATTTATCTTTTTTATTTCTCTAAATATAGATCAATTTTGGAGCTGAAATTTCCCGAAGTTGTAGAAACAGTCCGTACGTGTGTTGTCCATTTTTTTATAGATTTTTTAACACTTTCTAAATATGGTTTTGTGACTTGATCCTATGATCTCACCTAAAAGAGAGATCCTATATGCAAGTCTTTCCGGAGGTAACTATGTTTGGTGTACTTCGTACCTCCGATGAACTTTTTTAAACAAGAACACTTCAGAAATACTTCCATTTGTCCTGATAGATTTTTTTCTGAAACATCAGATGACGATCAGAATAGAATTTAAATGATGCCAAATTGTTCAGCTTCAGTCTTCTGGCCAATATGGCCGTCAGCCTAATCAAATAAATTCAGTAGTTCATTGTATAGTCTGAAACTCTTAACTGTTTCATGTGCACATGCCGGAGGACACAACAAGGACTTGGTCATGGTCGACATTTCTCTTGGCAATATGTACCTGCATATAATGTGGCTGCATCAGGCCTTGTCTCAGTTTTCCATTTTGTGCGTTTATCAATTCGAGGCAGTTCGGTGCTGCGTTCCTTGCTTCAGCCGTCGAGCGGTCAACAGTAACTTTTTTTTTTTAGATACAAGGCCAAAGGGCCAACGTTAAATTAGTAACACCCAGAACGGCGACAGGGATACAAAGTGCTGAACCCAGCTTAAATCAACGCACTGCACGCACACACTAGAAGCAGGACAACTGAAGAAACACAAGCGGCACGAGCACCACAAAAGAACTACTCCGACTAGGCTGAAGACAAGCAGGGCGGGTAAAGGAGTTGGGCCGAAGCTTGCCGTCGGGAACAGACCGGCGCACCGACAGACACTGCACACCGTCACCACGGGCAAAGTCGTCGGGCCGAAGTTCCACCCAGAGCCAAGACCGCTCACCAACACACACTGCACACCGCCGAGACCAGCGCAGCATCCGCAGAGACAGCCACCAAGAGAGCACCTTCTCGCTGAGAAACCAAGGAGGTCCACACAAAGAAACTCCGTGAAAGCAGAACAAGACACAAGCTTTGCCGGAGGCCGCATGCCGAAGAAACCTTCGTCATCCCACCTCCAGAGAGCTACCCGCCATGAGCTCCAAGACGACGTCTTCAAGAAGAGAACGACGCAAAGCGCCGCCGCCGCCCGATCCAAGGATCTTGGGTTTTCACCCGGAGCACCTAGGAGGGGATAGCGCAGCCGCAACGACGCCTTCAAGAAGGGAACGACATCCAAAGACGCCGCAGCCCGGGACAAACATCCAGGGCGAGGGTTTCCCCTCGGCTTCACTTCTCCACCTCCCACACAGGGCTAGGAGTGCCGCCAAGGTGGCAACCGCACCGCTGCCATGGCACACAGCTCACCAGGCACCACACCGTCCTCACGACCAAGGCCCTGGCAGCACCAGAGTCACGGGCTCGCCCGCCAACCCACAAGACTCCCGCCTTCCAGGGCCGCCTGATGGCGTGAATCACACGCTCGTTGGGAGACCCCAAGAGGAAGGTATGATGCAGTTCAGCAGCAAGTTTTCCCTCAGAAAGAAACCAAGGTTATCGAACCAGTAGGAGCAGCAACTCTTCAGAAGGTTGTTGGTGGCCGCACGGCGCAACACGATCACCAACTGGGAATCTGCACACAACACAATCAAACTACTTTGCCCCAACGAAACAGTGAGGTTGTCAATCTCACCGGCTTGCTGAAAACAAAGGATTAAACGTATGGTGTGGAAAATGAGTATTAAATTGCAGAGAATGAAAAAGGAACAGTTTGCAGTTTGTGGTTGTTTAATCAGTGTAAAAGAATGGACCGGGGTCCACAGTTCACTAGTGGTGTCTCTCCATAAAAGATAACTAACATGTTGGGTGAACAAATTACAGCTGGGCAATTGACAATAGTGAGCGCATGACAATGCATATATATGACATGTTGACTACTATGATATTTAATTGGGCATTACGACATAATACATAGACCGTTATCCAACAGCATCTATGACTAATAATCCACCGCCGGGTTGTCATCCGAGTCCCCCGTTGGTATTAAGTTGCAAGCAACGGATAATTGCATTAAGTAAAGTGCGTAATGTAAACAAACACATATGCCCGTGGACATAGCATCGTTAGGTTATCCCTAGTGGCAACAGCACATCCACAACCTTAGAACTTTCTGTCACTGTCCCAGGTTAAACGGAGACATGAACCCACTATCTAGCATAAATACTCTCTCTTGGAGTTACAAGCATCTACTTGGCCAAAGCATCTACGAGTAACGGAAAGCATGCAAGATCTTAAATAACATATAAGATAGATTGATAATCAACTTGACATAATATTCAATATTCATCGGATCCCAGCAAACACAACATGTAGCATTACAATAATATGATCTTGATCATGTAGGGCAGCTCACAAGATCTAAACATGATGGCACAAAGTGGAGAGACAACCATCTAGCTACTGCTATGGACCCGTAGTCCAAGGATGAACTACTCACGCATCACTCCGGAGGCAGGCATGGCGATGTAGAAGCCTCCGGTGACGATTCCCCTCTCCGGCAGGGTGCCGGGAAGAGGTTCTGAACCCTCCCGAGCTAGGGTTGACGACGGCGGCGTCTCTGGAACTTTTCGTGGATATTTGCTCAGGTACTTAGGGTTTTCGCGTCGGGGGGAATAAGTAGGCGAAAGGGCGGCGGCTGGGACCCCCGAGGGGCCCACACCACCCTAGGGCGCGGCAGAGGGGGGCCCGCGCCCTAGTGCGTGTGGCCCCTGGTGGCCCTCCTCTGCTGCTCCTTCGCTCCGTCAGGTGTTCTGGAAAAATAGGGACCCCCGTGTAGTTTCGTCCAATTCCGAGAATATTTCCAGACTAGCTTTTCTGGAATACAAAAACAGCAGAAAACAGGAACTGGCACTTCGGCATCTTGTTAATAGGTTAGTCCCAAAAAATGTATAAAAGTGATATAAAGTAGATGCAAAACATGTAGCAATTGGTATAAAACAAGCATGGAACATCAAAAATTATAGATACGTTTGAGACGTATCAGCATCCCCAAGCTTAGTTCCTACTCGTCCTCGAGTAGGTAAACGATAAAAACAAAATAATTTTTGAGGTGACATGCTACTATCATAATCTTGATCATATAATATTGCAAGGCACATGTAAATGAATGAAGTGATCCAAGTCAATGGTCTATAATTTGCTACCAAATAGATAATGAGTAAACAATGAATCACACAAGCTAAACGTTTTCATGAATAGTACTTTCGAGACAAGCATCAAACAGTTTTGCATAAGTGTTAACTCATAAAGCAATAGTTTCTAATAAAAGGTATTTAATCAACACAAAGGAAGAATTTAGTTTCAGCATTTGCTTCAACTTTCAACATATTTATCTCATGGATATTGTCAACACAAAGTAGTATAACAAGTCCAATACATTGCATATAACGCATGTTGTAACAAAGTTGACACTAGTGTTTGCTTGTGGAAGACAGAAAGAATAGGAAAACTGACTCAACATAAAAGTAAAAGAAAGGCCCTTCGCAGAGGGAAGCAGGGATTAAATCATGTGCTAGAGCTTTTAGGTTTTTGAAAGCATATAGAGATTGCATAAAATATTTGATACTCCTCCCAACCTTGCTAACACAAGCCATGGCTAACCGAATCCTCGGGTGCCTTCCATCAATCACATACCATGGAGGAGTATCTATTTTTGAGAGGTGTTTGTTAATTGTCAACGAATGGTAGCGGGTGAGAACAGTATTCTACCTGTCAACGGACTTTTAAGAGCGGCTCCCATGAAGGACGTTATTTCTACCAGCAAGGCAGATCATCCCTCTTTCTCTTTGGTTTACACACATTCAGGTATTTCACTGTTTGTCATTGCTTACTGATGAATCAGGGCAAAAGTGTGAAGAGAATTAATTGGTTAAAGTTGTAATTAATTGGGACTGGGCACCCCGTTGCCAGCTCTTTTTGCAAGTTATTGGATAAGCGGATGTATATGCCACTAGTCCAGGTGTAAAAGTCCATCACAAATAGAATAAAGAATAACCACACTAATTCCTCATGAGCTAGTAAACATTGACACAAAAAGGGAATAATAACATTTTGAATAATTTAAAGGTAGCACATGAAAAATTTACTTGGAGTGGCAAGGAAATACCACATATAGGTAGTTATGGTGGACACAAATGGCATGGATTTTGGCTCAAGGATTTGGATGCACGAGAAGCATTCCCTCTCAGTACAGAGTTTAGGCTAGCAAGGTTATGTAAGCAAACAAGAATATCAACCCGTACACCAAGTTTTATATGACAAACATATTGCAAACGTTATAAGACTTCATACCGTCTTCCTTGTTAACCAAACCCTGTTATTAGAAAATATCTAGACCTTAGAGATACCACCGATGCAAACCAAATTTTCAACAAGCTTTACGGTAGTTCTTCACTAATAGGCTTAACTCATGTGATGCACAATTTAATCATGATCTACTTGTTAACTCAAAACAATTGACAAGCATCAAGTTATCCATTAGTGATCTACAAGATTAAGCAAGTTTTTCCTTATACCAATTACCACATGCAACATTTTCTGAACCAACCAAACACCAATCAATTTATTTCATCAACTCTCCAAACAAATATAAGTGAAGCAAGAGAGTACTTTCTACAAAAGAAAGCTAATAGCTCTGACAAGAGATACATGAAAACAAGAGCTAAAAGCTGAACAGCGCTAGATATGAATACTCAACAAATATAAGTGAAGAATAGGAGTATTCTCATGAAAAAGCGGAGCGTGTCTCTCTCCCAATCAAGAATGCTAGGGTCCAGTCAAGCTTTATTGAAAATAAAAGTGCAATACTGAAAATAAAAGCACACAGACGCTCCAAGAAAAGCACATATGATGTGAAAGAATTAAAATATAGTTTCACTAGAGATGACCTGATAATTTTGACGATGAAGAAGGGGATGCCTTGGGCATCCCCAAGCTTAGACGCTTGAGTCTTCTTGAAATATGCTGGGGAGATCCATGGGAGCCTCCCCAAGCTTAAGCTCTTCACTGTAATACCCCACAGTTTAGAGAGTCGGAAGGGTAGAAATATGATTTGTGCATTTGCATAGCATGCATCTGAAAATGCGAAATTTTTTGGCGCGCTTAAGAAATGAGACAAAGGGATCGATGTTTCTCTCGACTCGATGAGTTTAGGTTTAGATCATCCTGTTGAGAGCTACAAACTTCGACATGACCTTTACATATTTTTTTAAACATCTGAACACACTTAAATAATATGACAAGTTATAATTCAAATTAAATGAACAAATCATTACAACAACATCATTTCTTATCCCCACCATCTACACATCCATGATCATATAAAGAAGCAATTATCAAGATCTCAATTTATACATGATTTTATAAGAATTCATATATCACCATTTCCTATATCATTTCATCATATCCTTTTCCATACATAGAAGTATCAATTTCAAATGATTGTCCAAAGTACATATAAATAAATCAAGTTATCATTTCATTCAACATCATCCCAATTACCATCTTATACACATCATATGATCATCTTATATTACATTCATCTCAATACATCATCCACACAAATATATCATCTTGATACGTCACCAACGTATCTATAATTTCTGATGTTTCATGCTTGTTTTATGTATCATTGTCACATGTTTTATATGCATTATATATCATTATTATACATTTTCTGGGACTAACCTATTAACAAGATGCAACAGTGCCAGTTCCTGTTTTCTGCTGTTTTTTGGTTCCAGAAAAGCTGTTCGGGCAATATTCTCGGAATTCGACGAAACAAAAGCCAAACCTCCTATTTTTCCGAGGGACACATGGAGCCAGAAGGGCAAGCCAGGGGAGGCCCACGGCCTCCAAACCACCTCTTGGGGCGGCTGGGCCCACAGGCGCGCCGGGAGGTGAGGAGGGAGCCCAGGACCTCCACCGACGTTGCCCCTTTGCCTATTTAGTCACCCCGACGCGAAAACCCTAAATATATATCTAATACTCCAGAAAGACTTCCGCAGCGCCGTCGCCATCGAGAGACCTCGTTTCGGGGGTCAGAAGTTCCTGTTCTGGCACCCTGCCGGGACGGGGATTGACCCCTGGAGCCATCTCCATCGACTCCACCGCCTCCACTTCGACTCCATGATGGTTTGTGAGTAGTTCCCCCATGGACTACGGGTTCTTGGCTGTAGCTAGTTGGTACTCTCTCCCATGTACTTCAATACAATGATCTCATGAGCTGCCTTACATGATTGAGATCCATATGATGTAATTGGTGTTGTGTTTGTTGGGATCCGATGAATTGTTACATTATGATCAGATTGTTCATCATATTATCATACTATTGTTTATTTAAGATCTTGCATGCTCTCCGGTACTTGTGGTTACCCTGATCAAGTAGTTGCTTGTATCTCCAAGAGGGAGTATTTATGCTAGATAGTTGGGTTCAACCTCTATTTAACCTGGGATAGTGACAGCAAGTTCTAAGGTTGTAGATGTGTTGTTGCCACTAGGGGTAAAACAGCAATGCTTTGTCTAAGGATGAATGTGTTGTTTACATTATGCACAATACTTAATGCAATAATCTGTTGTTTGCAACTTAATACTGGAAGGGGTGCGGATGCTAACCGGAAGGTGGATTATTTAGGCACAGATGCATGCTGGATAGCGGTCTGTGTACCTTGTCGTAATGCCCAATTAAATACTACAGTAAACTTTATCTTATCATAAGCATGCATTGTCATGCCCTCACAATTATCAATTGCCCAACTGTAATTTGTTCACCCAACACTTGTTATTTGTTTGGAGAGTTACCACTAGTGTAGATAGCTGGGAACCCCTCTCCATTTGTCATCATCATTACTCTCTGGTCCTATATGTCATTAGAAGTAGTATCAACTATTTTCTGGTGCCATTGCCTCCGTGTTACTGCTGCTGTGTTACTGTTACTATTGCTCTCATATTACTGCTGCTTTCACATCACCCCTGTTACTAGTGCTTTTCCAGGTGCAGCTGAATTGACAACTCAGTTGTTAAGGCTTATAAGTATTCTTTGTCTCCCCTTGTGTCGAATCAATAAATTTGGGTTTTACTTCTCTCGAAGACTGTTGCGATCCCCTATACTTGTGGGTTATCACATCTCTCAAGAATGAATTTCTCATCTCAATTCATCATTTTATCTTACACACATTGTATCATCTCAAATTCCAAATACAAATGTTCAAGTACAAATAGATACATCAATCACAAATGTGTTACTTTACAAATTTCAGAAATGAAATTGAAAGAGTAATTCATATTACATCTTTAATTGAATAGGTACATATCTCATCTTAATAAAAAGGAGTTCACAAATGAATAAAAAGAATCCTAAAACTAGATCTTTATCTTCTCATCATTATCTTGATCTTCTACATTCCAAACATCTTATCTTAATTCCTGCAAGACAAATAATACAAGAAAGAGCAGAAGAAAGAAAGACATACATCAAGAGGATTTTGGAGAAGGATTTCTCTCAGCCATGCATAGAGGTGCTATGCAAACTCATCATCGAGAAGATAAAGCCAAATGCAAGTATCTGTTCCTGGAGGGGACATTTTCCTCAGACTTTGCATCACTGGCTATGGTAAGATAAGCTGATATATGTTCTTATCAAATTCCCTAGCAAGTTTGGCAGAAAACAAATAAAATGGCATAGAAATTAATGCAAAGCAACCTAATCCAGCTACCTTTCCACTAGGAAAAGCCTAGGAAGATAGAAGGGGTCACTCTTGCACCTCTACACCCATTCATTTGAATTCTACCAAAAGAAAGGATCAGATGATCAAATCCATTCATTAAGCCACAAGATCATCCATCTTAAGCCACCTGGATTCAAAAGTTTTGTGTTATGTAAAAGCAGTTTGGTAACAAGATTAGCTACCTTGTTAACAGATTTCTATTGCATGCATAAAGCTATTGAACATAGCTTATTTATTCCTGTTCAACCAAGCAAATAATCAAATTAAAGTCACACAAATAAATTGTAAAGCCATTTGAACATCACTACTTATATTTCTAAAGCCACTAGCTAAATCATTAAAGCTACACAAATTTATTCTCAAGCCATATAATTGCACAAAGCCCACATAAGAGAATGAGCCCACAAGTCCATCTAGCAACAAAAGCCACTTGGCTTGCCTAAGAATAAATCTTGCAAAGAGATAATACCAAGCTTGGGATGGATAAGCTTGCCACATAGGAGAGCTATCCACAAGCAAAATATCTCACATTACTTGAACTCTAAGGAATGCCCAAGCATGAGAGCTTGACAACCAAGCACCTTACTCACCAATGCAAATGAGGAGTCACCTAGTGGTGTGTCACCACCACAACAACCAGTCAGTAGTTTATAAACAGCACCACAACCATCCTAGCAAATTCATTTGCCACAAAGACATTTTCAAGAAGCAGCCACTAGCACACACAAGTCACAGCCATCACAAACCACACTTTTCACAAACAGTGGAATATCTAGCAGCACCATTTCCATCTGTTCTTCACCAAGAACAACCACAAATCACAAGCCAATCATGGAGATTACCTAAACCATCCACCACAAGCCATTAAAACTTAGGAGAAGTCAAGCAACAAGGAGGAGAAGGTAGAACCACAAGGTGCAGTCCAGAAGAGACGGTTGAACCTTGGAGCAAGATCAGACTCTTCCGTAGCTTTATCTGCTCTACACCCAAGGTTGTTAAACATATATGTTAGAGAGTGATTTAGCAGGTTCTGTAAATGACAGAACCATGCTTGAGTGCTTAATTTAGCATCTGTTCTTAACAGAACCTTGCTCAGCAAGGTGTGGTGCTATAGAAGATGATTTGCAAGCAGGGTACTTCTGTTCTATGCAAGAAATAGGGCAGAGAGATGAAAGGGACTGAAGTTGTGTGTTTTACCATTTGTTTGAGCATCTATAGAAGCAAGGAAAAGATTTTCAGTGTAGTATCTGTTCCTATTCTGTTTTTATCAAAGCACACAAGCCAGTGAACCAGCAGAGCTGGATTAACTGAGCTATGCCCATCTGAACACTTGGAAGAAGCACAGGAAAACATAAAAACATTTCTAATCAAGCAGGAATGCTGTGTAACTCTACATGGAGGCATCACAGCAAACAAACATGATTAAATCATGCTCTAAATAAGCTAATCATCACTGCTAGTATTAATTCTAGCTCAGAATTATTTTTTCTATTGCACATATCACATCTATGAGCAAGTTAAGCTCACAATGATTCATTCAGAGACAGTGGTGTGATCTTGGTGGCTCTAGGTTGACGAGGGAATATCTCCGGCAATAGTGCCAGAAACAATGCTTGTACGTCACACGTCAGTTGGGAACCCCAAGAGGAAGGTATGATGAGTGAGCAGTAAGTTTTCCCTCAGTATGAAACCAAGGTTTAATCGAACCAGTAGGAAAACGAGGTTTGCTTCGAAGGTGTTGGTGAAGGAGTGTAGTGCGGCGCAACACCAGGGATTCCGGTGCCAACGTGGAACCTGCACAACACAACCAAATTACTTTGTCCCAACTTAACAGTGAGGTTGTCAATCTCACCGGCTTGCTGAAAACAAAGGGTTAAACGTATCGAATGGAAAATGATGTTTGTTTGCATAAAACAGTAGAGAACAATGATTGCAGTAGATTGTATTTCAGATGTAAAAGAATGGACCGGGGTCCACAGTTCACTAGTGGTGTCTCTCCAATAAGATAACTAACATGTTGGGTAAACAAATTACAGCTGGGCAATTGACAATTGATAAGTGCATATAACATGCATGTGTGAGTTGTGGTGTCTACTATGAGATTTATTTGGGCATTACGACAAAGTACATAGACCGCTATCCAGGATGCATCTATGCCTAAATAGTCCACTTTCCGGTTAACATCCGTACCCCTTCCAGTATTAAGTTGCAAGCAACAGACAATTGCATTAAGTAATGTGCGTAATGTAAACAATACATTCATCCTTGAATAAAGCATTGCTGTTTTACCCCTAGTGGCAACAACACATCTACAACCTTAGAACTTGCTGTCACTATCCCAGGTTAAATAGAGGTTGAACCCAACTATCATGCATCAATACCCCTCTTGGAGTCACAAGTATTCACTTGGCCAAGGCTTCAACAAGTAACGGAGAGCATGCAAGATCACAAATGACATAGACATGATAATATAATATTCAGCTCCACATAGGTATCAATATAAGTCAGATCCCAGCAAACACAACATGTAGCATTACAATAAGATGATCTTGATCATGATAGGCAGCTCACAAGATCTAAACATGATGGCACAAGTGGAGAAGACAACCATCTAGCTACTGCTATGGACCCATAGTCCAAGGATGAACTACTCACGCATCACTCCGGAGGCGGGCATGGCGATGTAGAGCCCTCCGGTGATGATTCCCCTCTCCGGCAGGGTGCCGGGAAGAGCTTCAGAACCCCCCGAGTTAGGGTTGACGACGGCGGCGGCAGCGAATATGTTCTGGATGAAAGGCTCGGTGTTTTAGGGTTTTCGCGTCTCGGGGAATAAATAGGCGAAGGGGCGATGTCGGCGGACCCCCGAGGGGCCCAAACCACAGGCAGGCGCGGCTGGGCCCACTGCCACGCCACCTGGTGGTTTGGCCACCTCGTGGCTCTCCTTCGTCTCTCCTTCGGACTCCGTGTACGTGCTGGAAAAATAGGGACTGGCCTTTTGTTTCGTGCAATTCCGAGAATATTTCCAGAAGTAACTTTCTGAAACCAAAAACAGCAGAAAACAGGGAACTGGCACTGTGGCATCTTGTTAATAGGTTAGTCCCAGAAAATGCATAAAAGTGATACGAAGTGTATATAAACATGTAGCAAATGGTATAATATAAGCATGGAACAGCAGAAATTATGGATACGTTGGAGACGTATTAAGCATCCCCAAGCTTAGTTCTACTCGTCCTCGAGTAGGTAAAACGATAACAACAAATAATTTCTGAGGAGACATGCTTTCACACAATCTTGATCAATATATTGCAAGGCTCATGTCATCAATGAAGTGACTCAAAGCAATGATCTATAATTTGCTAACAAATAGATAAAGAGTAAACAATGAATCATATAAGCAAAAACTTTTCATGAATAGTACTTTCAAGACAAGTATCAAAAAGTTTTGCATAAGAGGTAACTCATAAAGCAATAGATTCAAAGTAAAAGGCATTGAAGCAACACAAAGGATGATTAAGTTTCAGCAATTGCTTTCAACTTGTAACATGTATATCTCATGGATAGTTGTCAACATAAAGCAATATAACAAGTGCAATAAGTAAATATGTAAGAATCAATGCACACAAAGTTGACACAAGTGTTTGCTTCTAAGATAGAAAGGAGTAGGTAAACTGACTCAACATAAAGTAAAAGATAGGCCCTTCGCAGAGGGAAGCAGGGATTAAATCATGTGCTAGAGCTTTTTAAGTTTTCGAAAGCATATAGAGAGCACAAAATAAGTATTTGAGAGGTGTTTGTTGTTGTCAACGAATGGTAGTGGGCACTCTAACCCCCTTGTCAACCAGACTTTCAAAGAGCGGCTCCCATGAAGGACGTTATTTCTACCAGCAAGGTAGATCATCCCTCTTCTCTTTTGTTTACACATGTATTTTAGTTTCTTTATAGATGACACTCCTCCCAACCTTTTGCTTACACAAGCCATGGCTAACCGAATCCTCGGGTGCCTTCCAACATTCACATACCATGGAGGAGTGTCTATTTGCAAATTAAGTTGCTTACTGATAAATCAGGGCAAAACATGTGAAGAGAATTATTAATGAAAGTTGTAATTAATTGGGGCTGGGCACCCCGTTGCCAGCTCTTTTTGCAAATTATTGGATAAGCGGATGTATATGCCACTAGTCCATTGGTGAAAGTCTGTCAGAAGTAAATGACAAGATTGAAAGATAAAACACCACATACTTCCTCATGAGCTATAAAACATTGACACAAATAAGGAGTAATAAAGTTTTGAATAGTTTAAAGGTAGCACATGAAATATTTACTTGGAATGGCAGGAAATACCACATAGTAGGTAGGTATGGTGGACACAAATGGCATGGGTTTTGGCTCAAGTTTTGGATGCACGAGAAGCATTCCCTCTCAGTACAGAGTTTAGGCTAGCAAGGTTGTTTGAAGCAAACACAAGTATAAACCGGTACAGCAAGAATCACATAAAAACATATTGCAAGTATTATAAGACTCTACACTGTCTTCCTTGTTGCTCAAACATTTTACCAGAAAATATCTAGACCTTAGAGAGAACAAATATGCATCCCAAGTCTCAACAAGCTCTACGGTAGTTCTCCACTACTAGGCTTTAACTACATGATGCAAGAGCTTAAACATGATCTACTTGAGAGCTCAAAACAATTGCAAAGCATCAAATCAAAACAAGACAATGATCTACAAGAATGCATATGTCTTTTCCAATACCAACTACTACATGTAGCATTTTCTTTCTTCCAAACAAACACCAATAATTTATTTAAACATAAACTCTCCAAATGATAATATAATGCAGCAAGAGAGTATTTATAAACAAGTGCTAACAGCTCGAAGAGATGCATGAAAAACAGGAGCTAAAAGCACTGCAGTAGCTAGTTAAGAATACTCAACAAATATAAGTGAAGAACATGAGTATTCACATGAAAAAGCGGAGCGTGTCTCTCTCCCACACAAGGATTGCTAGGATCCGAATTTATTCAAACAAAACAAAAATAAAAACACACAGACGCTCCAAGTAAAGCGCATAAGATGTGAAAGAATTAAAATATAGTTTCACTAGAGATGACCTGATAAGTTTGTTGATGAAGAAGGGGATGCCTTGGGCATCCCCAAGCTTAGACGCTTGAGTCTCTCTGAATATGGTTGGGATGAACCACGGGGGCATCCCCAAGCTTAGGCTTTTCACTCTTCTTGATCACATAATATCACCCTTCTCGCTTGATCCTTGAAAACTTCCTTCACACCAAACTCAAGACAGTTCTCATTAGAGGGTTAGTGCATAATCAAAAATTCTCATATTCTGTAATGATACAATCAATCCCAAAGCTTCTGGACATTAGCTACAGCCACCAATGCTTTGTGGAGCAAAGAAATCCACACAAACACAGTAAAAGAGCGAATGCAAAACAAAAGGCAGAATCTGTCAAAAACAGAACAGTCTGGAATGACGAATTTTTTCGAGGCACTTAAGTTGCTCAGATGGATCTGGCCTAAAATAATGAAAGTTGCGTACATATCTCAGGAATATGCGTGATTTTTTCAGAATTTTTTGAATTTTCTACAGGGAGATAAGCTCAAATCCGTGACAGCTAAAAATCTGTCACTGCGCAGAAATCCAAATCTTGCATCAACTTTCAATATAGAACTTTACTTGGCACAACATTGCGATAAAATAAAGATACAAAGGAGTTGCTACAGAAGTAACAAAACTCCTTGACTCAAAGAAAACAAAAATAACAGCAAATAAAAACGATGGGTTGTCTCCCATAAGCGCTTTTCTTTAACGCCTTTCAGCTAGGCGCAGAAAGTGAAAATCAAGTGTTGTCAAGAGAAGAAGCATCAACATCATAACTTGCTCTAACAATAGAGTCAAAAGGTAACTTCATTCTCTTCCTAGGGAAGTGTTCCATACCTTTCTTGAGAGGAAATTGGTACCTTATATTACCTTCTTTCATATCAATGATGGCACCAACAGTTCGAAGAAAAGGTCTTCCCAAAACAATAGGACAAGATGCATTGCATTCAATATCCATAACAATAAAATCAACGGGACAAGGTTATTTTTACTGTAATAAAAACATCATTAACTCGCCCCAAAGGTTTCTTCATAGCATTATCAGCGAGAAAAACATCCAAATAACAATGTTCCAAAGGTGGCAAATCAAGAATATCATAAAGCTTCTTGGGCAAAACGAAACACTTGCACCAAGATCACACAAGGCATTGCAATAAAATCATTCACCTTTACCTTAATGATGGGTTCCCAACCATCTTCTAATTTCCTAGGAATAGAAGCTTTAAGTTTCAACTTCTCCTCCCTAGCTTGCAAAAGAGCATTTGTAATATGCTTTGTAAAAGCCAAATTAATAGTGCTAGCATTGGGACTTCTAGCTAATTTTTGCAAGAACATAATAACTTCAGAGATGTTACAATCATCAAAATCAAAATCATTATTGTCAATGGTGGTGGAACCATTGTCTCCAATAGTTTGAAAAATTTCAGCACTTTTATCAGAAAAAGTTTCAGCAGTTTTAGGCAATTTCAAACGCTTTGCAGAAGTAGTAGAGACATTACCAACACCAATAACATTACCATCAATAGTAGGAGGTTTACTAGCATGTGAAACATTAGCATTACTAGTGGTGGTGATAGTACAAACTCTAACTATACTATTCTCTTTTTCAAGTTCTTCCTCTTTTTCCCACCTAGCATGCAATTCAGCCAACATCCTAATATTATTATCAATTCGAACTTGGATGGCATTTGCTGTAGCAAATGACTCATCAAGACCTTCAGGTTTCGCTGCCATGTTATTAATCAAAGAGGACTGAGCTTCAGACATAGATGAAATACGGTTTTCAGCAATGGAAATCTTAGTTTGCAAACCTGAAATCTCACTATTTATATTTTCGAGTTGCTGTCCTATATTCTTCAACATGGCAGTTTGTTCATTCATAGCTTTTGTAAACAATTGATTTTGCTCAAATTGTGATTGCATAAAGCTTTTAGTTGATCTCTCAATTTCTATCATCCTTTCCTCACTAGGCATAAAAGATCTAGCATTAAAATAACCATTACCACTTGAAGGAAAAGCCTAGAGTTGTTGCTACCAAAATTATTCCTATAAGCATTGTTGTTGAAGTTGTTGTTTTTAATGAAGTTTACATCAACATGCTCTTCTTGAGCAACCAATGAAGCTAAAGGAATTATTAGGATCAACATGAGATCTACCATTCACAAGCATAGACATAATAGCATCAATCTTATCACTCAAAGAGGAGGTTTCTTCAACAGAATTTACCTTCTTACCTTGAGGAGCTCTTTCGGTGTGCCATTCGGAATAGTTGATCATCATATCATCAAGTAGCTTTGTTGCTGCACCTAAAGTGATGGACATAAAGGTTCCTCCAGAGGCTGAATCCAATAAGTTCCTTGAGGAAAAATTTAATCCTGCATAAAAGGTTTGGATGATCATCCAAGTAGTCAGTCCATGAGTGGGACAATTCTTCACCAAAGATTTCATTCTTTCCCAAGCTTGAGCAACATGTTCATTATCAAGTTGTTTAAAATTCATAATGCTACTTCTCAAGGATATAATCTTAGCAGGAGGATAATATTTCCCTATGAAAGCATCTTTGCATTTTGTCCAAGAATCAATACTATTTCTAGGCAAAGAAAGCAACCATTCTTTAGCTCTTCCTCTCAAGGAGAAAGGAAAAAGTTTCAGTTTTATAATATCCCCATCCATATCCTTATACTTTTGCATTTCACAAAGTTCAACAAAGTTATTAAGATGGGCAGCAGCATCATCAGTACTAACACCAGAAAATTGCTCTTTCATAACAAGATTTAATAGAGCAGGTTTAATTTCATAAAATTCTGCTGTAGAAGCAGGTGGAGCAATAGGAGTGCATATGAAATCATTGTTGTTTGTGCTAGTGAAGTCACACAACTTAGTGTTCTCAGGAGTACTCATTTTGAAAAACAAAATAAACTGAATTAAACAAGTAACTAATTTTTTTGTGTTTTTGATAAAGAGAGCAAACAAGACTAAATAAAAATAAACTAAGCAAGACAAATAACAAAGTAAAGAGATTGGGTGTGAGAGACTCCCCTTGCAGAAGCAATTCGGTTTTCCCCGGCAACGGCGCCAGAAAACGTGTTGGTGGCTCTAGTTGACGAGGGAATATCCCCGGCAATAGTGCCAGAAACAATGCTTGTACGTCACACGTCAGTTGGGAACCCCAAGAGGAAGGTATGATGAGTGCAGCAGTAAGTTTTCCCTCAGTATGAAACCAAGGTTTAATCGAACCAGTAGGAAAACGAGGTTTGCTTCGAAGGTGTTGGTGAAGGAGTGTAGTGCGGCGCAACACCAGGGATTCCGGTGCCAACGTGGAACCTGCACAACACAATCAAATTACTTTGCCCCAACTTAACAGTGAGGTTGTCAATCTCACCGGCTTGCTGAAAACAAAGGGTTAAACGTATCGAATGGAAATGATGTTTGTTTGCATAAAACAGTAGAGAACAATGATTGCAGTAGATTGTATTTCAGATGTAAAAGAATGGACCGGGGTCCACAGTTCACTAGTGGTGTCTCTCCAATAAGATAACTAACATGCTGGGTAAACAAATTACAGCTGGGCAATTGACAATTGATAAGTGCATATAACATGCATGTGTGAGT
The DNA here is from genome assembly GCA_947311845.1 of Poa pratensis. Classification (NCBI taxonomy): domain Eukaryota; kingdom Viridiplantae; phylum Streptophyta; class Magnoliopsida; order Poales; family Poaceae; genus Poa; species Poa pratensis. The sequence continues at coordinate 23,977,025 of CAMZMU010000093.1, forward strand.
TGTGGTGTCTACTATGAGATTCATTTGGGCATTACGACAAAGTACATAGACCGCTATCCAGCATGCATCTATGCCTAAATAGTCCACTTTCCGGTTAACATCCGTACCCCTTCCAGTATTAAGTTGCAAGCAACAGACAATTGCATTAAGTAATGTGCGTAATGTAAACAATACATTCATCCTTGAATAAAGCATTGCTGTTTTACCCTAGTGGCAACAACACATCTACAACCTTAGAACTTGCTGTCACTATCCCAGGTTAAATAGAGGTTGAACCCAACTATCATGCATAAATACCCCCTCTTGGAGTCACAAGTATTCACTTGGCCAAGGCTTCAACAAGTAACGGAGAGCATGCAAGATCACAAATGACATAGACATGATAATATAATATTCAGCTCCACATAGGTATCAATATAAGTCAGATCCCAGCAAACACAACATGTAGCATTACAATAAGATGATCTTGATCATGATAGGCAGCTCACAAGATCTAAACATGATGGCACAAGTGGAGAAGACAACCATCTAGCTACTGCTATGGACCCATAGTCCAAGGATGAACTACTCACGCATCACTCCGGAGGCGGGCATGGCGATGTAGAGCCCTCCGGTGATGATTCCCCTCTCCGGCAGGGTGCCGGGAAGAGCTTCAGAACCCCCCGAGTTAGGGTTGACGACGGCGGCGGCAGCGAATATGTTCTGGATGAAAGGCTCGGTGTTTTAGGGTTTTCACGTCTCGGGGAATAAATAGGCGAAGGGGCGATGTCGGCGGACCCCCGAGGGGCCCAAACCACAGGCAGGGCGGCTGGGCCCACTGCCGCGCCACCTGGTGGTTTGGCCACCTCGTGGCTCTCCTTCGTCTCTCCTTCGGACTCCGTGTACGTGCTGGAAAAATAGGGACTGGCCTTTTGTTTCGTGCAATTCCGAGAATATTTCCAGAAGTAACTTTCTGAAACCAAAAACAGCAGAAAACAGGGAACTGGCACTGTGGCATCTTGTTAATAGGTTAGTCCCAGAAAATGCATAAAAGTGATACGAAGTGTATATAAAACATGTAGCAAATGGTATAATATAAGCATGGAACAGCAGAAATTATGGATACGTTGGAGACGTATCAGATCTACACACTAAGATCTACACCATTCACCTCACGAGTGACACAGAGAGGTAATCAGTGCACATATACAAGCATAGCAGCAGCAGAGCATCATCTGCTCACCCAAATCCTAAGCCAGAGAGGCATACGGGCATGAGTATCAGCTAGTAGCTAGCAGTGGGTAGAGAGAGTGGAGGAACACGAAGTTTACCTGGCAACGTGGCCGTAGCTCCTCGGCGGCGAGGCAGTGCCCGCGCAACCGATGGAGGGGGCACACGACAGTAGAGGTTCAGCACCACCGTGCCACGGCGGCACAGAGGGCGGAGCTCTGCGCCCAGCCATGGCGAGCACGCTGGAGAAGAAGGAGGGAAGCGGCACCGGCACCGAAACCCTAACCCTAGGGGATTGGGTTGTGCTCGGCCACGAGAGGAAGAGAGGGGCGAATCGCTCCGGTGAGGTGGAAGAGCGGAGCAAGGGGAGTGTTTTGCCCCAGCGCACGGCGGCGGAGGTAGCCGGAGTTGGCCGGAGTGGGGCGGCGATGGCAGAGGCGACACGGGCGTCCGAGGAGTCGGGCACGGGCTCGAGCACGAGAGAGGAAGAGAGAGAAGAGAGTGGCTCGGTCGGTTGACCCGACCCGAGCCAGGTCTTTGACTTGGTTCAACCAAGTTGGACCAGGGGTACTTTTGTAATTTCATGAAGTTGAAAAATTCAAATCTTTCAAAGTACTCTAAAAATTCAAATAAATTCCTAAAAATACTTTAAAAATATCTACAAATATTAGCAGAAAATAAGCTATTTAAATAAAATACTAACAAGAATTTATGAAAATTATTTCTTTGATTAAAAATCCAAAGATCATTAAGTGGATTATTCTTTGGAATAATTTCTTAAAATTATTTTCTCAAGAAAAATAATCTGGGAAAATAAATATTAAGTTCAAAATAATATTTGAACTATACCAAGACTATCTTGTTACTCATCCTAAATCAAAAATATTCCAACTTAAATGAATGTTTACACCAAATTCAAATACACAAAAATCAACTAAAAATATGCAACATACTCTACAAAATATGAGGAATTTTTATGTAAGTTTTATTTGAAGTTTTGAAAAACATTTTGTGGATGAAAAATTCAAGGATCCTTAAGTGGAAATGACTTGAAATTCATTTTCAAAAACTATTTCTTAAAAGAAAATAATATGGGAAAATAAAGTCTTGAAGTTTAATAATATTGAACTATTTCAATTTAATCACTTTAAATTTATTTCTCAGGAAAATTGTCGTCAAATTCTTAAAATAATTAAAAACTCTAAAGCACTTGAAAAGTCTTAAATCCGCAACTTGGGTATTTTGGGGTGACGATGCATCTCATGATTATGCATAATATCATGCTGCTAGAATTTTTCAGTAGTCCTTATCGGGATTACTTTCCTATTTTCAGAACTCGGGGTTTTACCGCAAACCCTAGAACTCCGAAGAGTTGAACGGCCATTCCTATCACAGGCAAGTTCATTCTTGCATATCCTTATTGAACTATATTATAAAAACTATTTTCAAAAAACGTATTATTATCATTGCATTGAAAAAAAAAACTATTTTCGAATGATGTGAATTGCTATATATATTGTTTGGCTGGCAATGGAACCACGGTTTGATGTTGTGGTGGAGGTTCCATTGTACGGGAAAGTATATACCTAGGATTAATTACCAATGTCACAGTGATCCTAGCGCCGTATTGAAGCGTTTACCATGAGATCTGCTATGGACGGTAAAAGTCAGCCGTATCTTCTCTCGTTCACATATCCACGGCAGGCTATTACCTGGTTGCGTCCGTTGCGGCGGCCAACTGCGTGGAAGCGCGTGACCTTCCCACTCGACGGGGTGACTGGAATAGAAGCTCGGGAGGGGTGGCGGGCCAGTGGTCTTAGTTACCAGCCGCGTCACAAATGGGCGGATATGTGTTGTGCGGAGGGGGCGGTGATTGGCTTTGGACTCACACCTGGCCCCATACCATGGAAGTATGGACGGGAAAGATCGCCCGGAAAGGCAACAAGGCTGGGTTTCTCTCATGGGTAAAGTTACGCAGCTCTGAAGAGTCAACAACAAGAAACTGTGACTGTCACATCCGTGTTCCCGGAAGGAACTACAGACCGCAGCGGGAAAGGCATCCCAAGTGATGACTATGAACCCGTGGAGACTGTGAGCATAGTTTTCTAAAATAAAATTGACCTTTTGAAGAAACCTTTCTCCAAAACTTGCATTATGCCAATGACCGCTGGTCATGGCAGTAGCTAGTACATAAAACACTTTATCGCCTATAATATGAACTTGCTGAGTAACGCTCGTGTTGCTCACCCTTTCCCCGTTGACCCCCTGCTTAGATTTTTGAAGCCTCGGAGGAGTTGCCAGTTATCCATCACGACGTCGAGGAGGACTTCAACAAGGAATCAAGTCTACCTGGTGAAGCTTGAAGGAGTCAACGACTACTTAGCCGTGAAGCAGCAACAACAACTGTGTAAATGGAGCAACGACGACACCAGTGCAATGGCGTACACGAAGACCACCTTGCTAAGGGAGGAGACAACATCTAATGGAAGGAGAAGTACAATCCTGGATAAAGATATTCCAGTTGGAATAGATTAGGGCTGTGACAACAGCAGTAGTGGATTAGGAAATAGAATTAGAGCTGATATCTAGCTTACGATTTGGATCTCTCTGTATTTCATTCGCTCGAGACTTGCTTCAATATAAAGGAAGGTCTCAAGATTTTGTATTGAATAGTGTTGTAATCCTATAGTGTTAGCTTGGACCGGCTATGTTTCTGTTGTACTACTCTGAGGGATGTAATATTTGCGGAGAGGTCCTTCCGTGCGTGTTACATCAACGACTTGTACACTACAACATGCAGTGGTGTGCTGGGTCACCGCATTCACTCTTCTTGATCCTATTATAGCATCCTTCTCTCTTGACCCTTGAAAACTTCCGTCACACCAAACTCAAAGTAGATCTCATTAGAGGGTTAGTGCATAATCAAAAACTCACATGTTCTATATAGCGCAATATGATTTGTTACTTTAAACATTAGCTACAGCCACTGATGTTATGTGAAGCTCTTCCACCCAAAAAAGAATTTCACTCAACACTAGTAAAAGAGAGAATGCAAAAATAAAAAGGCATAATCTGTCTAAAACAGAACAGTCCGCAAAGACGAATTTTTTCAAGGCACTTACGACGCTCAGATCGAAAACTCTGAACTAATGAAAGATTCAGACATTCATAAAGATTACGCACAAAAATTTTCAGTTTTAATTAACAATCTGGTGATTTTAGGAATTTCGTACAGTGAACAGCAAAAATCTGTTTCTGCGCAGCAATCAAAATTAAGCATCATCTTAACATTAGAGGCTACTCTTGGCACAACAATGCGAGAAAATAAAGATACAAAGGAGTTGCTACAGAAGTAAACACCTCCTTGACTCAATAAAAGAAAAATTGCAGAAAAAATAATGGGTTGCCTCCCATAAGCGCTTTTCTTTAACGCCTTTTAGCTAGGCACAAAGCATGCATCAAGTATTACCAAGTGAAGAAGCATCAACATTGTAATTTGTTCGAACAATAGAATCATAAGGTGGCTTAATCTTCTTCCTAGGAAAGTGTTCCATACCTTTCTTGAGAGGAAATTGATATTTTATATTCCCTTCTTTCATATCAATAATAGCACCTACAGTTCTAAGAAAAGGTCTTCCCAGCACAATAGGGCATGATGGATTGCATTCAATATCCAAGACAATAAAATCAACGGGGACATAATTGTTGTTAACCATGATAAGAACATCATCAATTCTTCCCAAAGGTTTTTTAATAGTAGAATCAGCAAGGTGAACATCCAAGTAACAATTTTCCAAAGGTGCTAAATCAAGCATATCATATAATCTTTTAGGCATAACAGAAATACTAGCACCAAGGTCACACAAAGCATTGCAATCAAAGTCATTCAATTTCAATTTTAATGATGGGCTCCCAACCATCTTCTAACTTCCTAGGGATAGAAGCTTCATGTTTTAATTTTCTTCCCTAACTTGCATGAGAGCATTAGTAATATGTTTAGTAAAAGCCATGTTTATAGCACTAGCATTAGGACTTCTAGCTAGCTTTTGCAAGAACTTAATTACTTCAGAAATATTGCAACCATCAAAATCAAAGTCATTATTATCAAAAGTAATGGAGTTATTATCTTCCTTATTGCTAGAAATTTCAGCATCTTTATCAAGGACAGTTTCAGAGTTATCAGGCAATTTAGGACATTTTGCAATAGAAGTGGAAACATTACCAACACCAATTATCTTGCCATTAATGGTAGGAGGTTTGTTAACACTTGAGTTTGAAGCATTTTCAGAAGTAGTAATAGTATAAACTCTAGCAATATTATTCTTTCTAGCAATTTCATCCTCTCTTTCCCATCTAGCATGCAATTCAGCTAACATCCTCACATTGTTATCAATTTTAACTTGTATAGCATTGAGAGTTTTGCTCTCTTTAACATCATGAGGCAGGTTCTTTAGTTTCAACAAGTCAACATCAAGAGCAAGACTATCAACTTTAGAGGAAAGCACATCAATTTTCCCAAATTTCTCCTCAACAGTTTTATTGAAAGCAGTTTGTGTACTAATAAATCCTTAAGCATAACTTCAAGATCGAGGGTACACTCTTATTATTGTTAGGAGTTACTATAGGAATTTCCATAACCATTGCCACTATTAGAAGGATAGGGCCTATAATTGCTATTACCAAAATTATTCCTATAAGCATTGTTGTTGAAGTTATTATTTTTAATGAAGTTCACATCAACATGCTCTTCTTGAGCAACCAAAGAAGCTAAAGGAACATTATTTGGATCAACATGTGTTTGACCATTTGCAAGCATAGACATAATAGTATCAATTTTGGCACTCAAGGAAGAGGTTTCCTCAACAGAATTTACCTTCTTACCTGTTGGAGCTCTCTCGGTGTGCCACTCAGAATAATTAATCATCATATCATCAAAAGCTTTGTTGCAGCACCCAAAGTGATGGACATAAAGGTACCTCCAGCGGCCGAATCCAATAAATTCCTTGAAGAAAAATTTAATCCTGCATAGAAGGTTTGGATGATCATCCAAGTAGTCAGTCCATGAGTGGGACAATTTTTAACCAATGATTTCATTCTCTCCCATGCTTGAGCAACATGTTCATTATCAAATTGCTTAAAATTCATTATGCTACTTCTCAAAGAAATAATCTTAGCAGGAGGATAATATTTTCCAATAAAAGCATCTTTGCATTTAGTCCATGAATCAATACTATTTCTAGGCAAAGATAGCAACCATTCTTTAGCACGTCCTCTCAAGGAGAAAGGAAAAAGTTTCAGTTTAATAATATCACCATCTACTTCCTTGAGCTTTTGCATTTCACAAAGTTCAACAAAGTTATTAAGGTGAACAGCAGCATCATCAGTACTAACACCAGAAAATTGCTCTTTCATAACAAGATTTAAAAGTGCAGGTTTAATTTCATAAAATTCTGCTGAAGCAGCAGGTGGAGCAATAGGTGTGCATATGAAATCATTGTTGTTCGTGCTAGTGAAATCACACAACTTAGTGTTCTCAGGAGTACTCATTTTAGCAGAATTAAAAACAGACAGAAAATAACTTGAAAGTAAACTAGATGCAAGTAACTAATTTTTTTGTGTTTTTGATAATTGAAAGCAAACAAGATAAAATAAAATAAACTAAGCAAGACAAAAACAAAGTAAAGAGATTGGAAGCGTGAAACTCCCCTTGCAGAAGACTGCTGTCTCCCCGGCAACGGCGCCAGAAAAAGAGCTTGATGCGTGAATCACACGCTCGTTGGGAGACCCCAAGAGGAAGGTATGATGCAGTCAGCAGCAAGTTTTCCCTCAGAAAGAAACCAAGGTTATCGAACCAGTAGGAGCAGCAACTCTTCAGAAGGTTGTTGGTGGCCGCACGGCACACGATCACCACGTGGAATCTGCACACAACACAATCAAACTACTTTGCCCCAACGAAACAGTGAGGTTGTCAATCTCACTGGCTTGCTGAAAACAAAGGATTAAACGTATGTGGAAAATGAGTATTAAATTGCAGAGAATGAAAAAGGAACAGTTTGCAGTTTGTGGTTGTTTAATCAGTGTAAAAGAATGGACCGGGGTCCACAGTTCACTAGTGGTGTCTCTCCATAAAAGATAACTAACATGTTGGGTGAACAAATTACAGCTGGGCAATTGACAAATAGTGAGCGCATGACAATGCATATACATGACATGTTGACTACTATGATATTTAATTGGGCATTACGACATAATACATAGACCGTTATCCAACAGCATCTATGACTAATAATCCACCGCCGGGTTGTCATCCGAGTCCCCCGTTGGTATTAAGTTGCAAGCAACGGATAATTGCATTAAGTAAAGTGCGTAATGTAAACAAACACATATGCCCGTGGACATAGCATCGTTAGGTTATCCCTAGTGGCAACAGCACATCCACAACCTTAGAACTTTCTGTCACTGTCCCAGATTAAACGGAGCATGAACCCACTATCTAGCATAAATACCTCTCTTGGAGTTACAAGCATCTACTTGGCCAAAGCATCTACGAGTAACGAAAGCATGCAAGATCTTAAATAACATATAAGATAGATTGATAATCAACTTGACATATATTCAATATTCATCGGATCCCAGCAAACACAACATGTAGCATTACAATAATATGATCTTGATCATGTAGGGCAGCTCACAAGATCTAAACATGATGGCACAAAGTGGAGAGACAACCATCTAGCTACTGCTATGGACCCGTAGTCCAAGGATGAACTACTCACGCATCACTCCGGAGGCAGGCATGGCGATGTAGAAGCCTCCGGTGACGATTCCCCTCTCCGGCAGGGTGCCGGGAAGAGGTTCTGAACCCTCCCGAGCTAGGGTTGACGCGGCGGCGTCTCTGGACTTTTCGTGGATATTTGCTCAGGCACTTAGGGTTTTCGGGGGAATAAGTAGGCGAAAGGGCGGCGGCTGGAGACCCCGAGGGGCCCACACCACCCTAGGGCGCGGCAGAGGGGGCCCGCGCCCTAGTGGCGTGTGGCCCCTGGTGGCCCTCCTCTGTTGCTCCTTCGCTCCGTCAGGTGTTCTGGAAAAATAGGGACCCCGTGTAGTTTCGTCCAATTCCGAGAATATTTCCAGACTAGCTTTTCTGGAATACAAAAACAGCAGAAAACAGGAACTGGCACTTCGGCATCTTGTTAATAGGTTAGTCCCAAAAAATGTATAAAAGTGATATAAAGTAGATGCAAAACATGTAGCAATTGGTATAAAACAAGCATGGAACATCAAAAATTATAGATACGTTTGAGACGTATCACCGCCACCCCGGCGTCCAGGCTCAACGCCCCCTAGCGATGGAGATAGAACAGGAGAGAGGGCTCTTCTTCCAGCTCGGCTGCCGACAACCCCCATGGTTACCGGCGGCACGCAATCTGGGTCGAGGACCACATAGATTGAATAGGGCTCGGGGCCCCTGCCCCGTCCCAAGTTCGCTGCTCTATCGGCCCCGACAGGAAACCTCCACGCGCACCACCAGGTCGCAGATCGCCGCCGTCCATGGCCTCCATGGCCGCGCCGGGCGACCAGCTGCTCCTCCAGATCAACCACAACGCACGGGGCGGCCGAGCCGTGCCATCTGCGTCGACAAACGCGTCGGCTAGCCGCCGCCGCTGACGCCACCGGTGCATCGAGCACCTCGCAGCCACCACGCCGCCGCCGAAGCTGCCATGCCGCCACGCCCCACGAGAAAGCGTCGCGCCCCCACCGACGGCAACGCCCGCGTCGCCACCGTCGTGCGAGGAGGAGAAGGAGCCCCGCCGCTGCCGACGCCGCGCGGGCTTTAGCCCGGCGACGCCCTCCGGCGGCGGAGAGGGGGGGAGGTTGCGGTGGAGAGGCAGCGGCGGATCTAGGGTTTCCCCCCGTCCGCTCGCGGGAGCGGCTCAGGAGGGAGGAGGGGGGTGTGGGGGGTCAAATCAAATTCGTAACTCTTTTTTTTTCGAGAAGGGGATTGAAACCCTGGCCTCTACATCGATGCACACAGATTTTTATTAGAAGTTTCAGTACTAGAGGGGCACGGGTGCACACTACCTAGTGGGAGCTTTTGCACTTCGTGATGGCGAACAAGCCCTTTTGTTTGGGCTTATTTTGGCTTTTTGGTTTTGACTTATAAGTCAGAAAAGCAACTAAATAGGTGCTTTTTGGCTTTTGGTTCTTGGAAGCCAAAAAAATCTTTTGGCTTCCAAAAACCAAAAGCCAAAAAGCACCTATTTAGTTGTTTTTCTGACTTATAAGTCAAATTCAAAAAGCCAAAAAGCTTCCAAAAGCCAAAAAGCCAAAAAGCACCTATTTAGCTAAGCAGTGCCCGATCGAACACACGCACTCAGTTTTGTGAGACCCAAAATTCCTTATTCGCCTTGTGCATTTTTTAAGCACGCAGTATGCTGCAGGTGGGGTCACCCGGTGCATGCGAGATGCGACCTTAGGGCATGAGCAGCGGTAGCAGTAGTAGCTGCTGCTCCCGAACCTCACACATCGGCATGGGAAGATAAGGCATGCGTTTTACTTTTCCCATCCAACCCCAAAAGCTGAGACCACCGTCATCCTCCCTCAAAAAGCAAGCTGATTTCTCTCCTTCTCTCTCATCGCTCTTCAACTTTTCTGCCCAAGATCCCGCCTCCTGCAGAGGAGTCTCTGACACCTGCGAGGCAATATCCGAAGCTGGCTCCTGACAACCGAGCCTACGTGTTCCTGCGGGGCAGTAGCTTCAGGCTATGCGTTGGCCATGCCCTTAATTCGCCTTGGTCGCGGGGCATGTAGAGGAGTCGCCGGTGCAGTCACCGACTCCAGAGCACCACCGCACGCGCGTACGTTCTGCACGAGAAACACGTCCGTCAATGTTTTCGATTCTGATCAAACATCTGCTCTCCCGGTTGGTTTCGCATGGTTGGTCGACTCAAAGACAGTATCTTATCCGGATCATAGGTCTAGATGCACCCACTGCTCAAAATCAATTTTTAAAATGTCAAAAAATTCCAAATAAAAATTTCAGATATACACACGGACATTGTATGTTAGCACAAAAAGTTTCGCGAACAAAAGACATTTTTTCCAGCATGTGCAAAAAAGACAAATTCCGGTTTTTCAAAATGACTTTGTACGCGACATATTTTTGTCTTTTTGCACAGCTCGCAAAAAATGTCTTTCCGTTGCGAAACTTTTTGTGCTAACATACCGGGTGCTGACCTATATTCGGATTTTTTTTGACATTTAAAAAATAAATAAAAATGTTTTACATAACGGGTGCATCTAGACCCATGACCCGAATCGCCGTGTATCTTATCCGATCTTATTCACAATCATACCGCTTATTAACATACTCCCAAGAGTTCCATCCTGATCGAATAGACTGCAACGGTAGCTTTTATTCTGAACATTTTAAACCAAACATATTCACAAGATGATGAGCTCACGCGAAGCCAAACGGCTTGTGTGTCGACGCAGCAGTAAAAGGTCGGCGGCAGCAAATCATGTCAAACTGTCCAAGCCAAGCCTAGCCTATATTTTTAGCTGTTTTGCTTGTGGGCCCGACCGGACAGGACCCGACCACAGTCCTCTCTAGTCCCTACACATGCCTCCTATGTAGGTGCACTCCCCAACCCGTTTGATGATGATGATGATGATGGCGATGGGTCTTCTGGAGGATTTGATTAGTATTTGCCTTTTTAGGTCTCCTAGGTTGCCAAAAGGTCAGATTCAAATAGGAACTGCAAAAGGTGTCTGTACTTTCTGCCCTTTCCTAGTTCAAACTTCATCAAACCAATAGGAGCCTCTTTGGTTCGTTGGAATAGAATGTTTTCTTCTAAAACACCGTTGGCCTTTTTATTTTTTTGCGAGGGAGGACTTGGTTGCAACTAACCAAGTATCTTACAGATAAGCCTAGAAAAAAGAAAAATTACAATGAAGTCCATCTGAGCCCTGTCGTCGTCACCGCCGAACAAGACGCTACGCCGGCGAATCCCGTCGCTTCTCCTCCAAACGCTTGGACTGGGAGGAGCCCCATGCGAGCAAGAAGTCGACGCTCCTCGGTGCGTGAGCACCTCCACCTTGTGCAGCACCGGCGACGCCAGCTCGGTCATCTGCAACCGCACCTCCAAGATCTTCAAAAGCCGTGGCCGCCATCTCTCGGCCACCGGCGCAGGGGCACCGCGCACCGAAGCTCCTACGAGCCGCAGCCGCGCAAGGGGCAGCAAGACCGCCACGGCGCTCCACCGGAGCAACCAGAGCGGCGGAGAAGGAAACTGCCCACCAAAAGCACACCGACGGCGCCACCTTCTCCTCAGCACCGCCAGCTGCCGAACCACTACTCCCTACGCTATATACACGGCGTGATCCGTCGATCCCCCATCCTCCCGCCGCCGGAGCGGCTGCCGGAGGGTGAGGAATCGGCCGGATCGACGCCGGCGAGGTGGAAGCAACGGTGGATCTCAGAAATCGCTCGATCTACTGTAGATGGGGAACGAGGTGTCGGTCCAACTCGACTAATGACTGAACAACACCGTTGGCCTTTTGGGTGAGAGGTATGAAGCAAATGGAGAAAAAAAAGAGAGACTTTGATCTTACTTTCAAGTAAAAACGATATAGAATTTACAAGGTTTTTTTTTTGCGGGGGTAGAATTTTACAAGGTTGATTCTCAAACTGAGGAGGCAGTACCATATCTAGTGGATGGGGGTCTATCTATACTTCAATATGCAGATGACATGATTTTTTTATGGATCACGATCTACAAACAGTTAAAAAGTTGAAACCAATTTTATCAGTGTTCGAGCAGGTTATTAAAGTAATAATTTTCAAAAAATGAATTGTTTTGTCTCGGGGAATCTCAAAGAGAGGCCGCTCAATATGTGGAACTTTTTGGTTGTGAGCAGGGCTAGTTCCCATTCGATATTTTGGTATTTCGATTCATTATCAGAGACTAACAAATGCCGAATGGAAACAGTGGAGGAGCGCCTTGAGAAAAGACTAAGTAGTGGAAAGAGAAGTTGTCATCTGTTGGTTGAAGATTGATTCTCAATAATTCTGCACTAAATACTATGATATTGCATTTGCATATGATATCCTTCTTCAAGCTACCAAAAAAGTTTTTCATTGATTGGATTACCTGATATTGAGATTGTTTCGGTAAAGCGATAGTGAGATAAAGAAATATCGGCTGGCTCATTGGAACGTGGTCTATCGTTCAATGGATCGGGGAGGGGGAGGAGGTCTTCGTATTCAGGATCTACAGATTAAATATTCACCCTTTCTTGGTAAATGGATTTTCATACTTCTTGCCGAGCACGGGGTCTGGCAAAATCTACCGAGAAGAAAGTATTTAGGCTCAAAGGCGATATCACGGGTTTATATGTAACCAGGGGACTCACACTTCCTGTCTAGTCTAATGGCACCAAAGAAACATTTCTTTCATTTTAGAGATCATTTACTATCAAGACAGCTCAAAAATTAGGTTTTGAAAGGATAAGTGGATTGGAAATACCACTCTCTAGAAACAATATCCCGCACTTTACAATATTATCGAACAAGAGCGACACAATCGCTACGCTTTTGGAGACATCTCCACCAAATGTGGCGTCCATGCATGATTTGGTCGGACCCAGACTTGCGGCATGGAACACTCTTCTTGGGCGGTTGGCCATGCTTCAATTGTCACCAGGGGCTGACAAATTCTGCTTAAATATGCAGGATGTGATATTTCTCAATCGATTATATGTACAAAGCACTCGTTCATTCAGATGTGCCAGTCAAGAGTAACAAAAATACTGGATAATGAAGGTGCCTCATGCCCAGACTACGGAAATGGCAAGAGTTCCTCCACTGAATTATCATTTTGTATAATGACACCAAAAGATGTCCCTATTTCGAATCACTAAATGATACTATTCTGAAAAGACTTTTGACTTAGCAACGCTAAACAATGATAAGCCGATGACCCACGAACGTTGAGAAGAGAAGTGACAAGAACAAAATAATATGCGAGATGCTTATCCCTTAGACCTCATATAACATAATGAAATAACCCCTTGCAAGATATTTGCTCGTCGGTTCGTGCGAAGAAAGGGCGACCCTCCTCCCATAACTCTTCACTCCCAGAGTTCCTTGGAGTCTCTTTCCTATTCGCCGTTGAATGCCCAGACGCAGCATTCTGTACAATGTCATCGAAATAGACTCTTGCTTTGGAAAGACTTTTGATTTAGAATGAACATGTTTTCCATTTAATTTAAGAGAAAAAGTAAATAGTGACAAAAGAGAGAAATGATTAGCCGGTGACACTTTGGAGGGTCATATTATTGGAATGGCCTATTGTTGGAGACTTGGTGGGTTCCCTTTGTACCTTACCACAAGTTGCCAATTAAAACACGCGTAGAAACATTGCATCAAAAGTTGGGGCATGAGCTGTTGGTTGGTGTTGACTTGGGATAACACTCTGGAGTCTGAACTGTAGGATATCTACACTCCAGTTTTTAAGTAGTTCTGAACTTCTACTGGTGTTTAAGCGACACTATTCCTCTGCAGTCTTGTTTTTTTTTCTTTTCTTTTTTCCTCCTATGCCTTTCTGCGTGGACTTTAACATCACCATTCATGATGTCTAGGCACCTCCAACGGTCCTCCGCATCCGGACGGGCCGTGTCCGAATCTGTCCTTCCGGACAGAGTGGCAGCTCCAACGGCCAGACGCAAAGGGACAATTGTCCCCGCGGACAGGTTTCTGGCTTTGGTCCAGGTTTGGGGGAGAAACGGACAGCCTCTCGGTCCGCCCTTGGTCCTCCTTGTTCCTCGCCGGGCCCGTTTGCCAGCGACAGAGTCCCCTTTCTCCCCCTTGCTTCCATATCTCGACCGGCCGGCTGCTGGATCGCATCGGCCGCCGCCGTCCCCAATCTATTCGGCCTCGTCGAGCCGGGACAAGGGCCGCCTTGCGCCGCCGTCGCCGTCGTCCGCCGCGACCGCTGCTTCCTGGGACGTTGCACCGCCGCCTGGTTCGCATCGGCCGCCGCCGTCCCCAATCTATTCGGCCTCGTCGAGCCGGGACAAGGGCCGCCTTGCGCCGCCGTCGCCGTCGTCCGCCGCGACCGCTGCTTCCCGGGACGTTCGGCCGTTGCACCAGAGGCGGCCGCGAAGTCCACCGCCCGGCAGGTGTTCGACGAAAGGTATATGAGACTCAATCTCTATATTTGTTCCTAAAATTGATGTGAATTCCATACTAATTTGTTTGTTTTGCGTAGATGGACAGTGATGATGAGTTCTTCTACAAGACCTTCATCGATACGTCGCAACAAGAAGCTTGCCGGAAGGATGTGGAGCGAGCATTTGGTGTGCTCCAATCCCGGTTTGCTATTGTTCGACACCCCGCAAGAACGTGGAGCAAGGAGGTCATGTGGGAGGTGATGACTGCTTGCGTGATCATGCACAACATGATTGTCGAGAATGAACGGGATGATGCAAGGTTATTTGATCAAGGATGGGAATTTGAGGGCGAGTTGGTTGCGCCTACACCTGGACTGGCGACAGACCAGCAGTTTTCAGACGTGTATGCAGAGATGCGTGATAAGCCACTACATGAACGTCTCCAGAATGATTTGATAGAGCACATGTGGGTTCATCTGGGAAACCAGTAGCGTTTCCTGCTCAATTTTCTTTCTATTCGAACTTTGTTGTAATAAACGATATTTCAGCGTATTTCTTTCTATTCGAACTTTGTTGTAGAACGATATTTCAACGTGTTTTTATCAATTTGTTGAACCGAACTTTGTCTAGTAATTGCAAACTTTGTGCAAATGTGCTGTCACAGGACAGAAATGCGGCCGGCCGTTGGGGGCACCTCCACCCCAAAAAGGACAGAGGCCCAAAATCTGTCCGCGGTCCGCCCAAAGCGGACAGAATCGGTCCGCTTTGTCTGTCCGGATGCGGAGGACCGTTGGAGGTGCCCTAACGGTAATGTCTACCCACAGCTGCTTAATTTCCGTCGACAAAACAGATTATCACCATTCATGATGTCTCGTGTCTCAGTGAGGGTTACATAACTTTCTGGAAACATGAGGGATTATCACCATTCATGGTGTCTCGTGCAGTAGTAGTACATTCCAGGCAGGCAGTGCATCTTCTTCTTCCCAACGAGTGGTCTGATCTGCACTGTCCCAAATATAAACCGACAATTCTACCATTAAAAACCATGCAAGAGAAAATTACCTGAAAAGAGAATCTTTGCAAAGAAAAATTCAGATGAGAATCTTTTGGAGAGGCAAAATGGGGTGATGCCGTTTGCTTGCATCATGCCGTGTTTACTAAAACCCCATCCGCTCTAATCATGCCAAGTTACTACCACCCAATCCCATGAATTTTAAACTCTGGGAATGTCAGATCTGCCAGCTTACCTTAAGTCTGAATTATTCCGTGGTAACCTAACGAAGACAGTTGTGACAGTTCGCAGTGTACCTGAAAACATTATACTAGCCCCCCGAACAGCTCAGGGCGTCAGCAATCTGCCGCTCGATCGATCGAGCATCGCGTGGAGACACCCAAACGGAATCCCACAACAGTATGCCCATGTTGCCCAGCTGCGCCACCGACGATTTAATTAATCTATGTGAAGCCGATTTGGTTGCCTAATCGCTCCTGACACGTGCCACGATCTGAATCATTATCAATCCGACGAAATATTTCTGGCTCTGTAAGGAAACTGAAATGTTAACTGCGAAACTCTGATGCTCTGTAAGAATATTCAGACAATTCAGATGTAGCAAAATCGTATACTAAGTAATTTCCAGAATCTTTGTGAATCCCATGTACATACGTACACATATCTACACTAGTATGATAACCTTGTGGTAATTCACACAGGAAACGAAAGAATTACATAGGAGGAGCAAATTCAGCAGGAACAAACGAATGAAACTGTGCTCTTTTCAAGGCAGGATCGATCATGCATGCGTGTATCCAGTAGTAGAAGAAGCATTCTTGGCGCGGTTGGACGACGAGTAGCTGCTGAGCTTCCTGCTGATGGTGTGGATGGCCGGGTTGGACCTGAGGTAGCCGAACAGGCTGTTCCGGTGGAACGGCAGCGGCGTCGTTGTCCGCCGCCGCATCTCCTCCGCCCTGCTCACCGTGTACGGCGCCATGTCGCTGGCCGACGCCGCCGAGCCCCTCCCTTTGATCCTCATGGACGCGTTTCCGTCGCCACCGCCGCTCTTGAGCATGCTGTACTTGAGGAGCGGGTCCTTGCCGCCGGCGGCGCGTCCCTCCGACGCGCTCCGGAACAGGAAGAGGTCCTTGAGCCGCCACTTCCGGCTGCCGCTGCCGCAGCCGAGCATCAGAGAGGCAGCTCCGCGAGGGGACGGAGGCGATGATGGAAAGTCGTCGTCGATGATTGAGTCTCCCCTGTACGGGGAGAGGGACCGCGTGGCTCGCCTGCTCCGAGACGAGACGCCCGAGGAGGA
Source organism: Poa pratensis (assembly GCA_947311845.1). Lineage (NCBI taxonomy): Eukaryota > Viridiplantae > Streptophyta > Magnoliopsida > Poales > Poaceae > Poa > Poa pratensis. The sequence goes on from CAMZMU010000093.1 coordinate 23,993,716, forward strand.
GGATGTAATCGCCGACCTTCTGGACCTGCCCCTCGTCTGATCAGCCGCAGATTCTGACTCCCCTGCACCGCCACGCACAGCGGTCATCGTTCTTGCTCTTCGCGGAGACCGGGGGGAGACGGAGACGGAGGCGTAGTCGCCGCCGTCGACGTAGCCTCGCGGGTTAACGCTCGGGTGCGGGCCGTTGAGCGGCCGGATCCTGCCGCCCTCGAAGAGCTCGTCGGCGGCGACGAGGATCGGCCTGGACTCCTGCAGCTGCCCGCTGAACCCGAACGCGAAGTCGAACGTGGTGGCGTCGGTGCTGCCGTGGTCGTCCACGGTGTAGCTGCTCGCCCTGGACGGGCTCGTCGGGGCGCTGGCGAAGAAGTAGTGATAGCCGCCGGGGAGGAGGGCGCCGCCGCTCATGGCGGCCGCCGTTCTTGGGCTGCACGGCGCGCTTGGCGCCATGACAGGCACCACCACCTCCATTTCTTTACTATCGATCTCTTCTCACTCTCTGCCTCTGCCCTTCTCTTCTGCTACTTCTTTAAAAGTGCTAGCTTCGGGATTTTGTTTATGTAGCTAGTGAGGCTCAGGCTTGTGATGGAGATTGGAGAGAGAAAGAGATGGAGGAAGGTAGGAGGAAGCTCGATGGATCGCTCGTAGAGGGGATTGTTGAAGAGGAAGAGGAAGAAGGGAGACGTTAGAGCCGTCTCTGAGACATCGACCATGTGCATGTGGTCTTATACGCAACTTGCTTAATTGTTTTATTTTCATTGACATTAACAGTTCGTTAGGGAATTATAGCTCTGGCGTTTAGAAATATCACGCTCTTTTTGTAATCTTGCATGCAGTCGCTAGAAAATGGGTTGGAGAAGCTCATAACCGCGCTACCAGGGGAAAGAGACCGTAGGAGCTGGTTGGTGAATGCCTATGTACCGACCGAGAGGAATGCTATTTTGGTCATGACTCGTGACACAAGAAAGTAAAAAGGTAAAAATTGGAGTTACCTGGATAATGTATTAAGTACTGCTACCTCCGTTCCAAAAATATATTTTTCGACAAAAATGTATGACTTCCTAGAAAGCATGTTGTTAAACTTCTTTATAAATTTGTTGAATAAAAATTCTACCATTATTGATTATTTTCCCTGGAATGTTCACCCTTAGCAATTTTCTCTCTTAAAAGACAACGTTCATGTGGTTGCTTTTTATTTCTTGGCATTACATTTGTTGTGGAAAATAGTTTTTGAAATATGTTATCATTTCTTACTAACATACAATAGCCGAAGTTGGATGATGAACATCGTGCCAATATCCAAAACACATATATTTTGGACTTGCATGTTACTTTTATTACCTATGTTTCTTCTTCATATGATATTTGTCACATGATATTTTTGCGTGAACTCGTAAATGCATATATGATGTAACTTGGTATCATAGTCAAGAGGTCATGAGATCAAAAACTGACCAACTCAATGTCATAAGAGAAGTATGGTATCACCACGTTTAGAGACTACAGCAGCCAACACGGAGTGGAGATTCCATGCAGCCAACACGGAGTGGAGATTCCATGCTTCCGAGCTCTAGTTGTGAGATCCTGGCTCAGGGCTCAATAGGATTGATAGGATACTCATGTCAACAAGTTGCAACTTCTTTTCCGGAAGCTCATCTGGAAAGAACTCCGAGGTTAAGCGTGCTTGGCCCGGAGCACTCCAAGGATGGGTGACCGACCAGAAACTCGTTCCCGGGTGCGCACGAGTGAGGACAAAGTGCGCAGAAAAGACTAGTATTGATCTGTGGGGCCAGTCTAGAGATCCTAAAGAGCTGCCAGGGGTGACAGGCCCGACCTGGGGGTGGGTCGGGGTGTTACACTAGTGATCTTGTTAAATAAAAAATAAAAAAAATTATATTTTCGAGTTTCAAAAAAATTAAAATATCCAGATGTAGCCAAAGATGTATCCCACAAAGGTGCAAAATATCAATTTTAAGTATTTTGAGATACACAAAAATGACAAAAGTGTGGATCTCAGTATGCATATTTTCAAATCTCTAAATTTTATCATATTTTGTAATTTTTGTGTACCCCATAATACGAATAATTTTGCATTGAGATATTTTCATACTTGTAGGGTATATCATTGGCTTTGTGCAGAATTTTTTTCCGAGCAACGTCACCGCCATCACAAAAGCCTAACCTATGTACACACCAGAAACAACCGCCGCCAAAACAACTGGTGGAGGATAGGGAACCATCGGCAATGGCTCTTTGCCGAGGAGAGGGGTGGGGAACTGGTGAGCTCCCTTTTCTCCATTCACAAAACAATCCTTGAAGAGGTTGAGATAGGGCCGGAGGTGGGAAATGCTTATACGCATGAATGCCATTGTTTTCGCCACAAAACGCTAACCTATCTACATGGTGGAGACGAAGTGCGGAGGTTCCCATCCCCTCTCGTTACCAAAGAGGAAGACGAAACCACTACGCTCTTTCCGGGCAGAGAGGGGCAGGAAACTAGCCGACTCCCTTTTCTAGGGTCAAGTCCCAACGGCATGAGGAAAAATTTCCCATCCTCTTGAAGTATACCTGGCCATGGGCAGCCCGGCCCAGACCGTCCGATCTAGCCCGATAATCCCGGGTCGGGCTTCGCCAGGTTCGGGCCTGATTTTTGGTCCCAATACTCATGTCGGGTCGGGCTCGGGCTTACCAAAAACATGATTTAGCCGAGATCAGGCCTGGCCGGTCGGGCCTAGTCGGACTTTTCTGCGGCACAACAATCGGGTCGGGCCTAGATTTTCTGGGCCGAGCTTTTTTAGTCCCGGCCCGAAGCCCGGCCAAGTATATCTTGAAGGCTCGAGGTTTCTCAAAAACATTTGTCGGTTAACATAAAACAGTGTTTCACTTGCTCTGTGAACATATAATGAAAACTATTACACAACAACACTGTATTGCATCTCAAGATATTACTATAACTGAGTGCCCTCGCAAGAAAAATACTTAATTGAGTGGATAATTCACCTTTCTGTTAGGAGCAAGACGGATGCACCAAATTCGTCTAACCATCAATGAATCAGCGATTAATGAATGACGGCGAACTAACTAGCTAGTGACCGCCGAGTCAGTGAGCCAAGATGGAACGAATATCACGTGGGGCCGCGAGGAAAGGTCGGAAAGCACGTCCGTCAAATTGCCGCCATGACCATATGGGCGTGGACAATTCTTAATTTTGACGTCGAGAGGTGAAAGGTGATGCGGATTGGGATTGGGTGGATTTTATGCCGCGATGCCGACGGGCTCTTGTCACGGTACTAGACCGAGGGAAGACTTGATCTTCTAGAATCCGTTGAAGAGTTTGCCACGCCAGTACGCCACACGATTGGTTTTGATCGGGTCGGCCTTTGAGCTACATGTCGATCGATCGCCGTATTAATTGTGAGAAGATAATTTTCACAGCTGTCCTGTGAAAGCGGCAGAGGTAGCACGGCGTGTAGATAGGGAGCATGTAAGGCAGAGCATACGTGGGTGGCCTGGGCACACCTGCTGTTGCTTGCCATTATCCATCTCTATTTCGTTATCGAGGTATCCAGGGGAACACTTCTAAAAAATCTGAAAGATATTGGGCACAAACATATGTACAAGTTTTCAACATTCATGCAAAATTCGGAACGAAATAACACTTTTTGTGGTCTGTGCAAAAAAGACAAACTCTTGGCTATTTTGTCCTTTTTACCCAGAGCACCGAAACTTTCATTTCCTTCCAAAATTTTGCACGAATATTGGATATTGTATATGTTTGTGCCCAATTTTTTTTCTAGATTTTTGAGAAGTGTTTTCGTAGTTTTTAATTTTGAAAAAAATAACAGGAGCATATACATCCGGGAGCCAAAGTGGATTTCCGCTTTTAGTTTGCGTGTGCAGAACTAACTAACTAACTAAGCTTATCGCATGTGAATTAAGTAATTTTCATGTCAACAAACAGCTTTGCTTACGGCCCGGAAAATAATTTCCGTTCCGGGTACAGATCGAAAATACGACCTGCGCACGTGCTGTAAAACTGGCCGGCCCGGATTTTTTTTTCCGGTAGAGCGGGATATCCGACAACGAATGAGGCATATCATCAGTTTTCGGTTGCAAATTTTGGTGTCCCCCCAATCTCTCGAAAGTTTTCGCAGGCTTGAACTTTCAGCTCGCGCTTTCCATTCCGCGTCCGCATCCCCTCCCCCGTCGCACCCGGCCACCCCACGCCGTCGAGTAGCTTCGCCGCCTCCCGCCGCATCATTTCCACCGCTTTTTCAGCCCTAAGGGTGGCGAATCCCTCCCGTGCGCTCGTGGGCGTCGCTGGCTTCATGGATCCGTCGCGGAGCTTGGCCAGAGCGCTAGTTGGGGCCGGAAGATGCTGCTCCGGGTGTGCTTGAGTAGCGGATCCGTGCTCGCTGCCGTCGGCGCCGCCGATTTGGGGCCGGTCGTCGGTGGGGAACTCGAGCGGCCTGGATTTGCGACCAACCGTTCTTGGGGAGGAAGCAGTGCCGTCTTTGGGGCCGGAAGGTAAAATACTTGATTTGTCCAGCGGTTTTAAGGTGAAACTCCTCTGGTGGAGTTTGTAGCAAATGGTCATACATACAACTATGGCTAGTATCTTGCGGATGACATCTACCAAGGTGGCAAACATTTGTGAAGCTAGTTCACAAACCGCAAGGTAAGAAAAATCTTGATTTCGACAATGATCAAGCGGCTGCTAGTAAAGATGTGGAGAGATCATTTGGGATTTTGCAAGCCCTATTTGCCATTGTGAGAGGACCGGCTAGATTTTGGGATAAAAAAATGCTTTGGTACATGATGACCGCTTGTGTGATCATGCATAACATAATCATCGAGAATGAGCGTGGCCAAGATTTAGATTATTCTCACTATGAGTTGATGGGACATGATGTGCGAGTGCGGAGGAGGTGTGCGCTTAAATATAGCGCATCCCAAAAAGCAGTTCGCGGCGAACTGCTATTTCGGCGGTGCAAACCTGTTTTACCGCGCCGGTGCCCGTTGGAGATGCCCTCATCGCGCGCGGGTGAATGAATTAAGCAGTTTTCATTCTTGTCAACGAACGGCGTTGCTTTGCAAGTAGGCAACCCAACTTGCACTTGCAAAACCGTACTGAACCATTTGAAACATGCTGTCTGAAGTTTACCAGAGAGGCAGTTAATGAAGGGCTGTACACTTACCTGTTTGCAAAGCAACCATGATGGATGACTTGGTGAGGTTTTGCCGTGTCGAGGGAAAAAAAAGACCGAGCTAGCCCAGCTGCAACATCCGGCCAGCGTCCACCTACCCGGCGGTGTACATGCACGGACGGACACATGGCACGAAAACGAGACAAAACGACGTGCTAGTTCGTCCTTCACCGCGCTAGCTCCGTCCGTCCATCCGTGCGCCACATCCACCTGATCTGAATTTTCTGACGCGAGGCGTTTCCGTCTCGCCAACTGTTTGCACGACTCTGACTTTCTGATGGCAGGGGGGAGTAGCTGACATTAAACCCAAGAAATTGACTCGGGCGGCAGCCGGCAAATCGGCAGGGAGATGTTGCACGATTTCCTTGAAGAGGATTTGGGTGTAGCTAGCCCCGTAACGACATGTCAGTTTAGTCGTCTATAGGCTGTTCTGACACTCTCGGTTTCAGTAACTTCATAAGGAAAAAAACTGTCCATCTAGAAATCACGACTCTTGCATTGGAGGCCAACTGAGAGGATGCGGTGGACCGGGCAAATAGACCTTCGTATGTCAGTAGAAACCAAACATTATGGGCCCAAAAACCTCTTGGAAGCCCAACAGACTTTGTAGATGCACCTACTCCAGGTTAGGTTGCTCCCACTTTCAGATGGGCCTTTAGCTCAGTATAGTCTCTTTGTAGTGACGCACAAGCTTTTCCATGTTTACCATCAACAACTGGACTAGCCAAATATGGATTACTATATCTCACGAAAGTTGTACTATTAAATCCATGTTCAAAGAAAGTTTCTAATCATATAATTTTCTGACATGTGGCACATGTCTTATTAGTCCAGACCGTCGTAGAGGACCTCCTATTTGGGGAAAATTATATTCTTCGTGATTTCACCAATACTTCACGCTGATTTTATGATCCAAATACTAAGCTTTCTCATTTCAATATGGATTTAAAAACATCCACTCAAATCTCTTTCGTATACATACATTCCACGCTCCATCCGTCCTTCCGCCACGTCCGCCTGATCCGATCGCCCACCTCAAAGGCCTCCTCTGTTTCCGTTGGCTTCTCCTCACGTCGATCAACCGCCTGAATTTTCTGACGTGACGGGCGTCTGTCTCGCAAACTGTTGCACGCCGCTGACTTCATTGGCAGCCGTCGAGATATCCAGGACTGGTGGACGGGCGAGGGTGAGTTTGTTCGGTTTACGTGGCGTGGAAGGCACAGCATGGTAATGGATGATGAAATGCGGAGAAAATAGCTGACCTGAACTGAAGAATTGATGGGGGCGGTTGCCGGCCGGCCGGCAGCCACGGAGATGTTGGGTTCTTTGCTGCACGTTTTCGGCAAGACAATGATAGCTTTTAGAGTTGTGAGAATTGAGTACCTTGGAAGCCGGTAAGGCCGCAGTTCTGTCGTCTTCAGGCTGTTTTAGCAATGTCGATTTCATGCAAGACTCAAGAAGAAAACCTGTCGAGTTCAGTTCGAGTAAAATCAAACATGTGCAGTAAAGACGACCCGAGCAGACAGAAGAAAGTTGCCCCGACCCGAGCAGCCGAGCTTGAATCAACATCCTGTAAATCCAATCCTAGCGTACTCGCTCACATTTACCGGCGGCAGCATGTAGCCGACACCTCTCTGAGAGAAAGAGGCACATTTAACCGGATCCGAGTGCTGTCCGGGAAGGATTCCTATTAGAAACAGAGAAGGCAACTGATTCCGTGTTAAAACAGAATTTGTTCATGAATCATCCATCTATCGAGCACCCGTTGCATATATTAGTCGAGGAGTACGTACAGCTCGCCGCCGTTCATCGCACTAGACAGATTATCAGAGTTCGTAGCTAATTCCTTGCTGCTTGTTCTTGGCTCGACCCCGGCTGATGAACTTTAAGAAGCCGACTGTCAAGAGAGAGAGGAGCAAGAGGCAGCGGCAGGAGCAGAAGACTATCCCTGACGAGCTTGTGTTTGAGATCTTAATCCGGCTGCCTGTGAAATCGCTGGTGAGGTTCAAGACCGTCAGCAAGGCCTGGCAGGCCATCATCTCAGACCCATTCTTCATCCGTGCGCAGCTCGGGTGCTCCAAACAACGACAGCAGCGAAATCCGTCCTCGTTCCTCATCACCCCCCAGGTTTTACTAGAACCCGGCTGCGCCCCAGAGGAATATGCTGTCAAGGCTATGTCCACCGACATCCACTTCTACCAGTGGAATTTAAGAGAGTTTGACATCAGCAGCAGCAGCACCAAGCTCATCTACAGGAGGCACTTTCTGGACGGCGAGTTCGGGCCAGTGTCACATCTGGCGCATTGTGACGGACTGGTGCTGCTTCCCACCAACACCAAGGCCTACGTCTTCAACCCGGCAACAGGGGATGCCATTTCTCTGCCAGAGAGCCAGTACAACATGCGGCGGAATGTCTCGCCCCTTCCTGCTGGCTTCGGCCTTGATGCTTCTACCGGCAGATATAAGGTTGCACGCTTTTTTTACCGCTCCCACTATACCAAACACCGAGGGATTATCTCAATGGGGATAGAGGTATTCACAATTAGTAGCGGTGGTGAAGATGACAACGGCTTTTGTTGGAGAGAAACCCAGGTGGATCCTCCCTATCCTGTCCTGAGCGCGCAGACTGGCATACACTGCCGGGGGCATCTCTTATTTTTCATCAATAAGAGCAATATGGAACAACCCCCAAATGGCCTGCTCCGTTTCAGCCTTGAAGACGAAACTTTTGGTGTCACTCTGTTTCCTTCCGACATGGAACCTACTGTTGATGACAATGATATTTATGTGAAAGAGTTAGATGGGGAGCTATGCTGTACTTGCCTTTCCAAGTCTGCGCAGCAACTGCTAATCTGGATGACAAACGATGCTCTGGATCCACAATGGGCTTGCCGCTATGTAATCGATCTACCAGATAAGTGCCTTCCAATGGCCTCGCTTGGCAGCATGGCCTCACTTGGCAGTGGTGGGATTCTTTTACGACAAGGCAATTTTATCTTCCGTTATGACTTTGAAGTTAATGGGATAAAGGAAGATGAAATGTTTGATATGAGTAAGGACCTAATGTACTTTGAGCCCGGCGAAGACACCTTGGGGCATCTCTGGAAAAATGTAGCCTGGTTCGACATAATTTGTTACTCCGAAAGCCTCATTCCAATTACTCCAGCATACAGGCCTAAACCATGTTGATCATCATGAGCTGATCCCACCTTTGTCTCCGGACCAGCCAGAGCCTTTTTTTTAGAACGCCAGAGCTTTAGAGCTTGTCTATCCTAAGAAGCATGGGTCTTTGTTTTAGTAAACAAAAGCTTTATTGCACTCGACTTTTACATCATCGATGTATGCAGCCTTATTTATTACATTGTTTTTTACAATCCGTCAAACATATTAAAAGTTGTTAAAATATTGACCTATAAAAAAGAGAGAGAGGCTACATAACAAAATGACTAGATAAAAACTCAAATCGAAGGTAACACTCCGCCAGTATTAGCGAACATAAAGATTAAGTAGTCCATCACCGGTACGCCACCCAAATCATGACATAAACTTTTTGGTAAGCCACTCGAGCCTCTTTGTGCCAAGCTTCATCCACTTCTTGTGTTGCGTCTTCTTTAAGAACATCCCTGACTACTGCAACCAAGAGCCAACTAGAAAAAGATAATAGCACCTCCATGGCTCGATATAAGATTGCACTTTCTTCCTTTGAAAACTTTCTACATTGCCAAATAAACCAAAATACCGATGCAGCTCTAACCAAAATAAAGATCGAAATGATTTATCAATCGAAGGATCAAATATATATGGAGCCTAGAGGGGGAGGGGGTGAATGGGTGACTATTAAATTTAATCAAAATCGTTGATTTTAGAGATAATTGCGGATAAAGTAGGCAATCCTAATGTAAGATCAGATGAACAATCCTATATGATGCATTACAAGATAAAAATAATTAAAGGGAGGAACGAAATAACCAAAGTATAAGGAGACGAGTGATATTTCGATGTTTAAGTCCTTGGAGGACTCTAATTTCCATTGGGGCTCCTTTGATTTGGAGGAAACATAGAGGGAATGTACATGGATAAGAAATTTTCCCTAGATGCTACTGTTCACTCCTTTGATTCATAGGAATGGTGCAAGGGAAACTAGAGACAATTTTTCTATGGATCATACTTTCAAAGGAAAATGTACAGGAACACAATTTTTTTACTGAGACCTCATTCTTTAAATCCTATGCACAAGGAACGAGAAAAGTTCTGCACATGCCATCCTTTCCTATTCCTATTCATTTCCCATTCCTTTGATATGACAATCCTATGAATCAATAGGCCCTTAGAGAGGTCGTGGCAAACCTAGTGCAAACGACCCCTCACGGATCTATTTTATTCTCACTCGATCTCGCCAAACCAAGAGAGATCGACCTTTCGGTATCGTGATCTTGCGCTGATCATCGCACCTTTACAAACTACTTGATAGCTATCCGCACATCTCATGCTCACAAGGCAAGTCCAACCGTCTAGACTTCTCCATGAAAGGACAAGGATGTCGCCTAGAGGGAGGGGGGGTGAATAGGCGATTTAAAACTTTTCCGGTTTAGGCTTGATAATTGCGGAATAAAACTAGATGTTTAAATTAACAAGCCAACAAACTAAATATACTAGGCTCACCTATGTGCACCAACAACTTATGCTAAGCAATACAAGCAACAAAGTGATAGCAATATATAAGACTTCAAGCACGAAGTCTATCACAATGTAAAGTGCATAAGTAAAGAGCTCGGGTATAGAAATAACCGAGACACGCGGAGACGATGATGTATTACCGAGTTCCTCCTTTTTAGGGGAGTACGTCTCGTTGGAGGGGTGTGAGTTTCAAACTCAAACGCCACAAATGGTCTCACCCTATTCTCGGATGAACCTTGCCCAAAAGCTCGGTTCACCTTCCACTATTGATTTCCTTTTGGGCGGAAATCGAGTCCCTTACAACAATCTTGAGGCACAACCCACAAAAGGATTGGGAGCTCCCAAGTGGCCACAAAAGGCCTCAACCGCCACAAAAGGCGTCTAGGGTCCAAAAACCCAAGAGTAACAAGCTCACGAACTTTCACTTCCACGAATACTCGTGGAGAGCACAAACCGATGCACAAAAGCAATGGCAAGAACACAAGAAGTGCTCAAATCCTTCACTCTCAAATCCCAACAAAGCAACAAATGCTTATGGGGGAATAAGAGAGGAAGAACGAAGAGGAGATGCACCAAGAACTCCAAGATCAAGATCTACTAGGTTCCCCTCACTTAGAGGAGAGATGGATTGGTGAAAATGTAGATCTAGATTTCCTCTCACTTTCCCTCAAGGATATACAAGAATCATGGGAGGGATTGAGAGGAAGGCAAGCTTTTCCAAAGATCAACAATGGAGGAGAGAGAGGGGAAAAACATGCTCAAGAGGTTAGGGAACCATTGGGGAAGAAACCCCCTTAAATAGGTCCCCTTAAAATGTGCCCGTTGAGCAGTGTAGGGAGGCCGGCCTGGGAGCCGGCCTGGCTGGCCTGGAGGCTGGCCACCCAGCAGAGGCGCCCGGCCTGGGAGCCGGCCAGGCTGGCCTAGAGGCTGGCCACCCAGAGAGCCCGGCCTGGGAGCCGGCATGGCTGGCCTGGAGGCTGGCCACCCAGCAGAGGCGCCCGACCTGGGAGCCGGCCAGGCCGGCCTGGGGCGCTGGCCACCCAAAACCCGAAATTATAACTCCCATAACTTTTTCAACCGGACTCTGATTTCGATGATCTTGGCTCGTTGGAATCGCAACGAAGAGCTCTTCAAGATCATGCAGAGAAACATCATAGTCCAACAAGGGAGGATAAAACCAAATGTAGAAAGGTAAGCCTCTCTAAAAAAGGAACAACCGGTAAATCCTCCAATATCAAAACCGCAACAAGATATTCATATGAAATCCGTTTTTTGATGAACTAGAGCTTGGTATGGAGATGAACACAAGCTCTAAATTCACACATGGATAAAAGCCAAATAAGAACCAAGAAAGATGATATGCCAAGAATGCAAAGGTTTGAGCTCTCCACAAAGATGCGATCAAGTTACTCACTTGAGAGCCCCTCTTGATAGTACGCCGTCTATCCTATAACCCGGTCTCCCACTAACACCATGAGACCGGTAAAATAGAAACCCTATCAAGATCATACCTTTGCCTTGCGCATTCCACTTGAGATAGATGATGACGATCTTGACTATCTCAAGTTGGAACACCTTTTTTGATTGTGCTTGCTAGCACATGCTTGATGAAGACTTTTCCTAATACTCCCCCATACACCATTATGGGAGAGCATCGCTTAGTTCCGTCTTCATGTATCCACTTGCACTTTATCTTCTTCTCTTGATATAGATGATGGCTTGGAGATAAACATGAATCTTCACTCAATCTTCTTTTCCAAGCCATGCTTGCAATAGGCTCAACTCTAGATGACCATTTGTGTGGATCACACCTTGAATATTACTTTGGTCATCATTTATCTTCTAGAGTCCAACACATGAACTCCAATCTTTTCCCATGGACAAGATCTATAAATATATCTCAATGCAAACATTAGTCCATAGAGATTGTCATTAATTACCAAAACCACACATGAGGGCACATGCACTTTCAATCTCCCCCATTTTGGTAATTGATGACAATCTCTTTTGAGAGGGTTTATAATATGGAAATTAACGAGCAAGAACCAATTGTACTAACATCAAATACTACAAAAGTATGTGATGTTAGTCCAACAATATATAGAGCAAACTCCCCCACAATTTATGCACGTGTGTATGAACATGAATTCATTACATATACTGTCAACCATTATCGTGGTGGAGTTTCCACTATATACAAATGCAAGCAACGAATGCAAAGGCAAGAAAGGCAAATACTTAAGAACCAATCAAAGTATAAAGCCGAATTTATAAACCCTCCAAAACTTCTCCCCCATTGACAACAATTGCCGAAATGGGCTAAAAGATTTGGAAGGCTAACATAGTGAGAGTTCCTCCACGAGTTTAGCTTTTCTCATAAAAATGAGTATAATCAAGTGGACATTTCCACTGAGCAATAATGGTAGGAAATCAAACTATATAGAGAATCCAAAGATTGCAACAAAATAGCAAAGGGAAAGATACCTCAACAAAATAGGCAAGCAATCAAAGGATCTGAAACACCAATTGGACACAAGAAGATTTTATGATAACATCAACCAAGTGTTCTAAACATCAAGAGATAGCTCCCCAAGGTACATGCACAAAGTAGGATTTGCATTGCAATATGGTGTGCACAACATGGAATCCTCACTCCCTCCTAGACAATTTTAGAACACAAACAAGTGCAAGAGAGTATTTTAGAATACCAATTAAAGATGTAACTACTCTCATGTGTATAAGTTTCTAAGTAGACATCAATCATGAAGATATAAGTCCACAAAGAAACATGCACACACAAAATAGATACTACGGTGAAGAACATGATATCCAAGTGGAAGTCATATATATACCAATAAGATCATTGCTTAAAAGCATAGCACAAAGCTCAATTTTATCTTAAAAGGATATAGATGAACTTCCAACACAATCTCATCATAGCATCAAAAATGTCCACAAGGGAAAAAAGATAGTTGGGATGCTCCGAGAAAGATAACAAGTATCACAAAGGGCAAATGATTTTGCAAATTCATCAATATTACATATGCGAGACATTGAGTAGAATTGCTAGATTAACATATTTGGGATCGGTGAATCATGAAAATGATTATATATATTCCCTTGATATGTAATCATCCCGGCTTGCTCACATTTGCAATAAAGATGTTTTGATAAGAACTTTGCAAAACCATATCAAATGCAACTAGATTCATGCCAAGAACAACCTACACAAGGTTGAAAGCTAGAAAATATGCATGAGGTAGATACTTGTTACCGAGATAGCATTGGTGATGTAGAAGATAAGAGTTCATGATCATCCGAGCTTGGCTCCAATAAGCACATGGTGATAACACCTTCCTTGTAAATGAGACAAGCTTCCAATGCATCTCCAATGTACCTAAAACAAATTCAAGTACAAAATGGTACCCAAACTCATTGGGTCCAAAGTAGTTAGAGCAACTACAATACATAGGACAAACTCCACATAAATATGTGCATATTGATATGAAATTGAATTTCATGCACATCTTAGCCATTTAGGATTTGATGGAGTTTATCCTATATATTGGATCAACGAAAGTAAGCATGCCATAAGATATACATATAGTAAATATGCATGCACAAGACTTTCAAGAACCAAACGAGATACAATTGGACAAAACACCAATTAAACCAAGAAAGCACAACAAGTGTGACAAGAAAAGAATTGTCCAAATTATATCAAAACCCAAATCAACACATGATTGAAGATACCACTTTGAAAAGATGCCAAATGAAAGTAAGATACCAATGATGAAAATACCATCAAGGAATAAACCAAACCCTCTACACTTCTCATGATGGCACAAAGTACCAAGACGAGAAATGTTTGTCTTCCAAAGAGACACGTCATCGGGATCAAATACCAATTGAAGACAACTAATGTTCAAAAGCATATAGGATTGCTCCCCCAAGATTTGTGCATTATTTATGATCTTGCATTTGAATACAAAATGCACACAAATGGGATCATCACTCTCCATACATATTATTCAAACACTAGTCATGTTCAAGAAAGCAATAAGATAAACCAATTTAAAGAATGATGTTCTACTCAATGTAGGATAGCTTCCCCAAGAATAGTGCATTATCTAGAAGTATGACTTTGAATGTAAATGCACTAGAATGGGATCATTGCTTTTCCTAACAAGAAAGCACAAAACAAATTTTGAGTAGAGCAAAAGGATCCAAAAGATACAAGGAAGACAAGAGAGTTAGATCAAACAAATCCTTGGCAATAAAAATAAGGCAATTCAAAGCAAGAGCCAAATGAAGATGGTCTACAAATTCCACCACATTATGAGTATCACTTGTCATGGACAAGGAGTATATAGAGATATTTCTCGGTGGTATATAGGAATGATATTGAAGACCAATTTCACAACAAATAAGCATATGGCAAAGGATAGGAAATAAAGCCATGCTTAGATAGATATTCTTGATAGCTTCAATATTCACGCGATCATGCAAAGCAACTACAAAGAGTAGCTTGAAGCAATCGGTTTCCCAAAAGATATATGCGAACATATTTGGGGAAAGCCGTACCAAGAACATCCATCACAAACAAGATCCAAAAGAGTGAGAAAAAGATCATTTTAGCAAATATGGAACTTGTTTGAGCAACATGCCACATAGGAATAAGATATAAAAAATCAATTCTAGGTGGCAATACCTCACATGTTCACATTTTCTAGGCTTGTAATATGCACAAAGCTTATTACTCCCCCATAATGTGATAATCCATTTTTTTAACAAGAGGCAAACAAACCAACTAGAGATAATTAATGGACATTATAGAATTTGAATTTCTCATGAGATGACATACCACATAGAGAATAGATAATATTGATATATCATCACTAAGTGGTATTCCTCATGTACACACATTTTTAGGATTGTGAAGTGCACGAAGCATATCACTCCCCAAAATGGATAGTCCATTAATCTCTCAAAGAGAGCCAACAAGATAAGATATCAAATAAAAGCAATAAGGCTCAAACAAGTAAATGGTGTGCAAACCAACATACACATACTTGATTACTCAAGATAAGTAAGTAGAGAGCACAACACATACAAACACTAGCAAGGTACAAAACCAAACACATGCAAGGGTGCAAGCAACTTTCAATGTATATATGATAAAGCACAAGTTACCGCAAGGAGGAACATTGGATATGAGATAGAACAATATAATCCAAATGACTTGGCTTGAGAGAATAAATTGATGAAGATCCCTTAATTCTTCATGATGTAGCCAAGTCTCCAATGCCCTCCAACAACACCTATTGATCAAGTTTTAGCTTGTTGGTCCCCAACCAAGTTGGGTCCTAAGAGGTTAGTCACAATAGGCTTGGCAACCCAAATGGTGCTTTTCTTGACACCACTTTGAGTACCAACATATTTGGCAAACACATTGCCAACCTTATCCTTCCGAAGAGAATAAACATCATCAATAATAATGGGGTTGGATAAGGTACCATTAGTGCATGAAGAAGCAAAGTGGCCCTTCTCACGGCATATGTAGCAACATTGGCTTCCTCCTTTCTTCTTAGTTGGAATCTTGACTTGAGGAGGGTAGCTTGATTCTTCTTGGGAAGGGCCGTTCTTCAACTTGAGTTTGAGCTTGAGGCCGCTTCCCTTGTTGCTTCTCACTAAGAGGCTTCTTCTTCAAAGGGCAAGATCTAACATGGTGCCCTTCAACTTTGCACTTGAAGCAAACAATCTTGGCCGAATCTTTAGCTTGTTCTTGGCCCTTGTTCTTCTTGATAGACTTGGACTTGTTCTTGTTATTGGAGTTGAATCCAAGTCCACTCTTGTCATTGGGGCGTCTTTGAACACTCAACACATTGTCAAGTGTGGACTTCCCAACATGACGCTTTTCCAAGTCTTTCTTCAAAGAAGCGACTTGGGCCTTGAGCTCTTTTAATTCCTCTACATGGTTAGTATCAACAAAAACACTAGAGGAAGTAGATGCTTCATTGTTAGAGCAACAAGGCATGGAAAGTAATTCATCACAAGATTAGCAATATTGTGAGTGGATGAATCACAAGGACTAGCACATGGCAATAAAGCATTTAGAGTAGAAGTAGTGCCATTGTCCACATGAGGCTCACAAGATGTTACCTTTGTAGTGATAGCCTCATGAGCTAACTTTAGCTTCGCATGGGATGCTAGAAGATCCTCATTAGAGCTAGAGAGCTTTTCATGACTTTCTTCCAATTTCCCATACTTGCTAGTTAGCAACTCAAGTTGAGCCCTTAGCTCAACATTCTCCTTCAAAATAGATGCTTCACGAGAAGTGAGTTAGTAGCACAAGCATCATTAACATTAGAAATGGAAGAAGACAACTTGGCAAGCTCATCATTCAACCTAGCATTTTCCTCAATAATATTAGCATGATCACATGAGGGAGTAGAGGAACTAGGCACATCATTTTTAGATAGTTGAGTTTGGAGTTGATCATGAGACTTGGTAAGGAGAGAGTGTTCACTTTCCAAAGCCTTAGAGCTTTGTCAAGTCTCTCTATATCCTCAATTAGTCTAGCATTGCCAACACCAAATTCAACTTTTTCCTTTTTAAGCACTTTATATTTAGCAATAGCATGATCTCTTTCCTTAATGATTTTAGCAAAATAAGATCATTTGTTTCATCAAGAGATTCAAGTTTCTCCTCAAGAGACACTCGAAGCTCATGCTCTTCCTCAAGAGCATTTTCTAAGGATGCTTTTTCCATAGCATCCTCTCTTTCGATCCTTCCCTTTTCTTCAATGATTTCCTTGCACTTAATAGCATAAGTCAAAATTTCACACAAATAAGAGCAAGCTTTACTACCTTTAGGGAGAGCACTAAAAACCATCTCACTCTTCTCTTTTAAGAGTCAATATCATCCTCTTTTAATCCATAATAATCCTCATCCTCATCATCACAAGATGTAGAGGGTTCCAAAGGTGAAGATCCTTTGAATCCCTAGCCATAAGGCAAAAGTGAGTAATGGACGATGATGATGAAGAATTGCTTGAAGCACCATTGAGATCCATGTCTTGTTCCAACAAAGTTGGGATTCCTCTACATTGTTAGCCACACAAGTACTAGAGGATATGGAAGCATTATTTTCATGGCAACAAGACATAGAAAGCATATCATCATGAGATTTAGTTAAGCAACTAATACATGATATGCAAGGACTATCAACACTAGCATGTAGGACATTTGAAGTGCTAGAAGAGTTTAAGTCCAAAGATAGAACATTGCAATGAGATAGAGATGAAGTATAGTCAATAGAATATTCACCATCAACAAAGCAATTTCTATCACCACTCACCATATCATTACCTTGTGACAAATCACATGTTGGTGGAGTGGAAGAAGTTGTGAACTCATCACGGCCGGAGGTGGAAGGAGAACAATCATCCTCAATAATGTTGGACACTTCATATTTATCTTGAAGCTTGGTCCAAAGCTCATGAGCGTTCCGAAAAGGCATGATTGATGCAAGAACTACATCGCTCAAAACACAAATGAGACCATTAGATACTTGAGTATCGAGATGAGAGTTTTCCTCATCCTCTAAAGATAATTCTTGGGAATCCTTTGGAGGAGAAAAACCCACATCTACAATTCTCTCAATATAATTTGGACCCATGTCCCTAAAAAGATTAAGCATGCGAATTTTCCAAACATCATAATTTGTGCCATCGAATATGAAAGTGGGATCGTGCACTAATTCTCTAAACGACATCTTTTACTCTCTAGGCGGTAAAGCCCAAAAGAGAACCTGGCTCTGATACCAATTGAAAGGACAAGGATGTCGCCTAGAGGGGGGTGAATAGGCGATTTAAAACTTTTCCGGTTTAGACTTGATAATTGCGGAATAAAACTAGATGTTTAAATTAACAATTGAAAACTCGATGTTTAAGTCCTTGGAGGACTCTAATTTCCATTGGGGCTCCTTTGATTTGGAGGAAACATAGAGGGAATGTACATGGATAAGAAATTTTCCCTAGATGCTACTGCTCACTCCTTTGATTCATAGGAATGGTGCAAGGGAAACTAGAGACAATTTTTCTATGGATCATACTTTCAAAAGAAAATGTACAGGAACACAATTTTTTTACTGAGACCTCATTCTTTAAATCCTATGCACAAGGAACGAGAAAAGTTCTGCACATGCCATCCTTTCCTATTCCTATTCATTTCCCATTCCTTTGATATGACAATCCTATGAATCAATAGGCCCTTAGAGAGGTCGTGGCAAACCTAGTGCAAACGACCCCTCACGGATCTATTTTATTCTCACTCGATCTCGCCAAAACAAGAGAGATCGACCTTTCGCTATCGTGATCTTGCGCTGATCATCGCACCTTTACAAACTACTTGATAGCTATCCGCACATCTCATGCTCACAAGGCAAGTCCAACCGTCTAGACTTCTCCATGAAAGGACAAGGATGTCGCCTAGAGGGAGGGGGGTGAATAGGCGATTTAAAACTTTTCCGGTTTAGGCTTGATAATTGCGGAATAAAACTAGATGTTTAAATTAACAAGCCAACAAACTAAATATACTAGGCTCACCTATGTGCACCAACAACTTATGCTAAGCAATACAAGCAACAAAGTGATAGCAATATATAAGACTTCAAGCACGAAGTCTATCACAATGTAAAGTGCATAAGTAAAGAGCTCGGGTATAGAAATAACCGAGACACGCGGAGACGATGATGTATTACCGAGTTCCTCCTTTTTAGGGGAGTACGTCTCGTTGGAGGGGTGTGAGTTTCAAACTCAAACGCCACAAATGGCCTCACCCTATTCTCCGATGAACCTTGCCCAAAAGCTCGGTTCACCTTCCACTATTGATTTCCTTTTGGGCGGAAATCGAGTCCCTTACAACAATCTTGAGGCACAACCCACAAAAGGATTGGGAGCTCCCAAGTGGCCACAAAAGGGCTCAACCGCCACAAAAGGCGTCTAGGGTCCAAAAACCCAAGAGTAACAAGCTCACGAACTTTCACTTCCACGAATACTCGTGGAGAGCACAAACCGATGCACAAAAGCAATGGCAAGAACAAAAGAAGTGCTCAAGTCCTTCACTCTCAAATCCCAACAAAGCAAAAAATGCTTATGGGGGAATAAGAGAGGAAGAACGAAGAGGAGATGCACCAAGAACTCCAAGATCAAGATCTACTAGGTTCCCCTCACTTAGAGGAGAGATGGATTGGTGAAAATGTAGATCTAGATTTCCTCTCACTTTCCCTCAAGGATATACAAGAATCATGGGAGGGATTGAGAGGAAGGCAAGCTTTTCCAAAGATCAACAATGGAGGAGAGAGAGGGGAAAAACATGCTCAAGAGGTTAGGGAACCATTGGGGAAGAAACCCCCTTAAATAGGTCCCCTTAAAATGTGCCCGTTGAGCAGTGTAGGGAGGCCGGCCTGGGAGCCGGCCTGGCTGGCCTGGAGGCTGGCCACCCAGCAGAGGCGCCCGGCCTGGGAGCCGGCCAGGCTGGCCACCCAGAGAGCCCGGCCTGGGAGCTGGCATGGCTGGCCTGGAGGCTGGCCACCCAGCAGAGGCGCCCGACCTGGGAGCCGGCCAGGCCGGCCTGGGGCTGGCCACCCAAAACCCGAAATTATAACACCCATAACTTTTTCAACCGGACTCCGATTTCGATGATCTTGGGCTCGTTGGAATCGCAACGAAGAGCTCTTCAAGATCATGCAGAGAAACATCATAGTCCAACAAGGGAGGATAAAACCAAATGTAGAAAGGTAAGCCTCTCTAAAAAGGAACAACCGGTAAATCCTCCAATATCAAAACCGCAACAAGATATTCATATGAAATCCGTTTTTTGATGAATTAGAGCTTGGTATGGAGATGAACACAAGCTCTAAATTCACACATGGATAAAAGCCAAATAAGAACCAAGAAAGATGATATGCCAAGAATGCAAAGGTTTGAGCTCTCCACAAAGATGCGATCAAGTTACTCACTTGAGAGCCCCTCTTGATAGTACGCCGTCTATCCTATAACCTAGTCTCCCACTAACACCATGAGATCGGTAAAATAGAAACCCTATCAAGATCATACCTTTGCCTTGTGCATTCCACTTGAGATAGATGATGACGATCTTGACTATCTCAAGTTGGAACACCTTTCTTGATTGTGGTTGCTAGCACATGCTTGATGAAGACTTTTCCAAATACTCCCCCATACACCATTATGGGAGAGCATCGCTTAGCTCCGTCTTCATGTATCCACTTGCACTTTATCTTCTTCTCTTGATATAGATGATGGCTTGGAGATAAACATGAATCTTCACTCAATCTTCTTTTCCAAGCCATGCTTGCAATAGGCTCAACTCTAGATGACCATTTGTGTGGATCACACCTTGAATATTACTTTGGTCATCACTTTATCTTCTAGAGTCCAACACATGAACTCCAATCTTTTCCCATGGACAAGATCTATAAAGATATCTCAATGCAAACATTAGTCCATAGAGATTGTCATTAATTACCAAAACCACACATGAGGGCACATGCACTTTCACTCCACAAACCCAAGAGTAATAAGACCCAGTTTACTCAAGATAGGGAAACAAAAAAATTGGATGGGAAAATATATCTTGTGTTCATCCCTCTCTTTAGTGACATCATGTCCCAGGTCTTAATAGGATTGATAGTACTCATATCAACAAGGTGTTTCTTCTTTCTGAAAGCTCATCTTGAAAGAACTTTGTGTTAAGCGTGCTTGGCCTGGAGACATATGGAGATGGGTGGCCGGCCCGCCCGGGTGCGCACCAGTTAGTACAAAGTGCGCTAGTGTTAATATATGGGGCTAGTCAAGAGATGTTCTTTACCCTAGCCATTTTCTTGGTAACATTTTTGTATGTACGAACTATTAACTATGTATGCGAAACATTTTACCAATTATGTGCAAAGATTATTATTTCTCATATACAGGTCCAAATGTTATTGGTGTAGTTTTTTCTGATAACCGTTGTCCAGATAATCTATAAATTGCTAGAAGAATTGGTGAGCTAAATGGAGATGAATTTGCTCAACTTCTTTTATCGAGACGGACCACTGTCAATGGTACTATGTAGAGTAAATCACAATGAATCAGCTATTGTTTGTTTGTTTTATATAAATGCCTCAACAATGCAATTATTATTTTGGTAACACTACACAAAACAATAAAAAAGAAGCACTCCATGTGTTCCACTCCTTTTGAGCCGAAGTTATTTTCGTATTTGAACACTGGTTCACAATCCTAAGGACAAAGTTGTTGGATCGCACATATTCGTAATAGCATATGAGAGTGACTTCTCAGTGGTTTCTCTACTAAACTAGAATGTATGCAATGTTCAGTTATAATCATTTATACCGGCTATTCAATCTATTCAGATTTATATTTATTGTCTTCTCATAATTTTTTTTTTAGTACAATATCAAGATGGTAGGTCGAGGTGTTGGATATTGCACTTTCTTGGGAGACATTGTTCTTCCTTTTTGTGCATGTCGTCATGCACTTCTCGGGTGATGAAGAGGCGAAAGGATGTGGGAGAATGCAACTCGCAGAAGAAAAATACTCAACAAGCCAACCACACGTAAACAAGAAAGTGCAATGTATTTTTGTGCTTATGTGGTCTATTTTATTAGTGATCCATAGCTTTTCCATTTCATAAAAACATAACTATGATGATGCTTTTGAAATAGTTTGCAAAATTATGAAAGTGAATATGATGATGTGTGCATGTGTCAATATGAAGATGATGATGTGATTCGCTAATTTGAAAATCATTATGTGAATTTGTTATGTACATTGGAGTGTGCTGGAGGTATCACGTCAAAATGATCATTTTTGGTGCCCAAGTAACATATGGATTGGCCATTAACCCGGCTGGCATGGTTTATAGACTCCATAAAAAAGGCGGATTTAGATGGACCTGATCTTTTATGGTCCATGAAGAATAACCGCTTGCGTGAGATGCGTATGCATGATTCAGAAAATGTCGTCTGCCACGTATGTCCCATGACACGGACAATTTCGTAAATCGTCTAAATGGAGCATTGATCACTGATTCATGTTGTCTGAAAAGGGATGAAACCGCGAGAGGTAGATTTCTTAACGTGTCAAAGATGAACTAAACTAGTGGGATCTTTAAGATTAAATGGGAAGATCACCTCCCAGTTAAAGAATATATCCTCTTTAATGAGACACACATTACGTCAAGGCATGGCTACCCTCTTAAGTCCTAACCATGTATCCATGGCTGGTTCAATATTTTGCACCTTTAAGTTTTAGCTATTGTCTGTTTTTATAATTATAGCTATCAAAATGTGCAAAACTGTGTGTTGTGGGAGGTATAGTATTATCTTCCTCATACTACTAAAAGTAATTGTACCCATTTTTTATTAACGGTAGGACCTGATAATGACAATGTTTTTGTTTCAAATAATTATATACTACATCGAAGATGTTTCCTGTGTATTTGGGCATGCCACTGTGCATGTTGATAAGAAACTCGAAATGATCTTTACTTTGCGCATGCCACCTGAACCTGAACTCAAGTACTCCATCCGTTCCTAAATATAAGATGTTTTAGGTGTTTCACATGTTCACTAGATGCAGATTAAAATTAGTAAACATGCACATTAAAACGTGTCTAGAAACATGTGTTGCCACGCAAAATTACCGCGCAGCACCACGATAACCGTCGTACTTTCGTGACGACGAACGATTGCTTTCCGAGCAAAGCAACAAAGATCTCCTCGCTTTCGTGGAGGAGGAACGACCGCTTTTCAGCGCAAAACAGCAAAGATCGACCAAACCCTAGGGCTGCTAGGGCTCGGTAGGGAAGAACTATGAATAAAAAGACATGTAAAAAGGTACGTGAAAGATAGATTGGTTTTTGGTTGAATAACGATTGATCAGGGGGTTCTCAATCGGCCGTGGCCTTAATATTTAAGGACGCTGGACTTGGCGTACACGATTACAACTTCAGAGCTGAAACCGAATAGGAAATATTCTCCGATCGTTCAGTTGCCTTCGGTCTGTACTAGCAGCTCCAGAGTTTGCCCATGCCACGTATAAAGTCACGTACAAATGCTTTTCGGCCAGAATACAAAGAATAAAATATTCGGCCACAATGCTAATCACACTAGATAATAGCGATTGATCTCACGTGTACGCGATCTCTCATGTTGTACTTTTCCTACGTGACTTCATGCATCATGCTAACCTGAAATTCAGCTTGTCATCTTAAACCGGCCAGGACTTGTCTTAAGCTTCAGCATATTATTTCGACATACTCCAGCATGTGCCGAAGACTTGTCCTAGCTTGCTCCATGGTGTTTGCATTAGTTTCTCATCAAGCCTGCATTTTGAGCTAAATAAAAAGTTCAACTATATATATGCCAACAAATAATCGAACCTCAATAATTCGAAACTAATTTGGCTTATATAATGTCTAGCAGCCAAATTATATCTTCAACACATGCCCCCCTGTTTTTGGTACAATAGTATATTTATCAAAAACAATATAAGTGTACCTTGGAACGATGTCGTCGCTTCACCGACGATATCATTTCTTAGGGCGATGTCCAAAGAACACATCGGCCAAATATTTCTGCTTAGGGCGATGTCAAAACTCATCGGCCAAACTTTCTCAAGGCGATATTTTGAATAATATATCGGCCATTATATTTTCAAGCCTCTGACATTTGAAATTCAGCGGGCAAAGAGAACACCATATTAGCATCCATATCAGTAGGTATATCCCCGCTATTCTCTGAGCTCTCATCATTCATCGTATTATTTGCAAGGTCATCAACCATGACATCTACGAAGTCCTTAGCCGTGTCATCTGCAAGTTCGTCACACTTCTTCTCGGCTATTTCCTGCTTCATCTCCAAAGCTCGCAGCCGCTGTACACGCCGTTTTTGAGTATGTGTGAGCCCCGTCGGACACCACTGAGGTCCCGGTTTAGTACCTGGAGTGACTGATTTAACTTTGCTGCCCCCCGAGTCTCTCGGCCTGTACTGATGTATCATCGTTCCTGGAGCAAACATTTTGTCACTGGCCGAAATACTTTTCTGCTGATCAGATACACTGGCATTTCCATTTTTCTGGCCTACCCTTATACTTGGATTACCGGACTGATTAAATGTGCCAAAAACAATTGGAGACCACCTTGTGGATGTACGTGAGCTGCTACTTCTCATAGCTGGATCGGTATCAAGGTTAATTGATTCAGTTTTCTGACTCCGACTGAATGATGTATCAAGGTTAATTGATTCAGTTTTCTGGCTCCCACTGAATGATGCAGCAAACGTATTGCCCAAATGTTTACCTTTTGTACCAGCTTCTCTTTTCTGCACCGATCCACTCCCTAATTTATCAGGGTTGTTTGCCTCTGTGCTACTTTTAACACCTTCCGCTGATTGGCCTTCTCCAAGTTTCAGAGCATCAACAGTATCTAAATCATCTGAATTTTGTACAGGCTTCGGTCCAGCATGCTTCACCGGCACCCATATGAACTTGCGGCCTCCCTTATAATTCTTGTCATCTGCACTACATGCTGTTGATCGGTCCCCTGGAACTGTATTTGCATCGTGTGCTTCTTTGGGGCTTTCATGATTGATCGGCATCCACTTAATCTTCTGACCACCAATATGTATTACGCCACCCCCATTGCATCTTCGGCTCGTATATGAAATTCCTGAGACTGGCCTCTCATCACTACCACGAATTGCAATGCCATCACGTGGTCTAGCCCTATGATTAAACCAAGCTCTTTTTCCATGCCATGGCTTTCGGTACATAATCCTTGATGGTGGCCACTGCGATCGAAAATAATATGATTGCCTTGCAGGATATTGCGCCCGAAGATTAAAACCCCACGGACTAAATTGTGGATACATAGGAGATGTACATCCCAAGTAAGCCGACTCCAGTGGATAATACGGCTGTTCATCATAAGAATTTATTCTCCAGTGCTCATGATCACCAAGTCTAGAAGGAAACTTAGGACGCCTAATGCCTCCAAACCGATTAAAAACATTGCCGGCCTTACGCGTAGTGTATTTGGCCAACAACAAGCTAACTGTCGGCTTTGGTCTTGGAGTTGTTTCTTACATCCATTGACTTTCCACACCCCTACTTCTGAATTTTTTGGTTTGATCATCCTCGGTGCAGCATTATCATCAATAAGAACTTTTTTTTCTTTTGTAGATTCGGTCTGATCCGACCGAATAAGAACTTTCCTGTTCTGAAACTCAATCACATTGACAGGAGAAGAATCACTATCAAGTTTCGTGTTAGTACTCTTTGTAAATGTCAATCGTCCGTCATTAAGGGACGATTGCACCTGTCGTCGAAACACATCACAATCATTAGTAGAGTGAGAAAATGAATTGTGCAACTTACAATAAGCTCCTTTACCCAATTCTCCTGGAGGTGGAATAACATGACTCTCTCTCACTCTAATTAATTTTCCTTGCAGCAATATATCAAAAATCATATCACACTTGCTGACATCAAATGTATACTTCATTTCCTCTTTTCTAGCGGCTGTGGGCTTCAAAGTAGAACATGTAAAAGGATTTGAATTTGGTGTTTGAACCCATTCGGCTACACACATGTCAATGTCATCCTTACTAGCCGAATCACTACCATTATCTAAAGAACTAACGGCATGGTTCTCATCTTTATTTTTGTTATCACTAAACCGGCTATATTGTTTAATTTCCTTAGCCCGGTTTTCTTGCGCCAAAGCGTTTTGCAAAACTTGATCAACATCTAAAAGTTCTTGTCCCTCTAGTTTATCTTTAATATGAGCAAGCAAACCCGAAAAGGCAAGATGGGCTAAATCTTTTTCGGTTATGTTCCAGCTAAAACATCGGCTTTTGACATCTCTAAACCTCCTAATATAATCATGAACATGCTCATTATATTGCTGTCTAACCCTAGTCAAATCTGAAAGCCGAAGTTCAGTTTCACCTTGATAAAAATACTCATGAAATTTCTTCTCTAATTGTGCCCATGTTGTAATAGAATTAGGAGCAAGCGAAGTAAACCAAGTAAATGCAGCACCGGACAAAGACAACGGAAATAATTTAATCCTATAAATATCCGATGTGCCAGCTTCACTACATTGTGCTAAAAATTGTCCTGCATGTTCAAGAGTTGATCTACCATCTTCCCCGTAAATTTAACGAAATCTGGAATTCTAAAGCCACGAGGATATGGTGTTGAGTCAAAATAATCAGGATATGGTTTTTGATAAGCACATGCGCTACCCTTAGGCTCTAAACCAAATTCTCTAAGTATACTAGCAAGCTGGTCTTTAAAGACTGTTATTGGGATGTGGAGAATTGGTTTCCGGAGCAGGTGGAATGCAAGCATGTGGTGGATATTCCGGCAAAGAATTTTGAGCATATGACGTTTGCAACAGAGACCCACTAAAATATGAATCGGGTACCGTCCTGCGCGGAACGCCGGTACGACATGCGGTAATGGTGTTGAATTATATGCTACGGTCGGATAACTAGACTGCTGCACATTAGAATTAAATATTGCACTTCGGTTATTGTTGTGATAATTTGGTGTAACCGAAGTTAAAGTAGTAGGATGAGCAGCAGTAGAAACAAAATTATTGGCCGAAGTGCGAGCATACTTCCGGCCACCGTAATTACTAATTGAAGGAACGTGAGGTTGCGTACCGTTAGCCGATGCACCAGGCATGTGAATATTACTAGGCAACGTAATGGATCCATTATTTTCTACATGTATCGGCCTTTTAACAGAGTATTCATAGTTGCTTTGGAGCACTACGGAAATATTGTCAGCCGAACCAGCATAGTTCCGGCCAATTTGATCGCTGTTTAAAGCAACGTCAGGCTGTTGTGCTAGATTAGCCGAAGTGCGATTATGAAAATTAATTAGTCTACTGCTTTCGGCCGGAAGCATGCCAGAATTTTCATCGTTGCTTTGGAACGGTACGGAACAAACATGACCAGATAGACTAGTTTCTAGTTGCTCCTTAAATTCATCAAATGTATTCTCTAAATCTTTAATTATGCGTGTCGTCATGTCAGATTCAAACTTTCTAGCTACCAACGCATCTATTAAATGAGCAATATTTTCGGTTGGCTTTTTTACCTCAGCGCCTAGTGTATCGGAAGGACTCGGCATAGGTACATTCTTTATGACGCCGTCTCTTGTCTTCTGGTATCCAGCCAAAATCTGTTTCATCCTCTCGGCTTGCTCTTTCTCAATCTCCCGTTCAAGCTCGCGCCGATCCTCTTCCGACAGATCTTCGAGGGTAACGGCGATGGTGATGTCCGGGTCGACGTTGCTGCCGTTCTTGATGTTGGTGTTCATCTTGTGTAGGTCTTGATTCTTCGTCCCCAGCGGAGTCGCCAATTGTGTTGCCACGCAAGATTACCGCGCAGCACCACGATAACCGTCGTACTTTCGTGATGACGAACGATTGCTTTCCGAGCAAAGCAACAAAGATCCCCTCGCTTTCGTGGAGGAGGAACGACCGCTTTTCAGCGCAAAACGGCAAAGATCGACCAAACCCTAGGGCTGCTAGGGCTCGGCTGGGAAGAACTATGAATAAAAAGACATGTAAAAAGGTACGTGAAAGATAGATTGGTTTTTGGTTGAATAACGATTGATCGGGGGTTCTCAATCGGCCGTGGCCTTAATATTTAAGGACGCTGGACTTGGCGTACACGATTACAACTTCAGAGCTGAAACCGAATAGGAAATATTCTCCGATCGTTCAGTTGCCTTCGGTCTGTACTAGCAGCTCCAGAGTTTGCCCATGCCACGTATAAAGTCACGTACAAATGCTTTTCGGCCAGAATACAAAGAATAAAATATTCGGCCACGATGCTAATCACACTAGATAATAGCGATTGATCTCACGTGTACGCGATCTCTCACGTTGTACTTTTCCTACGTGACTTCATGCATCATGCTAACCTGAAATTCAGCTTGTCATCTTAGACCGGCCAGGACTTGTCTTAAGCTTCAGCATATTATTTCGACATACTCTAGCATGTGCCGAAGACTTGTCCTAGCTTGCTCCATGGTGTTTGCATTAGTTTCTCATCAAGCCTGCATTTTGAGCTAAATAAAAAGTTCAACTATATATATGCCAACAAATAATCGAACCTCAATAATTCGAAACTAATTTGGCTTATATAATGTCTAGCAGCCAAATTATATCTTCAACAACATGTAGATACATGTGAATCTAAAAAGAAGCTAAAACATCGGATATTTAGGAATGATGTTGGGGGGGGGAGGGGGTATTAACTAGCTTGTCCTTTGTTGCTGAATTCGCTTCTTTGTTCCAAGGATGCATCATGTGTACTATCTCTATTAGTCTCACTAATGAGAGGCAGATCGATTATATCGAATATGTTCAAGGGTTCATAAATCGTAATTGCAAATTTGGTTTCTTTTTGAGAATCAAACCCCAGCATAGCCATGCACATACGCTTAGTAAAGTACTACGAGTAGCAAACCTTAACGGAGTTCTCCTGATTTGCACATATTATTCTCAGGAGAAGCTGCCAACTACAGTAGTATAGTGCAATACTGCTTTTCGATCGTTAATAGTATAAAAAGCTGGGAAGATAAAACTCCGTGGAGCTAGGCTAGTCTAGGCTGGCTAGCTACCAGGCAGAGATCTTCATGCCGAGGTCTTTCTGCGCGAAGGCGACGAGGTTCTCGATCTCGGCGTCGTCGACGTAGCCGCTGTTGTCCCTGTCGGCGCGGCGGACGGCGCGGCCGGCCTTGAGGGTGGTAAACCACCCCCCGCGGCGGCGGATGGCCTCACGGAGCTCGCCCCTGCTGATCCGGCCGTCGCCGTCGACGTCGAACTGCTTCAGCCACTCCTTGAACTCCTCCACCGACATCCCGCGCGCCGATGGGACTCCCCTGATCGCCATAGGTAATCCTTGCAGTTGCAGATGCAGATGCGGCTGTGGTAGCTAAGGTGGATGGTTTGAGGAGTCTCGCGGCTGTACCTCCTTTTATACTGGTTTCGATCGACGAATGCATCTTGCCGCTTTATTCGTTGCTATCTGCAGGCTGCGAGGGGTGTGTCGCTGATCTGAATCTGAATGTTATCTCGTTCTTGGTGGAGGGCTACCTAACTTACAGTCTAAGCTCGGGCATCGCATCTATCTTTACACGCAAGGCTAGTATGCAAAGTACATTGTTCGATTCTAGTAACTTTTTGCCTGATGGGATGAGGAGAATGCATCATGCATTTTCGCCTTGGTTTACCCGTGAGTAGCCAAGCAGCTATCTGCAGGGATTTCATCAGATCATATTCCTATGCTTGCAGCAACCAGCAAGCTGCCCAGGGAATAAGTTTCAAATGGCACTGTGGTAGGGCCTACATGAAGGAGGTTCTCCACTGATCAACCAGTCCAAAAAGGAAACAGAAAGGAGATTCTACCATACCTGCTCAAGAATGGTCAAAGCTTTTTCCTCGGTATTGTGTTCATGCCAAACACTGCTTATTTGATTTGGTTCTTCCACATGCTTTTGTTTCTGTGCTGGAGTTCTGAGACAAGGTCATGGAGGTACCAACTTCAAGTCTGAGAGAAACAAGCTAGGGACTGTCTCGAAAATAAAAGGAAAGAAACATGCTAGGATTAAATATGCCTGGCTGCACTGCAGGCTTATGTTAACATTGGACAGTTTCAGTGGAACATGTGTACTTATTACAGGGCAGTGAGCACGATTGTATCACATTGTTCGATTCCAGTTTCTGCCTGGTGCCTGATGTGTAGCTGCATATCTCTGAAAAGTTTTCATTTGATTGGATTCAACTAGCAAAGCTCACTATTAACGATTGGATGTTCCCCTTGGGTGCTTGGGAACAAGGAGAGAACCTCACAAAGTCTGTTCGGGGATGCACGTGTTATTCTATTATGGGTAAATTTGAAGTGGGATAATTAAATATAGCAATGTGCTAGAGCATCTCTAGTGGATCCTCTATATGGACGTGGATTGTACATATACACGATGGGAGTAGCAAAACAGCTCCCAGCAGCTCGTGTATAGGATCGTGGAAACCATCCACGCCCATCCACGCTCGTACGCGTCGTGGATATAAACACGCTCTATCCACGCTCGTGAACTCACGTTCGCATGCGCATCCTCCCTGTAGCTGCTACGTGTTGACATGGCTACTCCATCTCGCACAAATATATTTCGATTTGAAATAATTTGTACACGAAATATGTGCGTCTCGACGAGTAGGTTCCATTCCCGTACTTAGTTTTAAGTTTCATCGATCATAACTTGCCAATTTCGAACCGATGTTCAGAACTTTTTTGGTCGAATTTTGTCAAATTCGTCACACTCGGTTGAAGTTTTGAAAAATCCTTTGACGAGCATGTTCAACTTGATGTTTCTCACAACTTTCGTGTTGAAACTTTTCCATTTCGGTAGACGTATACGGATACATCTTGTACTGAACTTTGTTGTACTGTAGTGGAGTTGAAAAGTTGTATACACGTCCGGATTTACACGTCCGGATACACGTTCCACTGGAAAACTGGGACGTGTAAAATTTAGCAACGTGTATATGGACGTGTATATGGAGATATACACGTCCATATTCCCACGTTCCACTAGAGATGCTCTAAGGCCTCCAGGAAGCAGATTCTTCAGCGAGTGGCCAATCCAAGCAGGAGACAAAAAAAGAGATTCGACCACACTTGCTCCAGAACGTATCCAAGTTTCTTATTTTCTCCCTCGTCAGTCTGTATTATTTCCGTGCCAACTTGGCAAACCCTGCTTATTTCTTAGTACTAATCGTTTCGCTCGTTTTCCTGTTGCGTGCTGATTTGATTTCACTCAGACATGCATTTGCTGCTGCTGGTAGAGCTCTGGCACAAAGACATGGCATTACCAACTTCAGGTTTCAGAGAAACATGCCAGGATCAGCCGTGACCGCATGGCCTTCCCTTTACTATGAAGAAAACAGTTAGAGTTGCTTAATTCTGCCTCATGTCTAATCACATATTTTCTTATCATTCTTAAAACATAGTGTATTACTTGCGTGCATGAACCAACGTCTGTTTGACGATATACAGTCAGGTTCATGTTCTAATACTGGACACTTCTAAGAACTTCAGAGTCTAAAATGTTGCAGGGAGAGGACTACCCAAAACAATTCGGGCATTTTAGAAGATAGCAGAATATAACATAACCTTCTAAGAACTTCAGAGTCTAAGATGTTGCAGGGAGAGAACTACCCAAAACAATTCGGATATTTTAAGGAGGAAGATAGCAGAACATAACATAACCGTGCTACATTTCGGGCATTTTTTCTCGCAAAATTTATCCCGAGTTGCCCAAAAATGATGTTGAAAAACTGCAGTATGCCCTCCTGAATTTATACCAACAAATTACAGCTTATACCAGACGCCAACTTACAGGACAAAAAAATTTAACTTATTACAGCAATGTACAGCTTGTAGATCCATGCCTTATTCGCTTATGTTTGTGCCGGAGTATTTCTCGACAAAAATGAGCCCATTCGAGGTAGAAACGACTTTTTCTTTCGTAGCTTCGGGTTTGGAACAAGATCCTCATAGCTACTACCTGACATATGTAGCCGTGAATCCTGCTCTTTCAGGTAAGGAGCCTTCTGTTCAACAAACGGGCTACTCAAAGGGTTAACCGCACTTTTCGCGGCCTCCTGAGCTTTCGCTTTCCGCCGCTGCTCATGGTCGGATCTCCATTTCCTCAGTTGCTGCTCAGCGGCAAGTTTCCCCTCGTTTGCCCGCTCGGCTCTCTCCAACGCAATTTCAAGAGCTTCCTTCTTCTCATCCATCTCCTTTGATGCTTCAGTTAGCCTGCCTAGGCTCTCTGTTTCAGACCCTTTCGCCGTCTCTACCTGTGCCAGGGCTTCTGTCACATTCTCATTTGCCAGCACTTCAGCTTCATGCGCTTTCTTGCTAAGAGCATAATACTCGCTTAGAGGAAGTGTCACTCCTCTAGGAGAATCCTCAACGTCGCTGGCCTCTTTGCTTTCTTTCAACGCTTGAACTGCTGCGAGTGCTAGCCTCTCAGATGCTTTGGATGCTTCTATTTCTTTGAGAACGGCGCATAACCTGGTGCTTGCTGTAGTTGCAGCTGCTCTGGTTTGCTCAGTTTCTTCCTTGGCTTTTCTCAGCTGCTCTTGTGCCGAGTGAACTGCCACCTTGGCATCCTCGGCCTCCTGGGCCGCTTCCTGTAACATATTAGGAAGATCCACCATTATCTCTTGGGCACTTTCTTCCTTGGATCTCACAGATTCTATCTCTTTCTTCGTCCTGTTGAGCTCAGCTTCTAGTGAAGACACTGCAATCGATGCCATAGCTTCCCTCTGCTGCAATGAGTCAAGTGAAGCTTTCTCACTATCCAGTTCTGATCTGAGAGTTGTCGCAGCAAGTCTTAACAACTTTGCCTCGGTTTTTGCATTTTCTAGGGTTGCTTTAACCTCCTCGAGCTCTCTCTGTTTTGAAGCTAGAATTTCCTTAACAAAGGTGCTACTTCGTCTAGCATCTTCAGACTCAAGCTCACTGGCAACTCCATCGGCTTCTTTACTAAGTATATTCTCCATATAGGATGAAAGCTCAAGCTTGAGGCTATGCAACTTCCGCATATTTGTATCAAGATTCTGCTTCAAATCATTTTTGGACAGAAGCTTATTGTTCAGTTGTTGCAGCTCTTCTTGTGCCTGGAGCAACTCTCTATCCCAAGCAAGGCAATCTTGTTCTTTCGCCAATGCTGCACCGATCCTACGTTCTTCAGCATCATGATGTGCAGCATGGGCCAACTCAAGAGATCCTTTAGATGCGATTAGTTCTACAGTCAGTGCCTCCACTCGCTTCTCGATCTCTTTTCCGGCAGATAAAACTTCTTCTGCCCTTTTGATTGCTCCATCTCTTTCAATAACTAAGGTAGCATACTGTTCATGTAATGTTCTCAGCTCCTCCTTTACTGATTTAAGTTCAGCAACAGATTTTTCATGTCTTTCTTTTGCAACTTCCATCTGGGTCTTGGCTATTAAACTAGAATCATCAGCTACTCCCCGCTCAATTTCTTGTACTCTGAGTTGTGCTAGCTCAGAGTCCTGTTTTGCTTGAACTTCTTCCATCTGTGCTTTCTCCAGATCATGCTTCAACTCTTCTATAACTCTCTTAGTGGTCTCTAGTTCATTAAGTACCTGTGATTTAGCCATCTCTGCAGCTTCTAGTTCTTCTTTACACTGTGGAATTTCTTTCTGAGCATTTTCAAGTTCAGATTGTATGAACTTGCGTCTCTGCATAAAAAGGAAGTTCCTTTTAGAATACTCTAGCTGATTAAAATTCAATTATGTAGCATATAACTTAGCACGCCGACTATGAGCATATGATTCATACGTAGTATTAAGACTTTAAGAGTGACAAGAATACCTCCATCATCTGAACTTTGTGAGCTTTCCAATCAACGATTCCTCCAAACTTGGTGACAGCTTCTCTCACAGACTCAAAAGGCGCAGCAGTGTCAATAAGGCCTTTGTATGGACTGTCAGGTTTTTTTTCCAACTCTTCTGTCACTTTTGGTTTTACAGCAATTTTCTGCTGATAACATATCTTGTCTTCGGCGTGGTTCGCTTCGACGGGATATGCTGAAGAATACTGATCTGCATGATCCTTCATCGATTTTGTGAATGTCTCAGTTGGTCCTGAACTTGAGAGCATTTTACGACCTGTACTTGTAGAGGAATTTGATTCTACGTGGCACTCCATTGAATCAGGATGAGAAATTTCCAGGACCTGTGAAGCTAACTCTGAACTATCGGCAGCAACCGGCAGGCCATTAGAGATATCCAATGTGGCTGCCTGGGGTGACTTCTCCATGTGCGCATTTGGATTTTCATGATGACCGTTGTTAATGACTTCCTTCATAGCAGGCAGAGTTGGTGAATCCGCAAAAGTTTCTTGATCTCCTCTTGGAGATGACTCGTTTGAGCTACTTTCTTCAGATGCATGAGTCGATTCCATTTCTTATGCTGCGGCTAGTTTGCCCCTAAAGATTATTATGCAATGAAAAAGTGACTGTCAGGTTACAAGACATGTTATATCACAAATTCCAGCAAGTAAGAAGAGTACACTGCATGACATGTAATCATCATGGCAAGTACTATGGAAACAAACAACTCTCAAGCTGTTAAACAGTACCCTACACTTATTTTGTATGTCAATTCTATCCATGTTCCAAGCGAAGTAGAGATAACAAAATTGCATTGCAGAACAATAGATGAACTATGTGCAGTAACTGGGTATGCTAGTCACCAAAAGAACTTTAGTGATCCGGCCCTACAAACACTAATCACTGAGACCTACTGACACCGAACCTGCTTTCTGTCTGCAATAATTCAGCTACTTTTGCACCCAACCTTATGTATGCATGACCTAAACCATCTTTTCTAAATAAAGAACAAAAGTAAGCAACCAAATAACGCATACGAATACGAATTTTTATAGCTCCTAAAAAAGCCATAATGGACCAGGTAGAGGAAATATCTCGTGCCAGAATCATCATTATTTGCCAACAATCATGAGCTAAAACATTCCAATCATGTTCAATTCCATTTGTTTCAAATCATGGCCAGTCCTATGTGCATCAATCACACTTGAATGTTTGACTTCCAGAAGAATTTGCTCATCTCCGTACAGGCTCATATCTTCATCAATATTTTAATCCCAACTAGTAAAATCTTACATAAGATTGAACACGTTTGATATTACATGACTAAATGTAGCAGTACCTAGAAAGGTGAAATATTTAAGTTCTACTATTGAACTGGTTAACTAAAACAGGGAGCTTTTCGCAAAAAAAAAATACTAAAACAGAGAGCTTTTATGGCACCGAGGTTCTAGCCCTCTTCTTCTACGCAAACACCAAAAAAATATGAAAATCTCTTCCTGGACAGCCCATGATTTCGTTGCACTACGAAACTGAGTCTCCTAATCCATTAGATGAACCACTGCCAAGAAATCTCCATCTTTAGGATCAAAATTAGATTCTTCCTGCAACTGATTTTACCCAAGGAGAACGAAACTGGCCGTAATAAAAACTATACAACAGAACAGAAAATCACTGCGAAACCATCCAGACCAAAAGCCAAAATTCACATCAGACGAAGAATCAAGAACCCGGCAGGCCGCCGCAGCTGGCTCAAACAGAGAAGCACGGAGCCGCAGCAAGAGTTAATGGCGGATTGCAGCAGAAGGGGACGAAGCTTACTCGATTGCGCGGAGGAAGTCTTGTGGGCGAAGCGATCGGGGCTTCCTTTTGCACCGATTCGGATCTCCGCTCTTGGTGCTCACGATTTTTCTCTTCTTTTCGTCTGAGGAGAGGAGAGACGGATGTGGTGTACGTGTGCTTGGTTTGTCCGGCTCGTGAGCCCACTGGTCGGTCGGACACTTCACACCTGGGATTACTGCAAGGAGCGGATGGGACTTCTTTTCGAAAAGCACCTCTTGTTTTGTTCAAACTACAGAAACAGTCCTTTTGTCGAAACAAAAAAAGTTGTTTGTATATTTTGTTGAAATAACATGTAAAACTTCTTCTTCTATCTATTCGCCACCTAAAAATGCTAATTATACGCTCAATTTGGTGTGGGCAATGGTGGGCGGTTACTTTTCGCTCGGACATCTTTCACGTTTTAGACCGGGTACCACTTCTTTATTGTTACCGTTTGGATGTCATAAGCTCTTCTCCAATAAATATCAACATCTATATGCAAAAGGCGCACAAGCTTTCATCAATTCTGACATAAGGCGGATTTCAACTTCACTTGCCGACAGCTGATGTTGGACAGCGGCGAGCAGAAGGCAAAGAGAGAAAGAACAACTATGTAGTTACTACACGGCTATAACATGGCTCCGCCACTGCGTGGTACCAAGCGAATGTCTACGGTCTGTACGCGGGGTGATCATCATTGCCTCTTGCCACACGTGATTGGCCCAAAGAGCAATTTTGAGATATGACACAATTTGTATTGTCCTGATCAAGAATATATTGCCACAGTTCCAACTGATACAATTGTGGGATGAATGTGAATTAGTTGAGAAGCATATATGGTTGTGGACTTCCGTCCACACTTATCTAATTTTGTACAAATACAAGGTGTCAAACAGAAAAGCCTGATGGAGATTGCCACACGGGTGCTTGGCTAGATTAAGTACTGGCCAGCATGCTTCGAACTCGTGGCTTCGAATGAATCTATACTTTTTTATTAACCAGCATTATCTCTCACGTACTATACTTTGCAATAATTAATTTATTTTCCTAAACTGGCCGGGGCGGGTATGGCGTGGAAGATGGAAAGGGAGAGATTCGGGTAACGAGGCTTTCGGCAACCCGACATGACGCATCGTCCGTCCATCCCGCCTAGACTGGGAAACGGACGGCTCACAACACGCGGAGGCGGCCGGCCGGGTCGCTGGCCTGAGCGTGACGTTGTGGAGGTGGAGTCGTTGGACTTTTGGAGGTGACACCTGTTGCAAGCAACCACCTCACCTCTTGTAAATGTAGCCAATCCACTAGGCAATACGAGTAGTGTAATAATATCACCGATAAGCATGCATAGCTTTTTTTTCTTTTATGCGCACAGAGACAGTGCAAACGCGAACGTTCACGTACACGTGTATACACTCACCCGTATAAACGTACACACACATGACCTAACTCTATGAGCACTTTCGAGAGACTGGCCCGGTGGTCGGTTTTTGAAATTGACGAAATCACTACAGTCGGCTTGCTATCGACGGGAGTGTCGCCTCCCAGTGAAAACAATCCGCCTTTATAATGAGAAACACCAGCGTCAACTCTGATGCGTCAGCTCATATAAACATGCATGCCTTGATGAGTTGATTAGTGCGTGTAATCCTGCACGATAATACCCCTCGTCCCAAATTATATGTTTTTAGTTTTTTCATTATTCATATGTATTTAGCGTGTTCATTCACTCATTTCACTCTATATATGTACGATTAAAAAAATGAAAAAGTCTTATATTTAGTAACGGAGTGAGTACTAACTGTAAGGTAATTTTGGTTGGTCCTTGCATCAAATTGATCACCTTGTCTACAATACCATTTGTGCATGTCTACTGGAGCGGTTGACCTCTCTGTTTATAAAAGATCACATTTCAGACGAAAACTCATTTTGCCTCCCGAAATACAGAGCTCCTTTTTTACTTTTTTAAATTTAAAAAATATTTATACTTCGAAAAAATCTGGATTTAGTCAACGACGTATCTTAAAAGTATGCAAAATTGACAATGTGAATTTTTTTTATATTATGAGCTACACGAAATGACTAAATCCGTGCATTCGAAAATGTGAACTGTTCACTATAGTCAAATCTGTACATTCGTCATTTTTATGTAGATTAAAATACAAAGTATTTTAAACTGAGATTTTGCATACCTGTGGGATAGATCATTAAGAACATGCAAGATTTTTTCAAAATTATCAAAAACTTATGAATGTGATTTTCTTTTCATAAGCCAGAAATCTCCATCCCTCTAAGGTTCATATTTTAGTCTGTTGTAGACTGTGAAGAGTCTGTAGACATTTCCTCATCCTCGAGACTCCCGTGATTTCAGTGTTTACTAATAAATACTATTATGCGAGTGTGTGCGTGTGCAAAGGCTCATGTCTTTGCTACGTGGACCGAGAGAGACAGCGTCGTTAGGCTCCAGCGAACACGTTCTCGTCCCCAGGCGGAGGAGCCCGTCTCCATCGTGGACGCGGACCGGACGAAACAGGACAGCCCGTAGCAATCCTGTGGCGACGGCGAGCTGGTGAGGACGTGGAGCTGACACCGCCGGAGAGCCGAGGGAGGAGCGGCGCCGGCGCGGGTTAATCCGACTTGAAGCTGGACGTGAGGTGAGGAGGACACGAGGGGGCCGTGCTCCACCGCACACACGGCTGCTGGTCCCCGTCGGTGGTCCGGTCATGTCTCTGTCTCTTCCTCCGTGTACCGGAGTGTAGAAAGAAGGCAGGGCCATTTTCAGAGTCTGGAAGCGGCTTCAGAAAAAGGAAGGCTACTGTGGCTGTGGCCCTGATTCATTAATAAACGCTGTCATGAAGAAGCGGCGGCAGAAATGAAGAAGAATGTACACACTGTACCGGTGGTCCGGTGTACCCACCGTGTTCACTCGGCCGTGTATCACGTACATAGTACATACGTATGTGTTCTCCTCTACATTTATTGTGTCACACATTTATGTGAGAATAGTGAAAAAAAATGCTCCTGGCCCATCGTCAGTCGGCGGCGTCGGCCCATCATACACGACATTCGTTAGTTGGTGTTGGTCACTTAAATAACCACACAACAACAACTCACTGACTATATGAATATGAAGTTTCAAAAAAAAAAAGACTATATGAATATGAAGTATAATTTTGTTAGGTTTACTAGGTTATTGAACAAATATTTTGAGTTGTGCGGTATGGCAATATATTTATGTACGTACCTATCTGATTAGTTTTATTTTTACGCTGAATCCGCTCCATTTCCGTTCGAAATGAGTGATCTGATTTACCCGCCTCTGAATCCGCAATCGGTAGTTATCTGCCGAATCTGATGAATTTTTTGGCAAAAGATATGGTAACGGCATTGACACGACACGTTTACATCCTAGTGTTGGTGCCAAGAGGGATGGACCTCAGCTGCCGGCTAAGGCCATCTCCAAGGAGGCATTGTTATTATGTCCAGACTCTTCTTTCTAAAACATCCAAATTATACATAATAAACACAGGGAAATTTTAACTAATTAAACATAGAGGGTTTTCTTGGGTCCATGTCATGTCCAAGTGCGCCCGTCCATAGCACGAGTGGATCGAGCCGATGTTCGCGTCGTATGGAGGTGGACCGGCCAAAGAGGAGTGCGGTGGAGCGCCCAGCCATAGCCGGCCTTCGCGTCGTTGGAGGTGCGCGGGCCGACGGGAAGCGCAATGGAGCGGCGGTTGTTTTGCATTTGTGGCGCCGCCTGATCTACACGGCGGCGGCGATGACGGATAGAGAGGGGTGGCGGCGCGAGTGAGAGAAGGAGTGACATCGAATTTTGTGTGCGGCCTTGGGTGGATATGGACAGGCAATGTGGGGTACGCGGGATAGAGACGGATGGCCGCTAACAAGTGAGGCCCGCGTCCGACATGGCGGGTATGTCCCGACGAGAACAAAACCACCTTCATACATATGAGAAGCCCTGTTATAGCATCTCCAGTCGCGGCACCAATAGGGCAGCCAGTAGCTCTATTGGGCGCGCCGGACGTAAAATCGCGCCCACTCACGGCGCCAATAGCGATATTACGTCCGCCGCGGCCTAACATTTCGGCGCGCTCAGCCCACGCCCTTCCAGTTGGGATTCTCTCCGTGTGGCCTGTGTGCCGGTGTGTAGAAAGCAGGGATGGCCTTTTTCAGAGTCTGGAAGCGGCTCCAGAAAAAGGAACGCTATTGTGGCCCTGTGATTCATTGATAAACGCTGTCAGGAAGAAGCAGCGGCAGAAGAATGAAGAAGAATGTACACACTGACCGGTGTACCCACCGTGCTCATTCGGCCATGTACCATGTAGTACGTGTGTATTCTCCTCTATATTATGTGAACGGGGTGAGATTTCCTAAGGGCGCCTTGTCCGTTTGGGATAGTCCGCGGACAGGATTGTGGCATGTGTCCATTTGTGGTGGAGGCTGAACCCAACGGCCCACCGCAAAATGGTCCGGCCATCAAAAAAAACTTGGTTAGGGTTTGCCCCTTTGCCATATTGCAAAAAAAAGATGAGATATATATAGAAAATAATACACGAATAATACAAATATTTATCCACTTAAACATGACATAGAAAGGTATGAAATGACACATAGTTCAAAATACAATTAAGTTCAAATGATATGATAAAATAAATGAGAACGGAGATCACTCATCGCCGTGGATCATATTTTGCTTCTTGAGGATCCAAGCCCTTTGCTCTGGGTCCATCATGCTCAAATCGGCCATCATGATCCGGTTCTTCTCGGCCATCATCACGAGTTTGACCCAGTTGTCCTGGGCCTTGACCCGGTTCTCCTCGGCCATCATCGCGAGCTTGACCTGGTTCTCCTCGGCCTTGGTCCGGTTCTCCTCATTCTCTACCTTCTTCTTTTGCATCTCCAAATAGCATGCCACTGCATCCTCTGTCTTTGCGTTTCTCCACATATCTTGCGGCGGTTGAATCCTCTTTGCTGGCGATCAACCCCTTCAATGTCTCCTCCAACGCAAGAGTCATCGCGTCGCACTTGACATCTTTGTTTGTGGACTTGTGTCCCCTCGGCCTCACCGAACGGGCCCTGGAGCTTGGGCCTCCCTCATCATCTTCATCTTCATTGGATCGTTTCTTCGATTCATCGCCGACTCCTTTCTTCAACGAATTATAGAGCTCGGTCCACTTGGGGCATTGATGCATGTAAAATGCATACATGAACTTTGCATTATTTTTACTTATATTCCAGTCATACTTGCATCATATAAGGGTTATATCACTGTTTTATAATGATTTTGGGAATATTTGATATGTTTCCTATTTTTTATGGAATTAACCCTGCGCAGGCAGAAAACCCTATTTCTATATTTTTATGTTTCAGGGACCCAAACGACGTCCAAATGACCTGCAAATTTACGGGCGTCAATATTTGGAAGGAAGAAGACTTGTGGGCGAAGGAAGCGAACAAACGGAGCCACGAGGGCCAAAAGGAGTGGGCCCACATGGCCCATGTACCTGGCCACGTGGGACCCCCCCATCTTGGGCATCGGAGCTCCGCTGCCGTCGATCTTTCCTCCACCGACTCCGTTTTGACCTAAAAACGCCTATAAAAATTATCCCCCGACGTTCTCTGGAAGGAGCGCCGCAGAAACACAGAAACACCGAAACAGACCCCTGGAGCTGCAGATTGGAGGGGTAAAACTCTGGCGGGGCGCTGCCGGCGTGGTCTCCATCTTCTCCAACAACTTCTCCACCGTCTCCATGATGAAGAGGGAGTAGTCCACCTCTGGACTATGGGTTTGTGGAAGTAACTTATGTATCTCTCTCTCTCGAGCTTCACTAATTAGTACCGTATGAGCTGCTGAACATGATTGCGGTCATCTATGTAATACCTTTGTGGTGGATCTTTTTATGAGTTAATATATGCTTGAGATTGCAATGGTTTTGTTTCAGTTATGAAAGTAGATGCATATTATGTACCCCGTTTTTATTTACTTGTTATGATCAAGCATGTTTATGAGAGCGTGTGAGGGGAAACGTGTGCATTAGTTGGAGTAACGGGGGGTGGCTAGTGCGGTGAACGTGAGAGAAAGTTCCGCGATCCACTTGGGTGTTTTACCATACTTTGTTACCTCACTAGGGATAAAAAGAAATACCATGCTACCGGAGATGTGGGTGTGACCATTGCCACTTCCTCCATGACTAGATCTAGCATGTTCTGATGGCTACGTGTTGGTGAACCCCAAGAGGAAGGTTATGATGTAGACAGCAGAAGTTTTCCCTTGAGAAATCTACCCAAGGTTATCAATCCAGTAGGACTTGACGATCTATCGGAAGGTTGTTGATGTTGACTCCCCCTGGCGCTAGGGAGCTTGCACCAACGTGGAATCTGCACAGACACAAACCAGAACTTTGCCCAACACGAAACAGAGAGGTTGTCAATCTCTCCGGTCTTGCAGAAACAAAGAGTTAAACGTATGGTGTGGAAAACAGCAGGAAACACAGCAAGTAACAGGAAACAGATGATTGCAGCAGGTTGTGTAAACAGTATGAGGAAATTGGACCAGGGTCCACAGTTCACTAGTGGTGTCTCTCTCAGAACAGATAACTAGCATGTTGGGTAAACAAATTACAGCTGGGCAATTGACAAATAGAGAGGGCATAACAATGCAATACATGCCAAGATGTCTACTATGAAATCTAGTTGGGCATTACAACAAAGTACATAGACCGTTATTCCAACCGCATCTATGCCTAAATAATCCACCTTCAAGGCAGCATCCGCATCCTATTCAGTATTAAGTTGCTAACAACAGATTATTGCATGAAGTAAAGTGTGTAATGTAATCAATACAAGTGCCCTTGGACACTGCACCAATGTTTTATCCCTAGTAGCAACAGCACATCTACCATCTTAGACCTTTCTGTCACTGATCCAGATATCTAGAGACTGAACCCACTATCGAGCATAAATACCCCCTCTTGGAGTCACAAGCATCTACTTGGCCAAAGCATCTACTAGCAACGGAGAGCATGCAAGATCAAGAGCACATAGATAAACAACTTGAATAAACATGGTATCAATATTCATCGGATCCCAGCAAACACAACATCTAGCATTACAATAAGATGATCTTGATCATGTTAGGCAGCTCACAAGATCTAAACATGGAGGCACAAGGTAGAGAGACAACCATCTAGCTACAGCTATGGACCCGTAGTCCAGGGGTGGACTACTCACGCATCACTCCGGAGGCAGGCATGGTGATGTAGAGCCCTCCGGTGATGATCTCCCCTCCGGCAGGGTGCCGGGAAGAGCTTCAGAACTCCTCCGATCTGAGATTGACGATGACGGCCGCGACGGAACTTTTCGTGGAATATGATCGACCGTAATAGGGTTTTCGCGTCGCGGAGAATATATAGGCGAAGAGGCGGCGTCGGTGGCCGAGGGGGGCCACCACGCCATAGGGGGCGCGGGCCCACCCTGGGCCGCGCCCTAGTGTGGCGTGGCCCCCTGGTGGGTCTGCTCCGACTCCCCTTTGGACTCCGTGATCTCCTCGTGATATTATTGACGATGTCTTTTGTTTCGTCCAATTACGAGAATATGTGGGGACCCCGGACTAGCTGTCTCAAATACCCGATTATGCTTAACACAACGATCCCGTGATCAGTCTGTCGTTGCACATAATCCGAATTGGATACCAAAGTTTACATCCATTACAGTACCGAATAAAAGTCTTACATAAATGGTCATTTAGACCAAGTTCTTACATAGGTGCCTTCATGGGCCAAACCAAAATATCAGCGGAAGCTACGGCGTAGTAGACATCATACTAACGATGACAACCCGACAGGCAGCTGACTTGTGGAGATCCTTAGTTGGCGTAGAAGTCGCCATACTCCTGCTCGGCGTAGTGCTCCTCCTCGTAGTCTGGCTAGGACAATAGCCAGGGACGAAACCAATATGAGTACATTTGAATGTACTCGCAAACTACCCCAACATGAGTATGCACTAGTTTTATTAGGACAACTTTTATTTATTAAAAACATCTCTATATCTTTATTGAAAAAGGTAAGAAGAGTTTTATAACCATTTTAAAGAAATCACCATTTTATCTGTTTCTCCAAAACTCCTCCTTTTTCCGACCATAGCCCGTCATGGTCCACTTTCATCCAACCACCTCATACCGATCCGTTGGTATAGGTGTAGGAAACATTCTCCACTTCATTTTCTTTTTAAAACTCAAAGTCTTTTAAAAACTTGCACAAGGTCTTAGGACAGTCTCCCAATTGTCCATATCCGAGGACTCGGCTATTCGAATAGTTTTTAACACTCTGCAGAGGTAGCACGCTTTTAACCCACATCCATCCGGCAACTCATCGTGTCTGCCACGTCTCGCCATACCAGGTGTATGCGAAGTAAGCCGCCGGCCATAGCCTCTTATTTGCTCATGCTAGTATAGGATCCTTCCCATATGACACTTTCCATCAACACCCAGTCCAGTTTCCCGTCAGAAACCCTAAGTGTGAGGACTCATAGTTTTGTCCGGCGGTTTATGGTGGAACCTTCTATCCTCCCCACCATCTTGTGTGAGGACCCGGGTCAGGGGGTAGGTCCTCGGACCATCCCCTCATGCATAACGGAGTCATCTCCGTTGATGAGGTATCCCATACTAATAAGAGCAAACTACATGACTAAGCCTTTTCCCATATATGGTAAATGT
The DNA here is from genome assembly GCA_947311845.1 of Poa pratensis. NCBI lineage: Eukaryota > Viridiplantae > Streptophyta > Magnoliopsida > Poales > Poaceae > Poa > Poa pratensis. The sequence goes on from CAMZMU010000093.1 coordinate 24,037,679, forward strand.
GGTCGCACAGGGTAGGATTGGTCGCCATAGTACTAGGACACTGTGCATTTTTCATAAACATTACCACATTTCCACTTCTCCATTCCAACACCGACATCTCGGCATTCATAAACTCACAAGAAATTTCAAAGGAGTTTTGAATAACAACATTGTTTCCCATCCTAAAGTTTTATATAAGCTACTACATAGGGTGGCAAAATAATATCCATATACTTTTGAAATGGGTTTTATAAATCTTGCTTTGAGAGTAAAACATGTTATGAAAGTAGATGCATATGTTTGTAGTGCAAGCTCAGAGAATAGCTTGCCTTGCTTGGCAAAGTGATCTTGCTCTTGTTCTTCAATTTCAGCAAACTCTCCTTCCTCGATATATCCGACAACGTTCTCGTCTAATTAATAAACAAACAATGCAAACAATCACTAAGCTATACAAGCAATCATCTCAACACAACAACATGAACATCACACATAGCTACTGCACACATCAAACCATACAATTTGGTTTCAAAATAATTGAATTAAACATCATTTATTTACTTCAAATTATGGCAGAAACTTGTGGAACATGTTTAATTCAATAACTTGAGTTCTGTTGGTCACAAAAATACAAACTAAAATTCTATGGAAAGCTACTGATGTGTAGAAGACAACACAATTTGATTTGGTTCAATTGGAGTTACTAAACTCCCTACACATTTGTTTGAATCCAGAAGCTTATTAATCAAGTTTTGGCTACCAATTAATTTATCAAAAATTAAATCCTTTTAGGGGTGACTAAACATGACTAAATGTGACTAACAAAATTGGTCCTAATTCATTTGGGTTAACCATTAACATAATTAAATGTTTGAGTGCAGAAGGGTGTTTAAACTTCAACTGAATACTAAACAAATACCACTGCACAATTAATTCTACCAAAATTAGGGAAGCTAATACAAGGCAGTACTAAGCTAACAAAATTGGTTTGGAATTATTTGGACTAACAGAGTATCAGAAACAAACAAGTTTAGAATTTAAACCTTCTGTAGTATTTTTAATAATACTTTTTATTTATTTAATTAAATGGAATGAATCCAATTGGGTTGGTTAAACATTTCATAAGCTTTCCAGAACAATTGAGTTTGATTTATTTGGATTCCTAAATCTTGAGATATTGAATTTCAAAGTTGGATCCAGTACTGATTTCATATTTTCCATTTTAAACAGAGAAATCCAGTTATGGATAATGTTTAAATCTCTGACCAGTGGGGCCTACATGGCAGCGACACAGCGCGCGCGGGAAAAAGATTAAAACCTGACGAGCGGGGCCCGCCCGTCAGTCTCTCTCTCTCTTTCTTTTCTAATCGAAGCGGTACGCTACCGTTGGATGGAGATCCAACGGCCCGCAACGAAACCATCGGCGACGACCATTTCTGGGCGGCGCCGTGGCTCCGGCGACGGCGAGGTTGGGCAAAACCTCACCTAGAGGGCTCGGGAGGTCGAGGTGGTGATGCGAATCGACGGCGGTGGCGAGGTGGAAGCTTCTGGCCGAGTCCTGCTTGCTGGGACGGAGTGGTTCGTCGGCGGCGAGGTCTCCGTCTTCCTTGGCCACGGACAGCAACTCCGGCGAGGTTCAACGGCCGCGTCTGGGCACTAATCAAAGGGGAAAAGGGATGGGGTGAGTGCGGTGAGCTCAGGCAACAGCGTAGAGGGGTCAGAGGGTAGAATGGTGCAGCGAGGCGCTGCGGCCACGACGGACCTCGACGGCGGCAGAGCTCGGCAGCACGCCCTCCTGGCGGTCACGGTGAAATCGAGAGGGGGAGTGAGGGAGTGGGGTGGTGTTCTTCTTCCAGAGGGGTGGGGGGGTTTTATAGCGTAGGGGGCGGCGTCGTGGACGGAGTGCACGGCGACGTCCATGGCGCACGGCGGAGATATTTCTCCTCCAATCCGACGCGGCGGTGCGAGGGACGTGGAGACTAGGCGTTCACCGGGGTCCGGACATGTTCTAGAAGGTCTCGGCCAAGCGCGGCGTGTCGGGGAGCAGCGAGCTGGGCCAATTTGGGTCGACGACGGCGAGCTCGCCACGGCGACGCTGGAGTGGAATCGAGGCGAGGGACGGCGTAACTGCTCTCCTCTGCGGCGCCGCGGCTGCAGAGGCACGGGAGCGAGGGAGAGCGCGGCCAGGGGGGGCCTGGGGAGCGCGGAAACGGCGAGCAACGCCATGGCGACACGGCGATGGTCGTCGGGGTTGAAGTCGACGACATTTTGCAGAAAGCCCCCTGCTTCTTCTTTTCTTTTATTTTCCAGTTTCTTTTTAATATCCAGAAGCTTTTCTGGGATTTAATTGGGGCACTTAAACATTTTAGAAAAATTTGCAAATAATTGTGGGGCCTCCCCATAACATGTAGAAGCTCCACAAAAATTGGCTTTGCAAAATAAAATGTTTTGCATCATTTTCTTTCATAGGGTTTTGAATTTGGTAATTTGGTTTATTTCAATTGATTTTACTTTACAATTTTAAAATTAGTTTTAAAAATAGCATTGAAGAGGGAAAGTAGTAAGAATCAAAATGGGAGTGTTTACATTACAACTCCACTGACTTTGGTTTGAAATTAATTGAGTTTGTCACTTGAAGAATTTCATGTGACAACTTGTCACTTTTATTTTTCCTTCTTTATACTTTATTTTGTTTCTACTTTTTCTTCAAGTGTTCATTAGAGCAAGCAACACACAACAAGAACAAACAACTTAAGTAACAAGAAGCAATCAACACACAATAAACAACAAAAGTTTTTGTTGGCTCTCATTTTTGGAATATAATATTGATAATATTTTTGGGATGTTACAGAATATTTCCTTAATAGATTTTCTGAAACCAAAAACAGCAGAAAACAGGGAACTGACACTGTGGCATCTTGTTAATAGGTTAGTCCCAGAAAATGCATAAAAATGATATAAAGTGTAACCAAAACATGTAGCAATTGATATAATATCAGCATGGAACATCAAAAATTATAGATACGTTTGAGACGTATCAAGCATCCCCAAGCTTAGTTCCTGCTCGTCCTCGAGTAGGTAAACGATAAAAACAGATAATTTTTGAAGTGACATGCTACCAACACAATCTTTGATCAAATAACAATGTAATGGACATGATCTGAATGAAGTGATCCAAGCCAATGGTCTATAGTTTGCAAGCAAGTAAATAAAGAGTAAACATAAGTGATCACACAAGTGCAAACTTTCATGAATAATACTATAAAACATTTAGAGATATAATAGTCTAACATAATAGTTAGCTCACAGCAGCAATAATTCTCAACATGAAAGTGTTTGTATCAATACAAAGGAAGATAATAGCTTCAGCATTTGCTTCAACTTTCAACATGTATCATATAGATAATGTCAATGCAAATAATATGATCAACCAAACACAAAGTTATGTAAAAACTGTTATACTGGAGTTGACAATGATGTTTGCTTAAGTAGACAGAAAGAAGTGGGAAAACTGACTCAACATAAAAGTAAAAGAATGGCCCTTCGCAGAGGGAAGCAGGGATTAACATCATGTGCTAGAGCTGTAGTTCCCGAAGGCATATAGAGAGCATAAAATATTGTTTTGTAAGGTAATGGTGTATACAGGTGTCAACAAATCAAATAGCAGGTACTTGTCATCTTCCATGGCTAACTAACTTTTAGAGCGGTTCCGAGAGTTTTTAGGACTGCACTTGTAACAAGCACTTATTGGTGACACTCCTCCCAACCATTTACTTTCCACAAACCATGGCTAACCGAATCCTCGGGTGCCCACCAACATTCACCATGGAGGAGTGTCTATTTATTTATTTATAGGGTGGACTAACCAGCTCTTTAATGCAAAATAAAAGGTGGAGAAGCAGATGAAGCTGCCAATCCTTGTAAATTAATTAGCATGGAAGATGACAAATCTCACTACTACGTCCTTATGAGCTTTTCAAGTAGTGACACAAAAAGGAAATGTAACAGTTTTGAGTAGTTAGTAGATAGCACATGAAGAAATTTACTTGGAATGGTGAAAACACCACATAATAGGTAGGTATGGTGGACACAGGTGGCATGGATTTGGCTCAAGGTTTTGGATGTACAAGAAGCATTCCCTCTTAGTACAGAGTTTAGGCTAGCAAGGTTATTATAAGCAAACATCATTATCAACTGGAATAGCAAGAGTGTACATAAAACACAAGGTTTGACGAACCATAGACTCCCACTGTCTTCCTTGTTAACACATAGCCTTCATCCAAAAATTATCTAGACTACTATGGACTTCCAATCATGCAACAGATTATTATAGCAGAAAATCCTTATAGTAGTTCTTCATTAATAGCCATTACTTACATGATGCACAAGCTTAAACATTAATTACTTGACAGCTCAAAACAATTGGCAAGCATCAAATTACTCAAGACAACGATCTAAAAAGATTCATGTAAGCATTTTATACCACTACCACATGCATAGCATTTTTCTGGTCCAACCAAACACCAATCAACTTATTTGACAACTCTCCAAACAGATATAAGTGAAGCAAGAGAGTACTTTCTTCAAAAGAAACTGATAGCTCTAACAAGAGATACATGAAAAACTGAGAGCTAAAAGCAATCACAGCAACTAGACAGGAATACTCAACAAGTATAAGTGAAGCACAAGAGTATTCTAATGAAAAAGTGGAGCGTGTCTCTCTCCCAAACATGAATACTAGGATCCAACAAGTATAGCACAGCAAACAAAACAAAACAAACTGAAAACAAAAACACACTGACGCTCCAAGGAAGAGTACACTAGCATGAAGCAATAAAAATATAGCACCATTAGAGATGACCTGATAATTTGTAGATGAAGAAGGGGATGCCTTGGGCATCCCCAAGCTTAGATGCTTGAGTCTTCTTGAAATATGCTGGGGAGGTAAGCCTCCCCAAGCTTAAGCTCTTCACTCTTCTTGATCATGTAATATCATTCTCCTCTATCAACACTTGAAAACTTCCTTCACACCAAAACTTAACAGCTTTTCTCATTAGCAGGTTAGTGCACTAAAAGATAATACTTCAAAGTTCTAGCAAAGACAAACTCACAAGCCAACTATTTTAAACATTAGCCACTGTTACTAGGCTCAAGTGGGCACTTTTACACGAAAAGAAACCACTTAAAAACTTGTAAAAGAGAAATGCAAAATAAAAGACAGAATCTGTCAAACCAGAACAGTCTGTAATGACGAATTTTTTCGAGGCACTTACGATGCTCAGATGAAGAACTTTTGAAATAATGAAAGTTGCGTAACATCATCAGGAACATGCACAAAAAGTTTCAGCATTTTTCGATTTTTTCTGATTTTCTACTGAATTAAACGGTGACGAACAGCAATCTGTTCCAATGCAGTCCCGAAAATAAAAACCAACTTTGCATTAGTAACTCTCCTTGGCACAACAAAACAGCAAATAAAAGATACAAAGGAGTTGCTACAGAGGTAAACAAGCATCCTTGACACATGGATAATCTCCCAAAGTGCTTTCTTTTAATGCCTTTCAGCTAGGCTTTAAGATTTTAATGATGCTCGCATAAGAATAAGAGTTGAAAAACAAAAGAGCATCAAGAGGCAAATATCAAAATCATCTGAGTCTAACCCACTTCCTATGCAGAGGAATATTGTAGTAAAACAAATCATTGAAGCATAAAGCAGCTAGCATAGGAAGATGCAACAAATCCAACTTTAAAACTTCCAACACAAAGAGAGGTATTTTAGTGACATGAAAACTTTTAAAACCATCTTTCCCTCTCTCATAATAATTTTCAATAGCATCATAAACAAACTCAACAACATAACTATCACATAAAGCATGCTTTTTATGATCTACAAACACATAACTTTTATCAAGCAAGATAGTGGGATCAAAAATTTCAAACCCACTTTTAGACATATTGAAACAAGTTGATTGATCACTCTCAATAGTAGAATTAATAATATTATCAAGCAACATAGGACCATCATCTAGAGCTTTATCATAAACATTTTCTAAGCAAACACTCTCATTACCATGCATTTCGAAATTAGGAATAAAAAGAGGATTATCATAAGACTTATCAAAATAGCATGGATTTTCATAAACAACATTGGGGGAAATATTTTCAAGAAATGTTTGTCTACCTCAAATTTATCAAAAGAAGTTATTTAATAGTATCATTACCAACTTCCCCAAGCTTAATATTTTCCATAGCATTAGCAACAACCATGTTCAAAGAGTGTATACCAATATCATTGGTACTATCATGCAAATAAAGTTCCATAGGTTTTTTAATTTTCTCTTCAAACACATCATGTCCTAGCTCAAGATAAATTTCATAAAGGTTTCTCAAGTTGTTTTCAGCCATAGGACAAGTTTCAAGCAAAGTACCCATGAATAGCAAGCAAAGAACTAGACATAATAACAAACCGAAATAAACTAGATGCAGGAATTTAATTTTTTTGGATTTTTGATTTTTAACAGCAAGCAAAACAAAACTAAAACAAGACAAAAACAAAGTAAAGAGATTGGAACTGAGAGACTCCCCTTTCCAATAGCCTCCAAGTCCCCGGCAACGGCGCCAGAAAACAGCTTGATGGCTACGTGTTGGTGAACCCCAAGAGGAAGGTTATGATGTAGACAGCAGAAGTTTTCCCTTGAGAAATCTACCCAAGGTTATCAATCCAGTAGGACTTGACGATCTATCGGAAGGTTGTTGATGTTGACTCCCCCTGGCGCTAGGGAGCTTGCACCAACGTGGAATCTGCACAGACACAAACCAGAACTTTGCCCAACACGAAACAGAGAGGTTGTCAATCTCTCCGGTCTTGCAGAAACAAAGAGTTAAACGTATGGTGTGGAAAACAGCAGGAAACACAGCAAGTAACAGGAAACAGATGATTGCAGCAGGTTGTGTAAACAGTATGAGGAAATTGGACCAGGGTCCACAGTTCACTAGTGGTGTCTCTCTCAGAACAGATAACTAGCATGTTGGGTAAACAAATTACAGCTGGGCAATTGACAAATAGAGAGGGCATAACAATGCAATACATGCCAAGATGTCTACTATGAAATCTAGTTGGGCATTACAACAAAGTACATAGACCGTTATTCCAACCGCATCTATGCCTAAATAATCCACCTTCAAGGCAGCATCCGCATCCTATTCAGTATTAAGTTGCTAACAACAGATTATTGCATGAAGTAAAGTGCGTAATGTAATCAATACAAGTGCCCTTGGACACTGCACCAATGTTTTATCCCTAGTAGCAACAACACATCTATCATCTTAGACCTTTCTGTCACTGATCCAGATATCTAGAGACTGAACCCACTATCGAGCATAAATACCCCCTCTTGGAGTCACAAGCATCTACTTGGCCAAAGCATCTACTAGCAACGGAGAGCATGCAAGATCAAGAGCACATAGATAAACAACTTGAATAAACATGGTATCAATATTCATCGGATCCCAGCAAACACAACATCTAGCATTACAATAAGATGATCTTGATCATGTTAGGCAGCTCACAAGATCTAAACATGGAGGCACAAAGTAGAGAGACAACCATCTAGATACTGCTATGGACCCGTAGTCCAGGGGTGGACTACTCACGCATCACTCCGGAGGCAGTCATGGTGATGTAGAGCCCTCCGGTGATGATCTCCCCTCCGGCAGGGTGCCGGGAAGAGCTTCAGAACTCCTCCGATCTGAGATTGACGATGACGGCCACGACGGAACTTTTCGTGGAATATGATCGACCGTAATAGGGTTTTCGCGTCGCGGAGAATATATAGGCGAAGAGGCGGCGTCGGTGGCCGAGGGGGGCCACCACGCCATAGGGGGGCGCGGGCCCACCCTGGGCCGCGCCCTAGTGTGGCGTGGCCCCCTGGTGGGTCTGCTCCGACTCCCCTTTGGACTCCGTGATCTCCTCGTGATATTATTGACGATGTCTTTTGTTTCGTCCAATTCCGAGAATATTTCCTTAATAGATTTTCTGAAACCAAAAACAGCAGAAAACAGGGAACTGGCACTGTGGCATCTTGTTAATAGGTTAGTCCCAGAAAATGCATAAAAATGATATAAAGTGTAACCAAAACATGTAGCAATTGATATAATATCAGCATGGAACATCAAAAATTATAGATACGTTTGAGACGTATCATGTTCTTATTTTAATTTCATGTCAGGATACTTATTGCTATACTCTGAGTTATCTTAATTACTGAGGTGTTATGATTTAGTTCGCATCTTGGTGGAGTATAAGAGAGACTAATAACCAAAAGGTCTCTATGTTAGGACGTGATGCCCATATAATTATAACTTGTCATTAAACTGTTGTGTTGCAATCTCATATGTCAACTCTAGTGTTCCATTGTCTACCACTTTATTAAAGAGAGAGTGCATTTGTGAAACCATGAACACCGGTCCATTTTTAATCATAAGAAACACCTTTCCAACAACTTTTACCACTTTACCATTCTCTGCCATTATTAAATCCGAAAATACAAAAACACTTTTACATCTTGCATTTATTATAAAAAAAACACAAAAATATCATTTATCATTGCTACCACCATCCTTGCATATTTATTTACCACCATTGCATATTTATTTCTTGTTTGCATTGCATATTATCTTGATATCATTCTAACACCTTGTGCTTGACAACCACTAGGTGAGGTTGAGGACCAAAACATTTACTTTGTTTTGTAGGTAACCAAAAGAAGGATAGGAAGATAAATCTTCACTACTGATTCCCCGAGAGTTCGATATTAAACCCTCGAGTCACCCTCGTGGGGAAAACACGTCTTCCACTTACTACACACTCTGCACTTGGAGTCTCAACCTAACCCATTTACTTTTCACGCAGGTACCACGCGAAGGGGCTAGCAACTGTTTTCTGGCGCCATTGTGGGGTAACTACGTGAAGGGCCATCAGGCATCCTTTGATCATTGTCCAACAATGGCTCAAAGTGAATTTCGACTTCTACACCTCTTTGTGGTATGCCATTGCTTGGAGACCAATGTCCCCCACCCCTATGCCACTCACTGGCCGGGCCCTGACATGATCATGGGCGGCTTGAAACTTGCTACATTCGCCTTGGATATGTGACCACCTTTTGCTAAGAGAGGTGTCATTGTGATCACTCTCAATCTTGTAGGGCGACAACTTTCTTTGCTCATGAAAATGCTTCCCCACCCTCCTCCAAAATGTGGTCCCTTTTTGTTGGGCACCATTGATCACGCATTGGCCAATTGTCATCCAAGCCTCACAAAGAAGTTTGTCCTCCTTCTCCGTTTACGAGGCTGTCCTTTGGTTCTTCTTCTTGAGGGTGGCGGTGAGTCGGGTGAGCTCCTCGTTGAACTCCAATGGCTCTTCATCAATAGAAACCACCTCGGCTTGAGTCTCGTCCCCGGCCATCTCCTCAGCCTCGTCTTGGGTCTCGCCATCTTGATTGTCGTAGTCGCCTCCCCCGAAGATCATGTCCTCCATGACACTATCACTAGTAGGAAAAGGCTTATAGCCACCAGACTACCGCTGGAGGGCGGGTTTTGTAGCCCGCCACTGGTTCTGCACGTACCGCTGGCGGACGTCCACTATGCCCGCCAGCGGTAGTAGCAGGAATTTGCGAGGAGGTGGGGCAAACTACCGCTGGCGGACAGAATTCGTGCCCGCCAGCGGTACCAAACGTACCACTGGCGGACACTATATAGTGCCCGCCAGCGGTAGTTGCCTCGGCTGAGCCCAAAAACTAGCAAATTACCGCTGGCGGGCACGCTAAATCGTCCGCCAGCGGCAAGTGCAATACCGCTGGCGGGCACTCCACACCGTCCGCCAGGGGTAACTTGGCATGTAAATTCATATAACTAGGAAAATGATATTTATAAAAATAATCTGTAAATTTCCTTTGAAACTATTGCTTCCTATACCAAGACACACCTTTGTGTCAAAATATGAGCACTTTATCACAAACTATGCGTTGGGAATTGATATAACTTGGTTATTTGGTTCAAAACTTTATAGATGTTTATACATGATAGTGCTTTTTGTGAAGAATGTTTCTGAAACTTTTGTCAAAAATCAAGTTTATCATTTTACATATCAACTAAGTACACATAAAAGGACTTCATGCAAGAGGATATATCTTTTTGAGTGTTTTTTCACTCTATTTGTTTTTTTTACGAAAAACTGTCGATCAAAAACGGCCGCCACCGGGACTATTCACCGAAAGAGGTCAAATTCTCTAAAACTATTGATGTTTCTATGATATAACCACTGGTTGTGTACCTTAATTAAAATGATTATTTTAATAATTGGAGAGCAAACTATAAAACACTTGTAGTTCAAATTTGGATTAATTTCGGAAAATCAACATAATCATTTAACTAGGAAAAATTAGATAGAAATGAAGAAAAATCCTAATACTTGGTTGATTATCCATTGTTTAAATAGTACAAAACAAATATAAAACAATGTCTGCATTGTATAATAATTCAAAGCAGGGAACATTATTTTCCTCACTTTAACAAAAGCAGCATTGATCAAATATGCAAAAGTATCACGCATACATCTTTATTTAATCCTGTTACATAGCTGGAGTCCATTTTTATTTAACCCTAATACATCACGAATAATATCACTAACTTCTGCTAGGTCCTAAGCCGCGGGGTGCATCACGGTCGACGCTCAGCACCCAAAGAGCAGGAACCATCACAGGGTCAATACTCACATGAGAAGGAACCCTATGAAACATCTGCCATCTACTATCATACACCGCTGGCGTATCCAACATATGCATGTAGCGACGGACGTGCTCGTCCTCCTCCCTGATACGGCGACGTACCACCTCCTCGGGGGCCGGCTCCCTCTGCACCGAGTGTGGCCCACGCGACTTCCACCAGAGAAGATCCGGGTCGACGACGTCACCCGGATTCCTCACCACGCTACGCGTTCCGGAAGATACCACCTCCCAGTGCCAGCCCGGCGGAGCCCAGTCCCGGACATTGCCCCTATTGTCCAACAGGGACATCATCGACGTCGATCCCCGAGATCTGAAAAAATGAGTGGGGAATTTGATCAAACACCTAAGGTGCATGCAACCTAGGTAGGGGAGGTAGGGGAGGGAGAGGGCAGCACCTTGGCATGGGGACGGAGGGAGGTCCACGGCGGTGTGGAGGATAGTGCGGCGCCGGCGGAGGACACGACGGGCGCTGGGGCGGCGCCGGGCACGGAGGAGGGCGTCGAGCGGCGTGGACAAGGGCGGCGGCGGCGTGGAGTAGGGGCAGGCTCAGGTCTCCCTGGCCTGGCCTTATATAAGGAAAAATTAAAAGAAAAAAAACATAAACATAAAAAAAAAAACCTAGACCTTACCGCTGGCGGACGGCACACGCTGTCCGCCAGCGGTAACCCTCGCACGCGGGCCCACCACACCTTATCCCCACCCGCGCGCGGCCGCCCTTATCCACTCGCTCGCGCCCTCTCTCCCACCCGGCCACCCACCCGCCGCCGCCGCCCCCCACCGCTCTCTTTCTCCCACGCGCGCACACGCCCCCGCCCCCGCCCGGCCGGCCGCGGCCCCCCGCCCACGCCGCTGCCCCGCCGCCGTCCCCTCCCCTCCCCCGCGCCCGAGGTGCTGCCGCCATCGACGCCACCCCCACGCCGCCCCCCGATGCAGCCGCCACGCCGTCCGCCCCGACGCCGCCCCTCCCCCGCGCCCGAGGTGCTGCCGCCGTCGACGCCGCCCCCGACGCAGCCGCCACGCCGTCCGCCCCGACGCCGCCCCTCCCCCGCGCCCGAGGTGCTGCCACCGTCGCCTCCCCTCCCAATTTCTTTCTTAATTTCTCAATTTCTTGTCCAAGTTGCATCTATAAATTTAGAATTGTGTAGCAATTTTAGTGTAGCAAGAAATTTATATTGAATTGTGTAGCAATAAATTTCGTATAGAATTGTGTAGCAATTTTAGTGTGTAAGAAATTTATATTAGGTTAGTGTGTTAGAAATTGTAGGATAGAACTGTGTAGCAATTTTAGTGTGTAAGAAATTTATATTAGGTTAGTGTGTTAGAAATTGTAGGATAGAATTGTGTAGCAATTTTAGTCTGTAAGAAATTTATATTAGGTTAGTGTGTTAGTAATTGTCTTAGCTCTGTCGATGCTCTCTGTACTATTTATAGTTGTACAATTTGTCGATGAATTTATGGTGGTGGTTGTAATGAATTTGTGATATGAAATGTGTGCAGGTACCCCTAGAGACCCTTGAGATTGCCGGAATGTTGATTAACTTCCATTCCGGCAAATTCGGGTACTCATATGTCTTATTTTTAGCCAAAGTCATACCGAATTTGAAATATGACTTTATGTTAACGTCTTTTGATATGCCGATGATTAAACTGTTGTGACACCGTGTGATCCAGGGGTGGGGCTAGTGAGCCTTGTGATATGCACGAGTACACACATCTCGTGCATCCTACTTGGCTCGCTGGCTCCATCCCTGAAGTCTGTGTGTCACTTCTAAGTATGAGGCATGAATGCTTTTGAGTTTACCCTAGTTCATTTTTTTACAATGCCGATGATTAAAATGAGATGACACTATGTTATTCAGGAGTGGTGTAAGCGAAACTTGTAATATGCAAGAATATAGAGATTCTGCATCTTACTAGTTTCGCTTACTTCATCCCTGAATTTGTGTTCAATCTAGTATATGAGACATATTTTTTTAGAATGGCGCCGATGATTAAAATGGTGTATATATGAGCATGTTTTTTAGTTGGCCCTAATTTTTTTTTGTCTAATTCACATCTTTTTGCACCAAATTCAGGAACAATTTCTATACTTTACATCTTTCTATACTGTATGTACTTTACATCTTTCTATACTCAAATTTGTTGTGTAACATGCATTTTTATTTGCCACAGAGCATGCCGCCGCGCCGCCGCTCCATGAGGGGTTCATTGGCGTCCGTCACCGCCCATCTGGTCGGTGGTCCGCGGAGATCACCGTGAACGGCCAGCGTTGGTATATGGGGACTTTCGACACGGCGGAGCTCGCCGCGCGCGCGTTCGACGCGACAGCCTAGAGGTTTGGACAGCCGCGTTCTAAGCTCAACTTCCCTGACGTTAAGGACCGGGAGGAGGCTGAGTTCCTCGCGCCGTCGATGGAGATCGTCGACGTAGACGAGGCGCGGCGTAACCGCCGCCAGGGGATAGCTTGCCGCGCAGCCGAGATCGACGAGTGGCGGATGGACGCGCTGCGCCGCGACCGCCCCGATCTGGTGCAGGCGGAGCTGGACTTCTACGCCTTGAGGAACAAGAAGTGGCAGGCGAGCTCCGACGTCGCTGGACCCTCCAGTGCATCGCCGCCGTGCCAGAAGACCGGCGATGATTCGGATTCGAGCTTCTGGGATGATAGCTCGGACTCATCGTCCGACTTAAGTTCATGCTGGGGACCTTGAGTAGTTTTAGGTTAATTTCAAGTTAGCTTAAGTGATGAACTAACGCATGTTGTTTAGCTTATCGAAGTTTAGCTTAAGTTCATGTTGTTTTAGATTTGTAATGCATGTGTGATGAACTAATGTATCTGTGTATGACACTTTGATCATTTGTATGTGGTCGTCTATATTTCTGTTGTTTATTTGGCGCCTGTACTTGAATTTACTGTATTTATACTGGATATATTGCTGGAATACGATTTTCCAGAAAAAAATAATTCCCAGAAAATGTACCGCTGGCAGGCGTGGTGGATTACCGCTGGCGGACGCTTACCCGCCAGCGATGTGTCATATACCGCTGGCGAGCGCTAGGGATGCCCGCCAGAGGTAACCAGCCTTACCGTTGGCGGACGGCCGCCCGCCAGCGGTAATTATTACCACTGGCGTAATGATCGCTGGCGGGCGCCCGCCCGCCAGTGGTAGGCCTTTTCCTACTAGTGTATCGGTGTCAAAGTAGGCCGGGTTGGCTGGCGTCGTGGATGGAAACTCCTCAAAATCAAGTGCACGGGGTTGGGGCATCCTCCCCGAGGCCGACATCGACCGTTCCCTGGCCTTGCTCAAAATCGGGATGTCGCCGACACTCGGAGTGACGTGAGGTCAAGATGAGGCACCACCGGGACCGTCGGGACCGAAGAGATCTCCGGTGAAGTGTCCCGCGAATTGAGACACGACGGTGCGCTCGCGGGCTGGATGGCGGCCGGCGATGCCGTCAAGAGGAAGACCGTGGCGGCTTCCCTTTGGCGGACGAGACCGAGCTCGCCGCCGAGGCCACGACATCGGGGCTGAGGGCGGCGCCGGCAAGCGCATCGTCAAAGACCTCCCCCTTCACCAGAATCATAGCTCAATGGCGATTATGTCCGCGCTGGCGCGGGCCTGGATGGCGGCAACCCTTTCCGCCTCAGCCGCCGCCACCTTGGCAGCTTTCGCTTCGGCCACACGCTGCCTCGTCTTCTCCCTCCGGGCTGCCCTCTTGTCGGGAGCTGCTCCTTCTTCGGCTTCAAAATGGCGGTGGTGGCCGTCAGGTTGGGCAGGCCGTGGTCCTCCATCGGTGGCGGGGGTGAGGGCGGCGGCGGTCGTGAGAGGGTTTGAGGATTGGAAAGAGGTGGGAGGTAGGGGCTTTTGTGGCTGGCGATTGGGCCCGGGGCGGACAAGGGAGGACAAAGGGCGGACGGGAACGCTGTCCGTTTCGCCCCAAACATGGACCAGGTTTGGGGTGAAACGGACATGTCCGCCCTCGCCGTTCCAATTGCGGTGGGCCGTTGGAACCTACGTGTCCGTTCGGACAGAAACGGACACGGTCCGTCCATTTGCGAGGGTCATTGGAGGTGCCCTAACCTAAATTCTCCTTGTCCATTGTTAGTTGGCCCATCAAAAATGGCATTCGTTAGTTGGTGCAACAACAGTTATTGTACCGACTATGCAATATAATTTTGTTAGGCTACTAGGTTATTGAACAATTATTCTGGATTGTACGGTATGTCGATATATTTATGTGCGTACCTATCCGATTAGTTTTATGTTTGCCCTCCGTGTTTGTTCGAAATGAGTGATTTGATTCATCTGCCTCCGAATCCGCAACTGGTTATTATCCACTTCGCTGCGAATCCGATGAAAAAATGTGGCAAAAGATATGGTAACGGCAAACCTGCCCCGACATGTTTACATCCTAGTGTTGGTGCCAATAGGGCAAGAGCTCAGCTCCCGGCTAAGGCCATCTCCAAGGAGGCATTGTTATTCTATCCAGACTCTTCTTTCTAAAATATCGAATTATACATAAATTTAAACATAGGAAATTTTTAAGTAATTAAACATAGAGGGTATTCGTGGGTTTTTGTCATGTTCAAGTGCGCCTGTCCATAGCACGAGTGGGTTGAGTCGACATCCGCGTCGTATGGAGGTGGGCCGGTCGAAGAGGAGTGCGGTGGAGCGCCCGGCCATAGTCGGCCTTCACGTCGTTGGAGGTGCGCGGGCCGACGGAAAGCGCAATGGAGCGGCGGCTGTTTTGCATCTGCGGCGCGACCTAATCTACACGGCGGCGGCGATGACGGATAGAGACTAGAGAGGGGTGGCGGCGCGAGTGAGAAGTAGTGACAACGAATTTTGTGTGCGGGCCTGGGTGGATATGGACGGACGATGTGGGGGTAGGCGGGATAGAGACGGATGACCGCTAACAAGCGAGGCCCACGTCCGACATGGCAGGTATGTCCGGACGAGAAAAAAGAGAACCACTTTCAGACATATGAGAATCCCTGTTAGAGGCAGTTTTTTTGTCCGGACCTGAACGGCCCGACATGAAGGCGATCAGGGCCTCCATGGGGGATGGCCCGACTGAAATTCCAGCGGCTGCGGTCAGTGTGCTAGTGCTACCATGGCTTACTGTTACTTCCAGCAACTCACTTCGCATGGCAACTGCAGCCAGATGTGGTGTAAACGAATTCCTAACCTAAATGCTCCGGGTCCATCGTCAGTCGGCCCAGCACAAACAACATTCGTTAGTTGGTGTCGGTGGGCAGACCTAACCTATACCGGCTAACTGAAATACCAGAAGATGCAGCAGAGGTCCCTGGCGCACAGGGAATCCAGTGTGGTAATGCTGTCATGGCTCACTTTTACACACAAAAAATGCATCAACCTGCTGTGTCAAGCAACATTTCAGCAACTCAATTCCCACAGCAATACGCAGCCAACTGTCAGGTGAACAGAGAATGGCCACTGAAGCGATGCTAAACCAGGTTATTTAGCATGGCAGAACACATCAAAGGGTAGAGGATGGTAATACAGCCGGATAGCACAAGCGCGCAAACATGTTACCACAGTTAAGAACACGGAGTTCACCAGAATCGTTCTGAGTAAATACATACAGTAGTAAGTGCATTAGGCAAACACATGTGGTGGTTATTGAACAACAACTACACGAAGATCAGACACTTCGTCTAGTAACCATAGTTGGTCTTTTTCATCATCCTCGCAAACTCACCGAAATCTATCTCGCCATCACCTGTGACAAAGGACGGAACTGAAGTTAAATCACCTGATTCCCCTGAAGGATAAGGTTCAGATAAATGATGTCCTTTTCGAGTATTCAGCAAAGAGAGAGAAAAGGGCTAACCATTTTGATCTGCCTCCTGTACCATTTCTTGAATCTCTTGGAGAGTGAAGTTTTCACCCAGCTCTTTGGCGATACGCTGAATGTCAACATCGGAAATCTTCCCCTGCAAGAGTCGCACAATGTACTCAAGTTATTTTAACACTCTTACAAAGGGTAGTGAGTTTGAACATGGCAGCGTTATAGCATAAATATTGTGTTTGCTGCATACAGTGAACTCCACAAGGCATTATTAACAAAAAGATCAGATTATCATTCTGCACCAAGCCACCAAGAGATATCCAGTACTATGTCTAAGACAAAACCTGGGTCGTAGACTTAACACAGTTTTCTAAGGGACATTTAGATCGTCAATTTCTAGAAAAACATGTTGCTTTGAATGAAATTAAGTAGTGTATTATATTTTATCATCGATCTAGCAATATCAGTTTATTATTGTAGATATTCGTCTTTTTCCTGTAAATGAAAATTGTTTGACAGGCAATGATTCCAAAATGACCTACATTGTAAGTCTGAGGGAGTAGTTAATTTACCTATATACTAACTTGGTTAACTGATTACGCATCTAAAAGTAAAATAAATGGCAATCAATTAAGCACCTGAATGAAGAAAAAATGGCCAAATGTCTACCAATAGAAACTTGCTTATTTTTATCGTTTAATAAGAGGAAACTCGCCATTTGATAACTTGGAAAGATGCAGTCAACCACTTTAATATTCTAGATGATGCGGACAAGGAAGAAAGACTGAAGCTCTTACATTTTTATCTTGGTCGATAATACGGAATGCTTTTGTAAGCTCTTCTTTAGTATCCCTCTCCCCAATCTTGGCAGTCATCATGTGCTCAAACTCCTCATAATCGATTGATCCACTACCATCTTTGTCTACATCAGCAATCATCTGGTTGATTTGCTGCATTATCCAAAAGCAAGGTGTGTGTGTCAGTAGGAGGGACTTCCTTAATAGACTAACATGATGGATTCATCAATAGGAAAGGCGACATAAAGATATACTCGATAGGAAATGTTCAGGGTGAGGCAACATCATTAAGAATCGCACACCAGCTTAATTGTATGCTAATTCTAGGACAGTTCATACAGTACTGCATCATTTATTCAAGAAGAAAAAATGTAAGCATTCTATCATCAACAGTTATTTGATTAATTCTATGATCATAGGCGGAGCAAGACAACTACAAGATCTCCTGATGAAGTGGAGGAAATGCAAAACAAAAGAATTAGTGAAGCATGAACAATACCTCTTCTGTCATCTCAAATCCCAAGGCTCTACAAACGAAAGCAAGGAAGTCAGGTTCATGAATGCTCACACAAGAAAAGAAGAAGTGCTAAAATGACAATGGCTACGAAATTACTACCTCATGGCAACATTTAACTCTTTCGCGTCGATAATTCCTGAAATGCGAGCACGTATACAAATTCATCAGCTCAATGAAGCAATACGATGGAGAAAATAAGTGGACGGGCGAACAAGCAGATGATCCATTACCAGAGTTATCGGTGTCGAAAAGATCAAACGCTTCTTTTATCTCCTGCCTCTTCTGTGTCGTGAGGCCATGGGGGCGAGCTCTAGGCCTCTCCCTCCTGGTCTGCCCCTTCATAGCAGACTGCAGTACAAGCACAAATACCAGAAATTACCACAAGATGTTATTCAGCTGAAATTACCAGCAAAGGTTGTAGTAAACCGTTCCGGCAAACAACATAAGAGATGTCATGTGTAAACGTTGATGGGAAATTCAATTGCAAATCTAAAAAAAATCACTCCTTTGTACGACTACGCGAATTCAGCCTATGGTGCACGCCACGGGCGGGGATCAGGGGCTCGGTGGCAGCCCGAATTCGACGGCGACGGTGGGCAAGGACGGAGGGGATCTAGATGAGGGAGAGGAGAAGGGGACTTACCATGGCTAGGAAGGAAGGCCGAGTAGGGTGCGCCGCTGACGAAGAGGGTCGCCGCCCGCGTGGATCTGCCGGTGCCCGAGGGGAAGAGCGACGAGGGTGGTGGTGGCTGTGGAATCTGGTCGCGGAGGAGCAGCAGCAGGGACGCGTCGTGGGGCGTTTGGGAAAAGGCTGGGTCTTTCTAAACGGCTGGGTTCCGTCTCGCGTCCAACTCCGAACCTGTCCCGTTCCGGTTTCGCACTCCCTCCCGTCAGCAGCCTCGCGAGAGGGCGCATCAGCACCGCCGTCGGCCCGTCGCGCCGCCAACTCCAGGAACGCACTCGGCGCCGGCCGGCTGGCCGGAGAACGACGATCGCCGCGTGCAGGTAGCCTCCCCCATCCTCTCTTTCCTTGCATCTTCTTCCTCCTCCCTCCCGTCCCCTGTGCCCCTATTGCTTCTCCTTCTTTTTCAGATTTTTGTGATACATGATTATTGGTCTCTGCAATGTAGTACAATGGCTTTCCATGTCCCCCAAAAAATGCTTCTTTTTCAGTTTATAACTCTTTCCCTGTCTCCCAAAAATTGCTTCTTACCCTGGACCTCATACTTGCTTGTGAATTGTTAGCAAAACCAGTTGTTTAGACCTAGCTGTTAGAAACTGAAACTCTTGCTAGTTTGGTCCCTGTGGAAGAACGGCAAGAACACTGTATTTGCTTCGATCAGTTTTTTTTTACAACTCTTCTCCGGCTTTGGAGTATCATATACTCATCTATATGCAAATCGGTATATACTCTTTTAAAAATGAAGTGTGTGCTACAATTCTGCATGTAGTACATACTATGTGCCTTTTTTTATGATACTTCATCCAAAAAGATAACAGCGCATAGCCCTGAGTTTCAATGAAGTATATCTACTGCTTTGTGAGTTCAATGAAGTATATACTGCTCATCAGTAAACAAAGTGTATATGATTAGATGACGAAATATACTCTATATTTTTAATGTTATTATGTTTGAAAAATAATAATATATAAACATTCGAATAAACACATACTATTTTTAATACATGTAGACAAGTTTATATTGTCCAAATTCAACAAAACATCCAGTTCCATGGTTTGTACATCCAAACAGGAATTGGAATCGGGTGCTACTCTTTGATTCCAACAGCAAATACCAAGCACACCCAAACAACATAATTTGAATTGGAGGCCATTTCCTTTCCAACTTGGATTTGGTATTTTCAGTCAATTCAATTCCGAGCCAGTTTTTTTTACATCCAAACACAGCATACATGATTATTGTATATTAAATTTGTGATGAATTGCCTGCATATAGAACATGGTTTTGAGTTATGCTTGTAGGAAGAAAAAATGATTGCTATATGTAAATCTGGAATTGCGATGTTATATTCTGCAGCATATTGCACACAAACTGGTATATCTATAGATCCTGGTTGCTAACCATCTGGCTGGCTTTGCAGTCAGTCATGGAGGGGCAACCCATGGTGAGCTACTCGGCAGGGTCGATGAACTCCCTTCTCCACAAGCTCACAAACTGGAGATCGTCTCCCCTGAAATTGAAGGGTTAAAGCAAGATCTGGTGAATCTTGACAAGAATTTCTTCCGCAAGGTTGCCGGGAGACAGGAGATGAATTCACAAGTCGAAGTGTGGATGAACCATGTGAGGGAGCTGGTCTTCGACATCGAAGACTGTGTCGATCAGAGGCCGAACATGGGGGGTCATGAATCGGGGATAGAGGAAGAAGTGCCACAATTCAAGGCCGGATCGAGCTTCTGATTGAGCTCTGTGAAATGTACAATTTTGTTATTGGAGTGCCCACTGATCATCTCCACGATCTTGCTGTCCTACCCAGCCAAGGCACAATTGATTCTCGTATACTTTTCGGGGAAAAAACTGTCCAAGTTGGAGAGAAAAAGGCAACTGATGAGCTTGTCAAGCATCTGACAGGCAAGAATGAGAAGATGCTAAGGGTGGTATCCATCGTCGGAATGGAAGGCATTGGTAAGACCACCCTCGCCAAGGAGGTTTATGCAAAGCTTCAACTTGAGGGGCAGTTCGATTGCTGGGCTTCTGTCTCTGTTGGAAAGAGACCATCCATGAGGAACACTCTAATGGAAATACTTCGTCAAGTAAAGCTCTCAGAGAAAGAAAGGGTAAAGCCCAAGCCTAATCCTATGTATGCAAGGGGAGCAGCCAAGGATCTGCATATGCTCGCCAGCGAGCTCTGGGAGTACCTCGGCGTGAAGAGGTACTTTGCAATTTAATCACCTCTTCATTTCGTTGTCTGTAAATGTATTAAGTTGTATATTAGGTTTCGTGATTTCAGTGTGTTTTGTTTGATAGAAAACTGAAATTTTGGAAAATGAATCATATGTACCCAGTCTAGAATACATGCACTAGTAATTTGCTAGGAACGTGTGGACGGATAATTTGATAGGAACGTGTGGTAAAAACTAAAATCCCATCCCTGTTGACTCCTGATGTGCCACATGTGGCTTGGTCGCCGTCCATGTCCTATAGTAACACTACTATTTGCTTTTCCATCTCTGCTGGCATCGAACAATGGCATGGGCCCACTTGAAAAAAGTGAATTTGGAGACAGCCTGGATCATGTATACTCATCATCTTAAAAAAACATATGTACTCATCGAATTTCATTTAGTGTTGAATTTCATTTGGGTAAGAGAACCAGTTGCTGGTTGGTTGGATGATTTGGTGTGCTTGTACCTCATCCCATTTTAATATTCTGGTAGCGGAATGCACTAGAAATAATACGCAGTTACAAAAATCAATTTCGCCTAGAAATGTCACAGATATCATTAAACAGAACCAAAACTGATTTGCTGTACATATAACTATTATAATTTTTTTTTTTTTTTGAACGAGAGGAGTACAGAACCTGCTTACACACAGAGGATACAAACAGAAAGAGCAGAAGCAGATTCGTACAAAAGGAGCTCAGCACAAAGAACTACAACAGCGAACTGCTGAACCACCCAAGCTCTTCTACGCCGACGATCACCGGAGAAGAAGAGCACAAACCTCAAACCGCCTGAAGAAGGTCGACCTCCAACGTTGAAGAAGACCGCATGATCCACTCGCCGCAAGCGACGAGATCTTGCCGATTAACGAGCACGGCCAAGCCGCCCCAACTACCAGCTCCAACCGCCGGGGTGGCCAAGCCGTGCCCGAACCACCGCCGCAGCACCCACCTTCCCAGCTCCCGTGCCGAGCACCAAGCCTCCCCGCTCCGGAACTCCACCTTCAGAAGACTCCTCCCCTCGCCTCCACGGCCGGCCGGAGAAGCCACGAAGAAACGGAACGCCGGAGCCACCAGAAGCAAGCACGCCGCCCCTGCAACTCCACCCCCTGCCACCACGGCCAGCCAGGGAAGCCAGAGGCACACGCTAGCAGAACCTGCTCCAGCACCACCCCCAGAACTCCACGATGCGGCCCGGAGCCCACCACACCGCCGCAGAGCCGGAGACAGGGGACAAAAAGCCAAGGCGAGGTCGTCACCTCCGCCGCCACGACCACGCCCAAGGCACCAAAAGCCGCCAGATCCGGAGATCGGCGAGCACCCACCGCCAGACGCCCACCGACGACGCCACCGAGGACCTCGCCGGGAAGGGGACGGGACGTCTGCACCAGCTCCTATCGGCGTCGATTTCCCCCCAAAATCGCCACCGAGGAGACCAACACCAACCCTATCTACACGCCGGGAGACCGAGGACGCGACCCCCACCACCCCCCGCCGCCGCAGCGACGAGAGGCGGTGAGGATCCGCTCCGGCTCCGGCGGAAGGAAGGGGAAGACTCTGCTCGCCCTGGTCGCCTCTCTGAGCTACAGTAGAGAGAGAGGGGAAAGTGTCGGCAGCCTTTTTCTAGTTTTTTAACTATTATAATTTTTTTATTTTCTTATAAACGTGATATAATACTTTGCAACTTTAATTTGACAGGTACTTCATCTTAGTGGATGGCCTATGGAGTATACGGGCTTGGCAACATATCAATTGTGCTTTGCCAGACAGGAATCGTGGAAGCAGGGTATTGACAACAACTAGCATGAGCGCTGTTGCTAAATTTTGTTCTGTATTCCCCACTGATATTTATCATATGGAGGCACTTGACGAGAAGATGTCTACAAGCTTATATCTTAAAACAATTGGACAGAGAGAACGGGTGGCAGATTGTGATGAAGCTACCAAAAATATGTTAAAAATGTGTGATGGCCTGCCATTGGCCATAACAGTTACAGCCGGCTTATTAGCAACGGAATCAGAAAAAGTGCTAGAGCCAAAGATCCTGCGGAAAACTGTACTTTCATCAGTCGCACAAAATTCGAGATCGGAAGGGATGATGAAGATTCTGCAGATGAGCTACACTGCTCTGTCTCTGCCTTTGCAGTCTTGTTTCCTGTACTTGAGTGTTTTTCGAGAAAATTATACCATAAAAAAAGATCGTCTGGTACGTCTTTGGATAGCTGAAGGGTATATCCCTAGAGAAGATAAAGAAAGAATAGGTGAAGAAGAAAGGGTCGAAGAAACAACAGGACGTGAAGAAGGAACAACAAGAGGTGAAGAAAGCTTGTGGGAAACAGGGGAGAGGTACTTCAACGAGCTTATCATGAGAAGACTGATTCAGCCGGTGTTCAACTTCAACGATGACCAGGCAGTGGGTTGCACCGTTCACAGTGCAATCCTTGATTTCGTCAAATCCTTGTCGACCAAAGGCAACTTTGTTACCGTCGGTGCTGCTGAGTTGAGAACATATTTTTTTTGCGGGAAAACAAGATATATTAGAACAAGGATCTTTGCAGATCAGCCCAGAACAAAGAAGATATTACAAACAAGTCCTGCTGGACCACGAACGGCAATGGCGGAAACAGAACATGCCGCCGGCGCGCCGCCGCCGCACTCCTCTTCTTGACTTGGATCAGGAGAGCCCCCAGGCGGACGGGAAGTCGACGATCCTCGAACTTCGAAAAGCCTCCATCCTGCAACGCCATCGTCGCCGTCTTGCACCAACACATCGTTGCCTTCGATTGATTGCATAACCGGAGCTGCCGCACCTCGGCCTCCGGCGCGGGGGAGCCCCGCCCAGTAGATCCGAAGACCCACAAGCAGGGACAGGACAAGCGGTGGACGGAGAAGCTCACCTGAGCTCCACCGACGAAGAAGGCGACCGCCGACCTGCAAAGCACCACCGACCGCGCCGCCATCTCCTCTGCGCCGCCGGCTGAGCACCTACATAGCTCTACACTATATACACGGCGGGATCCAGTGTTCCCCCACCCTCCCGTCGCCGGAGCGACCGCCGGAGGGCGAGGGAACCGCAGGAGTCGCCGCCGGCGAGGTGAGCACGCGGGTGGATTCAGAAAATCGCCTCTCGCACTGTAGCGGGGAGAGGTCGGGTCCAAGTTCGAGTTGAGAACATATTTGCCTCGGCGGTTCTCGCTGGACTGCTACGACGACCAAGACAAAGATGGAAATGGCACCTTGGCCGCACTACACCTATATAGAGTGCGATCCATCACTGTTTTGGGGGATATTGAAGGGATGGATGGTCGTTCAGCCCTCACTGTCACTGAGTCTGGGAAAATTGAAGGAGGGCCTATCCTTCCACGCTTCAAACTTATACGAGTTCTTGATCTTCAAGGCACTGTCAGTGTGGGAAGCCACCATCTAGAAGGCATTGGAGGGTTGGTTCTTCTGAAATACCTGGGAGTTGCAGAGACTAATATTGATAAGTTACCAAAAGAAATTGGAGAGCTAGAGCAGTTGGAGACCCTAGATTTGAGGCACACAAAGTTGAGCAGTTTGCCTGAGTCTATTGTTAAACTGAAAAGGTTAGCACACCTGCTAATTGATTATACTGTCAAACTTCCCCGTGGAATCCAAAACATGCAGGGATTAGAAGAAATATCAACAATTGGTGTTGACAGTGAGAGCTCAGTGGTAGAGCTCGTGAGGAATTTGGAGCGTCTGAGGGTACTGGGCGTAAGATTGGTTCGAGGCATGTCTTATGGGGAGCTTGTACACAAGGTGGGGTTTGCAAGTTCTACGAAGCTTACTTCCCTATCTCTTTATTGCCCTTATGAATATTTGCTTACCTACCCGTATGGTACACCACCTGATCAGCTCCGAAGATTTGAGCTGAAAATCTCTGCTTCAATTCTGACAGAAGAGTTACTCCTCATGCCCCCGCCTGTCAGCGTTACCCACCTAGACATTGGAATTGTTGAATTAGACCAACGAGTTGACCGTCAGTTGGGGGAATTGCCAAATCTGGTCCTTCTCAAGTTAGTATCTACAGGTATCAACTCACAGTCTGAGGACAGAAAAGTAGGGACGTTGTCGGAGTGGATCGTGGCTTCAATTGTCTTAAGGTGTTGTCGTTCACATGCGGTTCTGGTGGGACGAAGCTGCAGTTCAGTTCAAGTGCCATGAAGGAGCTCCAAAGGCTTTCTCTCGAATTCAGTGCACGGGAAACACTGTCTCTCTATGGAGATTTCTGGTTCGGCATCGAGCATCTCTCTTCTCTCACACGAGTCCATGTCACCATTGACTGCAAATCAGCTGCAGCTTGGGAGGTGAAGAATGCGGAGCATGCAATCAGAGCACAACTGGGTAAGCTCTGCATCAGAGACCCCACGATAGAATTCACCAGAACACATCTAATGACACAAAGCAAAGGCGACAAAAGTACTGCGTAGTACACCGGAAAGTGTCTTTTGACTTTCCAGTGATCTCTCCATTTTTTTACAAAAGTAAACGTATATTTACGAATTTCAAAAAAATCTTGAAATTGTTTTGGAGGTACCCAATGATGTTTCAAATCTCTACTATATAATATGGCTTCAGGTGATGGTTGATACGTTTTTAAATTTCCAATATTACCCCTGCCTTAAATCAAATTTACAGTCGTGCCACTGCGAAGTGAAAATAACGATTGGCATCGTTCCCATCGCACATGGCCCGCTTCCCTTTCCCTACCTCGAGCTCGCCGGCGCCGCCCGCTCGCCTCCCCTGCCTCCTCCAGCTCTCCAACCACGCCCCTTCCCTTGCATCGAGCTTGTCGACGCCGCCATATACTTCCCTGCATCAAGCCCGCCGGTGCCGGGCCGCTGCTACCCTGCCTTGTGCTCAACCGGCCGCCTCTCCCATCTCGCATACGGCCACCGATCCAAGCTCCCGTCGGCCACGCAGCCCCTCAGAACCACCAACCTCTTCATCGTCAGGGCACAAAAGCATCCGATTTCAGTTTTATTTCCCTCTCCCGTGCTCACGTGCAGCCCTTACACTCCACTGTTCACGTGCAGCTCCTACAAGCCAAGGTAGATTAGGAGAAGGTAAGCTTAATTTGAGTGGCTCAAGGAGGGAGCGGACGCGCTGCTCGCCGTGGCCGTGGAGCTGGACGCCCTGCTCACCGTGCCCGAGCGGCCGAGCCAGAGGAGGCGGTCTGGAGGAGGGAAGGGAGGGCAGCCAGCAGACAGCAACTTCGGATTTGGGGGGGGGGGGGGGGCGCCGCGCCGGATTTGGGGGACGTTTCTGTAACGGCGCCCAAGGATGGCGGCATGCTTTCCCGCGGCACCTATGGGCTTGGAGACCCAGCCCAAAGGGTGGTGCTGATCCACCCGTTGACCAGTAGCCCTGCTCGCCGCTCCATCAACTGGATTCCCGAAGCGGAGCATTCTTCTGACTGCTGCACCAGATAAGGTGAGGCGGCGGCATCACCGCATCAGGCCTGGACTTGTAACTCATTTCTTAGCAGCAAAATGTACCAGCACTAGCTCTCGTGCTGCTAGAAAAACTTGGAGACGCTACAAGGATCTCATTGCCTACAATTAGGATTCCATATGAAATAAACTTCACAAACAATAGGTTCCTTAGGAAAAATTTCTTCCATGAATTTTGGTGAAATTCACTTGCATGATTTGGTGATGAAGCACTTTAGAACGTGCATATCAACAGATAGTTGCATTTGAACATTGTGGGCCAACATGATCTCAACTAAACAGAATAGTTTATTTTTTGTCTTTGTTGTTCAGTCCAATTTAACCTCCCTGAACTTGAAACTCTGAAGCCGGAGAGAGCAGCTTTAGAATTTCTTTGCAGGCTATTACAAGTGGTTCAGATGATTAAAGTGGAGGCCTCCACAATGGATGTCCATTACCGCAGCTGCTTTCGATTGTGTTGTGTTGCTTGGGTATTCTTTCTGGAGCTTTGTTGATGATAGTTTATATTGTTAGGGAAAGGTTCAGAGAAAATTCCAAGTTTAGATTGGGGATAGGATAATATATGAACGCCTATTAATTTGCTACATACCCGTTGCAGCGCACGGGGCATTTTGCTAGTAAAAGTATTATGGGCTACACAAAAATAAAAAAATCTAATAAAAATTAGAGACTGAATAGGATTTCTAATCCTACTTTAGGTTCATTTGGTGCAAATATACATGCACACGTGCTAGCTAGGTTTTGGTTCACGTCGCCTGCCCATCGCATATTAGCTAGGTTCACAACAAATTAGGTTTACCTCTTGCGCGGTGTGGGTGAACTTTGGGGAAATTACATAGGCAAATAAAGTTTGATTAAGTTGCTTAGCAAGTTAGCTTTACAAGTTGCCTCGCCGTATCGGGCGGTGAAAAGAAAAAGTCATCGGGTATGTTTTGAAACTGAGGCAAAAACTTTCCTTTTACATTGACTAGTAAACATACCCGTGCGTTGCAATGGGAAAGGAAAATTTTGTGCTTATATATGCTGATATGAGTGCTTGGCTAATGTGTATAACTCTTAATATATAAAAATATTCTCTACATGGTTGTTACTGGAGTCTTGATGCCTATCTAGAGCTCATGGCGGGTGAGCACTGAGTACACGTATTGTTAGCCTGAACATTCCACTGATGAGAATTATCCTTTCGGTCCATGACCTTTGCACGAGGATGACCTAGGCCCTGCATCCAGCAATCCGCATCCGCTTCCGTTGAGCCATCACGGCCATCGGTGCCCTCTTCTCTTGCATTGAGGCAGCTCACTTGCTGTACTTCTGCCTTCCTGGATGCAACGCCTGAAAACAAAGTGATGTAAAGAAGTTAGACCAACTACTCTACAAAAAAAAAGTTTGGCCAACTACATTAGAAAGAAGATGAACGATATTTCTACTGAACAGCAGTATAACGCGTACACTTAAAAGACTAATACAAACCTCTCTCTCGCTTGATCATGCATCGTGTCGTCAGCAGACTTCAGTCTCTTGTTGTAACGACGTCTTCTTGATTCTCCACTCCTTTTGTAATCATCGTTGATGAAATTCTGATCTGAACCCTCTGAGGAAACGCACGAGTGGTTCTCTTGTAAGAACCTCGAAAAATGACTAATTTCAAGTGCTCGAAATCTAGTACTCCTAGTACCGAACAAATATCTTGACTGTCCACACAAATATCTTCAACGTACCTGCAGTCCTAGAAGGGGAATGCTTGCGCTCGCCAAAACGGCTTCTAGAAGATTGCCCAGGGCTCGTCGCACTTGATTCCTCTACCGTCTCAGTGTCAGTGGTTGATGCATCATCGTCCGTGGAATGAACTTTTCCATCTTCCTCATGCTCACAGCGGCAAGGTGGTCTGACCTGTTTAACCGTTCTGCAGGACTTTGCTCTGTCAACCTTGGACGATTGCTTGGGTCTAGAAGGTCGTCGTGGGGAGAGACCGAAGAGCCCTTGAAGCTGATTTCGCCGTCGTGTAACTGGTTCACGAAGGATTCTTGCAGTAAGCTAAGGTAGAGCGTGTGCTTCTGATCCGTCCATCCAGCCGAAGAGCATACCGCCAGAAAGTCCTGCCATAGGAAAGAAAGAACTTCAGGAATCATGATTCGGAGATCAAACCATCTAAAACACTGGTGGGCTAGCATCTAGACATGCTTCGCTGAGGAACCACAAAGCAGGCATGCTGGATCTTCTGGGAAGAAGAAGAAGAAGAAGAAGAAGAAGAAGAAGAGAGCCTTTACCGGCAAGCGCGCGAGCTCCCGCGGATCAGCGTGCGCCTTCGCCTCCATCATCTGCTAGCCTTGCCTGCTTCGACTCGAGTCGACTAGCGCGTGGTTCGACGGACCGAGTGAGATCTTTTATCCTCGGTGGCGTCGCTTTTCCACGTGGTAAAATATCTGGAACCTGTCGTGCCGCAGGTGGGTGGAAGACTCTAGCCGCACCGCCTACCGCGTGGCCTCTTTGCTCTGATTCGGGTTGTTCGACGGTATGGCTGGTTGCTAAGATATTTTCCAGACACCAAAACCGTGCAGTGCAGTTCTTTATGTGGTAGAGGCACGATATTTTCTGGTCGATAATAATAAGGTTTGGGTTTGCGATCACTTGCTTTGTTTCCGTGATTATCTTATGAGACGATAGACTGCTATATATCCATGATTTTATCCTAGTCATCCACCGTTTTTCAGCTGTCGCGTTCGCCAGTGAGTTCAGTGGCCGCTATCATTTTCAGTTTGCAGAATTAAGCTGCTTTCAACAAAAAAGAAGAGCAGCAGGAAGCTATGTCGGGTCAAAAACGAGATGATCGGGGAAGATGGATAAGACCACGCATCCCAGATATTTTCCACAGGCGCGGGCGGCGGGGTATTACGAAAAATATCTATGCGTGTTGCCGCGGCGGCGCTGACGAGGCCGTGACGACGGACGATCGCGATAGGTAGCACAACCAGGGGTGCGATGTGACCATGACAGTCTCTCTCCAAGCCAATGCAACTAGAATGCGGAACAATGTACTGTGACATTTCAGAAGACATGGAGTCGGCCTCAGCCGCCTCTCACTTTGCCTAGAAAATCTAGTATTTCAAATACTAAAATAATTATTCAATCTTCATATATCAGTACAAATTTTCTTGTAATATACCATGTGTTTTCGCTTACGTGTTCACATAAAAAGAGCATACGAAAATACTGGTTAAAATCAGTTTGACAAGTATATTGGTTTTAATAACATCTTATATTATGGGACGGAGGGAGTAGTATACATGGGACCATACATAAATACAAGAGGAAAATGTGAGACTGGGCAGAATAACTTATTCAGGGGCGAAAAAATAGCCACCTGTGCATTGGAACATTGATACATGATGGTGCAACACCGAACTGAATTCCAGTACCCCCAGCAAGAATTTTTTCAGTTGTCAAATAATTTCATTCCTAGTTGAGGAGCGGAGAACCATCTTCCAGGGGAGCAGCTAGCACAAAAGCTCAAATGCTATCCCCCTCACTCGGTCATTTGTGACGCCGCAAGCTCTTCCATCCTCTGGCGCATTTTGTACTGCAGCATGGGTGGAGCACGATCCAAAGGAGTTTCCCCTGCTCAAAATGTTTATGGGAACGTCATCAACTCTATCACCACTGTCAACTGAGCAAAGCAGTATTGATGATTAAAGTGTAGTTTTGAACAAGTAATCTACAACAATCATTCCTCTTAAAGGTTAAGTGCTGATGCGCATATTTTTGTTTATCTTCTTCTAGAAGCCAAAAACTAAAACACTGGATATGCTATTAACCAAGTTCTTTCCATCTAACTTTACAGGGTTGTTTGGAAAAGCCCGTAGAGATAGGCTTTTCTTCTGCCACAACTTATAGAACTTGAGAGAATATAAAAGCATATCAAAAATCAAAGCCACCAAGGAGGCTTGCAATTCAAGTAACTTCTTCCTTTTGTCCATGCTAGGTCCTATTTTGCTTTAAACTGCACGTATATGAGTATAAAGAGCATTCGGCAGTATCAACATAAACTGAGTGGAATGGTAGATCAGATATGGATATCTTGAATGAATGAAAGGAACTTTTGTGCTTAATGAAGTTTTTATCAACTTATAAGAAACACATCAATATACAGTAGTTGAGCAATATATGCAATCCATTCCATCACAACACGGGCTCAGACAGTGAAAAACAACCAACCTTGACCATTTTTGCGTTGAATATTTGCTCCACTATCCATGAGAATAAGAGCAATGTCAGTCTGGTTAAATAGTGCAGCCTGCAATTATCCATAGACAGATGTTCAATACATGGAGATTTGCTCATTGCTATTTGATATGTATATGTGCCGGCCAAACACAACAATCTTCTGTAGCTCAACAAAGGATATGCATCACTGATCTATTTACAAATGAACAGGATAAGTAATCATGTCGGCGTGCAAAATAGTTCTTAAATTGTAGGTGAAAATATAGCATCTACATCAGGCACATACAAAAGCGACAATCCAGGGAAGACAAACGGATCTGGGCATGTGTACTGTATCTTTGGATATTTCATTGATTAGCACATATGCCATTTCAGAATTAATGCACATAATTATCATCGTGATGCATGGGAACATTGTAAATGCTGTTACTCTTGTATGACCGCACATTTATAAGCAAATATAAGTTGACCAGAGGGAGTTATTAGAATACCACATACCAAATGTAGCAAAGTAAATCCTTGCTTGTCGCAGTAGTTAGAATCCACTCCCTGACCAATGATAATTGTAAGAATCAAGTAAACAAAGATAAAACGAGACAAAAGATATAAATGGTACCTGGCTAAGAAGTTTCTTCACAGCTATAATATCCCCACTTTTAATCGCTTCTCTCAATCCCTAAAAAATGTAAAGACTGGATTTTAACAGAAAAACTCGTACATAGCCAGGCCAGAAATATTGCATGAACCTGATGGGTTGAATAGAAATAAAAAAGGAGAATTATTGAGTTGTTTCTCAGCTTACCTCTCCAGTCACTTCATAGTCAGACGGAGTCTTATCATTGCTATCGTTGCTCATCAGGCCAAGATTTAAGAATGAGCTGGAACAACAATGAGGAACACAAAGAGATGAGAACATAAGGTACAGGTCAAACATTTTTGCCTAATGCACATGTGCAACCTTTCTACTACACATGTTTAGAAAGTTGTGGCAGCAAAATAGTGACCAACTTGCCGAACGAAAGTTCACACATAAAATCTTCCTATTACAAACATGTAAAAATTGTGGAGTAAGATAATGACCAAAATATGCTATATCTTGCCAAGCAAAGTTAATCACATAGCACGAAAGCACACTATGAAGATTAGTAGAGAGGAATATGAAAAATAAGTTAAGGGTTCGATTTAACAATGTGAAGTCTAACAAACCTTGAATTGCTGCTGGAAGTGGCTGAAGCCTTCTTCGTGCTTGATTCAGCTGACTGTTGGCTGCTAGAAGGTTTTTTTGGCTTTGGGTTTGATTGTGCAGCTGAGGAAGTGGTGATGAAATTCTGCTGCACAGGATAATTAGGTTGGTACGGTCCTACCACAAACGATTAAACGGATCAGATTGTCGTCTACCTTTACAGGTGCAGGTTCTGGTTTCGGTGCCTCGCATATGCACAAAGGCATCCCACATTTGCACTCGATAACAGGAGCTGCACTTTGAGCTGCCGAATTTTTCGTGGGCGATGAAGCATCATCGTCATCCAAATTTAGCCCTGAAAAGGAGTCCGCGGCCCTCGAAACGCTCCCAGTAGAACTCTCGTTACCGACACCCCCATGTCTGCAACACCACACAGGGCAATATGAATGGCATAGCCAAGAAAGCTGCCTATTTACAAACCGAACGTAAGTGACTGCACAATCAGATTCCAGCAACCGGGATGGCTACCTGGAGGAGGATTTGTTGAAGCACTCGTAGCATACTCTGGCGTCCGTGTATATCCCGTACTGAGGCAGGGCCTGCAACCAGTCGAAGCAAAGAGATTAACCAAAGCTTGCAGCCCCAACTCAGGCACTTGGCACTTCCATAGCTAGACCAAAGGTATTTCTGACACAAATTTCTGAATATATTACCATGTGGTACGAAGAATGCTCGTGGCAGAGCGTCCTCCCGCAGCTGCGGCAGTGATGCTGCGAGAGCGTAAAATTCGTCAGAAAATCAGACTATCAGAGACGTGGTGTTCCCGCTGCCGCCAACCAATCTACAGTTCGATCCGCAGCAGCCAAAACAAAGAAGTGTGTGCACGGATATGAGAGGGAGTGGATTCCTACGCGGCGGCGGAAGGTGGAGAAGGTGCAGCCGCAGACGTCGCAGTGGGCGGACTCCTGGAACGGCGGCGGCGTCTCCATGGCCTCCTCCGGCGGCACTGGCGGTGAACCTGAGACCCGATTGATCGATCCGACGGTCTCTCCGGCGGCACTGGCGGCGCTTCGCCTCGCCGATCTGAGCCGGTGAGGTGGTGAATTTGGGAGTCGCCGACGACGAGGAGAGGATTATTGCTCGATTCCAGATGCGCGGGTACGGTACGGGAACACAGTGTCGATGCCTCGCTGGGAGGTTCCGGATCGTCGATTGATGGCCTATGTACGGCCAAGATGCACCTGCCGACCTGCCGTGTTCTCCTCTGACTAGAAAACAAGCAGAAAAAGTGTTTTCGTCAACAGGGGACTAACTTCAGCTCTTAGCACATTCAGAACATGAACGGATATTTAATATCTGACAAGATGATACCCCTCCGATCCGATATAAATGTCGCCAGAAAACAACTAGTCACACACAAATCAACAGTACAAGTTTTGTGGATCTTTTCAAATGTTCACGAAGGATGGCACCTAATCCGCTTCATCGGTCTATAAGATGCAATTTGAAGGCCTCACTGCCACCGATACAAATAAGATCATTTGGAAGACTTGGGCCCCTCCTAAATGCAAGATCTTTGTTTGGCTTGTCATGCAAAATAGAATTTGGACTTCGGACCGCCTTCAACGGCAAGGATGGCAAAATTGTGGAAATTACCCTCTTTGCAATCAAACACAAGAGATGGCGGCTCACCTCCTATACCAATACCGGTTCTCCAAAAGAATGTGGGCTTCTATATTACCTTGGTGCGGTTTTCATGCGCAATGGACCAACGTGCCTAATGTCAACTCTTGGTGGTCGAACCTTGTCCAAAATAGAGATAGACCGCGCAAAGCTATGACCTCCTTGCTCAAGCTTGTTACTTGGGAGATTTGGAAAGAGCGCAACACGAGAATTTTTCGACACCATGCCACGCCATCAAATGTCATCATCGACAAAATTAAGGAAGAGGCCAAACTTTGGAAAGTGGTCGATGCGTCCTCTTTGGGCAATGTAATTTTGGGAGAGTAGGCTACTCGAAAGTCCTAGGGCGTGTCCTAGGCACTAAAACAAAACATCTAAAACCTTCCCCTTATTTAATGAAAATGGCAAGTCTTTTGCCTTGTTTAAAAAAATTGATTCACTAAAAAAAAAATTATTCCTTTTGTTTAGAATCCTTTCCCAAATTTCGGCAGCTTCTTTATGAACAAATCAATGGACCGATCGTGAGAGAAGAGTGGCCAAATCTTAGCAGCTCCGAAGGTTGAAATGCATAGGAAACGTGACAACTCTCGCTGCTGATCTTCAAATTTCATTCAGACTTCCACGCCCGGGGTTGTAGATGATGGGCATTGGGTGGGTCATTACTACACTTCAGCGAACGAAAACAAAACTTTCCGAGTTTCCAAATCAAGCAACTTGGAAATACATCATAGAAAAGGATGGCAAGAACATATGTGAGACGATTACCCAGACACTTTAAACCCAGAACCACAAGATACAGAGTAGGTCGGACCGATGCCCCCGATATATATCAATCACGTACTTGGTCAAGCCATCGCCAACATAAGAGATAACGATGTGAAAGAACTGGATGATGAGCGAAAGGTGCAGCCATCTGAACTCAGCTAGCGGGAAAGATAATATGACAATGTTGGCGTCCTAAATACTCCCTCCGTTCATAAAAGGATGTCTCAATCTTTTCTAAATTTGCATGTAGTAGATACATGCAAATTTAGAAAAGATTGAGACATCGTTTTGTGAACAGAGCGAGTATATGATTACTACTTAGTGTGTATTAGCTATACAATGCGCACCTACTTTTCAGCACTGTAAAATAAGCAGCATATAGTCGGTTTTGTATCGTACTTTAATTACCACGTACTTGGTATTGTAGACTGAAAGTTACGTGTTTAGCTGCATCATCTGTAGTAGCAGCCAAATAAAGCAAAGGAGCAGTTTGTAGCATGTAATATGCTAAACAGTGTCTGCAGGAACCTATGTAAATAATACTCCCTCCGTCCAAAATTAGGTGTCTCAAGTTTAACAAAAAGTGAATTTATCTATACATGAAACATGTCTAGATACCTCCACTTTTGAGCAAACTTGAGACACTTATTTTTGGACGGAGGGAGTACTGAATTGTACTTTAGCATTCGCCTCTTACTTTGTACTTACTATGCTTACAAAACTCTCTGACTAAACGTATACTACATAATTATTTGCCAAATTTTTTTTAGATAAAGGGCTTTTATTACTTAAAAGGTTTAAGCATTACACCCGGCCTCTGCATAACTAGGATGCACACAGCCGCCAGTTCAACAAACGCAAGTCGTATAGCAAAAAAAAAAAAAAAAGGCGAATTACATATCAAAATGAGAAATTGTAGATCCGCCTAAGGTGCTGGTAGGTCTATCCGGAGTCTATGTTGCCACCCATGCCGGGAAAATAACTCCCTTGCCGCAGCCTCCAATCTCGACGCCACCTCCAAAAATAAGTCTCAATGCTCCACACGCTGCAGGGCTGACCATGCTCGTAGCGTCGCTGTGCACCGGTAAATAGCCTGCATAAGAGAATAATTTTTATCATTAAAAACCTTGTCATTTCTACATAGCCATAGCGACCAAATAACAGCAATCGCTCCCACCCGACTGAATAGTTTGAACCTAGGATCCCCACCATTTAACCAGTTGCCAAATATGTTAGCAACAGAACTAGGTGGATGTAAGGTAGAATCTATCTGGATGGCTGACCATATAGACCTAGCAAACTCGCACTGAAAGAATAAGTGCGTAATGGTCTCGTCGTGTTGACAGAAAACACACTTTTTACTTCCGTGCCAATTGCGTTTGGCAAGGTTATCTTTGGTTAGGATTACTCCTCGACGCAAATACCACGCAAACACTTTAGTTTTTAGTGGTATCTTCATCTTCCAAAGTTTGTTATTATAAGGAATATCGACTGGAATTTCGGGTAGAATAAGTGCTCTATACAAAGAATCAACCGAGAATTTGCCGTTCTTCGTTAGGTTCCATTGAAACTTATCTGGACCTTCCGACAATTGGACTGAATCCAAACGGATAAGCAAAGCATTCCAAGATGCTTGCCTTATTCCAAGTAAACTTCTTCTGAATGAAACATTTGGTGGGAAAGTACCCAACACCTTCGCGATCGTGTCACTTTTGTTTCGAACAATAGAAAATAGAGCCGGATATTGTTCTTTGAGCGTAGTTTGGCCGAGCCAAATATCCTCCCAGAAACAAATTTCCGATCCATCCCTAATTGAGAAAGAGCCATGTGGAAAAAAGAACTTCTTTGTAGCCATGAGGCCTGCCCAGAAGTGTGAATCACCAGGTTTCCAAAGAACCTGGGAAACAGCTTGATCTCCGACATATTTTCTCCTAAGTAGGGTTTGCCAAACTCCATCCTCAGAAAGGAGTTTAAATAGCCATTTACCTAGCAGCGCTCTGTTCTTGACCTCAAGGTCATGAACTCCGAGCCCTCCTTGGTCTTTAGGGCAGCAAACCACACTCCATTTAGTCAGTCGATATTTTTTCTTCTCACTATCCCTTGCCAAAAGAATCTAGATCGGAAATAATCCAATCGTTTTAAGACCCCTTTAGGCAGCTGGAAGAATGAAATCATATACAGTACCATATTAGTTAGTACCGAGTTTATGAGAACCAATCTTCCACCCAGGGATAGGAGTTTGCCTTTCCAACTGTTTAAACGAAGTTGAAGCCTTTCCTCCACCCTTTTCCATTCGGCATTTGTCAGTCTCCGATAATGAATTATTTGCCAAATGTAGGCTTACGATCTTAATTTAAACACTTCAACTTGTTCACTACTTACAACAAAATGAAGTCCTAAATTCTCAGTTCAAATATTTAAACTTGAAAATCCACATTTAGTTGTTTAGCAAAATTTCAAACATGCCAGCCTAATCCTTTGAGCATAGGCCCCTCCGGATCAACTAGCCTATGAGCATATCAAATCAGGAAAGACTCTCAGAATTCTCATACAAAGAACACGGCTCACTGCGAACTCGTGACACGGCTCTGTATAAAACATTAGTTAGACACTGCAACAAGTAAAATAAAACCTTGCACATTAAAAGTTGCTCCACCTGCCAAAACTACTTACAGCAAAAGAACAAGAAGTCGAATCTAACATGCAGTACTTACAGAAGTAACCATGACAGCACATTGTTCCTCTTCACTACAAAAACGACAAGCCATTCGAAATGACAAATCATACAAAGTACCACATATCCCCATCAATAAAATTTTGTTTCTTCGGTACATATTGCCAGAACTGTCTACTCTACAGCAAACAACACGTAATGCTTACCATTCTAGCACACAGAGATGGAAAAAAATTATAGAGTAGTACACTGAGTCAAACTTGTTGGAGAATGAGCAACTAGTATTCTCAAGAGAACAAAGGCCAATACATATACAAGTATGATAAAGTGCACTAAACCTCTTATACAATGGGGATATACAGAAGAGAGAGACTATACACATCTAACACACACACACCCCCCCTCTCTCAAACTCATGGTGGGTCAACAACACTGAGTTTGGAGAGGAAGAACCCATGCTGCGTTTGAGTTTGTGTCTTCGTGAAGAAATCCACCAACTGTAACTCAGAGGGCACATAGTGAAGAGCGAGAGTCTAATCCTGCACAGCAGCACGCACAAAGGATGCATCCACACCGATGTGCTTGGTGAGCTCATGCTTCACCGGGTCACGTGCAATGCTGGTAGCACCTGTACTGTCTGACAATAGAGAAGTCGATGCAGCAGCAGAAACACCAAGATCATCTAGTAACCATCGTAACCAGGTCACCTCAGCCGTCAACATAGCCATCGGTCGCAACTCAGCCTCTGCACTCGAGCGGGAAACCGCGGTATGTTTCTTCGTCTTCCAGGTAGTGAGAGAACCTCCAAGAAAGACACAGTAAGCAGACAGCAAGCGGCGATCAGAAGGATCACTAGCTCACGTAGCATCAGAGTAGGCCTGAAGCTGGAGAGAGCTGGAGCGGGAAAAGAAAAGACGGTGAGAGATTGTGACACGAAGATATCGTAGAACACGAAGGAGATGACTATAGTGGACAGAGGTAGGAGCTGAAACGAACTGACTCAGAATGTGGATAGGGTATGATATATCTGGACGAGTTGCAGCTAGATAGACAAGTCTCCCAACAAGGTGGCGATAGCGTGTGGGATCAGTGAGGGGATCACCATCAGTAGCATGAAGCTGAACGTTAAGCTCCATAGGACTCACAGCAGTGCGCTCATCACCAAGCCCTGCACGAGCAAGAAGATCCTGAATATATTTTTCTTGGGAGATGAAGAAGCCATCGGAGGTAGAAGAAACCTCAATCCCGAGAAAATAGCGAAGTGGACCAAGATCAGACATCAGGAACTGCTCGCGGAGGCGGGCCTTAACAAAGGCAATGTACCCAGAGTCGTCGCCAGTGATGATCATGTCATCAACATATAGAAGGAGAAGAGTCCGACCACGAGGAGAGGTGTGGACAAACAACGCCGGGTCATGGTCGCTAGGCGAGAAACCTGCGGCAGTCACCACAGAGGTGAAACGCTCAAACCAGGCGCGAGGGGCTTGTTTAAGGCCATAGAAAGAGCGCCGAAGGCGGCAAACCATACCATCAGGAACAGAGTACCCCGGTGGTGGCTGCATATAAACCTCTTCACGCAACTCACAATTGAGAAAAGCGTTCTGACCAATGACGGACAGAAGCCACAACGAGAAGAGTGCGGATAGTGGTCAAGTGGGCCACAGGAGCGAATGTCTCATCATAATCACGTCCATGCTCCTGCTGAAAGCCACGAGCCAGAAGACGAGCTTTGTAATGCTCGAGAGAACCATCAGAGCGAGTCTTAACCTTATAGACCCACTTGCACGTGATGGGACGAACACCAAGAGGAGGGGAAACCAGATCCCACGTGCCAGTGCGCTCAAGCGCAGCAATCTCCTCAGCCATCGCAAGCTGCCATTCAGGCTGAGCCATGGCATCCCGATAGGAAGTGAGCTCAGCGACATCAGTAAGACCGTACTGGGAAGGAGAATAGCGAGGAGGAGGTCGTAACGAAGGCCGAGCACGGAGGTTATGAACCGGCGTAGACGGGGAAGGAGGCGCACCGAAAGTGGAAGGCACGTTAGAGGGATCATCCACGGCACGATGACGACGAGTGTATTGGAGAGGAAAGGGAGAGAGGGGAGGACGCACCGAAGAGGAAGGTCGAGAAGTAGAGTACGAGGAAGGAGAGGAGGAAGGTGGGGAGGGTGGCGTCGGTGGTGTATCAGGAATAGTGGGACTCATCGGAGGAGGAGATGGAGGAGGCGGAGGAGGAACATGAGGCACGGAGGGAGAGGTGTCGGGAAGAATAAGAAAAGAAAGATCCTCCACGGAACAAGTCGAGGAGAAAGGACGCGTGTAGTATGAACGAGACTCATCAAAAGTCACACACGCGAAATATGCAGCCGGCGATCAACAGGATCCCAACATCGATAACCCTTGTGTTCATCACTGTATCCAAGGAAGACACATTCAACCGACTGAGTAGTCAATTTGGTGCGTTCGTGTGGAGCAAGAAGAACATAGCACATGCACCCAAACGAACGAAGAGGTGAGTAGTCAGGAGAACGACCTGAGAGACGCTCCACAGGTATACCACCCTGCAAAGCAGTCGACGGCTGAATGTTGATGAGATACGTGGATGCAGAGATAGCCTCAGCCCAAAAGTGAGGTGGAAGAGAGTTGGCGATCATCATCGCACGAGCCGTCTCAAGGAGGTGGCGGTTCTTGCGCTCAGCAACGCCATTCTGAGCATGGGCACCAGGACAGGAGAACCGGCAAGAGTACCCTGCTCGGCAAGAAAACCACGCAACATCTGGGAGATATACTCACCAACCGAGTCAGCACGAAAGACACGAATGGGCGTGGAAAACTGGGTGTGAACCATGACAGCAAATTGCTTATATATAGAAAGAACCTCGCCCCGAGATTTCAGAAAATAGAGCCAAGTGTAGCGAGAGAAATCATCAATAAATAGAACATAGTAGCGATGAGCCCTATTTGAATCAAAGGGAGCAGGACCCCATACATCAGAGTGAACAAGATCAAAGGGCGCTGAGATACAGACTCACTCGTAGGATAAGGTAACTGAATCTGTTTGCGAAGTCTACAACCATCACAATGTAAAGAAACATCTTCAGAGACAGGCCCTAAGACACCTTGTCGCACTCATGATGACAAGTGAGAGCCACATATATGACCAAGTCGATGATGTCACTGGTGGAAGGACGCAGAAGAGGAGGCAGCAAGCGTATGAGAACTGGCGAGTGAGGTGGCAGCGGAAGGAACATGAAGCCAGTCAACCTCCCAAAGACCCTGAGACTCACGGCACCGAGGGCCAGCGCCAACCAGAGCCTTGGTGTGTCGGCATCAAGAATGGCACGACAACCAGAATCAGTAAGTTAGGCAGCGGAAAAGAGATTCATGATAAGACGGGAAACATGATAAACACTCGGAACAGAAAAAGACGGAGTAGAAAGGATGCCACGACTAGCGACAGGAAGAGGTGTGCCATCGGCAGTAAGAACATTGACAGGAAAATCAAGAGGTCGAAGAGAGGACAAGGCAGAAGAATCAGAAGACATGTGAAAGGAAGCTCCAGAATCCAGAACCCATGGAGATGTACCTGACTATGTAGGCGGCGGTGGCGAAGTGGTGGAAGCAGTCACATAGGCTATTGTACCTGTCGAGCAAGAGCCAGAGGAAGCCAATATACGCTTGAGCTATATAATATCCTGTTCAGTGAGGGACGGTGTCGAGGGAGGCGCACGAGTCCCACTAGAAGAAGAGGAAGAACGCCTCATATCTCGCTGCTTCTTGTGACAATTAGACTCTGGATGACCTGGCTTCTTGTAGTAGCCACAGAAGTTGTAAGAGCGAGACCGACCCTCTCCTGCAGAATGAGGGCGGACCACCCCCTGAAGGTGCGGGAAGGAGCGATGGAGCAAGGGAACAGGCAGCCGGCATAGCAGGGGCTCGGACATCAAGCACAGCGGGAACTGCACGCAAACCAGCAGAACGCAGACGTGTCTCCTCAGCACGGAGCTCAGCAAGTACCTCTGAGATAGGAACACGACCACGAGCAAGCAAGTGAGCACGCCTAGGCTCAAACTCGGCACGGAGGCGAGACAATAACTCGTCGACACGCTGAAACTCCAAATCTGACCTCACTGTCTGGCAACAACGGCAGGCACCACAAACAACAGACCTGAGAGAGTCAAGCTGGCGCCAGAGGGCAGAACTCTTCGTGTAGAACTCATCAACAGTGGAATCACCCTGCTGAAGTTCATGCTCCTGACAAATCACAGATAGGTAGAGAGCATCACCGGAGGGCTGATAGCGATGACAAAAGTAAGACAACATCGCAGCAGCAGAGCTAAGCCCCATGAACTCAGAAGCAAACTGAGGCAGGACACTCGAGGTGAGAACAGCAGCAGCAGCACGGGCATCATCATTGCACCACTGAGTATAAGCAGACAGATCATCCCGCTAGATGGAAAGAGCATCCTGGTAATCCGATACCTGCCGATCATAAACTTCAACCGCAACATCATCAGCATCCTTGGCTGCATCCTTGTCAGCCTGAGAGGCATCAGAGGCAAGCACCGGTGGTGTCGGTGGAGTAGGAGCCACAGGAGCAATAGGGCATGGCAGACAGGAGACCTTGCCAGAGAGAACACCCCAGAGTAGGAGTCCGCGCATGTGAATGCGCATGAAGCCGGCAAACTCGGCATAGTTGGTGCCATCAAAGGTCACGGGACACCGAGAAACAACAACATATTCAGAAGACGACATGGCACTGCCTTTTTTTTTTAGAATTTTAGATCGGGTCAACTCTCACCCGAGGAGGAAACAGCAGCGCATTGGGAATCACGATCA
Source organism: Poa pratensis (assembly GCA_947311845.1). NCBI lineage: Eukaryota > Viridiplantae > Streptophyta > Magnoliopsida > Poales > Poaceae > Poa > Poa pratensis. The sequence continues at coordinate 24,079,309 of CAMZMU010000093.1, forward strand.
CGAGCGCCAGCGGCCACCTAGGGCCAGATCGAGCTGGCAGAGGTGAAAGTGCATGTGTTGCCCCATGCGTGGTTTTGGTAATTAATGACAATCCTTATGGACTAATGTTTGCATTGAGATACACTTGTAGATCTTGTCCATAGGTAAAGATTGGAGTTCATGTGTTGGACTCTAGAAGATTTCATGATGACCAATGCTCTATTCAAGGGTTTATATGAAGAATGGTCATGTGTAGAGAAGATGAAGTGCAAGCTCAATATGATCCAACTCGAAAGATATCATTTGATTGAAGCTTGCAAAGGAGACATGAAGACGGAGCTTAGCGAGGCCCTCCCATAATGGAGTATGGGGGAGCATTTGGAGAAGTCTTCATCAAGCATGTGCTAGCAAGCACAATCAAGAAAGGTGTTCCAACTTGAGAGAGTCAAGATCGTCATCATCGAGCTCAAGTGGAATGCGCAAGGCAAAGGTATGATCTTGATAGGTTTTCTATTTTACCGGTCTCATGTTGTTAGTGGGAGACCGGGTTTTAGGATAGACGGCGTACTATCAAGAGGGGCTCTCAAGTGAGTAACTTGATCGCATCTTTGTGGAGAGCTCAAACCTTTGCATACTTGGCATTCATCTTTCTTGGTTCTTATTTGGTTTTCTCCTTGTTGGTTTTGGTGCTTGTTGTGATCTTCACGACAAGCCCAAGTTCATCGAAAACGAATTTCGTATGGAAAACTTGTTGCGTTTTCGGTTTTGGAGGTTTGCCGTTATTCCTTTTTAGAGAGGTTTTACCTTTCTCCATTTGGTTTTATCTTCCATTGTTGGACTATGATGTTTCTCTGCATGATCTTGTAAAGCTCTTCGTTGCGATTCCAACGAGCCCGAGAACATCGAAAACGGAGTCCGGATGATCAAGATATCGTTTTCGTGTCGTGTTTCTGCAGTTTTCTGAGGGGCGGAAGTTCCGGTTTGGCCGGAAATTCCGGCCATCCGGAAGTTCCGGCCAAATTTCCGGCCAAATTCCGGCCGAGTACAGAGAGCATTTTTAGTCGCTTTTCTGGGGGTCCGGAAGTTCGGACGGAAGTTCCGGCCTCAACCGGAAGTTCCGGCCCAACCGGAACTTCCGGCCTAAGTGAAAACTGTGTTTGTGGGCAACGGCTAGAATTTCTGGAGGGGTATAAATACCCCTCCACCTACCTCCAGCCAGTAGCTCGCCCAGATTTCTCTCTCCTCCATTGTTGCAAGCTCATTTCTTTGATATCTCCCAATCCCTCCACCCAAACTCTTTGATCTTTGGAGGATTGAAGGAGAAGACCTAGATCTACATTTCCACCAATCAATATCTCCTCTAAGTGAGGGGAACCTAGTGGATCTAGTTCTTGGAGTTCTTGTGTGGTTCTCCTCTTTGTTCTTCCTCTCTTATTCCCCCATAAGCATTTGTTGCTTTGTTGGAATTTGAGAGTGAAGGATTTGAGCACTTGTGCTCTTGCCTTTTGCATTTGGTGCATCGGTGTGCTCTCCACGAGGATTCGTGGAAGTTGAAAGCGTGTGAACTTGTTACTCTTGGGTCCTTGGACCCTAGACGCCTTTGTGGTGGTTGGACCCTTGTGTGGTCACTTGAAGCCGTTCGGGAGCCCCCAATCCATTGTGGGTTGTGCCTCGATTGTTGTTGAGAGCCGTTCGGGAGCCCCCAATCCCATTGTGGGTTGTGCCCGGATTGTTGTTGAAAGGCTCCGGATTCCGCCTCGAAGGAATACCGATAGTGGAAGGTGAACCAAACCTTTGTGGTGCGGTTCATCGGAGAAGAGGGTGAAACCTTTGTGGTTGTTGAACCGTTGTGTCGGTTCACACCTCTCCAACGAGACGTACTCCCTTTCAAGGAGGAACTCGGGAATACATCCTCGTCTCCGCGTGCTTCGGTTATTTCTATACCCGAGCTTTTACTTATGCACTTTACATTGTGATAGCCTTCGTGCTTGAAGTATTCTATATTGCTATCACCTTGTTGCTTGTCTTGCTTAGCATAAGTTGTTGGTGCACATAGGTGAGCCTAGTTTATTTAGGTTGTTGGCTTGTTAATTTAAACACCTAGTTTTATTCCGCAATTAGCAAGCCTAAACCGGAAAAGTTTTAATCGCCTATTCACCCCCCCCTCTAGGCGACATCATTGTCCTTTCAATTGGTATCAGAGCCTGGGCTCTCTTTTTGGGCTTTACCGCCTAGAGAGTAAAAGATGTCGTTTAGGGAATTAGTGCACGATCCCACTTTCATATTCGATGGCACAAATTATGATGTTTGGAAAATTCGCATGCTTAATCTTTTTAGGGCCATGGGTCCAAATTATATTAAGAGGATTGTGGATGTGGGTTTTTCTCCTCCAAAGGATTCTCAAGAATTATCTTTAGAGGATGAGGAAAACTCTCATCTCGAGACTCTAGTTTCTAATGGTCTTATATGTGTTTTGAGCGATGTAGTTCTTGCGTCAATCATGCCTTTTCGGAACGCTCATGAGCTTTGGACCAAGCTTCAAGATATATATGAAGTGTCCAAAATTATTGAGGATGATTGTTCTCCTTCCACTTCCGGCCGTGATGAGTTCACAACTTCCACTTCACCAACATGTGATTTGTCACAAGGTAATGATATGGTGAGTGGTGATAGAAATTGCATTGGTGATGGTGAACTTACTATTGATTATACTTCTTCTCTATCTCATTGCAATGTTCTATCTTTGGACTTAAACTCTTCTAGCACTCCAAATGTCATACATGCTAGAGTTGATAGTCCTTGCATATCATGTAATAGTTGTTTAACTAAATCTCATGATGATATGCTTCATATGTCTTGTTGCCATGAAAACAATGCTTCCATATCCTCTAGTACTTGCATGACTAACAATGTAGAGGAATCCCAACATTTGTTGGAACAAGACATGGACCTAAATGGTGCTTCAAGTTATACTTCATCCTCTTCAATCATTAATCATGTTTGCCTTATGGCTAAGGATTCCGAGGTGTCTCCCACCTCAAATCCAAATTGTGATGATGTGGATGAGGATTCTCATGAAGAAGGTTTTGATTTTGAATCCTTAACCAAGATGGGTGAGATGGTACTTGGTGCTCTCCCCAAAGGTAGTAAAGCTATCCCTCCTCTATGTGAAATCATTGCTTATGTTATAGAGTAGGGAATTTATTGAGGATTTGGAAAGTCAATTTGATGAGAAATGTCAAATTGAGAGGGATGACTCTATTACTATAGCTTCCTTGAAAGCTTCTCTTGAAGAAGAAGAAGAGCTTAGGTCTTCTCTTGAAGAGAGACTTGAATCTCTTGATGAGTCTAATGATCTTATTATTGCTAAAATCATTAAGGAAAGAGATCATGCCCTTGCTAAATATAAAGTGCTTAAAAAGGAAAAAGTTGAATTTGGTGTTGGCAATGCTAGACTAAGTGAGGACATAGAGAGACTTGACAAAGCTCACAAGGCTTTAGAAAGTGAACACTCTCTCCTTATCAAGTCTCATGATCAACTCCAAACTCAACTATCTAAGAATGATAAGCTTGCCAAATTGTCTCCTTCTATTTCTAATATTAATGATGCTTGTGCTACTAACTCCACTTCTTGTGAAGCATCTATTTTGAAGGAGAATGTTGAGCTAAGGGCTCAACTTGAGTTGCTATCTAGCAAGTATGGGAAATTGGAAGAAAGTCATGAAAAGCTTTCTAGCTCTAATGATGATCTTCTAGCATCCCATGCTAGGCTAAAGTTAGCTCATGAGGCTATTATGTTAAAGGTAACATCTTGTGAGCCTCATGTGGAAATTGGCACAACTTCTTAAAATGCTTTATTGTCATGTGCTAGTCCTAGTGATTCATCCACTCACAATGTTGCTACATCTTGTGATGAATTACTTTCTTGCCTTGTTGCTCTAACAATGAAGCTTCTACTTCCTCTAGTGTTTTTGTTGATACTAACCATGTAGAGGAACTAAATGAGCTCAAGGCCCAAGTCACTTCTTTGAAGAAAGACTTGGAAAAGCGTCATGTTGGGAAGTCCACACTTGACAATATGTTGAGTGTTCAAAGACGCCCCAATGACAAGAGTGGACTTGGATTCAACTCCAATAACAAGAACAAGTCCAAGTCTACAAGAAGAACAAGGGCCAAGAACAAGTTAAAGATTCGGCCAAGATTGTTTGCTTCAAGTGCAAAGTTGAAGGGCACCATGTTAGATCTTGCCCTTTGAAGAAGAAGGCTCTTAGTGAGAAGCAACAAGGGAAGAAGCCTCAAGTTCAAACTCAAGTTCCTCAAGTTGAAGAACGCCTCTTCCCAAGAATCAAGCTACTCCTCCTCAAGTCAAGATTCCAACCAAGAAGAGAGGAGGAAGTCGATGTTGCTACCTATGCCGTGAAGGGTCACCTTGCTTCTTCATGCACAAATGGTACCTTATCCAACCCCATTATATTGATGATGTGTATTCTCTTAGGAAGGATAAGGTTGGCAATGTGTTTGCCAAATATGTTGGGACTCAAAGTGGTGTCAAGAAAAGAACCATTTGGGTTGCCAACCTATTGTGACTAACCTCTTAGGACCCAACTTGGTTGGGGACCAACAAGCTAAAACTTGATCAATAGGTGTTGTTGGAGGCATTGGAGACTTGGCTACATCATGAAGAATTAAGGGATCTTCATCAATTATATTCTCTCAAGCCAAGTCATTTGGATTATATTGTTCTACCTCATATCCAATGTTTCCTCCTTGCGGTAACTTTTATTTAAATCATATATACATTGAAAGTTGCTTGCACCCTTGCATGTGTTTGGTTTTGTACCTTGCTAGTGTTTGTATGTGTTGTGCTCTCTACTTACTTATCTTGAGAAATCAAGTATGTGTATGTTGGTTTGCACACCATTTACTTGTTTGAGCCTTATTGCTTTTATTTGATATCTTATCTTGTTGGCTCTCTTTTGAGAGATTAATGGACCATTCCATTTTTGGAGAGTGATATGCTTCGTGCACTTCACAAACCAAAAATGTGTGTACATGAGGAATACCACTTAGTGATGATATATCAATCTTATCTATTCTCTATGTGGTATGTCATGCTCATGAGAAATTCAAATTCTATTATGTCCATTAATTTCTCGAGTTGGTTTTGTTTGCCTCTTGCTTTAAAAGAAAATGGATTATCACATTATGGGGGAGTAATAAGCTATGTGCATATTACAAGCCTAGAAAATGTGAATATGTGAGGTGTTGCCACCTAGAATTGATATTGTCATTATCCTTTTCCTTTGTGGCATGTTCTCAAACAAGTTCCATTTTGATCATTTGCTTTTGTCTCTTTTCGTTGGATCTTGTTTGTGATGGAATTTCTTGTATGGCTTTCCCAAATATGTTCTCATATATCTCTTTGGGAAACCAATTGCTTCAAGCTACTCCTTGGAGTTGCTTTGCATTATTGCGTGATTTTTGAAGCTATCAAGAATTCTATCTATCTAAGCATGGCTTTTAATTCCTATCCTTTGCCATATGCTTATGTTTTGTGAATATGATCTTGAATATATCTTTGCAATCCACCACCGAGAAATATCTCCATACATTACTTGTCTTGACAAGTGATAATCATATTTGTGGTAAATATATTGATCATATTCACTTTGGCTCTTGCTTTGAATTGCCTTATTTGATTGCCAAGGATTTGTTTTGATCTAACTCTCATTTGTCTTCCTTGTATCTTTTGGATCCTTTATTGCTCTACTTGAAATTTGTTTTGTGCTTTCTTGAGTTGGGAAAAGCAATGAACCAATTCTTGTGCATTGATTCAAAAGTCATACTTCTTGATAATGCACTATTCTTTGGGAAGCTATCCTACTTTGAGTAAAACACCGTTCTTTAAATTGGTATTGCAATTTCTTGCCTTCTTGAACATGACTAGTGTTTGATATATATATATATATATATGGAGAGTGATGATCTCATTTGTGTGCATTTTGTATTCAAATGCAAAATCTTAAATAATGCACACATCTTGGGGGAGCAATCCTATAGGCTTTTTGAACATTAGTTGTCTTCATTTGATATTTGATCCCGATGACGTGTCTCCTTGGAAGACAAACATTTTTCGTCTTGGTACTTGTGCCATCATGAAAAGTGTAGAGGGTTTGGTTTATTCCTTGATGATATTTTCATCATTTGGTATCTTGATTTCATTGGTATCTTTTCAAAGTGGTATCTTCACTCATGTGTTGATTTGGGTATTTGATATAATTTGGACACTTTGTTTTCTTGTCACACTTGTGTGTGCTTTGTTGGTTTACTTGGTGTTTTGTCTAAATTATATCTTTTTGGTTCTTGAAAGTCATGTGCATGCATATTTATTATATGTATATCTTATGGCATGCTTACTTTCGTTGATCCAATATATAGGATAAACTCCATCAAATCCTAAATGCTAAGATGTGCATGAAATTCAATTTCATATCTATATGCACATAGTTATGTGGAGTTTGTCCTATGTATTGTAGTTGCTCTAACTACTTTGGACCCAATGAGTTTGGGCACCATTTTGTACTTGAATTTGTTTTAGGTACATTTGGAGATGCATTGGAAGCTTGTCTCATCTACAAGGAAGGTGTTGTCACCATGTGCTTATTGGAGCCAAGCTTGGATGATCATGAGCTCCTATCTTCTACATCACCAATGCTATCTCGGTAACAAGTATCTACCTCATGCATACTTTTCTAGCTCTCAACCTTGTGTAGGTTGTTTCATGGCATGAATCTCTTTGGTTGCAATTCTTTTGATTCTTGCAAAACGTCTTTATTGCAAATGTGAGTAAGCCGGGATGATTACATATCAAGGGAATATATATAATCATTTTCATGATTCATCGATCCCATTTATGTCAATCTAGCACTTTCTACTTAAAGTCTCTCATGTGCAACATTGATGAATTTTCAAAATCATTTGCGTTTGTGATACTTGTTATCTTACTCGGAGCATCCCGTTTATCACCTTTATCCTTTGTGGATAGTTTTTGATGCTATGATGAGTATAGGTTGGAAGTTCATCTATATCCCTTTAAGATAAAATTGAGCTTTGTGCTATGCTTTTAAGCAAAAATCTTATTGGTGTATTTATGACTTCCTCTTGGATATCATGACCTTACCTTTGTACCTATTTGTGTGTACATGTTTATTTGTGGACTTATATCTTCGTGATTCGTGTCTACTTAGAAACTTATACACATGAGAATAGTTACATCTTTAATTGATATTCCAATTCTTTAGTGACCACCTCTTTTGCTTTTGTTCTTTGGTGGTTCTAAAAAGGCACAAGCTTTTTTTTTGTGTTATGCTTTTGCATCTTAATAAGCTTGTGGAGCTATTTGATTTATCTCCGTTGGTGTGTGAGTATGTGAAAGACATGATATGCACTATGTGCAACACTTTTTGAAAGACTATGTTGATGATTTTGCTCATCCTTGTATTAGTCTCCTAAAATGTCTTTATATCTCACACCCATCCTTTTATTTGCCGCTCCTTGCTCATGTTGCAAAATTATTTGTTGCAAGTTGTTTGCCTCTTCTCATTTATATTCTCTTGCATGGGCTTGTGTTCGAATTTATCTAGGAGGGAGTGAGGATTCCATGTTGTGCACACTATATTGAAATAGAAATCCTATTTGTGCACGTACCTTGGGGAGTTCCCTCTTGATATTTAGAACATTTTTCGGATCCTTTTGATTGCTTGCTTCTTTCGTTGAAGTATCTTTCTATTTGATTTTCATTTGCAATCTTTGGATCCTCAATATAGTTTGATCTCCTTTCCAACTATTCGTTATTGGATATGTGCATTTGATTTCACTCATATTATGAGAAATGCACACATTATGGGGGAGCTCTTATTATATTGGCCTTCTTACTTTTCACCCATTTCGGCAATCGTTGCCAATGGGGGAGAAGTTTAGAGGGTTTAAGAGTTGTTGGTTTTATGCTTTAGTTTCGTTCTCAAGCATTTGCCTTTCTTGCTCTTGCATCCTTGCTCTTTGTGTTGCTTGGTTGCTTAATTCATTATATAAACCCTCGTAAAAGGGATTGTCATCAATTACCAAAATGGGGGAGATTGAAAGTGCATGTGTTGCCCCATGCGTGGTTTTGGTAATTAATGACAATCCTTATGGACTAATGTTTGCATTGAGATACACTTGTAGATCTTGTCCATAGGTAAAGATTGGAGTTCATGTGTTGGACTCTAGAAGATTTCATGATGACCAATGCTCTATTCAAGGGTTTATATGAAGAATGGTCATGTGTAGAGAAGATGAAGTGCAAGCTCAATATGATCCAACTCGAAAGATATCATTTGATTGAAGCTTGCAAAGGAGACATGAAGACGGAGCTTAGCGAGGCCCTCCCATAATGGAGTATGGGGGAGCATTTGGAGAAGTCTTCATCAAGCATGTGCTAGCAAGCACAATCAAGAAAGGTGTTCCAACTTGAGAGAGTCAAGATCGTCATCATCGAGCTCAAGTGGAATGCGCAAGGCAAAGGTATGATCTTGATAGGTTTTCTATTTTACCGGTCTCATGTTGTTAGTGGGAGACCGGGTTTTAGGATAGACGGCGTACTATCAAGAGGGGCTCTCAAGTGAGTAACTTGATCGCATCTTTGTGGAGAGCTCAAACCTTTGCATACTTGGCATTCATCTTTCTTGGTTCTTATTTGGTTTTCTCCTTGTTGGCTTTTGGTGCTTGTTGTGATCTTCACGACAAGCCCAAGTTCATCGAAAACGAATTTCGTATGGAAAACTTGTTGCGTTTTCGGTTTTGGAGGTTTGCCGTTCATTCTTTTTAGAGAGGTTTTACCTTTCTCCATTTGGTTTTATCTTCCATTGTTGGACTATGATGTTTCTCTGCATGATCTTGTAAAGCTCTTCGTTGCGATTCCAACGAGCCCGAGAACATCGAAAACGGAGTCCGGATGATCAAGATATCGTTTTCGTGTCGTGTTTTGCAGTTTTCTGGGGCGGAAGTTCCGGTTTGGCCGGAAATTCCGGCCATCCGGAAGTTCCGGCCAAATTTCCGGCCAAATTCCGGCCGAGTACAGAGAGCATTTTTAGTCGCTTTTCTGGGGGTCCGGAAGTTCGGACGGAAGTTCCGGCCTCAACCGGAAGTTCCGGCCCAACCGGAACTTCCGGCCTAAGTGAAAACTGTGTTTGTGGGCAACGGCTAGAATTTCTGGAGGGGTATAAATACCCCTCCACCTACCTCCAGCAGAGCTCGCCCAGATTTCTCTCTCCTCCATTGTTGCAAGCTCATTTCTTTGATATCTCCCAATCCCTCCACCCAAACTCTTTGATCTTTGGAGGATTGAAGGAGAAGACCTAGATCTACATTTCCACCAATCAATATCTCCTCTAAGTGAGGGGAACCTAGTGGATCTAGTTCTTGGAGTTCTTGTGTGGTTCTCCTCTTTGTTCTTCCTCTCTTATTCCCCATAAGCATTTGTTGCTTTGTTGGAATTTGAGAGTGAAGGATTTGAGCACTTGTGCTCTTGCCTTTTGCATTTGGTGCATCGGTGTGCTCTCCACGAGGATTCGTGGAAGTTGAAAGCGTGTGAACTTGTTACTCTTGGGTCCTTGGACCCTAGACGCCTTTGTGGTGGTTGGACCCTTGTGTGGTCACTTGAAGCCGTTCGGGAGCCCCCAATCCATTGTGGGTTGTGCCTCGAATTGTTGTTGAGAGCCGTTCGGGAGCCCCCAACCCATTGTGGGTTGTGCCCGGATTGTTGTTGAAAGGCTCCGGATTCCGCCTCGAAGGAATACCGATAGTGGAAGGTGAACCAAACCTTTGTGGTGCGGTTCATCGGAGAAGAGGGTGAAACCTTTGTGGTTGTTGAACCGTTGTGTCGGTTCACACCTCTCCAACGAGACGTACTCCCTTTCAAGGAGGAACTCGGGAATACATCCTCGTCTCCGCGTGCTTCGGTTATTTCTATACCCGAGCTCTTTACTTATGCACTTTACATTGTGATAGCCTTCGTGCTTGAAGTATATTATTGCTATCACCTTGTTGCTTGTCTTGCTTAGCATAAGTTGTTGGTGCACATAGGTGAGCCTAGTTTATTTAGGTTGTTGGCTTGTTAATTTAAACACCTAGTTTTATTCCGCAATTAGCAAGCCTAAACCGGAAAAGTTTTAATCGCCTATTCACCCCCCCCCCCTCTAGGCGACATCATTGTCCTTTCAAGAGGCCAGATCCGGCTGGAGGAGGGGCCAGAATCAGCCGGCCCTCGCCGGAATCAGCCTATCCTCGCCGAAAACGACCGGATCGGGGCGGTGTCGACCTGGATCGGGGCAGGGCCGGAGTCGTCAGATGAAGCAGCGGCCGGAGGGAGGCGCCTCCGCAAGCAGCACGGCCAGGGGCGGCGGCGTAGCCAAGGACAACGTCGGCCGGGCAGAGGAGTGGCGGCGCGGCCAGGGGCAGAGGTGCAGCCAGGCAGAGGCGGCGGCCAAGGGAGAATCTCGAGGAGAGAGTGAGAGCAACGGCCAGAGAGAGACCTCACCCAAGAGAGAGAAGCAGCGACGGCCAACCTAGCAATGGCGGCGACGGCAGTGGATCTTGCACGGAGTTGCAACGTGTGGGAGAAGGAGAGCCAACCTGTGCTCTGATACCATGTTGGAGAATGAGCAACTAGTATTCTCAGGGGGCCAAAGGCCAATACATATACAAGTGTGATAAAGTGCACTAAACCCCTTATACAATGGGGATATACAGAAGAGAGAGACTATATGCATCTAACAAAACTTACCAACTTACATAAGCAACTTACTCACTACCCAAGTACTCAAAATAAATTTAGTAAACAATATAGACTAACCGGTACTTCTACACATATTTCAGCACACAGTTCAAAAGATCACACTATACTATCCAATGCTAAAAAAATAAAAATAAAAATACCTACTACTACAATACTCTCATACTTTCCTACACTATTCAAACAATAGTTTATGCTCCCACTAACACAAATTCTAAACTTCAATTTTTTTTATTCTATTCACACATTGACACTTACTGCTTCAGATCAACCCACTTATTCCAGATCTTTTCATTTCATTGCATGCATCGACCACCATCGGCCACCTTTGAAAAATGACGACTTCATCTAGACTATCTGAGCCAACGTACCCTCCACCATCATGGCCACATACTCAACTAAATTAAAAAAAAGCAAAATTATTTTCTATCCATTACCACAGGCTTTACATGTTGATTGCTTCGAAAACACCACAACACTACACGGGCACGGTGTGGCGCCGCGTTAAAGCCTACTAGTATCATATACTCTTAATAAAAGAAGAAAATTATACCTATTTATATCATATAGCCCACGGAATGAAAAATTCCCATTGTTATCATGATAAACATAGGCCGTAATAGGAGTTATGCAGTTACCATCAAGAACATACAAGAATTCTCTTTCACATGCAACAGCTAATCTGGTATCTTCGTGATTCAAAGAGGATAGATACACCATCTACAAAAGAAAAATGGAAATTGAGATATTAGCACCTTTAGCTATAAGGTTTAAATAAAAGAAGAGCACAAGCAACCTGCTGGTGTGTTTTGCACAACTCTAGGGCATTTATGCACGAGGAAATAAGAATGTTCTGAATCTGTGTCCACTGACAAGTTTGACATATAAGAAATAGATTCCAAAAAATAAAAAATATTCAATATCCTCAGAAAAAACTATCTGTAAAAGAATTGGAGGTGCCGTAGGCAAAAGGAAATAAATATGTGAATAGTTGGTTGACAGTGCAATCTTGGGTGCAATTGTATCTCGGTATTAAGAACATGGTGTGGTACAATGGACGACAAAGACCACAAAGTAGACACTGGAATTTATCATTTTATCAGAGGCATATGCAAAATAAAGAACTAAAATATAGTGGCATAACGCAGCTGACACCCCATTTGGGTAAGGCATTATACCTACAACATCTAATATTTTTAATAATCTACTAAGAGATTCAAACATTAGATCACCTACCATTTTTTTCATCATTGCTCCTGCAAGCTATTCCAATAGCACCTTGACCAACTGCTGGAAGCATTTCATCTACTTATAATATAGATGTTGCTTTTTCCGCCATCTTTAATCGTTTCAGTCCAACCAATGCCAACAATGTAGCCTGTACATCTTCTTTAAGTTTCCTTAACCGTATTTGAACATTTCCTGTGAAGTTAACAACCTGAAAAGTAATCACTAATGTTAAGCCCTACAATAATTCGGAAGAGTCTGTAATAAGAAAATCTTGCAAAAAGTACATATTACTAAGGAAGAAGAACGAGCAGTGTGATTAAACAGATTTTCATCAAGAAGAAACTAAATTGCAAGAATACCACATGGCACATATGGGACATGAAACAATAACCCTTCAAAATAGCAATCTACAATATATGTGCTTATACAAGTTCTTTGGCAACTTTAGATATGGAAAAATGAGTTTAACAGTGATAAGGTTGCAGTGATTATTTTTAGCATGAAAAATACAAGGAACAAAATGTAATAAAAAACATGGATTAGTGTATTACACTACTGCAGTCATCTCACATACAGTTTTACTTTGAGTGATGGATATTTATAGAGAATCTGAGATCGCCTCCGAAAGACCAGAGTTGCAGTCAAGCATATGAATGCATCTCTCATATATTCTCCTGGGAAGTTACAGGGAATTAGGGCAATATCGTGCCTTCTGGTAGATATGTTGAAACATCTTTCATCGAGTGAACAGGGTAAAAATGAGCAGTACAAGAGATATAAACGAGCATAGATGTACTCCAACTTAAGACTGAAACATATTCATACCTTGATGCGATGTGAGCATATGTGCCTTCATCGACCACAAAATTAAGCGATTTGAAGACCTTTTAAGGTATGAATCCATATTCAGGAACTCTGTGCTATAGTTTCACTTTCATAGCATTCATTGGCACAAGCAACGTTCAGAACAAGGACTCAAGACACTAGAACAAAAACATAAAATACAACATATGTGCAGTTCCATCTTAGACATTAACACAAACATATGTCGGACATTGCATGGAGGAAAGCCCAGAACGAGCAGGAGAAAAAAGTGCCCACTCGGGGGCGAGGTCCCGGGCACCTTTGGTCACGAGCGTGGTGATGGTGGCCGCAACAACCTGGTGTCTACAGGGGATGCCCTTGTCCACGGGAAGGAAAGAGACGAGAGGACTGGAAGAAGGAAAGGAGAGGGAGGCAAACCTAAACCATCCCAGCCCTCCCAACGGTCTTCCTTCTCAGGCCCAGGACGTGGGATTGAAGCCGCCATCCATCGCCTAGACGACAGGGTGACGAGGTTGTACAGATCATCACAGCTTCGCGAGTGTGGTCCGTCGCGACGAGGGGTGTCGAGGGAGAGCAGCGGCGCAGGCGATTTCGGCAGGGGCAAATAGCTCAGGTGCGACGTCTTTGCACGCTATTCACTGAAGAACGACGTCGTTCGTTATAATAGCTCTGCTACGACATCTCGCTGAGCAAAAATAGCCCAGGCACAACATGGCCCTTAAGCGCAACCACCGTCAGGATTGGGGGTGGGCCCACGCGGATTAGTGGAGCCTGGTGGGACCCACTTCAGCGTGGGGCCCAGACAGCAGCGACGACGGTTAAACCGTTTTCCCCTTTCGCGCGCATCCTCCCTCTTCTTCTCCGGCGACGAAGCACGCAACGCCGGCGAGCTCCGATTCAGACAATAACTCAAATTAAACCGAACCAATACACATTGAACCGAACTCAAATTAACAAACATACAAACAAACATAGTAGATAATTATAGTACTATTACACACCGAGTAGTTTTAACGGCGGCTCGTCGGAGCAAAAGCCACACGGGCACTAGTTCTTAGCTATTACAAATAAGGACGGACATCAACCGCAGCTCCAACCCCCATTGATCCATCCAAAATTGGGCTCACCTGAGCCCCAGGGGTGCTGCGGCGACGAGGCGGCGGCGCCGCTCAGCCGGAGTCAGAGTCGGAGTCGTCGGAGTCGGTTGCGCCCCATGGGATGTATGCCTTGGACTCCTCGATGGCATCGAGGTACTGGTACTCGTAGAGCTTCTTCTTCATCTCCCGGTCGGCCTCGAGCTGCTTCTGCTCGTCCTTGGTGCGCTCGAGGAGCTCGGCGGTGACCCAGTCGAGGTCGACGTCGTCGACGAAGTCCCCTGGCAGATACCCGCACCAGGCGCGCGGTGCCGCGCCCTGCTGCTCCTCCTCCTCCCTCTTCGGCGGCGGCAGCGGTGCTCGTGCGATGGCGGAGGCCCCGCGCCAGAGGAGCTCCCCGTGCCTCTCGCCTCCGCCGCCATCGCGCGGTCGTACTCCTCCACTTCGCGCCGGGCGTACGCAGGCGGCGCCTCCCGCCCCATATTCGTCCACGCGCGAGCGCCGCGCTTCCGACTGCCGTCGGAATCAACCAGCTTAGCCGTACGGGGTCAGCTGGCGCCGACCGCTTCTGCCTTTTGCGCTCCTCGTCGGAGCCGTTTCCGCGGCCGGAATGGCCGCCGCGCGAGGAGGAACCTCCAGGCCTCATCCTCGTCGCACGTGGGGGCTTGATCTGTGGCGGAGGGGCTGGATTGCGTGGCCGGCGGCGAGAGTGGAGTGGAGGGATAATAGCTAGGGTACGATACAGTGGTTATATAGGGAGGGGAACGGGAGGCGGTCGGCTGGGCCGTGGCCTGAGAAAGGGCTGGGCCCAAAGTTGAAAGGCGCACCGTGCATTTTATCATGGAAAAAATATTAGCGGGCCAAATCCTGCTGCTGGGCCCAAAGTTAGCTTTTTGTTCCTAGGAGTGGCGCGGAACTGGGAGTGGCCAATCAAAGCGCAGAACTGGGAGTGGCGCGGATCGGGGGGTTTCCTTCTAGAAAGCATGATCGGACTGTCAGGGTTAAATCACGTGATATGGTTTCGTGTGGGAAATCGGATTTTGTGTGGTTTGACCAACTAATTCAAAAAAAATTAAATTAATCACAGAAGCTTCATTTTGGTGTGACTCAGAATGATCCAGGCTTATTTTTTCATTTTAATGTTTACAATTTGTTTAAATGTTGGTCAAAATTGGATTTGACCAATTTTGAAATAAGCATAAAATATTCAAAAAACACCAAAAAATAAAAAATAAACCAGTGCACGTGGTATTTATATATAGAGTAGATGTGTAGGAAAGTTATTTGGCTGATTTAGACAAGGTCGAAAAAAATCTTGCTTAGAAATGGAGCCGTCTACCCTAGCTTTAGATCTCATTTGAACTCTCATGTGCGAAGAGAGCTGGTTTGGGAATTGCAACATGAAATTGTCCAAAAACTCACCAAAGTTTCATTTTGGTGTGACTAAGAAGGATCCAGACTTAGTTTTTCATTTTGGTGTTTAAAACATGTTCAAATGTTGGTCAAACTTGGGTTTGACCGATTTTGAAATAATCACAAAATATTCAAAAAACATTAAAAAATGAAAATCCAGTGCACATGTTCTTAGTTTGTCATGTACTAACAACTCCAACTGATAAACAAGGTCTAGATATAATTAAACAAGAAATGCTTCAATATGGTGTGAAATCTCACATCTCAAACTATGAACTCTCATGTGCGAAGAGAGGTGATTTGGGAATTGCAACATGAAATTGTCCAAAAACTCACCAAAGCTTCATTTTGGATTGACTAAGAAGGATCCAGGCTTAGTTTTTCATTTTGGTGTTTAAAACATGTTCAAATATTGGTCAAACATTTTCTTAGTTTGTCATGTACTTGAAATAATCACAAAATATTCAAAAAACATCAAAAAAAATGAAAATCCAGTGCACATGTTCTTAGTTTGTCATGTACTAACAAATCCAACTGATAAACAAGGTCTAGATATAATTAAACAAGAAATGTTTCAATATGGTGTGAAATCTCACATCTCAAACTATGAACTCTCATGTGTGAAGAGAGGTGGTTTGGGATTTGCAACATGAAATTTACAAAAAACTCACCAAAACTTCATTTTGGATTCACTAAGAAGGATCCAAGCTTGGTTTTTCATTTTCATGTTTCAAACTTGTTCAAATGTTGGTCAAACTTGGATTTGACCGATTTTGAAATAATCACAAAATATTCAAAAAACATAAAAAAAAAATGAAAATCCAATGCACATGTTCTTAGTTTGTCATGTACTAACAACTCCAACTGATAAACAAGGTCTAGATATAATTAAACAAGAAATGCTTCAATATGGTGTGAAATCTCACATCTCAAACAATGAACTCTCATGTGTGAAGAGAGCTGGTTTGGGATTTGCAACATGAAATTTACAAAAAAACTCACCAAAGCTTCATTTTGGATCGACTAAGAAGGATCCAAGCTTGGTTTTTCATTTTCATGTTTCAAACTTGTTCAAATGTTGGTCAAACTTAAGTTTGACCGAATTTGAAATAAGCATAAAATATTCAAAAAACACCAAAAAAATGAAAATCCAGTGCACATGGTATTTATATATAGAGTAGATGTGTAGGAAAGTTATTTGGCTGATTGAGACAAGGTCGAAAAAAAATCTTGTTTAGAAATGGAGCCGTTTACCCTACCTTTAGAGCTCATTTGAAACACTTTTTGTTCAAGACTTAGCAAGTTAGATCAAACAACCACATAATAGTCTGAAATCATTGCAACATCCAAGCCTAGCACAAATAACATGTAGATTTGAATTTTGGTTCAAAGTTGAATCCAAAAAATCTAAAGAAAATAAATAATTTTCAGATTATTTAACAAATTCAAAAAAAATTGTCCCAATGCAGTATCTTAATGGATAGGACAACCCATTATTATAGATTTAATCTATAATAGTGAGTTGCCGGACCCACGAAGCTACTGGACAGGGAATATATGTGCAACACCTAAATTGCGAGCATGGAGACTCGAACTTGGGTGGGCAAAGGGAGTCATCAACCCTTTGCCACTAGGCTATGCCAATGTTTGCGAAAAATCTACCACCATTAGGTTCTAATAGTTACAAATCTACCACTTGATAAGAGTGACAAATGGCACTTTATTTACCACTTGGTAAATAAAGAAGTAAATCATTGTCTATAGATGACATCTTTTATAAGCCTCTACCTAGTTGACAAGGTTTTAACTTAAGAAAAAATCAACAGAGCAGTGCCATTTGCGAATGCCACAATCGGGCGTGTCCAGAGCGCGCCCCCAAAGGTGTTCGACAGTGTGCATGCCACAATCTGACGGCGTGCGAATGCCACAAGGAACACAAAAATAAGGAACACAATAATTTACATATTGTTTGCAAGGTTTCACCTACCGGAACGTGCCACGGCACGTCCAGAGCACGTCCAGGGCACGTCCAGAGCACGCCCCCAAGGTGTTCGACGTAGTGCTTACATGGCCATTTCACAAAAGAACTCCCACAAAATTCACCAGACTTGCTATCTACAGAATGCAGCTCAATCTTCCCTCCGCCATGACTCTGTAGCTGATTCTTCTAGCTCGATTTCATCTCGCAGAGAATTTCTGAGCACACCAATCTGTCCTCCGCCAGCCCGGCAACTAGACTGAAAGCCTCTAGGCTCAACGCTACTTCGAACTCCAGGCTCGGGGTTGAGCGTGCTGAACTGCTGCTCGATGAGCTCCCGCCCGAGCTGCTCTCGTCGCCCGCAGCAATGTTGCGCATCGAGGCAAACCTCTGTCTCGTCATCGGCGACGAATCACCGCCGAGCGAAAAACCCTTGCCGCCGTAGTAGCCGTTACGTTGCCACGCCTGCTTCAACACCTGCTGGACTGAAATCCGATATCGCTTGTCGTGAAGGTAGATTGAATCCTTCGCCGCTGCACGATTCACGAATCGGGCCGCCGGTCGCCTATTCGACCGTGTACCCGCACCACCCCATCCTCCATCCTCCCTCGACGCCCTTACCTGCGATTGCGACCGCAAGCCTTGCGTCACCGCCCGCTTGGTCGACTCCGATTGCCGCCGCTGGACTCGCGCGGCCGCTCGAGTCGCCCGCTCCATTGCCGGCGCTCGAGTCGCCCGCTCCATTGCCGCCGCTCGACTCGCCGTCGCCAGGATAATTTCCCCCAGCCCGGAGAAACCGAGACGACGGGACATGAGTGAGGTGTGAGCTCCAAGCGACGCCGGCGCGTGGCAGAGATGGTTCCCCCACGAACAAAGGCAGGTTTCGCTGACACATGGGTCCCACTCGAGATAAACTACTCCATGTACGGGTCAAACTTGGTTTGACGGCCATGTCGCCGCAGAGCAATTATTGCTCGAATAGATGCCGCATGTGAGCTATTACGAGCAACGACGTCCCTGCCTGTCCAATTCCTCAAAAAAACGTCGCACCTGAGCTATTCGCCCATTTCAGCAGATAGCGAGGGCATGGTGGCGTGCGTTTTGTGGCTCGAGACCGCCTATGTGTGCAGTACAAGCTGCCAAAGTACAAATCAAATGGGGAGTACAACCAACCAAGCGAGCACAGCGTGAGAGTGAAGGCGAGGGCAGTAGTAAATCGGGAAATCGGAGATAGAGGCGGTGAAGCAAGCGAGCCGGGACAGTCATGGGCACCCCCAACTCGTCAGATATTTAAGTCAAGGCCAAGCAAGGAATAGTTGTGCGGTGCAGTAGAAAAAACGAGTCTGGAAACAATCACAAGTAAACATAGTTGTGCACATCACAGATAGATCTCTCATAATTACAGCAGAATAAAACAAAGCTACTCAGTTCCATGCACTTGCAAAAACGACACCTTACTAAAACTAAAATCTACGGAGTAGCAAACATCATGCTCCCCCTTGATTTTGAGCCAAACTTTGACAGTGGATTAAACAAAGTTATATCATTGGGTTCATATTTGAAAGCAGCTTCCAGTGGTATAATTTTTGTGACAAATAACTTATTTCTTTGGTGGTTA
Organism: Poa pratensis; assembly: GCA_947311845.1. Taxonomy (NCBI): domain Eukaryota; kingdom Viridiplantae; phylum Streptophyta; class Magnoliopsida; order Poales; family Poaceae; genus Poa; species Poa pratensis. The sequence continues at coordinate 24,098,277 of CAMZMU010000093.1, forward strand.
ATTTCATTCATTGTCAAAGTTAAGCTAAACCTCTATGGGGGCTTAGAAACCCAGACAGCCCATTATGCTTGACACATGTTATGATTGATCATCAGTAGACCCGAAACGCCTATTCAGTTGCCTAATCGCGAGAATAGCCGATGCGCCATAAAGAAATGCAACAAGTGCATTCATGCGCTTGTCAAACTTGCCCAAATTGCTATACAAGTTCTCAGAATCAAGCCTGCACATGGTAGAAAGGCAATTATATTAAACAAAGAGCTATTGGATTCTGGGTATAATAACAATGAGAATCTCTAAGCAAAGCTAGGTAAAGTATACTCATATAAAGCTCAAGGCCTGGAATTAAAGTGTGTATTTCAAACAGATGGAGCTTTAGTAGTTGTTTGGTACTGGAGATTAACGATTAGCTTTAGTAAAACTAGTTTTAGGATGATTTACATGAGAACCAGTTTGACGTCTTTGTCAGTTAAGAATGAGTTGAAGGAAAACTTTGTTTGGGTCAATACTTAGAGTAAGTTGACGATCCTCGATGGGTGAGATCTAATATATATCACGCGGCTTTTCACAAAAAACTACATTTAGTCGTTTTAGGAACACACTTTCCTAATTTTGTTGAAAACAGATTTACTTATTCATGTTTTGATTACTCCACGCGAACAAAATTTTAGTTTGTTACATGGTGATATTGCATGGCGCAAAACTAGCTTCTGCTAATGTTCCGTATCCATACGAGGGCATAGCCATTTACCTAGTAGCTTCAACCGAATCAGCCATCAGTTGGCGTAGCCTGTTGCGGTTATTATTATACTCCTCCATTCGTTTTATTGCTTCCGAAGATGGTCCCTGCAATTTATGGGTGTTGATAAACATTACTACAAACGCTGGAAATCTCACAAACTGAGATTAAGGTGAACAAATCATGCGTGCTGATAGTAGTAAGATGAACATCTACTAAATCCTAAGATCTCAAGAATATCATTACGCTTGGTTTCAGATCTGAATAAAATCGACCGACACGGTCGATATCTGAGTTGGTTTTCTTCAAAATAATCCTACAAATACAAATCACACTATGCCGTAACAGAGAGGTACTTTTACTCACCAAACGAGCGTGGGACATATGGCGAGAAGCCGCCGCCGGCGAGATCGCATGGACCGGCCCCATAAGGGGGCCCGCCGGCGACCTGAGACCAAGGGCCGGCAACTTCCTGAAAAGAGAGCGCAGCGCCATCAGGTTTCTTATTAGAGCCGGCGGCGGCGGAGTCTAGGGTTTCACTCCCTGGCCTTATTATCTCGCCTTTTCTTCTTCGTTTCCAGTCACACGAGGAGCCTTATAACGCGGCCGCCACGCCAGACTCCCCCTCCGATTCCACCTCCACTACTAGTTTGAGTAGCTTCTGGAAAAGGATATCATGTGCCATGGCCGTTTGGCTTGAATTTTTGTTAGTGCTATCCTGTTTGACCCACTGTTAGACATTGATCATGTGCATGGCCGTTTGGCTTGATATTGGGTTATGTTGGTCCAATTTCTGCAGAATTCCTTTCCTACTGTTCTTATGATGTTTCCCTGTTATTATAGCTGGTTTTGTTTCCACTCCATATTTTGTTATGCTGCTGTTGATGTATGCATTGTCATTGCATTTGTTGCTTCTTTGCTTGCAGCACTCCTTTGCTATTGGTCAGTTTGCTTAACACTTCAGCCATGAATTCTGTCTCGCTATGAGAGTGTGCTTCCATGCATCTTAAATGCTCTTCAACACCCACCCACTTATTGGATACAAATGCATCTTAATAGTTGACTAATGTGTCAACATGCAAAGTGGTCTCTTGTAGTCTTCCGTTCAAGAACTCCCAAAATGCCTTATATTTAGGAACAGAGGTGGTAGGAGAAATTCTATTCTGCATTGGCAGCATTCTGTGAAGATATGAGCGAGGAATATATCCTTGTTCAAGTCTTTAGCCAAACCTAAGAGTTTTATTGTTGCAGATACTTACTCTAGTGTTTGATGTGATGCATGTCTTTGCCCAAGTGTTAGTCCGTTGAGTTTATCAGAAATGGTTGGATCACCCAAGTACTGCAAAATAGAATATTTGTTTCGGGTTTGGTTTGATCAGGAAAACCTATCTGGAATGTCTACGTTTGGATTCCCAGTACGTGCAAATGCTGGGAAAATTCAAAAGATAAGAGTTTGTTTTGTTGGTCCTGTTAGGGCATCTCCAAGAATGTCCCCAGCAGAATGGCATGATTTGATTACTCATTATTGAGTCATTGAACTAATATTCGAGTCAATGAACCTTTTGGTTGCTTATTTGTCACCACGGAGCAACCCTGTGCCTTCTCTTAGGCGAGCCACTGAGACGATGCCGTTTTGGTAAAATGCATGGGCCTTTTCTGATTTGAATAAATACTTCTATGGTGTATGTGATAATAGAAAAAAATAAAGACAAGTTTTGGATGGATAGTATCTTAATCGTGTCCGGCAACAACGTCAGACGGACGCTATTGCCGTCATCCGGACGCGCCGCGGGCTATTGGGGGCGCCGCTCGCCACGCGCGATGCCAATAGGTTTTTCCAAATCGATGTTTGAATATTATTACTCGATTCCAGATGCGTGAGTATGGTTGTCGCTCCCTCGCTGGGAGGTTCAGGATCGTCGATCGATGGCCTATGTACGGCCAAGATGCACCTGCCGTGTTCTCCTCTGACTCTTGCTCCTTGTAGGAAACAAGTAAAGAGTGTTTTGTCAACAGACAGACCAATAACACATTCAGAACATGAACTGATATTTAACATCTGACAACATGATTTAAGTTCTCCAACAGATAATTATAGTGTTTTGATTCAGCGGAAAAATTGATGAATTCCTTTTGTTTACAAGCCTTTTCTGGCAGCTTCTTTAGGAATAAATCAATTATGAGAACTCTCGCTGATGATCTTCAATTTGGTTGTAGATGATGGGCATTCAGTGGGTCTTTACTTTACTTCAGGGAAGGAAATCAAGACCTTCCGAGTTTCCAAATCAAGCAGCTTGGACACATGGCATAGAACAGTGTGGCAAGAACAAGTGAGTCCATGCGTAAATCAAGCAAGTTAAATTTGAAAGGAAAGTCCAATATGTCTAAAAAGAAAAGACCTCGGACACCTGCTGCATTGATATCATTGACAAGGTCATTCTTGATGACATCACAAATTCATAATCATCTCACACTTTCAGTTACGTCAGGTTTCAGGAGCGCCCCTGGATAAAGATTGCACAAGAAGCCACCCATGGACATTCTTTAATAGGCAGTACATAACGGGTCAGATTAAAAATCCAAATGTGTATGTGGTACACAGAAAATCTGGAGGAGCATATGGCAATCTATAGTGTTCCACGAGCACACTTTAAAGAAGTCTTGCATTTAGACAATAAGCCGTCGGAAGCCTTCATATGGGTTTCCACATTGGGTAGAGCAAGATAAAAAAAATTAGGAGTTACAAGGAGAAGTTTGACCAAAGGCGAGCCAGAATAGCTTTGCTTTATATACACACCTAAACTACAAAAATTACAAACAAATTACAATAGTATAAAAAAGACAAATTTCCAATAGTTAATATCATTGGCATGACAATGTAATCATCTGCACTTGCAGTTCTTGAGGTTTCATCACTCGACGTAGCAAGGGAAAAATGCACAAGCCGCCTATGGATATCCTTTAAAATGGGCAAAGCAGTTCATATTTAAAATCCAAATCTGTATGAAAGGCAAAAATCAATAATGTAGGAACAAGTGATGATCTCAAGTAGACAATTCAAATAAGGGAAAATTAAAAAGGTCTTGCACTTAAAACAATAATACCCTCAGAAATCTGGTTAAATCAAAGACCAAACTTTAGGCCTAGTATGTCATACGACACTTGCAATGCATGAATTTCCTCACTGGGCAGAACAAGGTCAAAAGCAAGCTTGAATAGCTTCAAATAATACAAAAAAAAAAATATGAACAAAAAATGCAAACAAATATTCAATAGTGAAAAAAGAATAACACCACAGCAAACCTGTGGTTATATCATTGAGACAGCCATTCTTGATGACAGTATAATCATCCAGCACCTGCAGTTCTTAAGGTCTCATCAGTGGACAAAGGAGGGATAAAAATGCACAAGAAGCCAACCAAAGCTAAACTTTAAAATGGACAGTAGAAAGCGGTTCAGATTCAAAACTCAAATCTGTATAGGTGGAAAACAGTTGTGTAGAATAAATGAAGCTCACAAGTAGAAAAATCCATGCAAAGTGCAGTAAAAAGGTCTTGCATCTAGACGGTACAAACCCTCAAAAGACTGTTTAGATCACATACCAAGCCTTGATGCCTAGTAATGTCATACGTCACTTGCAATGCATGAGTTTCCTCACTGGGTCACAAACCAATCAGAAATCAGAACTTTTGTTGTAAGCCTTCGCTATATTCTTCTACAAGCACACTAAAAGTTGTCCAAAATTAAAATCCAAATCTGCATGATGGATGGGAATTAACTCCGTAGCAACAATTGATTCTCTCAAGTAGAGAATACCAAGCAAAGTACATTACAAAGGTCTCAAGTAGACAGTAAAACCCTCAGAAAACTGGTTAGATCATAGACCAAGTCTTGAGGCCTAGAAATGTCATGCGGCACTTGCAATGCATGAGTTTCCTCATTGGGTACAGGAAGATCACAACACAAACGAGTCACGAGAAGTTACAACAAAAAACCATAATAAACTGCATGAGAGATGGAAATCAACTCCGTAAGAACAAATGATGCTCTGAACCAGATGATTACAAACAAAGTACATTCAAAGGTCTTACGATGAGACAATATAACCCTGAGAAAACTTGTTAAATCATAGACCAAGCCTTGAGACTTAGTAATGTCATACGACACTTGCAATGCATGAGTTTCCTCTTTGGGTATAGGAAGATCGCAACACAAACAAGTCACGAGAAGTTTCAACAAAAAACCATATAAAAACTGTATGAGAGATAGAAAACAACTCTGTAGGAACAAATGATGCTCTGAAGTAGACGATTGCAAACAAAGTACATTACAAAGGTCTTACGATGAGACAATATAACCCTGAGAAAACTTGTTGAATCATAAACCAAGCCTTGAGGCTTAGTAATGTCATACGGCACTTGCAATGCACGAATTTCCTCATTGGGTACATGAAGATCACAACACAAACGACTCAGGAGAAGTTTCAACAACAACCCTAAAAAACTGCATGAGAGATGGAAATGGACTCTGTAGGAACAAATGATGCTCTGAAGTAGACGATTACAAACGATGTACATTACAAAGATCTTCGATTAGACAATATAACCCTTAGAAATCTTGTTAGATCATAGACCAAGCCTTGAGGCTTAGTGATGTCATACGGCACTTGCAATGCATGAGTTTCGTATTGGGTACAGGAAGATCACACAACACAAACGAGTCACGAAAAGTTTCAACAAAAACCCTAAAAAACTGCATGAGAGATGGAAATTGACTCTGTAGGAACACATGATGCTCTGAAGTAGACGATTCCAAAAAAAAGTGCATTACAAAGGTCTTACGATTAGACAATATAACCCACAGAAAACTTGTTAGATCATAGACCAAGCATTGAGGCTTAGTAATGTCATACGGCACTTGCAATGCATGAGTTTCCTCATCGGGAACAAGATTACGCACACATAAAGAGTCACAAGAAGTTTCATAGAGTGTTCCGACGAGCATACATTAAAGAAGTCTTGCATTTAGACAATATAAGCCATCAGAAACCTGGTTAAATCAAAGTCCAGGCCTTCAGGCCTAATATGTCATATGGATTTTCCCATTGGGTAGAAACAAGATAAGAAAATTAGCAGTTACAAGAACTTTGATCAGAGGCGAGCCAGAATAGCTTCACTTTGTACAACATATCTAAACTACAAAAATAACAAACAAATTTACAATAGTATAAACAAGACACAAATTTCCAATAGTCATTACTATTGGCATGACAATGTAATCATATGGCACTTGCAGTTCGTAAGGTTTCATCAGCCTATATAGCAGGAAAAAATGCACAAGACACCTATGGATATCCTTTAAAATGGGCAAAGCAGTTCATATTTAAAATCCAAATCTGCACGGAAGGCAGAAATCAATAATGTAGGAACAAGTAATGATCTCAAGTAGACAATTCAAATAAGATAACATAAAAAAGGTCTTGCATTTAGACAATAAAACCCTCAGAAATATGGTTAAATCAAAGACCAAGCCTTGAGGCCTAGTATGTCATACGGCACCTGCAATGCATGAATTTCCTCATTGGGCAGAACAAGGTCAAAAGCAAGCTAGAATAGGCTCAAATTATTTAAAAAAATGCAAACAATTTTTCAATAGTAAAAAATATATATAACACCACCACAAACCTACGGTGATATCATTGACACGTCCATTCTTGGCAAAAGTATAATTATACAGCACCTGCAGTTCTTAAGGTCTAATCAGTGGAAAAAGGAGGGATAAAAATGCACTAGAAGCCAACTAAAGTTAAACTTTAAAATGGGCAGTAGAAAGCTGTTCAGATTCAAAACTCAAATCTGTATAGGTCGAAAACAGTTGTGCAGAATAAATGAAGCCTTGATGCCCAGTAAAAAGGTCTTGCATCTAGACAATACAAACCCTCAGAAACATGTTTAGATCATAGACCAAGCCTTGATGCCTAGTAATGTCATATGGCACTTGCAATGCATGAGTTTCATCACTGGGTCACAAACCAATCAGAACTTTTGTTGGAAGCTTTCGCTATATTCTTTAACAAACGCACTAGAAGTTGTCCAAAATTAAAATCCAAATCTGCATGATCGATGGAAATTAACTCCGTAGCAACAAACGATTCTCTCAAGTAGACAATACCACGCAAAGTACATTACAAAGGTCTCGCAATTACACAGTGAAACCCCACTAGTAGGGAATAGCTTATAGGTGGAAGGTGATTCTGTGGCGCACCCTTATGCGGTGCGCCACAGAATATATTCAGTGGCGCATGGTGTAGGGTGCCACAGAAGTTTGAGCCTTTCTGTGGCGCATAAATGGCCCATGCGCCACTGAAATCATGTATTTTGTGGCGCACGTCCGAAGATGCGCCTTAGAAAGTTCGTGGGACCCACGTCCAATCATTGGAGCTGGAACCATCTGGGCATATTCTGTGGCGCACGGTGCTCGGTGCGCCACAGAAAGTTGGATTTCTGTGGCGCATGCATGTTTATGCGCCACAGAAAGTCTGCTTTCTGTGGCGCACCTGGCCCGTGCGCCACAGAAAGTTGGATTTCTGTGGCGCACTGTTGCTGATGCGCCACAGAAAGGCAAGTTTCTGTGGCGCACCGAGCTCCGTGCGCCACAGAAAGTGGGCGCCAGATTTACAAAAAGGTGGCAGTCCCACTTTCCCCATGTGACCTTCTCCATTCTCCCATCTAGCTCGAGTTCCTCCTCTCTCCCATGCCATTTTGCCCATACTTTTCTCCATTATTTGTAGTTAAACCTAATTTGTTTGATATATAATTGGTGAGGGCTTGGGGAGAGCCTCCATATATACTCTCCTCCTCTCCAAATACATTTCTTTTTCTCCACTATTTTCCCTCCATCACCACACACTCTCTCTCATCGATCACGGTCACGTCTCGGTAACGGATCTAGATCTACTAGGTGGGTATTGTTGGATGGATATGTATATGCATGTTTTGTGTGGCCGGCGGTGTGTATGGACGATGTTTGTTAATTGTAGGCATGAGAAGCTTGTCGGCGGGCGGTTTGCACGTATATGGCGCGACGATCGATGTTTATACATGAATCTTTGCATGTTGTTGCATTTTGTTGTTGCTTGCGCCGGCGTGGTGCATGGATGTTTGCGGAAATGTTGATTTATTTCCATTTCGGTAAATTTTTGCACCACCCATATGTCCTACTTTTAGGGGAAGTCATGCCGAATTTTTTCGTCGAACATGCATGTTTGTGTATGTGTGTGTGCATGTTGTGGTTAATTCTAATTAACATACTCTATATGTATACCACGTAGGCAACCATGGTCATCATGATGAGCTCCGGTCGAATCAGCAGATACAAGGAAGAAGCGAAGGCGGAAATGATTCGGTGCAACAGGCGCCAGATACGATGTCCGTGTCGAAAGTGCAAACTTGTGAGCTGGATCGACCCTGATTCCGGACAATTGGAGGATCACCTGCTCAGGCGCGGTTTCATGCTAGGCTTCAACCAAGCGCCGACAGCAAATGTTGCGCGTGAAGACGAGGGCGGGCAAGATGATCATGACGAAGGACATGCCGGCGGGCAAGATGATCATGACGTAGGAGATGCCGGCGGACATGGTCATGATGAAGGAGTAGATGGTGGTGGAGAAGACGCGAACACGCAGAACTCGCTAATGTCGGCCTTGATGGACTCTCATGTTCAAGAACTGCTCCTCAAGGAGACGAGCACCGCTAGAGAGAAAGCCAAGCTGGCGCAAATGGAGATAGACGGGAAGACTCCGTTGTATCCTGGGTGCCGGCCACAGGATACGCGCTTGCAAGTAACGCTTGATGCTCTGGAGATGAAGTCGGGAAACAAATGGACCGACGTGAGCTTCAACAAGAACATGCAATTCTTCGACGAGCGTCTTCCCGAGGAGAACACATTGCCAACTAGTATCGAGGAGGCCAAGAAAGTCGTGTGCCCTCTTGACCTACCGCACGTTAAATACCACGCCTGCATCAATGATTGCACAATTTATCGGGGCGAGTACAAGGACATAACCACATGTCCGGTGTGCGGCCAAGGACGGTACAAGAGTACTGGGGACAAGAAAGTTACTCGAAAAGTGGTATGGTACTTTCCTATCACTCCCCGTCTGCAGCGGTACTTCGTGGACCCTAAGGAAGCAAAGCTCATGCAATGGCACGCGGAAAGGGAGAAGCCCGAAGAAGATCCGGAGAAGGGCAGGATCCTGACACACCCTTCAGACGCTAGCCAGTGGGAAGAATTGGACAACGCCTTCGGAAATTTTGGAGGCGACGCAAGGAACGTCAGGCTGGGTATGAGCACCGATGGACTCAATCCGTTCGGCAACCAGAGTAGCACGCATAGCACCTGGCCCGTGTTTGTATGGCCTTACAACCTTCCCCCGTGGTTGTGCACGAAGCAAAGGTACATACACATGAGTATTCTCATTCAGCGGCCGAAACAAGCAGGTGTCCACATACACATGTATCTCGCTGAAAGTGCATGTGTTGCCCCATGTGTGGTTTTGGTAATTAATGACAATCCTTATGGACTAATGTTTGCATTGAGATATACTTGTAGATCTTGTCCATAGGAAATGTTTGGAGTTCATGTGTTGGACTCTAGAAGATGACATGATGACCAATGCTCTATTCAAGGGTTTATATGAAGAATGGTCATGAGTAGAGAAGATGAAGTGCAAGCTCAATATGATCCATCTCGAAAGATATCATTTGATTGATGCTTGCAAAGGAGTCATGAAGACGGTGCTTTGCGAGGCCCTCCCATAATGGTGGGGGAGCATTTGGAGAAGTCTTCATCAAGCATGTGCTAGCAAGCACAATCAAGAAAGGTGTTCCAACTTGAGAGAGCAAGATCGTCATCATCGAGCTCAAGTGGAATGCGCAAGGCAAAGGTATGATCTTGATAGGTTTTCTATTTTACCGGTCTCGTGGTGTTAGTGGGAGACCGGGTTTTAGGATAGATGGCGTACTATCAAGAGGGGCTCTCAAGTGAGTAACTTGATCGCATCTTTGTGGAGAGCTCATACCGTTGCATACTTGGCATATCATCTTTCTTGGTTCTTATTTGGCTTTTCTCCTTGTTGGGTTTTGGTGCTTGTCGTGATCTTCATGATAAGCCCAAGTTCTTCGAAAACGGATTTCTTATGGAAAACTTGTTGCGTTTTCGTGTTGGAAATATTATCGGTCCACCTTCGAGATAGTTCCTGTTTTCTGCTGTTTTTGTATTCCAGAAAAGCTAGTCTGGAAATATTCTCGGAATTGGACGAAACTACACGGGGGTGCCTATTTTTCCAGAACACGCCTGACGGAGCGAAGGAGCAGCAGAGGAGGGCCACCAGGAGGCCACACGCACCTAGGGTGGTGTGGGCCCCTCGGGGGTCCGCAGCCGCCGCCCTTTCGCCTACTTATTCCCCCCGACGCGAAAACCCTAAGTACCTGAGCAAATATCCACGAAAAGATCCAGAGACGCCGCCGTCGTCAACCCTATCTCGGGAGGGTTCAGAACCTCTTCCCGGCACCCTGCCGGAGAGGGGAATCGTCACCGGAGGCTTCTACATCGCCATGCCTGCCTCCGGAGTGATGCGTGAGTAGTTCATCCTTGGACTACGGGTCCATAGTAGTAGCTAGATGGTTGTCTCTCCACTTTGTGCCATCATGTTTAGATCTTGTGAGCTGCCCTACATGATCAAGATCATATTATTGTAATGCTACATGTTGTGTTTGTTGGGATCCGATGAATATTGAATATTATGTCAAGTTGATTATCAATCTATCTCATATGTTATTTAAGATCTTGCATGCTTTCCGTTACTCGTAGATGCTTTGGCCAAGTAGATGCTTGTAACTCCAAGAGAGAGTATTTATGCTAGATAGTGGGTTCATGTCTCCGTTTAACCTGGGACAGTGACAGAAAGTTCTAAGGTTGTGGATGTGCTGTTGCCACTAGGGATAACCTAACGATGCTATGTCCACGGGCATATGTGTTTGTTTACATTACGCACTTTACTTAATGCAATTATCCGTTGCTTGCAACTTAATACCAACGGGGGACTCGGATGACAACCCGGCGGTGGATTATTAGTCATAGATGCTGTTGGATAACGGTCTATGTATTATGTCGTAATGCCCAATTAAATATCATAGTAGTCAACATGTCATGTATATGCATTGTCATGCGCTCACTATTCGTCAATTGCCCAGCTGTAATTTGTTCACCCAACATGTTAGTTATCTTTTATGGAGAGACACCACTAGTGAACTGTGGACCCGGTCCATTCTTTTACACTGATTAAACAACCACAAACTGCAAACTGTTCTTTTTTCATTCTCTGCAATTTAATACTCATTTTCCACACCATACGTTTAATCCTTTGTTTTCAGCAAGCCAGTGAGATTGACAACCTCACTGTTTCGTTGGGGCAAAGTAGTTTGATTGTGTTGTGTGCAGATTCCACGTCAACAGTCTAGACTCCCTGCGACAACTATTTTTTGGCGCCGTTGACAACCTTCTGAAGAGTTGCTGCTCCTACTGGTTCGATAACCTTGGTTTCTTTCTGAGGGAAAACTTGCTGCTGACTACATCATACCTTCCTCTTGGGGTCTCCCAACGAACGTGTGTTTCACGTCATCATTACGCGGGGAAGATAAGCAGATATCTGGACGCAACGAATAAGAGGTTTACCGGGATGAAGTCTCACGATTGTCACGTGCTGATGACGCAGATACTTCCCGTTGCGATTCGAGGGATAATGGACGAGCACGTCCGTGATACGCTGCTTGCCCTTTGCAACTTTTTCGACGTCATCAACAGGAAGTCGATCGGCGTGAGGCAGCTCGACAGGCTACAGGAAGAGATCGTGCTGATATTGTGCGAGCTCGAGATTTACTTCCTGCCCTCATTCTTTGATATCTGCGTGCATCTCCTTCTCCATGTCGTTGATGACATCAGGCCGCTCGGGCCGACGTTCCTGCACTACATGATGTCGTTCGAAAGGATGAACGGTATCATGAAAGGATACGTTCGCAACAGGGCCCGTCCAGACGCAAGCATGGCCAAGGGCTTTCTAACCTACGAGTGCATCTCCTTCTGCCAGAATTATCTAAGCACCGAGAACCAGGATGTTGGTCGGCCCAAGAGGAAACACCTCGGCAGGCTCAATGGATATGGTCACCGCGAGGGCACCCGCTCTTTGTCGGCATTCATGGTCGAAAAGACGACTTCGATAGGGCTCACCGGGTCACGCTACAACACTTACAATTGATCGAGCCTTCGGTGGAAGAGTACAAATGCTTACTCGAGAAACATTACGCCGACCTGGGCCGGCCGAGGAAGAAGGGAGACGTAACCAGAGAGCACAACTCCACCTTCACGCGTTGGTTCAAGAAAAGGCAGCTGGATCTAGCAAAGAGCAAAACGCCATATACGGAAGCTGAAAAACTCATATTCTCCTTATCACGGGGCCCCGGGCACAACGTAAGGACCTATCAGGCGTACGACATCAACGGCTACAGATTCTACACCAAGGAAAAGGACAAGAATAGCGAATATCAAAACTCAGGAGTAACTATGCTATCCTACGCTGATGAGGAGGCTACTGTCAAGGAAAGAAGATCGAGGAGATATGGGAGCTCAACTACTGTGGAGAGTCGGTGCCAATGTTCCGTGTGAGATGGGCCAAGGACGTCGTCAAAGAAGGCCGGTATTTCACCACCATGGTAATACCCGATGCCAAATCGAAGAACGCCTCCGCGAAAAATGAGCCATGGGTACTCGCTAGCCAAGTTGAGCAATGCTTCTTCATTACCGACCCGTCAAAGCCTAGCCGTGTTGTAGTGAGGAGGGGCAAGAGGAGCATCATCGGAATGGAAGGAGACGCCAACGAGGAAGACTTGGACAGCGATCCAAAGATCCAGGAGGAATTCGACAAGTACTTCGACATGCCTACTACTAGTACACAAAGAAGGAAGACCTCCCTGCCGACGAAAGGTTGTCCGTTCACGCGAAGAAATCTCAAGGTGCCCGGCCTAAAGTTTTCAACCGCGAAGAAGGGAAAGAAGAGAAACTAGCTCGGAACCGCGCGAGACGAAGAAGACTTTTTTGGTGTATTTAATTTGTGTGTGTGTGTGAGACAATGCAAGCATATATCATGAATTTGATAATTTGTGTGTGTGAGAGACAAGTATATGTATATCATGAATTAGATAATTTATGATATGTGTATATCTCATAAATTTGTGTGTGTTCTTTCTCTAAATTTAACCAAAAAAGAATAACAAATTTATTTATTTTAAAGAAAAAATGTGAGAAAGCCAGGAATCGAACCTGGCTGGCCAGAGTTTCTGGTTTAGTGGCTAACCACTGGGATCTGCTGGTGTGTTTGTACCTTAACAGCCTCAGTTCATTTTGAACTAAATCTGGCGACAGAATTCTGTGGCGCATGCCCAACGGGTGCGCCACAGAATCTCAGAATTCTGTGGCGCACCGCGGCAAGGGTGCGCCACAGAAATATTTTGCCCACACTTACATGTGGGCCCGCCCCGTGTTGGCTGTGTTTCTCTTCCCAAAAATCGCTAAGTCCCAAATCGCTCGCGAACCACCCTCGCCGCCGCAGAACCCTCGCCGCCGCCCCAACTCACCGCCAACCCCTCCGCGCACCCCCCCCCCCCTCGTCGCCAGCGACCTCCCCTGCGCCCCGCCCCCGCCCTCTTCCGCCGGTGGCGCTCGGCCTCGCCCTCGTCCGTGGCGCTCTCGGCCTCGTCCGCCGCCGGCCGTCGCCCTCGCACCTCCCCTCCCTCCGCACCGGCGACGACCTCTACACCGCGCTCGACGACCTCCCCTCCCTCCCCTCCCCGAGGTGCTTCCCCTTTCCCCCTCCTCCCTCCCCTACCGAACTCCTGCAGCTAAGGTGTTTGTAAAAAATCCAAAGAGAAATTTTAGTTCATGTTTTTGATTCTATTGTTGATTGCTAGTAGCCTTGTTGCAAATTGCTTTTAGTGCTGGTTGATGTTAGTTGAGATGAAAAAATTGTTAGTGCATATGCAGTAGCAAATTTGCTAAGTGTTAAATAGGTTAGTGCTAGCTAGGTTAGTTTAGTTGATGTTAGGTTTGTTGCTTGTTGTTAGGTTAGTGCTAGCTAGGTTAGTGCTTGCTGTTATAGGTTAGTTGCTGTTAGGTTAGTGCTAGCTAGGTTCCAATAATTAGCCCTCTGTTTTTTGTTGATGAATAAGCTATTGTTTATGTTTAGGAAAATTTCTTTTGTGTTAGCTTGCCGCCACTAGAGACATGATCTTTTTTTTGGTTGTACATGTGCAGAGGTGTGCGGCTAGGCAAGAAGACGCACCTGGTGAGCTCCTGTGACGACCATGTACGTGTTCTGTGCTACCACGACCATCGTGTCGTGGTTGTTTGTGATGCTGTTGCCGGCCAGCTATGCCGGCGGGAAATGTGTTCATGTGATGCTGTTGCCGGCCAGCGATGCCGGCCATTATTTGTGAAATGCTTGTGCAGGTACCCCGTGAGGCCCTTGAGATTGCCGGAACGTCGATTAACTTTCGTTCCAGCAAATTCGGGCACTCCATATGTCCTATTTTTAGCAAAGGTCATGCCAAAATTTTTCGTGAAATTTAGCATGACTTTGCTAAAAATAGGACATATGGGGTATTGCGACTAATGCATTGGCCGGGGTATCTTAGTACTAAATTAAGTGCGAAATTTCTTATATTTGTTGTACTAACTTTTTGCCTCTTTTTAATGCAGTGCGAACATGTCGGCCGACGCGCCCGGCCCTTCTAAGCACATGAGCGGCGAAGAACAAGCTAGAGAAAAGAACAAGCCGTTCTGGGCTATGTCCCAGGAATTGGAGGAGGGGGAGGCCGCCGAACTGGCTCGTGGCGGCGATGGTGACTATGAGCAAGAGGATGAGGACGAAACCACCACCGATGGCGGCGACCACACGGAGGGCGGTTTGGCGACCACACCACCACCGATGGTGGCGAGCACACGGATGGCGGTGGTGGCAGTAACCCGACCGCTAAGAAGCAGAAGAAGCCGAGGAAGGACCGGACACCGCAAGTGCTCGCCGACGTCACAGAGGAGTTCACTAAGGTCTCGCAAAGTGGCCAACCACTGGAGCCTAAGGACCTTGCCAGCGGGTACGGCATGCAACTAGGGTGCATGCTCTGGGAAACCGTGTCGATCAATACGCACGACCTCAGAAGCAAGGACAATGAGGCTTTGGTCCAAACCCTCCTGATGAAGCTTCACGAACGATACACGTTCCCGCAGCCGTTGAATAAAAAGGTGGACAGTTTAGCCATCACGAAGATGAGCACCGCCTTGAGCAGCTGGAAAACCCGGGTGAAGGCGAAGATTGATAAGGGTCTTAGCTGAGAGCAGATACATGCCAAAGAGCCGATGCTCGACGAAGAAGAGTTCGAGGCATTCAAGTTGTCCTTACAATCTGAGGAGGCTAAAAAATGGACCCAGTGGGGGAAGGATATGCGGGAACTCAACTTAGGTAACCACCGTTTGGGAAGCGGCGGTTACCTAGGAAAACAGCCCATTTAGGACAAGGAGGATGTCGAGGTTGCAAAATTTGGAAAAGAGAACCCATGGCATAAAATCACGGACGAGCAAGTTAGGAACTTTGTCCCGCTACTATCTGAAGCCGGGGACGGGGGAATTCGTTACCGACGATAAAGATGTGCTGCAATTCGAGAAAGTGCTGGTAAGGAACTTAATTACTGCGGATATATCAAAGTCCATTGCGTTGATTTCTACATGGGTTCACCTTAATTTCCTTTGTCTGCAGGAGAAGCAGTTGGAGGCTGAGGCTGAGGCTGGCTCGTCGTCCCAGGGGTCGACGGAGCCGTGGGACAACACTTTCAACAGGGCGATGAACACTTACAAGGGGAGGGACAAGTCAAAGCCGCCGACGTCAGCTGGCCATGTGACCGGCTTTGGCACCGGCCCCCGGTCGTTCGGCACTCGTCGAGGCGGCCACAAAAAGTTGTTGTGGATGAACCGGCGCCACAGGCTGCCGTCGCCACCACCCAGAAGGAACCGCCGGTCGCCGCCACCACCGGTCGGAAGCTACCGCCGGTCGTCGCCGCCACCAGCTGCCACAAAAAATTGTTGGGAACGTCTGTACCGCAACAGTCCAAGGTTAATTAGTTCCGACTTCCCGACTTCCCGACTTGCCGACTTCCCGACTTTCCCGACTTCCCGACTTTCCGACTTCCCGACTTTCCAACTTCCCGACTTTCCGACTTTCCCGACTTTCCCGACTTTCCGACTTCCCGACTTTCCGACTTCACGACTTTCTGACTTCACGACTTTCCGACTTCACGACTTTACGACGCCAAGCCTTTATATCTAATAACGGATGTGCTATTGTTTATGTTTAGGACAAAGCCGTTGCCCCTCAACTTGGTGCCAACGACGGCGATGATGAAGATAATGTCAACGTCGATGACTTCCTCAACACTGGCGCCTGCAGGGAAGATTTGTACATGCCTCCTGTGGATGAAGAAACCTTCCGCGATCAACGCGGTCAACCTCCTCGTCCCACTACATGCACGCAGCGCCTGGTCTTCGAGGGTTTATCTCAAGACACGCCTCCGGAGGCCGGCGATCATCAAGCTCAAGTCAAACCGGGTAACATTTTCAGCCCTGGCACACTGCACCAGACGGTTCACGCGGGGTTCACTGCACCCCAACCATCCCCAGAGATGAACAAGACGAAGAAGCACAGGAATAGAAAAGGAGCAAACGCCTCTGCGAGCCAGCCAGCTCCTAAGATTATGCGAGGTCGTGAAGACACGATACCACCCCGTGGGGATGGCTTGACCCGAGTTCATGAAGATGGTAAACCTATACTGTCTGAGGACTTGCTCCGCCTTGCAGAAGGACCCATGCACTCTTTGCAGGAATCTATCTTGATGCTAGAGGAACTCCTTCTTAAAGACAAGAATCCGAGTTACCCGGTGTTCACAGTCAAGGTGCCAAAGGAGTCGGACTTCGTCCAGGAAGCCCCCGCGGATGTGTTCTTCATAGCCTACGAGGACATCTTCAACATGTTTCACTCTAGACGGCTGGACTATAACTTGGAGAGATAATACCCCGTACGTCGCGATAGTGGATCCTTACTACATGCGTGACAGCCAGCTGGTGGAAGGATCAAGGACACGGACCATGGCCACGGAGTACCTCCAGAGGCTCATGATTACCTACAAGAAGAAGAACCACCTTCTTCTGCCTTTCTTTTCCGAGTAAGTACACATCCGCTCGCCACCGTCGTATCTTATGCCTTCTTGTAGATTTCTTCCATTGCTGATCTTTCGTCCAACATTCCGTTTCAATTGTGTTGAGCAGGGACAAGTACTGCGCACTCATCGTCCTATCCCCGAGGTGGTCCATTGCCACTTATTTCGACTCGGGGAATAAGAACATGAAGAGAGACTACACCAGAATAAAGAGTGTTCTCGATGAGGCTCTCGAGGGCTATGCCCAAAAGGGAGGCCACTTTGAAAAGAAGGGCGAATCTGTCACGAAGGACAACACACACATGTTCAGGCATGGGACCGGATTCCATTGCATCAAGCAACTGCCTGGCAGCGGGAAGGAGGCCTTCTACGCCCTCCATCACCTTAAAGGGATTGTCCGGGATGCAGAGAGAACGAGGATTCCATCTAGTCTCCTAGAATGGGCCAAAAAGAAGGATGGTCTCACCGATGCTGATTATAGAGAAGACTTCCATCGCATCCGGCTGCAGTTATCAACGATCATCCTCGAAGATGTCATGAACACAGCAGGGTCCTACCACTACACCAGAGGTAGGATGTATTATAAAAGAAAGCCTTGCTAAGCATTACTAGTGTATTTTTTGTAGAAGTGCATGTGTAGGGTTATATATTATATATATGCTATGCTATGAAACCCAAATAGGATAACCATATTATTTCCAACCATGACAATTGATTGATTGTCTTGCCTCTACTTAGATGAATAAATTATACTCTATTTGTATCACTAACCAATATATGTCCCAATCCATCTTCAGGATTGTGTCAGAGGGACATCGAAGAACGACTAGAGTTGCAGAATGACACCAGGACATGGACGACGAAAGAAGGCTTTCGTCCGTTCCCGGCGCCGCTCAAGAAGAGAACTCCATGATCATGCTCCCGCTCTTGCTCACTATCATCGCCGCTCTTGCTCACTATCATCGCCGATGTACTACATTTGATCCTAGTTAGGCGATGAACACTTCATTTCTAATGTAGTGTGAAACGATGAACTTTTGTATCATGATTTGTGTAAAAATTCAACACTTTGTGACTATATGTATGTATCTCGGGCACTAAGTAATATGTGTGATGACATAGTGATTAATGTGTTTGTCTGTTTTCATATAGCTGTCAAATATACCTGTATTTCTGTATACTGCATTTCTGTATAAATCCTGTATACCTGTATTTCTGTTTTACATTTTTGTGGCGCACCAAATTTTTTTTGTGGCGCACCAGGCCTGGGTGCGCCACAGAATTACTATGCTGGTGTGTGCCGAGACAATTCTGTGGCGCACAGCCTGGGTGCGCCACATAATTTTGATATTTCTGTGGCGCACGGACAGGTGCGCCACAGAAAAAAAAATTTAGTGGCGAGGATTCTGTGGCGCACCGGGCGTGCGCCACAGAATTAAAAATCGGTGCGCCACAGATAGGGTATTCTGTACTAGTGCCCTCAGAAAACTGGTTAGATCATAGGCCAAGCCTTGAGGCTTAGTAATGTCATACGCCACTTGCAATGCATGAGTTTCCTCATTGGGTACAGAAAGATCACAACACAAACGAGTCACGAGAAGTTTCAACAAAAACCATACAAAACTGCATGAGAGATAGAAATCGACTCTTTCGGAAAAAAATGATGCTCTGAAGTATATGATTCCAAACAAAGTACATAACAAAGGTCTTACGATTAGACAATATAACCCTCAGAAAACTTGTTAGATCATAGACCAAGCCTTGAGGCTTAGTAATGTCATACGGCACTTGCAATGCATGAGTTTCCTCATCGGGAACAAGATTACGCACACATAAAGAGTCACAAGAAGTTTCATAGAGTGTTCCGACGAGCATACATTAAAGAAGTCTTGCATTTAGACAATATAAGCCATCAGAAACCTGGTTAAATCAAAGTCCGGGCCTTCAGGCCTAATATGTCATCGATTTTCCCATTGGGTAGAAACAAGATAAGAAAATTAGCAGTTACAAGAACTTTGATCAGAGGCGAGCCAGAATAGCTTCACTTTGTACAACATATCTAAACTACAAAAATAACAAACAAATTTACAATAGTATAAACAAGACACAAATTTCCAATAGTCATTACTATTGGCATGACAATGTAATCATATGGCACTTGCAGTTCGTAAGGTTTCATCAGCCTACATAGCAGGAAAAAAATGCACAAGCCACCTATGGATATCCTTTAAAATGGGCAAAGCAGTTCATATTTAAAATCCAAATCTGCATGGAAGGCAGAAATCAATAATGTAGGAACAAGTAATGATCTCAAGTAGACAATTCAAATAAGATAAAATAAAAAAGGTCTTGCATTTAGACAATAAAACCCTCAGAAATATGGTTAAATCAAAGACCAAGCCTTGAGGCCTAGTATGTCATACGGCACCTGCAATGCATGAATTTCATCATTGGGCAGAACAAGGTCAAAAGCAAGCTAGAATAGGCTCAAATTATCTATACTACTATTAAAAAAGCAAACATGTTGGGATACTTTAAATCTGTGCCGTTCAAATATCTGATCGACGCTCCAGATTGCTCCAATGTTTGACAACTCAACAATGTCCGTTTTGGACCGTTTTGCCCTCCCACCAAAACACATAATACGACCAAATTGCCACCGTACCCTTTCGTTTATTTTGTTCTCCTCTCCCCGCGACCTCCGGGTGCAGCGCTCGACCTGGCGCCGCTGCGAGGTGCTTGTGCCGCCGCGCAAGGTCCTGTAGCTCCCGAACGCTCCTCCACCAGCTTGGACGCCACCGTAGATGAAGCCGACTACGTCGCACCGCGCTACGCCGAGCCGGGCCAGCGCCGCACCCACGCACCGCGACATCCAGTCCCCGTTCCTTCCGCCGCCGCTACCCTTCCTCAAGACCTTCCTCAAGACGGAAGGAGGACCAGGATCTCTCAGCCTGGTCCTGACGCCAAACCACCATGCCGCGACCATCTCCCGTCGCGTGCCTCTGTCGCAGCCGAGCTCCGCAAGGCTACCGCTGGGGCGCCTAATCGTGGGCGTCAAGTTCAGCATGAGGTGCCTCCCTCGACCGCGTCAAGTTCAGCGCGACGTGCCTCCCTCGATCTCCGCCTCCTCTGTCCAATCAGATCAGATCGCCCCATGATTTTTCTCTCGGCGCGGCGCGACCCTGCCCTGCCGCCTCCTCTCCACTTGACAACGCCTGACGCGCGCCCCTGCCATCCCAAGGGCTCTCCTGGAACTCTGGAAGGGCGGCGGTAGTGCAGCCGGGAAGGCGCCACGACCCGGATGATATTTGCCCGCACGCTCTCACCGTCTTGCTCTGCCTGATGGTGATGGATGGCCAGATGGCGAGGGTTCCTGGTTGTTGGGCGACCTCAAGAGCCTTCTCCCCAAGCTCATGATTCCTGACGGAGCTCAAGAGCCTTCTCCCCAAGCTCGTGGTCAGAGTAAATGTAAAAGCTGCAGAGACATGAGCGGAGGCGCTGCTATCTTGATTTCAGTAAACATATCAGTGCAGGGCCAGGTTACATTATTAGGTTCACAAGATTAATTGTTCAAAAGTAGGATGACGTGCTAGAAACATAATTGTTGCATATATGTAATCTCACCACTTTGCATGTGTATTCTTTATGTCATGTATGTTTTTTCTGGTGTAGGAGTGCTAGGAAATATTTCTCAGTTTTCTCAAGTTGTCCAGTTTCATCTTGCTGTATAAGAAGGGATCACCTTTTCATGTTACTGCAATATAATTAAGCCATCTTTTGTGTTCCAGGGTACTAATTTACCATGCACTACATCGAGCAGGTTTTCCTTTGTGCTATTTAACTTTTGTGCTGCAAGAGTAAAAGTAGATGACCACATTTTGAAAATTATGTCTGCACATCAATTTTATTACAACCAGACTAATTTTTGTATATGTATTAGTCGACACGTGCATTACAAGTTAAATATTTCGTATTTCTAAATTGCCCCTTTTAATTGTGTAACGTGCGTTGCACGTACATGCCAACTAGTTATTTTAAAAAATGCAAACAATTTTTCAATAGTAAAAAATATATATAACACCACCACAAACCTACGGTGATATCATTGACACGTCCATTCTTGACAAAAGTATAATATACAGCACCTCCAGTTCTTAAGGTCTAATCAGTGGGAAAAGGAGGGATAAAAATGCACTAGAAGCCAACTAAAGTTAAACTTTAAAATGGGCAGTAGAAAGCTGCTCAGATTCAAAACTCAAATCTGTATAGGTCGAAAACAGTTGTGCAGAATAAATGAAGCCTTGATGCCCAGTAAAAAGGTCTTGCATCTAGACAATACAAACCCTCAGAAACATGTTTAGATCATAGACCAAGCCTTGATGCCTAGTAATGTCATATGGCACTTGCAATGCATGAGTTTCATCACTGGGTCACAAACCAATCAGAACTTTTGTTGGAAGCTTTCGCTATATTCTTTTACAAACGCACTAGAAGTTGTCCAAAATTAAAATCCAAATCTGCATGATCGATGGAAATTAACTCCGTAGCAACAAACGATTCTCTCTAGTAGACAATACCACGCAAAGTACATTACAAAGGTCTCGCAATTACACAGTAAAACCCTCAGAAAACTGGTTAGATCATAGACCAAGCCTTGAGGCTTAGTAATGTCATACGGCACTTGCAATGCATGAGTTTCCTCATTGGGTACAGAAAGATCACAACACAAACGAGTCATGAGAAGTTTCAACAAAAACCATACAAAACTGCATGAGAGATAGAAATCGACTCTTTCGGAAAAAAATGATGCTCTGAAGTATATGATTCCAAACAAAGTACATAACAAAGGTCTTACGATTAGACAATATAACCCTCAGAAAACTTGTTAGATCATAGACCAAGCCTTGAGGCTTAGTAATGTCATACGGCACTTGCAATGCATGAGTTTCCTCATTGAGTACAGGAAGATTACAACACAAACGAGTCGCGAGAAGTTTCAACAAAAACCTTATAAAACTGCATGAGAGATGGAAACAACTCTGTACGAACAAATGTTGCTCTGAAGTAGTACATTAGAAAGGTCTTACAATTAGACAATATAACCCTAAAAAAACTTGTTAGATCATAGACCAAGCCTTGAGGCTTAGTAATGTCATACGGCACTTGCAATGCATGAGTTTCCTCATTGGGCACAGAAAGATCACAACACAAACGAGTCACAGGAAGTTTCAACAAAAACCCTACAAAATTGCATGAGAGATGGAAAGGACTCTGTAAGAACAAATGATGCTCTGAAGTAGACGATTCCAAACAAAGTACATTACAAAGGTATTACGATTAGACAATATAACCCTCAGAAAACTAGTTAGATCATAGACAAAGCCTTGAGACTTAGTAATGTCATACGGCACTTGCAATGCATAAATTTCCTCATCGGGAACAAGATTACACAAACATAAGGAGTCACAAGAAGTTTCATATAAATGCTCCGAAAACTGTGCAACAAATGATGCTCTCAAAACTCTCAGGTAGACAACTGAAGCAAATTATGTTTATGTTACAAAGGTATCACTGTTAGACAACTAAACCCTCAGAAAACTGGTTAGATCATTAGACCAGACCAGCCTTGAGGCTTAGTGATATCCTACAGCACTTGCAATGCATGAGTTCCTCGTTTGATACAACAAGATTAAAACACAAATAAGGAGTCACAAGGAGAAATTTCACAGAAGGCAAGCTGGAAATGGAATACCTTCAATGTACATAAAATACACGAACTAACACTGCAAGAAAATTGGACTTGGCGACAGCTTGAAATTCCAAAAATGTCAAAATCCTTTTGAAATTATTGAAATAAATAAAAACTGTACCAGGATGTATCATGATAAATTATGCCAGAAAATCTATCTAAAACACATGAATAGTATCTGAACCTTACTGGCAGCCTTTCCAACCTTTTTTTTGGTTACTCTCTAGGTGGTCTGCGTTGAGTTTACCTTTACTTCCTTGAAGATTCTAGGAAGGAGGTGGCGCAAGAAAACTGTACATCTTTGGCTCACTGTAGCAGTTATTTACTGCATGCTTTAATTGCTTTAAGTGATGATACACCGCATATGGTATGAGCTGAGAAGCCAATAATGTGACAACAACTACTCCACATCACCATCTTTTTGTACAAAACTGGATACTGGTCCCAATTCATCTTCTGCACATGCGGAATTTATCTGAGACCTTTGCAGCATCCACACCGTACCTAACATTATGAACCCTTACGATATTAGCACCATTCAAAATCGCAATTGAAACAGCAGAAACAGTGGCAGGATCTCTCTCAACTGGATCGGTGCGATTGCATATTTCACCTAAGAAGCTTTTCCTCGACGCTCCAAGTAATATTGGCGCATGTGAAGCACCTAGACTCATTTTACCCATCTCTTCTCTAATGGATTCCAAGCCCGCGATTACTTCAAGATTATGCCTGGATTTCTTGGAAAACCCAATGCCGGGATCAAGAACTATCCTCCACAAAGGAATTCCAGATAACTCTGCTGCTCTCAACCGAGCGTATAACTCAGAAGCAACTTCTTTGCAGACATCATCATACTGTAAATTTTGTTCGCTTTGCATAGTTGAGGGATCACCTCTCATGTGCATGGCAACATATGGAACTCCAAGTTCAGCAACAACTTCAAGAATATCTGGGTCAAGCTGTCCACCAGATACATCATTAATCATGGTGGCTCCCCTTTTTACAGCTTCAGCAGCAACTTGCGCGTAGAATGTGTCTACTGAGAGCAACTTCCCTTCCATCTCAGGGATTTTTGTGATTGCATCCAGAACAGGGACCAGCCTCTCAAGTTCTTCGTTTGCAGATAGCCTTCTTGCAAAGGGCCTGGTGGATTGAGCACCAATATCAATTATGTCTGCACCTTCTGATATCAACAACTTGGCCTGCGAAATGGCAGCTTCCACTTCTTGAAACTTACCTCCATCACTAAAGCTGTCTGGCGTCAGGTTAAGCACCCCCATAACAAGGGTCCTCTCACGCCAATCCAACAGATGATTTCCAACAGAAATGACCCTTTTAATACCTTCTGTTCCAATTATAGATTCACCACCAAGCTTGTTCCACAAGTCAAAGAACCCACCACTGCACCTTGAGAGAGAGTGCCAGCTTTTCTCCATGCTATCGTCAGCCGACGAACCCAGAAGGTCAACAAGAGGCGCTAAAACGAATGGTCTCTCATGTATTCGCTCATGTGGCACGACCAGAGTCTCGGTACTGATCCGGGAGTCACCATACAGAAGAATGTCTAGATCGATCGGTCTAGGGCCATACCTTATTCCGGCAGTGCGCCCTATATCCTTCTCGATCTCCTTCAGCTTCCTAAGCAAATCATGCGGTCCCAGCTTAGTGGTGCCCCTAACAGCAGAGTTGAGGAACCGCGGCTGGTCGGTCACATAAGCTGGGGCAGTCTCATACAAACAGGCGTGCCTGGTGATTCTGATGCCCGAGTTCCTCATCAGCCGCAGCGCTCTGTCAAACGTGCTGATCCTGTCGCCCACATTGCTTCCCAGAGCAATCACAACCTCCTGGTCAGCAGAATCGCCCGCGAGTGCAGATTGGCTATACGAACGGACCCTGTACAGATTGGCATGCCCCGGTGGTTTCCTCGAGGATTTGAGAGAATGCCTAAGATCCAATGCTGCTACATTAAGTGAAAATGAATTAGGTCTATCTTTGATTGAGTGCCTAAGATCCAATGCTGCTACATTAAGTTAGAACAGTACCTGAAAACGTATTCGGTGCTGCTAGCCCCCCACAGTAGTAGCCCTTGGCAACTGAGTACATCTTCCTGAACCTCTCCCTAGCATGGAGCATCTTAGTTCATGCTACCGGACGGAGATAACGCCGAATACCCTGCAGAGTGTATCGGCTTCCCCGCGTTAATTCCAGCTAAATCTGCAATGTAAAAGCGACGTGCCGCCACGTCGGAGCTAAACTAAATCTGCGGGGAGAGAGAGAGAGAGAGAGAGAGAGAGAGATGCGTACCTGTGGACGCCGGCGAGGTCCGCACGGCCGAGCTGGTCTGCCCAGCGCAGTTAGAAGGTTGGTTGGTGGTGCCGTCGGTCGCTCGGCAGGAGATGAGGGATGCTTGGGTTTGGCGGCGGGGCGGCGGCTGCTGCTTTGCTGGGTGAGTGGTTTGTTTTGTTTAATCCATGGTTCCGTGCTATCAAGGGCATCGTCGGCTACCGGGAGCGTGGCCAGAACTGGGCTTTGTATGGGCCGCTTCCCTCACTGGCCGCGCAGTCTAGGCTGGGCTGGGACGGATGTGTTCGTTCCCGTCCGTGTGCGGCGGGCATCGGGCACTGCGGGGCCACCGGCGGCACGGGACTCCGGCGCCCCGCCACAACGTCACGGGCACACGCGAGAGCGCCGACCGCCGAGCGACGCACAAGTGGTTGGCCGTCCGTGCCTCGAGGGTATTACATGCATGGCGAGTGATTGTTACATGAATGGTACGTACAAATAATTCTTTCCGATTTCAGGCATTACATCAGGACATCAGGTAGATGGTGTTGGTTAATCTCGTTTTCCGTCAGAAAATTACGCCGTCAGAAATGAGACTAGACACAGCAATCCCTGGGGATAGTCAGTTTTCACTGTCCCAAACTCTCAGCCACGCACTGAATCACACATGGAATTTCCTTTCTGATAAGAACAACAATAACGCAGCAGAAAATTGTCACCTGTGATACTACACAACGATAGCGGACAGTATCTACATGCTGGGATGGATGAAAGGGAGGGGGAAAAACCTAAGACCTCGGCAATAAGCCAAGGATCAACCTGGATCAACTATTACTCTTAACTGGAAAAAGTTTCAGGCGTATGTACAATGGCGTGTGGCTCATACTTCATAGTCACCAGATTCACCGGAGCGCCGGCTGTAGTTCTCGCAGCTGGACATTCTCGTGATGTTTGCCCGCTGCACGAGACGGACTAATGACTGGACGACCTCGGACATCGGTGGCCTGAACTCTGGCTCGGCCTGTTCAGGTTTCAGGATAAGCATCAACAGTGTGGCAAACGTTTGGAAACACAGGAGAACTGCAAGAGATAGTAACTATGGAATGTACCTGCACACAGAGGGCTATCGCGTCGGCGAAGCGAGACAGGGATTTCGAAGGGTACAGCCCCTGGAGCGCT
This sequence comes from Poa pratensis, assembly GCA_947311845.1. Classification (NCBI taxonomy): domain Eukaryota; kingdom Viridiplantae; phylum Streptophyta; class Magnoliopsida; order Poales; family Poaceae; genus Poa; species Poa pratensis. Next base: position 24,124,543 of record CAMZMU010000093.1, read on the forward strand.
GGATCGACCATCTGGTCGAGGGCGTCGATGTCATGCAGCTGCGGGGTAGCCCATCGGACTAGTGACTGCTCAGATCGTGGTCGGAACCTGAAGCAATTCAGGCAGCAAGTGGTAGTTCAGACTTTCAGAGGACTATAGTTGTGGTTACACTTTACAGGGAGTTGCCTGAATACTCTTAGGGAACTTCAGAAAGAGTTTTAGGAAAAAGATGCGCAGTAATATTTGGTTGTAGTGCACATATACCTGTCAAATGGTTTGCGGCCAGTCAGGAGCTCTAACATGACGACACCGAAGCTATATACATCACTCTTCAGCGAGTATTGGCCGGACATGGTTACCTCAGGTGCCCTATATCCCGAGTTTTCTTCTGATTCCTGAAATAGACGCTGTATAAGTAATTCTGGACATGTTTTCTCCTCTAAATGTTGTTTATTAGCATTAGCATTGTATGCAAAACCCCAGACTTGTATCGTGTCACTTTTTAGATCAGACACTATCTAGCCTTGCATCTAAGTACCGAGCACTAGTTATACGATCCTCACTAGCTTTATTACGTTACTGTAACAGAAACCCATGCTTGCTCTACTGAGCATTTCACATAGCATCATGTTAACCTGAATTACGGATAGTTACATAAACAAAATAATGATATGAAGCAATTTTGTTGCAAAACGGGCACAATGTCAATCATTTTTGGCTGATGATTGATCACAAACTGTGTATAATTTCACGGGCTATGAGGAAGTCGGAGGATATAGTGCACGGAATTTACCTGGAATTCCTGGTTAGGAATAAGATCTGCATACCCAGAATCCGAAAGGTGGGGGTTCAGCTCATTATCCAGTAAAATGTTCGCTGACTTGAAATTCTTGTGGATCACAGATGGCGAACAAGTTTCATGTAGGTATCTGCAAAATTTCCATGATTGACATGAATTTTAATCTTCTAGATCAAAAGTAAGGGCTGAAAGGCCTGTTTCACTCACTCTAATGCCCTTGCAGATCCAAGCGCAATCTTCACACGGCTGTTCCAGGACAACGGTTTGCTTTGATCATCCACCAGATTAAGTAAGTCATGCAGAGAACCATTTCGGTAGAATTCATATGCCAACAAGCACTGCCCATGCTCTGAACAGTAGCCAACTAGCTCAGCAAGGTTTGGATGATTTAGCCTTGAAATATTTGCAACCAACTCAAGGAACAAATTAGACGATAGCTTGGGAATGCAGAAAAATTGATTTTTTTATAGCCAGGACCTGAAATTACCAGCAAATTATGATAATGCAACAGTTCCAGTTTGGATCATGATTTGAAATATCAAGGGGCAATTTACTTTATTGAATATTGTACTATCTTTAAAAAACCAGTCATCAATTCATGGATAACAAAAATGAGATTGTTGAACCATATTTGTAATTTAAAATCATGCATATGGTACAAGCATAGATTATGTATGTCCATGCATACAACAAACTTTCATGCTATGGCATTTACATCTTTTAAGCAGGTGTAATTAGATTAAAATAAAGTTCATCTGAAGCATATCATCTCAGTTGATTGTCTAGCTATAGTACAGTTGAAATGTTAGCATATCCACTTAACTGCAGATTAAGTGGCAGTTTGAAATCCCTATACTGTATATTTTTTACTAGGAAATGATTTCAATGTGAATGATATGAGGGATGATGCTGGTGCCATATATGTAACATTGAATAAGGGATATCAAGTAATTAGGGAAGCACCTTCTGATCATCGAACTGTGCTTTGAAAACACGTCCAAATGACCCCTCACTAACAAAATTGTCAGCACTGAAGCTTCCTGTTGCTACCTGCAGGTCTGCAACTGTGTATGCAGGTATTTTGATGGAAGACAAACTTATTTTCCTTGTGAAAGACTTGCTTGTGAGATCATTTTCATCGAAGGACTTGTGCAAGTCAATTTTTGTTGGAGGTTTTAAGCTCATTGAAACAGTCCTCTGAAAGTGATCCTTGCCTGTTGTTGAGATGATCTTAATGGACTTCATCTCTGAAAAGTATAGTTTTGGCTTTTGAGACAGAAGAGCAGCATGCACAATATACCCATTTTTACAAAATGGAAATAATATGTAAAGAAATAAGGAAATGCACAATTCATTGGAAAAAGAAGATTGAACAATTCATTCCTGGGCAGAAGAACGGTAGTAACATGAACATGTAGAACTCAGAGGCAATGACGCTTACGCTTAAATCCTGAAGCAAGAGGACTGAGAGGTTCATTCTGTTCGGGGTCTCGTCTCAGCGACAACTTCCAAGATTTCCTCTTGATCACAAAGAATGCAACCAATGCACCAACAACCAGCAAACATATTACAATTCCTGCTATTGCACCACCTGCTAGTTTGGAGTGTTTGCTGCCACTGTCGGATGAGCCATTGCTGCCACTGTCGGATGAGCCATTGCTGCCATTTCTACTTGGAACAGCAGGGCGTTGAGGCGTTGGAGTTGTAGCTGGTGGAGGTGGTGGCGCGGGACCATTGCTAAACGAGTTTCCAGTTGTCCTACAAAAGGAGTTGAGGACTAACTGTGATTCCATTTTACATGCTTATAACGGACAAACTGACGGTGTACTAAAATTACTTACTGGAGATTATTTATTTTCTTTAGCTTATCAGGGACCCATCCGGTGAATTGATTGTTTGCAACATTTCTGCAAGGATGACCGAATGTTGCATTTATAAGACAATTCTACTCTGAATAGAATAATCTGTGGGTATCACAAACTCACAAGTCAGTAAGAGGAAGATTGGCAAGGACATCTATCGTTCCACTGAATTGGTTGTTCTGCATATAACTGGCAAGAAGAGATGTTACATTTGTAATAATATGGATTTTATTATTGTTGATGAAACAAATAGATGCAGAAACATATAACAATCATGTACTCACAGTGTTTTCAAACTTGTCAATGAGTTGAAGGTTTGCGGAATATTACCAGAAAATGTGTTAAATGAGATGTCCCTGAGTGAAATGAATTATTGGTTCAGTTTTTCTACTAGCTTGAAAGATAATGGTGCAAACAGAAAATCACTCACATTGTTGTTAGGTTGGTCATGCTGTTAAACATATCACTGATGGTTGAGAGTTGATTATGATCAAGATTTCTGCATCAGAGATATCAACATAATTTGGTCAGATCTTACGAGAAAGAAAATGACAAAGAAAGTCAGCGGATACATTGTCGTATAGGAGACAAGTAACTTACAAATCCTTAAGTCTGAACATTTGGGAAATAGAGTATGGTGTGGTTCCAGTAAAGCGATTTCCAGCAAGATTTCTGCAGATCAAGTTCTTTGTGGTAACTAAAAGATTGTTCTGCATATAGGTAAGAGCAGCTTGAGTTGCACTTAGAAGTATTACTTACAATTTCTCGAGATTTGGAGGAAGATTATAGGGAATGTCACTGCCTCCAAGATTATTACTGCTCATATCACTGCACATAACTAAACTAGATCAGAACCATACTAAGAGTGTACTGTGTAATCATCAGGGCATTGATGCTTGGGATGAGAGAGATCTCACTAACAGCTGAACTAGTGCAGTTAGTAGGATCATGTTGTAACCCAGAGTCCCGTTAAGACCCATGCCCGATAAGTTTCTGTGAAGTATTATGAGAAATAATATCATCAGATAAAAATATAAGTAATTGTGACCCAAAAAAACACCACATCCAAAATTTGAGCTCACATTGCTGTCACTCTGGAACCAGAGCAAGTGATCCCTGTCCACGACTGTCCGCAGGGATCTCCATTTTGCGCCACCCAGTTTTTCAGCTGGGGCGGCGAATTCATGGTTGTATAGAAGATACCAAGGGCTGTCACTGCATAGGCAACAGCAGAATCTTGGACAATCAGTAATGCTGGTGATCAGTATTTCAGGTAAATGTTGATACCAAGTGTCTTCTTACTACTTTTATCTTCACAAAGAAAGTATTTTCTTAGACAAAAATCCTAAATGAATTTGGGTTTTAAAAAAGGTCCATATGCAGCAATATTTCCTTCCATTTCCTTGTGCGCAGAGAGCTCAGTTTTTTTAATTATATAGCAATGCGTAGCTCGTCTTACTTCCAAATGAGAAAACTAGCCTTCTGTGCTGTCCACATTTTGAAGTTGACGTTCCAAATAACTAGTCATTTATAGTAAGTTATTCCCATCATCTCATACCAAACTTCCATCAAAGTAGTTTCACTCTGAAAACAAATTAAGATATTACCAGAAGCAAAAACTGAGTTTTTTTCTGGGATTACAGAAAGATGACTCCTTGGATAATCAGCTGTCTGGATTGTCTAAAAAATAATCAGCTGTCTGCAACCTCACACAAAACCAGGCATAAAAGAAACAAACCAACTAGTACTTCTTTTCATAAATTCTCTGCCCAAAGCTGACATCTCGGTGCATAAGTCAAGAAATTTCCATCACATGCGTCATGGTAGCGCTTATTGACTGATAATTTTGGCCGGACATGAGAACAGCGGTGAAAGGAAAAAACAGCAGAACATGAAGAACTAGCCTTTTGCCACAAATTTTAGCACCCCTACGGGACAAATACTATGCTCTTAACAAAATTAGAACTTGTCAAAACTCTTTTGTTTGATCAATCCCAAACTACAAGACCCCTAAGAAAGGACCAAAGAACAGCAGCAGGAAGAAACATCTTTTCCTGGTTTGGTCAACCGACACAGAAAGAAAAAATGTTTAGAAAGCATAGTTCCAGCTTCCCACATAAAGCCGAAACAGAACTTATCGGCACCATGGATTCATGTTTCTTTTAAATCTGAAGCTAAAATCTCAGGAATCCAGCAAGGGGTGGCAAAAGGGACTTATCTACAGTTGAAGTGAACTGACCAAAGCAGGGAGGGGAGCCGCGAACAAAAACGTATCATTACTTGCTTTTCCGAAGGGAAACCAAACAGAAAGAACAATAATCGATTCGAAGAAGTAAATATCACTTGTTTACCATCGTCTGAGTCGGTGTTGGCTAGAGCCCCCAAGGAGGCGGCGGCGAAGAACAGCAGCGCCGCTCCAATGGCCGCCGCCCCTCTCCTCGTCCTCCCCATCCCCATGGCTGCGACGGTCATTGCAGGCAGCACCCGTCTCGTCTGCAACCTGAAGGCTCGGAAGAACAGGTCGTACTAAATAAGCACTCTCTTGCAGGAACCCCTCCTTTTGTTTAATCGGTGCTGCTACTGCTTTCTCTCACTTCCGCCATGCTCTTTTCTCCAGTGGATTGTGTATTTGTCAGCAAGCTAGGGGGAGAGAATGATTTGCTACGAGCTCCAAGGAATGCGCTTCACACGCAGGCAGGCTTTATTGGCAGTGGAGCGGGTTTTGGTTCCTGATTTATTTTGTTGTATGGAAAGGGCAAATGCTGGAACAAGAATTAATCCATGTGTTAATGCACTTTGGCTGATGCGTGTCCTTGTGGGGAAAAGAGACTTTGGAGTGGAAATAGAAATAATATTGGTTTTGCAATGACATGTCGACGAGGTCAGTGGAAGATTAGCTCACTGCGTTTCTGCCGTTGTGCTTCGTGGCTGCCATGCGGAGACGTTTGCCGTCCATCCGTGCAGTCGCTTTTGCTGATTGGCAATCATACAGGTGCGAGCGTGCGTGTGCAGGATGTTTTTTTTTTTTTTGAAAGCCTCTCCTGAGAAAACATGTGCAGGATGTTCTTCACACTTCAGTCGTCGATTTTCTTTCTTTTACAACCTCCGATCCATATTAATGGACTCAACTTTATCTAGATACGGATGTATCTAGTTAAGTGTTTAGACTAGATGCATCCGTATCTAGACAATGTTGAGACCATTAATATGGATCGGAGGGAGTACCAGTTTCGGTATGGCTACAGTAGCTCTCAGTTTTGTCATCCTGACGATGCAGAGCTCGGTGAGTACAGAGCAGGGCATACAAATCCAGATTATGCTTTTGTAAATGAAACATATAAATTCCAGGTTATTGAAAAGTTCGTTGAGAAAATGGAGTTGATGCGGTGAATCTAATGAGTTATTATTTGCAAACTGAAGTTTCAGTGGAAATAGTTTTGGTTCTGACTTTTCATTGGGCAAAGTAGTTGGTTGTTCTCAGCGACACTCAACATGATTGCACCATGTATATGCTATGATGAAGCATAATTAACCAGTATCCTTCTCGTCGCTTTTCTTCCTTTCACTATTTTTTTTCATCTGTGCCTTTTCCATCAGAGTGTCTAGCACCTAGTACCATCTGGTTAGGAGAATAATTTGCATGCTGACCGCAGCTTCTTCGTGAATCCGTGCGTCGTAACAGGTGGCCAAACTCATCCAATTAGTCGGTTGCACCAATGAACTCGTCATTTTCATGAGCTGTTTCCGACTTCATATACGAGTTCTCTCGTTGCGTCAGCTAAATGCCCTCGTCCGTCTGTAGCTGCTGGTCCTTTTTGCTATGCCAAGTGCCAGCGCATCGCCACGCCATTGCCTCGCACCATGGGCAAACGAGTGATACCACTATCGTGTTTAGAAAAACATTTCCGTTTCGCTAATTTTCGGCAAGTTATTGCTCAGTCATGTCTTACAGAATTGGAGTTGCAAGTTAGGTTGTAAGTGAGATTGTAAGTGAAAAAAACTGTTCGATTTACTTTGTGGTTCGTGCGAGGCATGAGTTACAACATGGGTTGCAACTAAAATTTGACGATGTCACCTGACTAAGAACTAACTTAGAATTAGTCATACCCAACACTTTTATTTGTATCACTGTGTGCGGGGCTAATTTGGTGAGTTATCCTTACGTTTTAATATGATGCGGATGTTGCATTACACTGTAGCTAACACAAACGTGTAACTGCCTCTGCTGGTCGACAATGGTACCAACAACATCGCCATGCTTATTCTACAATTCATTCCAGGAGACAAGTTCAAATTTCTGAAAGCTACATCCGCCACGAGAAAAGACAATATTTTCCTTCTCTCTTTGCTACTGGTGCACGCGTGGCGTATGTTTAGTTTTATTCTTCGTCATCTGAATGGACGGGAGAATCAGCTGTTCACGTCGCCTGCACGATTTGGTCGCAGTTGTTAATGTTTCTGACGTGCTTACTGCAGCCCCGACGCAAGGAAAATTAACAATTTATCCAGAATCTATTACTAGGTGTTGTCCTGACAAAAATAATACTCCCTCCGTCCAATAATAACTGTCTCAAGTTTGACAAAAAGTGAACGTATCTAGACATGAAACATTGAAGGAGTAGCCGCGCTGCATAACCTAAACTCTGTTGCTGCTGCCATTGCTGGTCATCGGAATGTGACCTCGGATGACTTATTTTCCCCTTCACATCAAAGCCTAGCTAGGTTAGGCTTGTGTGCTGAATGATTGGAGGAGTTTCTTCTTAGTTTTAGCGCCTTGTAGTAAGAGACGAGCTGATGCGTGGGGGACATCAACGAAGTTAGACAACCTACCGAGAACAACTGAAGTCAAGAACAGAGGAAGAAAGAGAAACAAGTCTGATTCTGGGCAGTCTTTTTCTAGGACGCGACACAAGTCGGTGAGAGCAGTTAATTCGGTTAGCCAACTCGAGGTCCCAAGGCTGGCAGGTCAAGGACCTAGCGGGTGTAGGCCCACTGCTTTCAAGTGTTGCACTCCGTCAGCATACATGTATGTCAGCTCATCAGATGATGAGGTTCAGCTTCAGATTTCACCCGACTCTTATGTCCCATAGCTCAACCAGGAAAAAAATTCAAGTTTAGAAGGTGTAACCTCCTCATCGTCATCCATCCATAGAAATGGAAAATGAAGCATCAGTGAAAGTGTTACTGGTCATCGCTTTGATTGTGGACGGCGGCTTTTAATATTTGAGAGGAAATATTTATTCCTGGATGATATAATAACTAAATATAACAATCAAAATATTATAGCAACAACTGATCAGATGGCCGAGTTGGTCTAAGGCGCCAGATTAAGGTTCTGGTCCGAAAGGGCGTGGGTTCAAATCCCACTCTGGTCAATTTCTTTTTAAGTTTCAAAAATAAAAATGGAACCTAGCACACTTTTTTGACGTCGTGACTCTGCCGGTAAATCAACCTTAGCACGCAGGAGCCAGCCTAATCTCTCGTTCTGCAACGTGCAAATACAAGTTCTGTACTGAACTCATCCGGCAGGCCAAATAAAACATACTCCATACATCGCATTGTGAAAGCGACACGGACTAATCCAGTCCGGCCCACCTATGCTCCTTACCCTGAACTTATCGGGCTGGCCCATGGAAAAAGAAGTGTATGCAGCCGACTGCGAGGAGGATAAGGTAGCCACTTTGTTTTGTTCAAAAAAAAAAGGTAGCCACTTTGTTGGCCCTGAAAACAAGGCGATAACCTCCATTGCACAGAAGGCCTGCAATACTAGCGTCCTCGCCTAAGGTCCGTTCGGTCACTATATCCGCAGACCCCACCACAGAAAATTAGCATGATAGGAGGAGCCGCTCTCACCCTTCTGAGTCATGAGCCATGGAAAGTATAGCTCAGTTCGAGGGGTAAACCCTCGAGATATTAGGGAAGAGAGTTTGGCAAAGTAAGCGTGCTTCTCCTGATTTCAAAATTAAACCGAATCAAATACTACTACAATACGTCCCAGATCCTTAAAAAGCTTCGCCCATCATAATATTTGACCAAGCTTAGCTGTGGCGAGGCTCTCCAAAAAATTGCTCAAGTTTTGTCATTAACCTAAGTAAAATAATTCCACTGGTCATACTACCATCATCCTTCCATCAATGGTAAGCTACGTGGTGGCGTAATCTTGCGATTCGAGTATCGGTGTATCTCAAACTTTACATGTATGTGCACTCAGAGGTAAACCGTGTGCCCCAAGCTGAAATCTATTGATTTATTTATAAGTCGTCGATTTATCTGAGCCAGCTCCGCTTCAGATGTAGCATGTGTTTTAGGACGTACATATGCCCGTGGGTGTATTGCAATGTGATGGTGTCGGTGTGCATCCTTGTAATATTAAAAAAAATGTTGATACTGGAAAAAAGAACTCATTCTACCGGTAAGGAAAGCCATGGCTTGGTGGCATTTGTGGTGCAACTACAGCAAAATGTGTTTTTCTTTTACAACATTGCAAAAGGCACGTTGTTTGGTAAGTAGTTGTGTTCTCAAAGCTTTCATTTTCTCTCTTGTATGGCTCGCGAAGGCGTAAATATGATTTTGATCTAGACTACTATTTTGGGTTGACTACTGAAAAGAGCCTTTTCTCTGACATTGAATTGCATCAGACATGAATTGCACAGCTTAATTAATTAAACATTTCCATCCTTGTGTGCTAGAAGGATTCTATTAATGATAAAAAAATATCAAGCACAATTACTAAGAGATACCCCTCCGTTTTGAATTATAGGATTTGTTTTCTTAATTGCATATATAAAGGCATGTTTCAGTGTGTCTGTTCACTTATTTCAGTCTGCATGTAGTCCATATTAAACTATACCAAATATTTTATAGTCTGAAACAAAGGGAGTAGTCGCTAAGAACAAAGAAATAAAAAACTATAACAAAATCTTATATGTATAATGTCTGAATAATGATGGTGGGAGTAGATGATTCTAGTGAACCCTCAAAGTACAAAAGGAGACAAAGATACAAACAATCACAAATGAGTGAGGGACAAAGAGGTTTTTTTAGTGAACCATCATAAAAACACGATAACAAAGAAACGATAGATGTCAACGAGCAAGTGTGCAAAGAGGGGACTGCAGGATCTGTCACTTGCCAACACCTCATGCACTCTAGAGTTTATTACATAACTACATTTAAACTCTATTACTACTATTAGTGTACGAGTTAGTATCGAGATATTTTTTGTATCCGTTCACTTTGAAGGCTCAGCAATCATCTACCATTATTTTAACACAACTCACCGATAAACACTGTATAGTACATCTAAATGGTACAAACTACTAGATGGAGGAAATTGTTTAACTTTTGACAGAGGGGTAATCAATATTGCTAAATATTTATTTATATGCCCCTAACCAAAATTTATAAATAAACAAAGTTTATGTTAAGAAAAAATATTGCAGCCACAAACATCAAAATTGTATAACATAGCATCAAAATTGCATAACATAGCATTTACTTAAATATCAAACTTTTGTACACAACATAATAAAGTAGAAACAGGTAAAAAGATTTAGTATAAATATGTGAAAATCATTCGTTCCAAAGGGCATGCTAGAGTTGGGTCTGGGTAATTAGCTAGGACGTACGGGTCTGTTACCAATTCATGTCTCATGCACTCCCGCTCAAAAATAATTGTGGGTAAGTTGTCTCTCGTCCATGATTTATTAGGGTAGTGTGTAACCCTAGGGTTTAACTGCTGGCATGCTACTATGATGGGCACATTGCTTGAGAATTCATCTACTGTTGTTTGGGATTAGTGTTGTTGTGGCTTGAAATGGACCATGAAATCATCACAATATAATCTCTCATAATTCTTACGCTCATAGATTCTACGTTTGGCTCACAAATCATATTATAAATAATTTCGAATAATATAAAATTAAATTCAAATTCCTCCCCAACCTACCCCTTCGTGGCTAAGAATATAAATAGGCCCCTCTATGCTCAGAGCTATGGTTAGACTAGATTTGAGATTAAACTTGTTGAGCTTTGCTCCAACCTTCCCCATGTAGAACCCCAATTCCTCCCAATGGATATGATCAATATCTCTCCTTGTAGCTACTCTTTCCCCTTTGGGATTCAAATAGACTTGCCAATCTTCCACTTATTTATTCTATTGGATCGGTGGACCGGCCGATAAGATAAACGGTTTTATTGAGAGTGATATTGGCTTGGATTTGGAAAACCGGAGGCTACCGTCGGAGTTTTTTGCCGGTTGACATCTTCTTGCATGTATTGCTAGTTATCCTTGTGTTTGCCCCGTAGTATACCCCGTTTCCCTCGTGTTCTTCGCCGTGTTCTTTGCGTTCATCGCACACGCCGCCCAAATCCGTGAAGATGGACCCAACCCGCATCAACCTTGCTGCTTGAGGGATCATGGTCAAAAAAGCATAAGTCGCTCCCACGATCGAATAAATCTCCTTCTCCACCCATTGATTACCAATGGGAAAAGTAAATCTAGAAACTCCACCATTGCTGGTCCTCCGATCGAGCGGAGAGTCTCAACCGCCAGCACCGCCTCATCCACATCATCACGTCAGAGAAGATCAGCCCACCGCACTGCTAGATTCGCTCGATCCTCGCTGGAGAGCCCAGGCTTCCTGCTGGGCACATTCAGTTGAGCTCCTTTTGGACATCGGTATCAACAATGTAGTAGGAGTTGGGGATATTCTGATTTGAATTACGCTTCCACTTTGAGAAAATAAAAGCTAAATCCAGCCTATATTATTTTCTTTATTTTTGGTAGAAATATGTGGTCGTTAAATTTGAACATGATAGGATTAACGGTTTAATACTTTTTTCGTTTGGAACCTTTAGCTTAACACGTAGAAATTGGTTGGTTGAAACCTTTAACTTAACACGTAGAAATTGGTCACTTTGAGAGAGAAAATAAGTTGGGAAACTCAAAGACAGTTGACCAGAGAAGGATGAATTATGTTTCCACTTTATAAGAAAAAAAAGGTGGGAAAACTAAAAAGAAATTGACCAGATGGGATTTGAACCCACGCCCTTTCGGTATAAGAAGCAAAAATGTTGGGAAAATCCGAAAAAGAACATGACCAGAGTGGGATTTGAACCCACGCCCTTTCGGACCAGAACCTTAATCTGGCGCCTTAGACCAACTCGGCCATCTGATCAGTTTCGAATGAAGATGCACAATAATGTATATGTACATATAAACTAAATATGATCAGCTGCAAGTAGCAAATTGCACATCTCAGTGTCTCACTGAGAAAAGCGACACTGCCTAATCCAACATTTTTGCCTGGACTGAACACAGCAGCTGTGAAGCTTGCCGGGGCACCCGTGTTTACTGTATAGGCAGTCTTGATTCTTGAAGCAACAAGATCCGCCGGTGCAACTACCGCAGAAGAAGGCGCTAGATGCCTAGATTCGGTAAAGGGCGCTGGTCAAATTTCATGTCAGCGGAGAACTTGCCTGTGGCAAGATGGTTAGGTGGGTGGTTGTACCCCCAGCCCACCAGAGTTCAAACCCCAGGTTTGACGCTGGTGTTTCTCATTTAAGGCGGAATATTCTTCAGTGGGAGGCGACGTTCCCGTCGACAGCGAGGCGCCCGTGGTGACTTCGTCAATCTCAAGACTCGACCCGCCGGCTCAGTCTCTCGGAGGTGCTCATAGGGGTAGGGTGTGCGTGCGTGCGTTCATAGGGGTGAGTGTGTGCGCGTGTATATGAGCGCTTGCGTTGTACTGTGTTTCGCAAAAAAAAAAAAATTTCATGTCAGCGATGAAAGCTTCGATCGATTAGACGGACCTCGCCAATTGGTAGCACTCGCAAGCAGTTCTCTCCTCCCTGCCTGCCTGAACCCACCAACATCAGTTCCAGTCGACGAAGAACATCGCAAAGTTCAGGTTCTTCAATGCAGGGGCCTCTGGTTTTCAATCCGTCAATGGGCGAATCGTATTATCCTTCTTGACAGGGAAGGGAACGGAAGAGCGAGTGATCGATCTGGCATAAATGAAGCATCCCGTTCGATCACGCGCAGCATCAGCAGCAGTCGTGATCGTGCCATGTCCCGACGTTGTTCCATCCGCAGGAGAATATCTATCATCAAGTGGCCCGTCCGTGCCGACCGCCGAGGAATGGATACCTTACTCGCGAGTGGTTTGGTCCTAACACCTGTGATTAGTCGGCCGGAAACACGTCTGGCGCGTGGCGTACTAGGCGGCGAGATCTTCTTCCCGGCCGACCGGACTTGGCTCGTTCGCTGCTACTCTACGTGGCTCTGGGCCAGCGTGTGTCGCCATGTCGGCCGAACTCCTGTAACCCTGTTGGGTTCAGATTTCAAGCTGCAGCCTGCTGCCACTTGACTACTTAACCGCCGAGGAATGGATACCTTATCGCCTCCTCGTCGAACGAGTGGTTTGGTCCTAACACCTGTGCGTCAGTGCGTGTCCTGATTAGTCAGTCGGCCGGAAACACGTCTGGCGCGTGGCGTATTAGGCGGCGAGATCTTCTTCCCGGCCGACCGGACTTGGCTCAGTACGTGGCTCTGGGCCAGCGTGTGTCGGCCGAACTCGTGCAAACCGTGTTGCCTGCCTGCCACTTGACTAGTTTTCTAGGTTTCTCATCCCGTGGCCGTGATGACGATCGGCTGAACCTTTTTTGGGTTTTTATGGGAGAAAGGCCACTTTGAAGCCGTCAAAGGCAGTAATCTACGGAGGAGAATCGAGAGCGCGCGGCATTCAGCATGATGGACGCGTGCCGCCGCGCTTTCCCGGGGTTTTAGCCCACCTGGTTTCAAGGCAAGCAAACTGGTCGGACTGACGACGGAATCATCATGGGGCATCTCCGCGGCGCACGGGAGCTAGCGGAGGACGTCACTGTCCCCCGCTCCCTCCGTCGCTGCCGAAACCAGAGCCAAGGATAAGGGTCGCGCTGCCGTCGCCGAACCGGGCCCGTGCGTGCTCCCGGCCGCCCTTGACCCCGGCCGATACAGAGAACGCAACTGGCGAGATGGGCAAGTTGGCAACGAGGACTTGTATCCATGGTTTAGCTAGAGAGTTAATCGATCAAGTCTTTTTCTGCGAGGATAACGGATACAAGTCTACTGTTCACAGGGCTGGGTGAAATGTTTTTTTTTTTAACCGGGGCAAAAGACTTGCCATTTTCATTAATTAAAAAGAAGTGAGAATTTGCCAGCTAATTAACCGGAAACTGGCCTAAAACCAAAACAACACACTCGACAACACAGCCACCCTGCCTACCCACACAAGCTGCACGCACTTCTTTAACTAATTGGCACTTTGCACTCGGTGATCCTAACTTGTTCTAATTCAGATGAAAACGACCCTGCCAAACCATGATCGTATCATCAATACGCTCAACCAAGGGCATCTCTAGCCGATCCCTGAAACCGGTTAGAGGAGAAAACAATCGAGTTTAACTTTTGATATGCACCTATCCGAACCCTCAAAAAAGGTTAGAGGAGCAAAATTGTTTACTTAAATATAAGAGTCGGGACGCTGCTGGAGAAAAAAATTCACCCCTTCTCCACCGCTTGCCTCCTCTTCTTCTCCCCAATCCTTTCCCATTGCAGCCTCCCGAGATGATAGCATAGAACTACCACTTTACGCGCTAAATTTCGAAAAACTACCACTTTACGTTTCAATCGCACAAAACTACCACTCTTCGCTAATTTTGTTGCAATGTGCGCACATTGTTGTCTAAACCGGAATTGACACTCGTGCTGACAGGTGGGACCCACCGGTCAGGGCTGAGGTGGCAGCACGCGTGGACTCTTTGCTGACGTGGCAGCACACGTGGCCGTGGGCCCACCTGTCAGAGTAATAAAAAAATTAAATATCTTAAAAAATGAAAAAATATCAATAAAAAAAATCTAAAAAAAAAAGTCCACCGACAGGTCGCCGTGGACCGATGGCACAGTGCACGCGTTCCCGTTCCCGCGGCCGGCCGCCGCCTTCCTCGAGCTCGCCGCCGAGCCCCCTCTGCAGCTCCTCGAGCTCGCCGCGGCGGCCGTGGCGCCTCCGCAGCTCGCCGCCGCCCACGCCCCCTCCTCGAGCTCGCCGCCGGGGCCTCGCCGCCGCCTATGCTGCCCCGTCCTTGTCCCTGCCCGATGCGACGGCGAGGCCGGCTCCCTCGTCAGCCCCCGTGTCGTCGCCGACGCCGCACATCATCCAGGCCGGCGAAGGAGTTCACGACCCACCCGGCCGTGGCGCGCTCGATGTCGAACATGCGGTTCATGAACTCGCGCGAGTCCGCGCCGGGGAGCGTCGCCTCGGCGAGCCTCGACCTGGTGAGGTGATACGTCTCAAACGTATCTATAATTTTTGATGTTCCATGCTGATATTATATCAATTGCTACATGTTTTGGTTATACTTTAATCATTTTTATGCATTTTCTGGGACTAACCTATTAACAAGATGCCACAGTGCCAGTTCCCTGTTTTCTGCTGTTTTTGGTTTCAGAAAATCTATTAAGGAAATATTCTCGGAATTGGACGAAACAAAAGACATCGTCAATAATATCACGAGGAGATCACGGAGTCCAAAGGGGAGTCGGAGCAGACCCACCAGGGGGCCACGCCACACTAGGGCGCGGCCCAGGGTGGGCCCGCGCCCCCCTATGGCGTGGTGGCCCCCCTCGGCCACCGACGCCGCCTCTTCGCCTATATATTCTCCGCGACGCGAAAACCCTATTACGGTCGATCATATTCCACGAAAAGTTCCGTCGCGGCCGTCATCGTCAATCTCAGATCGGAGGAGTTCTGAAGCTCTTCCCGGCACCCTGCCGGAGGGGAGATCATCACCGGAGGGCTCTACATCACCATGCCTGCCTCCGGAGTGATGCGTGAGTAGTCCACCCCTGGACTACGGGTCCATAGCAGTAGCTAGATGGTTGTCTCTCTACCTTGTGCCTCCATGTTTAGATCTTGTGAGCTGCCTAACATGATCAAGATCATCTTATTGTAATGCTAGATGTTGTGTTTGCTGGGATCCGATGAATATTGATACCATGTTTATTCAAGTTGTTTATCTATGTGCTCTTGATCTTGCATGCTCTCCGTTGCTAGTAGATGCTTTGGCCAAGTAGATGCTTGTGACTCCAAGAGGGGGTATTTATGCTCGATAGTGGGTTCAGTCTCTAGATATCTGGATCAGTGACAGAAAGGTCTAAGATGGTAGATGTGCTGTTGCTACTAGGGATAAAACATTGGTGCAGTGTCCAAGGGCACTTGTATTGATTACATTACACACTTTACTTCATGCAATAATCTGTTGTTAGCAACTTAATACTGAATAGGATGCGGATGCTGCCTTGAAGGTGGATTATTTAGGCATAGATGCGGTTGGAATAACGGTCTATGTACTTTGTTGTAATGCCCAACTAGATTTCATAGTAGACATCTTGGCATGTATTGCATTGTTATGCCCTCTCTATTTGTCAATTGCCCAGCTGTAATTTGTTTACCCAACATGCTAGTTATCTGTTCTGAGAGAGACACCACTAGTGAACTGTGGACCCTGGTCCAATTTCCTCATACTGTTTACACAACCTGCTGCAATCATCTGTTTCCTGTTACTTGCTGTTTTTCCTGCTGTTTTCCACACCATACGTTTAACTCTTTGTTTCTGCAAGACCGGAGAGATTGACAACCTCTCTGTTTCGTGTTGGGCAAAGTTCTGGTTTGTGTCTGTGCAGATTCCACGTTGGTGCAAGCTCCCTAGCGCCAGGGGGAGTCAACATCAACAACCTTCCGATAGATCGTCAAGTCCTACTGGATTGATAACCTTGGGTAGATTTTCAAGGGAAAACTTCTGCTGTCTACATCATAACCTTCCTCTTGGGGTTCACCAACACGTAGCCATCAAGCTGTTTTCTGGCGCCGTTGCCGGGGACTTGGAGGCTATTGGAAAGGGGAGTCTCTCAGTTCCAATCTCTTTACTTTGTTTTTTGTCTTGTTTTAGTTTTGTTTTGCTTGCTGTTAAAAATCAAAAACCCAAAAAAAAATTAGTTTCTTGCATCTAGTTTATTTCGGTTTGTTATTATGTCTAGTTATTTATTTGCTATCAATGTCTTCTCTTTTGAAACAAAATCTTATTGGCTAAGTGGGTTCGCGGAGGAACAACATAATTACTATAAGGAATACCGCTTGTCTCAAAAAGGGAAATATTATGGGAACAAATAAGTAGATTGAATTATTTTGCTAAAACTTGTGCTCTACTTATGATGAATCCTACTGCTTTAATGAATCTTTTGTTGTAGAAGGCATAAACACCTCCCTTTCCAATGTGATTATAATGATAATGAAACTTGGCTGCTTATGCTAAAGGAAATTATGACTTTGGTAATCTTGACAAATTGAAGAATTTTTGTTTTTAAGGGTGCTATGAAATTGCTGGTTATATTCAAATGATGATGCTCCTTATAAACTGAGAATTTGCTATACTTGGTTATTGCCTTGAATATTATAATGACAATCCTTATATCACTAAATTTCTTGAGAAAATTATTCTCCAGAACAACTTGCTTTTCAGGACCTATGGAGAAGAAATTGCTGAAACTGATCTCATTGGATGAAAAAGAGGAGAGAGTGAGAACAAAAGGAGGATCTACCTTCTAATGATAGTAACTCTTTAACTCTTACATTATATGATTACCCTCCATGCCCACTAAGGAGGAAAAATGCTATATGTTGAATGTCATGATTCTATTGAAATATCTCTTTTGATAAATTTGAAAAAAGCTCCTTGACTCAAGAAAAGGAAATTGCAGAAAGTAAAAATGTGCTCCCTAATGTTATATATGATAATGCTCTTGATGATGGTCCTATATTGGCTAATGATATTATTATACTATTATTGTCAAAAGTGGGTTTGATAACCCCACTGTTTTAGAGCTTAATAAAAATTATGTGTTTGTAGATCATGAAAAGCATGCTTTATGTGATAGTTATATTGTTGAGTTTGTTCATGATGCTACTGAAAGTTATTATGAGAGAGGAAAATATGGTTGTAAAAGTTTTCAAGTCACTAAAACACCTCTCTTTATGTTGAAAGTTTTGAAGCTATATTTGTTTCATCTTTCTATGCTAGTTGCTTTATGCTTCAATAATTTTTTTGTTACAAGATTCCTTTGCATAGGAAGTGGGTTAGACTTAAATGTGTTTGATATTTGCCTCTTGATGCTCTCTTTTGTTTTTCAACTCTTATTCTTATGAGAGCATCATTAAAATCTTCTAGCCTAGCTAAAAGGCATTAAAAGAAAGCGCTTTTGGGAGGCAACCCATTATTTTTATTTTCAGTATTAGTCAAGGATGCTTGTTTACCTCTGTAGCAACTCCTTTGTATCTTTTATTTGCTGTTTTGTTGTGCCAAGGAGAGTTACTAATGCAAAGTTGGTTTTATTTTCGGGACTGCATTGGACAGATTGCTGTTCGTCACCGTTTAATTCAGTAGAAAATCAGAAAAAATCGAAAAATGCTGAAACTTTTTGTGCATGTTCCTGATGATGTTACGCAACTTTCATTATTTCAAAAGTTTTCATCTGAGCATCGTAAGTGCCTCGAAAAAATTCGTCATTACAGACTGTTCTGGTTTGACAGATTCTGTCTTTTATTTTGCATTCTCTCTTTTACAAGTTTTTAAGTGGTTTCTTTTCGTGTAAAAGTGCCCACTTGAGCCTAGTAACAGTGGCTAATGTTTAAAATAGTTGGCTTGTGAGTTTTGTCTTTGCTAGAACTTTGAAGTATTATCTTTTAGTGCACTAACCTGCTAATGAGAAAAGCTGTTAAGTTTTGGTGTGAAGGAAGTTTTCAAGTGTTGATAGAGGAGAATGATATTACATGATCAAGAAGAGTGAAGAGCTTAAGCTTGGGGAGGCTTACCTCCCCAGCATATTTCAAGAAGACTCAAGCATCTAAGCTTGGGGATGCCCAAGGCATCCCCTTCTTCATCTACAAATTATCAGGTCATCTCTAATGGTGCTATATTTTTATTGCTTCATGCTAGTGTACTCTTCCTTGGAGCGTCAGTGTGTTTTTGTTTTCAGTTTGTTTTGTTTTGTTTGCTGTGCTATACTTGTTGGATCCTAGTATTCATGTTTGGGAGAGAGACACGCTCCACTTTTTCATTAGAATACTCTTGTGCTTCACTTATACTTGTTGAGTATTCCTGTCTAGTTGCTGTTATTGCTGTTAGCTCTCAGTTTTTCATGTATCTCTTGTTAGAGCTTTCAGTTTCTTTTGAAGAAAGTACTCTCTTGCTTCACTTATATCTGTTTGGAGAGTTGTCAAATAAGTTGATTGGTGTTTGGTTGGACCAGAAAAATGCTATGCATGTGGTAGTGGTATAAAATGCTTACATGAATCTTTTTAGATCGTTGTCTTGAGTAATTTGATGCTTGCCAATTGTTTTGAGCTGTCAAGTAATTAATGTTTAAGCTTGTGCATCATGTAAGTAATGGCTATTAATGAAGAACTACTATAAGGATTTTCTGCTATAATAATCTGTTGCATAATTGGAAGTCCATAGTAGTCTAGATAATTTTTGGATGAAGGCTATGTGTTAACAAGGAAGACAGTGGGAGTCTATGGTTCGTCAAACCTTGTGTTTTATGTACACTCTTGCTATTCCAGTTGATAATGATGTTTGCTTATAATAACCTTGCTAGCCTAAACTCTGTACTAAGAGGGAATGCTTCTTGTACATCCAAAACCTTGAGCCAAATCCATGCCACCTGTGTCCACCATACCTACCTATTATGTGGTGTTTTCACCATTCCAAGTAAATTTCTTCATGTGCTATCTACTAACTACTCAAAACTGTTACATTTCCTTTTTGTGTCACTACTTGAAAAGCTCATAAGGACGTAGTAGTGAGATTTGTCATCTTCCATGCTAATTAATTTACAAGGATTGGCAGCTTCATCTGCTTCTCCACCTTTTATTTTGCATTAAAGAGCTGGTTAGTCCACCCTATAAATAAATAAATAGACACTCCTCCATGGTGAATGTTGGTGGGCACCCGAGGATTCGGTTAGCCATGGTTTGTGGAAAGTAAATGGTTGGGAGGAGTGTCACCAATAAGTGCTTGTTACAAGTGCAGTCCTAAAAACTCTCGGAACCGCTCTAAAAGTTAGTTAGCCATGGAAGATGACAAGTACCTGCTATTTGATTTGTTGACACCTGTATACACCATTACCTTACAAAACAATATTTTATGCTCTCTATATGCCTTCGGGAACTACAGCTCTAGCACATGATGTTAATCCCTGCTTCCCTCTGCGAAGGGCCATTCTTTTACTTTTATGTTGAGTCAGTTTTCCCACTTCTTTCTGTCTACTTAAGCAAACATCATTGTCAACTCCAGTATAACAGTTTTTACATAACTTTGTGTTTGGTTGATCATATTCTTTGCATTGACATTATCTATATGATATACATGTTGAAAGTTGAAGCAAAAGCTGAAGCTATTATCTTCCTTTGTGTTGATACAAACACTTTCATGTTGAGAATTATTGCTGCTGTGAGCTAACTATTATGTTAGACTATTATATCTCTAAATGTTTTATAGTTTATTCATGAAAGTTTGCACTTGTGTGATCACTTATGTTTACTCTTTATTTACTTGCTTGCAAACTATAGACCATTGGCTTGGATCACTTCATTCAGATCATGTGCATTACATTGTTATTTGATCAAAGATTGTGTTGGTAGCATGTCACTTCAAAAATTATCTGTTTTTATCGTTTACCTACTCGAGGACGAGCAGGAACTAAGCTTGGGGATGCTTGATACGTCTCAAACGTATCTATAATTTTTGATGTTCCATGCTGATATTATATCAATTGCTACATGTTTTGGTTACACTTTATATCATTTTTATGCATTTTCTGGGACTAACCTATTAACAAGATGCCACAGTGCCAGTTCCCTGTTTTCTGCTGTTTTTGGTTTCAGAAAATCTATTAAGGAAATATTCTCGGAATTGGACGAAACAAAAGACATCGTCAATAATATCACGAGGAGATCACGGAGTCCAAAGGGGAGTCGGAGCAGACCCACCAGGGGGCCACGCCACACTAGGGCGCGGCCCAGGGTGGGCCCGCGCCCCCCTCGGCCACCGACGCCGCCTCTTCGCCTATATATTCTCCGCGACGCGAAAACCCTATTACGGTCGATCATATTCCACGAAAAGTTCCGTCGCGGCCGTCATCGTCAATCTCAGATCGGAGGAGTTCTGAAGCTCTTCCCGGCACCCTGCCGGAGGGGAGATCATCACCGGAGGGCTCTACATCACCATGCCTGCCTCCGGAGTGATGCGTGAGTAGTCCACCCCTGGACTACGGGTCCATAGCAGTAGCTAGATGGTTGTCTCTCTACCTTGTGCCTCCATGTTTAGATCTTGTGAGCTGCCTAACATGATCAAGATCATCTTATTGTAATGCTAGATGTTGTGTTTGCTGGGATCCGATGAATATTGATACCATGTTTATTCAAGTTGTTTATCTATGTGCTCTTGATCTTGCATGCTCTCCGTTGCTAGTAGATGCTTTGGCCAAGTAGATGCTTGTGACTCCAAGAGGGGGTATTTATGCTCGATAGTGGGTTCAGTCTCTAGATATCTGGATCAGTGACAGAAAGGTCTAAGATGGTAGATGTGCTGTTGCTACTAGGGATAAAACATTGGTGCAGTGTCCAAGGGCACTTGTATTGATTACATTACACACTTTACTTCATGCAATAATCTGTTGTTAGCAACTTAATACTGAATAGGATGCGGATGCTGCCTTGAAGGTGGATTATTTAGGCATAGATGCGGTTGGAATAACGGTCTATGTACTTTGTTGTAATGCCCAACTAGATTTCATAGTAGACATCTTGGCATGTATTGCATTGTTATGCCCTCTCTATTTGTCAATTGCCCAGCTGTAATTTGTTTACCCAACATGCTAGTTATCTGTTCTGAGAGAGACACCACTAGTGAACTGTGGACCCTGGTCCAATTTCCTCATACTGTTTACACAACCTGCTGCAATCATCTGTTTCCTGTTACTTGCTGTTTTTCCTGCTGTTTTCCACACCATACGTTTAACTCTTTGTTTCTGCAAGACCGGAGAGATTGACAACCTCTCTGTTTCGTGTTGGGCAAAGTTCTGGTTTGTGTCTGTGCAGATTCCACGTTGGTGCAAGCTCCCTAGCGCCAGGGGGAGTCAACATCAACAACCTTCCGATAGATCGTCAAGTCCTACTGGATTGATAACCTTGGGTAGATTTTCAAGGGAAAACTTCTGCTGTCTACATCATAACCTTCCTCTTGGGGTTCACCAACACATAGCCATCATGAGGCGCACCGCGTCGGGTAACCCAGGCACGAGGAACGGCTCGGTGGGCGACGTGACGCGCTCCTGCGGTGTATGGAGCAAGAGAGACCACTGCACCGAGAGCGGGAAGCAGCCCGTGCCGGTGAAGGCATACCACGGGATGCCGAGCTCGGGCGCGGCGGTGGCGGCCCACGGAAGGACGCCGTCGAACACGGCGACGGCGAACGGACCCGCGTCCTCGCGGGTGGGGAGTTCGTCGGCGCTCTCGTGCCCGCCCGTGAGCCCCGCGGCCTCGGCGGGCAGGGTGAGCGCGTGGACGCGGATGCGGAGGCCCCAGGCCGGCTCCCGCCTCGGAGGCCGTGGTGCGTCCTGGCCTGGCCGTGCTCTCTGGCCTCGCCTCCGGTGCGTCGTGGGCGTCGGCTAGCTGCGTGCGATTATTTTTTCTTATTTTGTGAAATTATTTTTTTGAGATTTTTATTTTTATTGATATTTTATTTCATTTTTTGAGATATTTAATTTTTATTAGTATGACAGGTGGGCCACGGCCACGTGTGCTGCCACCTCATCAAACGGTCCATGTGTACTGCCACCTCAGCCCTGACCGGTGGGTCCCACCTGTCAGCACGGGTGTCAATTCCGGTTTAGACAACAATGTGCGCACATTGCAACAAAATTAGCGAAGAGTGGTAGTTCTGTGCGATTGAAACGTAAAGTGGTAGTTTTTCGGAATTTAGCGCGTAAAGTGGTAGTTCTATGCTATCATCTCCAGCCTCCCACCGTCGCCACCGTGGCCGAAACCTCCCGTTGTCGATCCCCTCCGCCTATCCGGACCGCGGTTAACACTGTGCGCTGTCCTGAGGGGCTCCTCCCGTGGAGGCAACTTGCCTGACCTGCCAAAGCCACCGGCACCGTAGAAGAATTACCTCAGCATGTGGCGGCGGTCGTGGGGGACATGTGTTGCCGAGATTACCGACCACCTAACCAACGAGAAGATTTGGATTTGGTCATACCAAACCGCGGCGCAGGCGGCGTATGCCAACAACTCCGAGTCGGTTCGGCTCCACGTCACGGAGCCGCTGCCGAACTTCCCCAACGACTGCCCTTACCCGTCGGATTTGCGTCCCCTTGACCCCTGAGTGGCCTCCTTACGCGAGCTGCAGGAGGACCGAGAGGCACGGGAGCACCTCGAGCGGAGCGCGCCGACGAGGAATACATGGGGGACCTCCGGCGCAAGTATCCAAAGGGTGTCGAGGGGGAGCGCCGATTATATGAGGCATACCAGACCGCGCAGAACACCGGCGACGTGGGTGCGGGGCCGTCGGTGACAACAACTTCTATGCCGAGGTGGATTGGCTGCCGAAACCGACAGCGACTAGGACAAAAGCATGTAAAAATGAATTAGTTTGAACTAGTTGGTAGCAGTTTGAAATAGTTTGAAGTAGTTTTCTGAACTAGTTTGAATCAAGGTTTGGTGAACCCGTGTTGAAATATTTTCAAGAGTTTAAATTTAAGAGATCGGCTAGAAAGTCATGTTTTTACTGGATCAAATTTAAGGAGTTAAAGTATAATGTTAGAACAATATATCATGGGATCAAGATTCACCCATAATCCACTAAACTGCGGAGAATCTTATATTTTTTATCTCCCATTAATGGTTAAGATTAGGTCTGATTGCATGTAATTGTCAATATAATTAACATGCAATGGAAAGGCCCCATGTGGTCAATTCTCTCTCCTTTCATGGTATCAGATTATGATCTATCCTTATTGTTTTCGCTGCTCTCTCTGCCTACCCCTGCTTCCGCCCCACACCTCCATCTCACACGGCGCCTCGGGCTTCGGAGGTTCACCCCAACGCCCACCTATGGACTCAAGCGACGGCTATCCACAGCGTGCACGCTCTCGTTCCCATCGTGCACGACTTCAACGTGTCGTTCCTCGGCTTCGTTCTAATAAAACGGAGCTGGGGATGGGGGGCTATGGCCCCCCTCACCATTTTTTCTTAAAAACACATGCTCGAGGGCACAATCATACTCTAGGATGATCGATAGCGTCGACCATCGAAGCGCAAGCTCCATTGACTCTCTACATGCATCCCGTTTAGCCTCCATTGCACCCGCGCACTTACGTGAGGATCTACATGCACCATCTACAACCTAAGCTGTCATTCCGAGAGTATGAGTGGAATATGGAAGAGAATTTATTGCACAAACGTCGGGAGCCGAGATCGACTTACCAAACACTCATGTTACGGGTGTGGCTAATTCTCATTCAACCGAGAATTACCATAATTTTTATTTCGGTGATATGATATCCATGATTTGTACTACATGAACAATCTCTTGTGCAATGTTTTTACAATAACTCTTTTTACCCGCATAAACCATTTTTCTTAGTTGCAACACACTTGTAGGTGAAAAATCTCAGTTCCAACACCTACTTGCAACCAAAAAATACCAACTACAACACACCTGGAACTGAATTTTTTCTCTCATAACCCCACTTGAGACTCATAGGGTACACGAACTGCGATGCAAATCCGACAATTCTGGATTTGAATGAGCTCTAACTTAATTCTTATTTGACAGAAAATCAGAAAAACCGTTACATAGGGAGAGACGTTTTGGCTCCCGAGCTCATATGCTCCTGCCTGACTAAAGTGTCGGTGGATTTCAACATACGAAGCACAAATTCGTAGCTACAGTTACGACACTTTTGTGGACCGGAGGGAGTAAAACATTTCAAAAAAAATCTGAAAATTATTGGAGACGAACATATACAAGTGTTCTAATACATACGTGCAGAGTTTCATCATGAAATGACATTTCTGTTGCTCTGTGCGAGAAAAACAAAATAAGTGCTCTAAAAGCTACATTTAAAATTCCATTTTGGCCGGCCATTGATTTTGTTTTTTCACACGGAGCATCCCAAATGTCATTTCATCACGAAAATTTACACGCATGTACAAAACTTGTATGTGTTTGTCTCCAATTTGTATAGATTTTTTAAAATATTTTACTAAAAAAAATCAGGCAGGATCATATGAGTTCGGTTGCCAACAGTACATAGCCACAACTCCTAAAAGTATTTAAACCGTAATGGATGGTCAACTCTAGGTACAAGATACAATGGTAGTTTTATCTATTCCATGGAGCATATGTCTTTTTTATATGAATGATTTAACCGTCCTAACAATATGTATATTATATATTTGCGTTCATCCCTCCCGTATTCCTTGATGAAACATATCAGTAGAATCTCCGGACACCATGGTTAAACCATCGAACTACATATGTGGCGGCTTTTTTGTGTGGAAACGAACCTAGCCCGTGAGGCTCTCGTGTCGTCTCTCTGGGAAGCAGTGCTCGACCACCTCTTGAACGTTCCGAGCATGGTCAGCAACGGAGTAGAGTCGGAGTCGGGGGGAAAAAAACAACTACCAGGACTAGCACTTGGTGGTATTTTTTACATAGAAAGATACCTCCCTCGCGAGAATTCTCGAAATTCCGTCCCGATGGGACTCGAACTCGGGTCGTCAGCTTTGCCGCTGCGCGACTAACCACTGGGCCACTGCCCCGTTCTCGGAGTCGAAAAGATAGTTTCTCACCGCGACGAAAGTGATAGCGAGATAGTGAAAGAATACAATAAGACGGGCCGATATTTTGTTACACTTACGCCTGAGAGTCTGAGACTGAGACGTACTGCATCCCACATTTGGAGTGGACTTCTCCCGCGCCAGCTGCATGGTCGAGAGAACAAATGAAGTCCTGTGTTGCCCGGACACACACGCATGTTGTTGCGATCGTAATCGTGTCCATCGAAATCGTAGAGTGCGTTTGACGTGCATTAATCAGTGTAGCCAAGTAACCATCGGAGCTAAGCTAATTAAATGGAGATATACCGGTCAACTTTCCCGGAATTCCCATCCAAGTAAGATAAGGCGGCTAGCTTGCTTGCTCGCTTCTCCCGTTGCTTCCAGTCCAGGAAAGGTCTGGGCGATCCGATGCCACGCCCACCGGAGCGGGACTCGTTCGTTCGTTCACCCGATACCAATTCGATGGCTTGCATAACCGGAAGGGGAAAGGGACAGCTAGCAGGGAGGTCGTCCGGCCAACGAACAAACCGCTATACCGAACCTCCCCCGGGGAAGACGGCCGGCCGTGGTCCACCCGATCGGATTCCGGGGTTGTGCTACCGTTGTTTGCTTGAAGCATATCGATATATCGACGTCAAGCTATCCATCGTATCGGCCGGCCGGGACCAGGCGCAGCAGTACCGTGTGACACGCTCGCGTCAAACGGTCCACGTTTCCTGGCCGAGGCAGTTGGGTGCGGCCAAATGTGTCCCCCGATCCGGCGATGTGTCCTGCACCAAACCAGGCCACAAAACCAGGGTAACATAGTAACAAATTGGTCTTGTCAGTTCAGTCAGTGCGGGTCGTTTACTAGCGCGCCAGGTACAGAGCTCGTGTCCACTTCCCGGTTAGGGCATGTATAATGGTAGAGAAGGCACGCCTTCTCTTAGCCATCCTACGTGTAACGCTAAGAGAATGCTGACGTCACCATATTTTACATGCCCTTATCGTCGTCCCGATGTGTGGTTGTAAATATCACTATTGGGGCCGTCCGGACGTATCAACAACGTTCATTCGGCGCTGCTTTCAGACGTTATATGGGGTGCGTGGAGATATTGTATTTTTTTTTATCGAAACACAGTACAAACGCAGACGCTCACGTATGCACACACTTAATCGTCTCGCTATCGATGGAAACGTCGACTTGCACTACAAAAAAGATATTCGGCCTTAAATGACACCGGTGTCAAATCTCACGGGTTACCGTCGACCTGGTGTGCTGTTGTCACTTCAGTCAGTCAGTGCGGGTCCGTGTGTCCGTGGCTGGTTGCGCTCGGTTACTAGCGCGCCAGGTACAGAGCGCGTGTCGATCTCACCACGGGCGGGGTCGACCTGGTGTGTGGTTGTAACTTTGTTGTACCGGCGGGCGCGGGTCGGGACACGGGTGACGCCGTCGCGGGAGATTAGTCGACGGAGATGGCCGTGGCCGGGAGGTCCAACGAACCAACCCACCCATCCGGTCATGGCTGCTCTCCTCAGCTCTGCTCGCGTCAACATTTTTTCAAAACCGTCGCCATCTTCGCTTTCCCTCCCTCCACAGTTTGTTCGCTCACCTTCCCCTCCAAACCCGCCCCGCGCGCGCGCAAACACAGCCCCCACCTCGTCCCCTTCTTCTTCTCCTGTCTCTTATCCTCTCTCCCGCTCCCGTACAAGTAGCAGCACGCACTCCATTACGTTAATCCCACCTCCCTCCAGCGCAGCTTAAATATATCGCGCACGCCTGCCTGCCTGCCTGCCTAGAAGCTTGCGAGGACGAGGAAGGGTGCAGATACCGAGACTTATACCAAGGCTAGCCGCTGTTGTTTGCATCAGAGAGAAGCTAGCAACCGATTCTTGGAAAAGAACAGGGAGAATCATATCATCTATGGCGGTGACGGGGACGACGGTGGCGGCGGCGGCCACGATGATGGCGGCGCTGTTTGCCATCTTCCTCTCCTTCGTCCTCTGCTTCTACATATTCCTCTGCGCCAAGCGCTCCTGGGCCTCCGGCCCCCGCCGCCGCCGGGCAGCGGCGCGCTGGCGCACCTGCGCTTCTTCTTCTGCGGCGGAGACGGACGGACCAGCGCCAGCGCCAGCGACGGCGCCGCCGTGTGGTACTACGACGGCGGGCTGGACGACGCATCCATGGCGTCGCTGCCGAGCCGGGAGGTGGGCAAGGGGAGGAGGGGATGCACTGCGCGGTGTGCATCACGGAGCTGGCCCCCGGGGACACGGCGCGCGTGCTGCCGCGCTGCGGCCACGGCTTCCACGTCGGCTGCGTCGACATGTGGCTCAAGTCCCACTCCACCTGCCCGCTCTGCCGCTGCCCCGCCGTCGACGCGCCGCCGCTGCCGCCCGCCCCGTGCAGGCGCCCGAGGCCGACGAGGAGACGCCCAACTTCCCCACCAACGTCCTCTTCTTCGGATCACAGGACGACGTCAGCACCGGCGGCGCCGCGCAACCGCCCGCCGCCGTCACCACGCCCGCTGCTCCTCCATCAGCGGCGCCTCTTCATGAATCCGCCGGTGCGCGCGGCGGGCTAAGGCGGCTTCTTGGGTGTGGCGGCGCGTCGCCGCCCCCGCCTCAGCAGGAGGACGACGCCGTCAGGGACATCGAGATGGGGCTCGCCGACTGCTCGTCGCGGCCGCCCAAGCCAGCAGCCTCTTCTTGAAGCATAGCTTCCTTCCTCCCAACTTAAATTTTGTGCCGTCTCGCTTGCGTGCCTTCATCGCAAGTTTTCCTAGTTCCCCGGTTACTACGATCGATCTCGGTCGGGGTAAAAACTGTACAGATTCTTGTAGATTTTCGATGTACACACATGTGGATAGAAAGATCATGTTCAGGCATGACACCACAAGGAGAATGAAAAGAAAAAAAGCTTGAAGTTTGCATACATTTCGTTGCTCGCCATTGTTTCTGCAACTTGCGAGCAGTCAATTCAGCAGTAGCGACAACGGCCCATACCGTTATTCCAGTTGCTTCCATTCTCTGTCCTTACCTGTAACCGTAAGCAGAGTAATCCGTTTCTGAAACCCACTACTAGGAGTACTATATTCACCTAGCCTAACTCGTTGTCTCTCTTTGACCGCCGGTTGCCGCCATTGTCAAAATGGTGACCAAATTGTCATACATCTCTCCTTAGAATGCTGCATCTGTCAAGAGCAAGGACCTCACAGGTACGCGCCAAAACTGGAGATTTGACAGGAGATAAGCTGAGAAGAACTTGTATGACTGCACCTCGTTCTCCAACTCCACGGGTACACCACATTATCAACCACCAGTCCACCATAGCCACCTGATTCACTAATCGGTTTGAACAACCACTCCTGGAAAAGAAAAGAAAAATCCAGTGCAGCCTCCTGTAATCAGCCAGGATTTCTGAAGCATAATTGTCCTATTAGTCCAATTTTGCTAGCGGCCTAGTGGGTCGAAAAGAAGTGGTTGACTTAAAAAGATGGTTAAGGTTCCTTTTTTCTTTCATTGTTTGAGAAAAAGTGATTTATTCAAGAAAACAAATCAGTGCAGCCTCCTGTAATCAGCCAGGATTTCTTCTGCACAATTGTCCTATATATTAATCCATTTTGCTAGCAGCCTAGTTGTTCGAAAAGAAGTGGTTGACTTAATAGGATAGTTAAGGTTCCTTTTTCTTTTCGTTTTTTAAAGAAAAAATTATGTTTTTTTTCTGAAACAGAAAAATGATAGTTGAGTTAGCAGGAAGCATGGTGGTGCGGCCGGGTGGTTGGCCAAACAAGCAACAATGACAGCAAAATCAACCGAACAACTGGGAGATAGCTGAGCTAATCACTTGCAAATTAGTTATATGCCGATCGATATGATGCGAGCACCAAAATTTTCTTTTTGAAAAAGAAAAGTATATATGCGAGACGCCCCCACGGCGCCTGAAGAAAATTCCGGTTTGCTTGGGCGAGTCACCAGCAGCGCTGCCACCAACGGATAGGTATCTCACGTACGTGTCCCTCTCAGAGCTCGCCGTCGAACAAACAGGACGAATGGGAATACATCACATCAGCGTCGATCGACCATATGTGAAAAAATCTTCCGTTATTCTCTTCTTCCTTTTTGCTTGGTCGTTCATCGTCCATATGGCTTCTTTCCCACATGTGTGATGCTCGCAAGATGTCCTGCTCTCTCCGAGATAATGGAATTGCTGAACAAAAGAGACGATCGATGTATAATTGCTTTTGCTCACCAACTGTGTAAGTAAACACCTTTCTCGACGGGCTTAATTAATCATCTTCGATCCAGGAACAGGATCTTTCTGGATGTTTCATCGCCGAGCGAGCCTATCTCCAGAACACATATACCTTTCTTCATCAATGCTTTTCTTGTATGATAACCAGATGTTGCCCTCTCTAGAGAAGAAAAAAATGATTCTCCTCTGAAGATGACGGGGCAAGAGGCAAATTAAACTTGAGGTTCTCAGCATGCCGACAAGACTGATAATTGCGATAACCCTTATCCGGATTATGGATGTCACTTTCCTCTTAGGTTAGGCTTGCTCACACGCAGGGTGCCGGAACAGGTATGCTGATATTTTAATTCGGAGACTGATCAGACACTGTTGTGTAGGTGTGGTTTTCGGATATGGTGTCAGGATAGTGGAATGGAAAAAGATGATACATTAGTCATGGGCCTGAAACTGAAGCTGACGTGGACTCGTTCTCCGTCAGGCTCATGGACGGCGCTTTCGGAATCAGGAGATTTTATAGCATATCATCGAGCATGAGATGTGATTAGACCATGTCTTATCTCATCGGCGCTCTCAATAGGACTGTTGGAGCACATATACAAAAATGGCTCCTGGTCGCGGCCCTAACAACATCAAATTTGTTGAATGGGTCCAATTTTCACGTCCTACACTCCCACCCCAATCCATAGGGAAAACCCTTCCACGTCGGATATCGATAGTTGTGCCGACCCTGTCAGCGACTCAAAAGACCTGTCAGTCGTAACAAATTTGTATGTTAACTTTGAGAGTCCTGTCGGATATCGATAGTCCTCCCACCATTGCTGCTTCGTTGGTGCTGATTATCGACTCTGATAAAGACCAGGGCACCGTCTTTTTTTATTTAAGTTTTTACTATGTAATGTTTTAGTCTACGATGAGGGTCGAACTTTCCTCTGTTAACTTTGAGAGTTCCTACGCCGCGGCGTACTCCAAGGAGATGTAATAGTGGCAGCCGGTCGATGTGGGTGGCCCGCCACTAGAGGCGGCGGAGGAGAAGTTCCTGAAAACGCCGAGGCCGGACATGTAGGCGGCCAACGAAATTTTCTTGGCAGCGCCGGCACCCACGATGGCTGCTTCGTCGGTGATAATCATCGACTCCGATAGAGACTAGGACACCGTCTTGTTTTATTTAAGTTATTATTAGTTAATGTTTTAGTATGGACCGGTGAACTCCATGTACTTGTGTTAATTATCTTAAGTTGGCACGAAGATCGACCTGTTTTGTAAAACAATTTAGCATAATATGGTTTTGATTTTTTTTTAATTGGGAACGCCGTTAGAACAGCCGGTCTCAATATGTATATGGACGCTCCAATAGCGTTTATCTTGCACAGATGTCGGAACCGTCTTACAAGTTATTTATCCTACTGTTCAAATGGCAATGTTCCACACTCGTGTGTGTGCCACAGCACAAAGTGCAGAACGTGCGCAAAGCACGCGAGGAGGAGGCCACCATACAAGCATTTTCTTTTCTTTTTGGTCTGTTTACCCGGAAAGCAGCCTGAGAAATTGCGGGCATGTGCAAAAGAGAAGACGACGGCGGCGGCCTCCGAAGTGGGCGACACAAGGCCGAGTTCCAGGGTGGCTCGCGCCGCTCCGAGACCGCAGGCGCAGATAGAGAACTAACCCTTTCTTTTGGAAGAACATGGAGTGCTTAACGCCAATGATGGGTCAAAGTCCCAAGACGAGCTCATCAGTCTTGCTTGCCATCATCTCATCTCGGATTAAACAAGTACTCTGGCGTCCGACCGAGAACTTTGATCTAGCAGCAGCAGCAGTTTCCGGTTGGTGCATGCGCACGACCAATTCGGAATAAGAATGGAGAAGGCGAAAGAAAACTCTGACGCTGATACGGTTGCTCGATCGAGCTTCTTCAGTGACGTAGCAAAGGCGGCTGGTAGCTTCTGGCGTCGAAGCGGAGGCGGCCGCGTGACGAGCAGGCGGACAACGTGGCGGACGCGTGGGCGTACGACGTCGGACGGCGACGTGGCCGGTGGCCATAGGGGTGAACGGAGAGGACGAATCCCGGCGGGACTTTGCTGCTGGCGAGGTTGGACGGGACGGCGGCTAGCGGTCGTGGAGGAGAGCTGAGGTGCCACCGCGGTGGAGTGGAATGGGCTTCTCGCCACGGTGTGCGCGGCTACACGAACAAGAGCTGAGGTGCCGCACGCCCGCACGGGTGATCCTATATAACGCTTCAGAGCGGCGTTACCGGCAAAACCTATTTGCCGACCAGGTCGGAGCGTATTCCGCTCCGCACACCTACGTCGCGCCCGGCCCACTCCTCCAGCCAGAACTTGGTTTTTGCTGCTTTTTTTTCTCTCTTCCTGTTTCTTTTCTTTTTCTTTTTTTTGGCTGTTTCATTTTTCTTTCTTCTTTTTCGGTTTTCCCTGTTTCTATTTCTTTTTCGTTTTTCTTTTTTTTGCCTTATATATGTTTTTTTCTGTTTTCTTTTTAGGTATTGTTTTATTTTTTTTGTTTAAATTATCATTTTAAAAAATGTTCAAATTTAAAAATGTTCAGATTCAAAATTGTTCATTTTGAAAAAAATCATATTTTGAAAATGCTCAGATTTGAAAAATCTTCAGAATTGAAATTTGTTCATATTTCAAAATTGTTCAAAATAATTTTCGTTCATAGAGTATTTTATGTTCACTTTTTAAAAATGGTTCAAAAATAATTTCCGTTCATCGTCATTTTCTGTTCATTTTTAAAAATCATTTAAAAATAGTTTTTATTCACCCATCTTTTCTGTTCACTTTTAAAATCGTTCAAAAATAGTTTCCGTTTACTGGTGTTTTTTGTTCATTTTATAAAATTGTTCATATTTCTTGTTCGTTTCCTTTTTCTTTCTTCGTTTTTGTTTTCTTTTTATCTATTAATTTAGTTTTTGTCTAAATTTCTGTTTTTTGTAATTGTTCAAATTTAAAAATTTATTCATATTTCAAGAAACGATCAATCATAATTTTCGTTCATAGAGTTTTTTCTGTTCACTATTTAAAAATCATTTAAAATAATTTTCGTTCATAGACTTTTTTCCGTTCAATTTTTAAAATCGTTCAAAATCGATTTCGTTTACCGGTCTTTTCTGTTCACTTTAAAAATCGTTCAAAAATAATTTCCGTTCACCATCACTTTCTGTTCATTTTATAAAATCGTTCAAAAATAATTTTCGTTCACCGGCCATTTCTGTTCACTTTTAAATTCGTTTCAAAAATAGTTTCCGTTCGCCGCCATTTTATGTTCATTTTTAAAAATGGTTCATATTTCTTTCTCGTTTTTCCATTTTTTTTCTGTTTTCTGTTTTCTTTTTTCTTTTTAGATGTTATTATTTTTAAAAAAATCATTGTTTTAACAAGGTTCAAATTTAAAAAATGGTCGGATTTGAAAATTGTTCATATTTAATTTGTTCATATTTCAAAAACTTTCAGATTTTAAAATTGTTCATATTTAAAAATTGTTCAAATTTGAAATTTGTTCATATTTAAAAACCGACCAAGAATAATTAAGTTCATAGAGTTTTTTGGTTCACTTTTTAAAAATCTTTCAAAAATATTTTCTATTCATAGACTTTTTCCCGTTCACTTTTTAAAATCGTTCAAAATGAGTGGCATATAGGTTTCACCCGCCCGCACGTCTGTGGATCGACTTGTAGGAGGGGCCTGCGAGGAAAGAGCTGGTCCAATGGGCCAAGAGATAGGCGTGCTGGCAGTGGATGTTTGCTAGGGGTCCAACCATATAGTATGTGTAATCGCAAGTAGCTGAGTACATATATATTTAGCCTCTTCCATATAGAAAACTGCATCAAAGACAATGAACCAAGTATCTTCACTAATTAATCTTGGACAATTCCATCACACTTTTCATCACTTTTTCACACTCATGGTTCTGTTAGTTTATGGTTCTTTAGTGTACTTTATTGCTGCAGCAACTAACTTTTACTTTCTTGTTTTTTATATTCCTGCAAGGCTATCCTGTCATACCTGTATTGTTACTCTAGTTTTGTTTACTAGTTAGAGCAAACGTTTAGTCTGCGTAGATTTGTATCAGTGGTTGATAGAAGTTTAGAGAATATTTATCCTACCTTTAACTTCTCGTTGGATTCGACACTCTTACTTATCAAAAAGTGAAAGGATCGAGTAGGTTGACTAGAGGGGGAGGGGTGAATAGGCAACTACAAATTTTCTTTTTCTTTTGATACAAATTTGGGAATTGTTCAAATATAAGTTCTCTAGATATGCAACTAGGTGAACAATCCTATATGATGAGTAATAAACAAGCTAGCAAGATATTCTACACAAGATAAGCTAGCAATACAAGTAAAGGAAGGTTAAGAGATAACCACACGGTGACGCGGAGATGTTCTACCGAAGTTCACTCCCAATGGAAGCTACGTCTCCGTTGGAGCGGTGCGGAGTCACAAAGTGAACTCCGAATAGACTTGATATGGCACACCGTATCTCCCTCGTGTTATCCTCCGATGAGGAGTTCCACGAGCCACTATATGATGCCCTCGAGGTCGGCAACAAACCTTTACAAGGATGAGGCACACTCCACAACCGAATTGGAGGCTCTCACCAAATTCCGGCGGCTCCCAAAGCCACAAGAATCACAAGGCCGGGGCACGACTCCACAACTTAATTGGAGGCTCCCGGCTAGCCCCCGGCTCCCAAAGCCACAAGAACGACCAACGACAATCCAAAGTATCAACGAACTAACAAGCTTCAAGCCCTCTCAAGAACGGAGGGGAAAATCAAATCGCTTGGGTGAAGTGTAGATCTAGGTCATCTCTCCCAAGTCTAGAAGGACAAGGTGTTTGAGTGGGTAGGGAGAGAGATCTAGGGAGTTGAAGCTTTCAACAATGGTGGGGAAGTTAGTTCTGGTCGTGGTACCCTCTCCAAGGTAGGAGAAGGCCTTTATATACTGCCCCAGATTCTAGCCGTTGCAGACAGGTAAATCGGATAATCCGATTCAAGTCAACATCGGATTATCCGATGGAATCGGATAATCCGATCAGACTATCATCGGATAATCCGAAGAACCTCAGTGTGAAGTTTCTTCTAGTCCTTAGCAGTTTCGAGCAAATCCTGGTCATCGGATAATCCGATACTTCCAACTCGGATAATCCGAATTCTTCAGTGTGAAGTTTCTTCTAGTCCTTAGCAGTTTTCGAGCAAATCCTGATCATCGGATAATCCGATACTTCCTGACTCGGATAATCCGAATATCTTCAGTGTGAAGTTTCTTCTAGTCCTTAGCAGAATTTCAGCAGACTTTGCAAATCGGATAATCCGAAACTTTCAACATCGGATAATCCGATTTTCTTCAGCAGCAAAACTGGCTCTTTTCAACTCCCTTTTTGGATTTGATGCAAAGATGTTTTACACACTTAAAACCTGCATCACTTGATTCACATGTTAAATCATCACTAGTGTTGTTGCCTAACACACAAAACTCAAGGGATTAAGAAATGTCCTTTCAATCTCCCCCTTTTTGGTGTTAGATGACAACACTAGGATTTGCAAGGAAAGCATAATTATATTATCTAGATTCCCGAGCTTAAGACATGAGAAGCTCCCCCTGAATGTGTGCATATAATTAAATTGCATTTGAATACAAATGCAACACATATAGGAAGAGGGCACCTCCAAATAGTAAGGAAACTAGATAGGAAATTTCATGGGAGACATATCAAAATAGGGAACTATACCTTGTGCACAATAGAGTTGAAATAAACCATAGCACAAGAATACACCGCATAACCATATTAGAAATCCATATGTCTCATAACTTAAGCACAAAGGTTCACACACATAAGTTCCACAGAAAACACAACACGAATAAATAAGTTCGACATAAATGGACACAAGCGCAATAAGAATGGTAAAAGCATATGCTTGTGCCCGAAACCCATGCAAATCCCACACGGAGACCTAATAGAACTACTTCTCCCCCTTTGGCATCGAAACGCCAAAAAGGGAAAAGAGCGATGCTACGGCCCAAGTAGATCACTGACTCAGAGGCATCATCATCATCATCATCACCAACACGGTCACCGCCATCAGCACCATCATCATCATTTTCCTCAGACTCCTCTTCTGAAGACTCATAAGTACGGGCACGAGTGTAGGATGGCCGGGAAGGGCCAGCAGAAGCTGTCTCTAGAAGATGAGACTCAAGCTGAGTCCATGGAAACTGAGAGCCCTCGTTCCACTGAGCAAAAGAGAGGAGCAGACTCTGGGGTCATCTGCGAGGCGAGGAAGGTGCTTGAGAATGTTCTCCTGCCTAAGATAAGTGTCATACTGTCCCCTCCGGATGTCGCATTCATGCACAGGATGTTCCGCTGGAACCAGTTGAGTTTCTTGGGCGGATCAAAGGAAGGAACCGGAGACGGACGGTGGCACCACGACGAGCATCACCCATGAAGGAACCTCGGGCAGGAGCTGCAGCAGCAGAAGATGGAATAACCTCTTTCCTCTTCTGATAAACCCTCTTGTACGAATGGGGCTCCATATCATACTTGTTGAAGTTGTGGTTCTTCAAGTGTCCTTGATGAGCATCATGATGTAAGGAGCATAAGGAATAGTGAGCCCACTGACCATAGAGTCAAACAACTCACGAAAGATGAAATGCATCACATCCACTTTAAACTCAGCTCCAGGGTCTTCATTCTCAACAATTTTTAGCAAGGCAAGCAGATTTGCAAGAGGAGCAACTATATTGTCATTGTTACCTCCACTGGGAGCAATAGTTGAGCGGAAGATGATCACAAGCTGGTCATAGAGGGCAGGAGGCCCTGTTTTTGGCCAATAATCCATTAGCCCCATACATGTCCTTCATTATGTTTTTATTGAACTTCTCAACAGTGTGCATACGGTAACCACTAGGAGGAAGGTTGCTGCGGTAGGTGAATAGCCAAGAAGAGTAGACAACCGAGCAAAGGAGATGTACACTGAGTGCGACCCGTCATCCATTTCATGGTCTTTTTATGGTCAGTCTCTATCACCAAGGTGGAGAAAAACTGCAGAATCATTGGCACATGGTAGGGACATTGCTTTTCAATGAGAGGAACCATGCCCATCTGTTCAATCACATCTGCAGCTTGAGCATAACTGGCCTTGGCCTTGATATCTCGCATTCTGTAGGGCTGCATCGGGCGAATAGGGTGGAGATAATGCTTATAGATGTCATTGTATATATATCTGCTCCATGCACCAGAAGTTGGGATCTTCAATATCTTCATCTCTTGGCACATTCGCATACCAGTTGGACTGACGGACTTGGCATAGTCAACGGGGTTCATGGTCAAGTAGTTGGGGCGAGTTTCCTTGCCCTTCTTCTAGAGGCAACTTGCTTCTTCTTGGTGGCAGTTTGTCTTTTCTAGCATGCTTCTTCGGAGGACTACCCGAACCACGACTACCGGAACCACCTGTGAGATAGAGCAATAGATGGATAGCATAGATGAGTACACACAAGTCACAGAGCAAGGAATGGTACAATGTACACTAGGAGAGCATCCCTAAGTTGAGTCTACTAAGTCCTGGACAAATCAAAATGTGGCTGAAAAATACACTGATCAATTTCGGATAATCCGATTAATATGAATCGGATAATCCGACTGGTCGGAATATCCGGTTCAGAAAGAATCGGAATATCCGATCTGAATCTGGCAGCAACAAATTGATTCAAGTCCTAGGTCTAGCAGTAGATCGACAAAAGGGGGGCTAGCCTAGTGTTCTAAGTACCAAGGGGAACCACTACCACCAGCCAAAACAACTTCTTACAAAGATCTAGGTGAAGAACACCTAGGAGATGAGAGAGAAGAAGTTACCCTCGTCCATTGAGGAAAAAGCTTGGGTGAATCGGTTCCCGGGGAGGAGGAGCACCAAATCCGGCCAAATGCCGGAGTTGGGGACGGCCGGAGATGCCGGGGAGGCGCGGGGAGAGCAGGCGGCGGCGCTGGAGGAGAGAGAGGGTCGGGGGTGGAAGAAACGCTCGAATGAGCCCTTCACCCCGACCCCTGCTCTATTTAGGCGACGAACCGCCAAATCGGATAATCCGATCGTGACTTGAATCGGATAATCCGATAGTCGGATAATCCGAGCAAGTCTGATCGGATAATCCGATTGTCAGGATTTCGTTAGAAATTCTGGCCTGCTAAACCCTTTCTCCTCAGTTTCAAAATAAGACTTGTGTGCATAAGATGGAGTGTTTTTAGGAAAGATAGGCTTGGGATAAGATTGCCAAACTGACATTGGTACTCCACACTCAAACTTGCAAAAATCGAACAAGGAAATGCCAAGATGAGTGGGTTTCCCATAAAACCAACAATAGGACCAAAATTCCAAATGATTTTCAATTAAGACCGAAAAGAACCAACTCTTCATAAAGAAGAGGGCGGTGGCCAAGGCCACCATGTATGAGTTTGTGGTGTGACACCGCGAAGATGTATCTCGGGTTCACGGCCACTACTCGTCATTTAAGCTCACAATTCATGAAATGAAAATATAGAGACAAAATGAGTTCTTACTATCGGCATAATGGGGGGAGGGATAGTCCAATGGATTAGGACCGCACTCCCCCTATGTCCATGCCTACATCCAAACCAAATGAATATCGTCTAATATGGGTAGGTATGCAAGAAGTCCACTAAATCCAATTGCTTATGTCCACCACATTAAGTTCTCCTCTCAACTCCTTGAATCTTGCTTCACCAAGAGGCTTTGTGAACATATCGGCGAGTTGAAGCTTGGTGTTGACATACTTGATTGCAATATCACCCTTCTCAACATGATCTCGAATAAAATGATACCGGATCTCAATATGCTTGGTCTTCCCATGAAGAACCGGATTGTGAGCAATTTTGATGGCACTTTCATTATCACATAAAAGAGGCACTTTGTCACAAATGACACCATAATCCTTTAAAGTTTGCCTCATCCATAATAGTTGTGCACAACAACTTCCGGCGGCAATGTATTCGGCTTCGGTGGAGGACGAGGCCACACAATTTTGCTTCTTAGAAGACCAACTCACAAGGGACCTACCAAGGAATTGGCAAGTACCCGAAGTTGATTTTCTATCCATTTTGCAACCCGCCCAATCCGCATCCGAATAACCTACAAGATCAAAGCTTGTGCCTTGGGGATACCAAAGACCAAAGTTAGGAGTATCCATCAAGTATCTTAGAATCCTTTTAACCGCGGTTTCATGACTTTCCCTAGGACTTGATTGGAATCTTGCACACATACCCACACTAAACATAATATCCGGTCTAGATGCACAAAGGTAAAGCAAAGATCCAATCATAGAACGATAAAGCTTTTGATCAACTTCCTTACCATCCGGATCTAAGTGAAGATCCGCCTTGGAGTCCATGGGAAACTTATAAGGCTTGGCATTGTTCATGTCAAATTTCTTGAGCATGTCCTTAATATACTTGGCTTGACATAAGAATGTTCCTTCTCGAAATTGGTGGATTTCAAAGCCAAGAAAATAATTCAACTTTCCCATCATGGACATCTCAAATTCCTTGGTCATTAGCTTGCCAAATTGATCACTAAATTCACGGTTAGTGGAACCAAAGATAATATCATCAACATATATTTGGCATACGAAAAAATCTCCATTTACCCTTTTTGTAAAAAGAGTGGGATCTATTACCCCAATTTCAAAGCCACGGTCTACTAAGAACTCCTTGAGATGATCATACCAAGCACGTGGAGCTTGCTTGAGCCCATAAAGAGCCTTATGTAGTAAGTAGACGTGGTTAGGAAATTTAGGGTCTTCGAAACCCGGAGGTTGTTTAACATACACCAACTCATTTAGTGGACCATTTAAGAAAGCACTTTTAACATCCATTTGATATAAGACAATATTATGAGTAGATGCATAAGCAATTAGTAAGCGAATGGATTCAAGTCTAGCAACGGGGGCATAGGTTTCACCGTAGTCGACTCCTTCGATTTGGGTGTAGCCTTGTGCAACCAATCTTGCTTTGTTGCGGATGACTTGACCATGAGAGTCTTGCTTGTTCTTAAATATCCACTTGGTTCCAATGACATTATGGCATGTGTCTTTGGGCTTTTCAACTAATGACCATACTTTGTTGCGCTCGAAGTTGTTCAACTCTTCATGCATAGCCGCAACCCAATCCATATCTTCAAGAGCATCATATACCTTGAGAAGTTTGATACGTCTCAAACGTATCTATAATTTTTGATGTTCCATGCTTGTTTTATACCAATTGCTACATGTTTTGCATCTACTTTATATCACTTTTATACATTTTTTGGGACTAACCTATTAACAAGATGCCGAAGTGCCAGTTCCTGTTTTCTGCTGTTTTTGTATTCCAGAAAAGCTAGTCTGAAAATATTCTCGGAATTGGACGAAACTACACGGGGGTGCCTATTTTTCCAGAACACGCCTGACGGAGCGAAGGAGCAGCAGAGGAGGGCCACCAGGAGGCACACGCCACCAGGGCGCGGGCCCCCTTCTGCCGCGCCCTGGGGTGGTGTGGGCCCCTCGGGGGTCCGCAGCCGCCGCCCTTTCGCCTACTTATTCCCCCCGACGCGAAAACCCTAAGTACCTGAGAAAATATCCACGAAAAGTTCCAGAGACACCGCCGTCGTCAACCCTAGCTCGGGAGGGTTCAGAACCTCTTCCCGGCACCCTGCCGGAGAGGGGAATCATCACCGGAGGCTTCTACATCGCCATGCCTGCCTCCGGAGTGATGCGTGAGTAGTTCATCCTTGGACTACGGGTCCATAGCAGTAGCTAGATGGTTGTCTCTCCACTTTGTGCCATCATATTTAGATCTTGTGAGTTGCCCTACATGATCAAGATCATATTATTGTAATGCTACATGTTGTGTTTGCTGGGATCCGATGAATATTGAATATTATGTCAAGTTGATTATCAATCTATCTTATATGTTATTTAAGATCTTGCATGCTTTCCATTACTCGTAGATGTTTTGGCCAAGTAGATGCTTGTAACTCCAAAAGAGAGTATTTATGCTAGATAGTGGGTTCATGTCTCCGTTTAACCTGGGACAGTGACAGAAAGTTCTAAGATTGTGGATGTGCTGTTGCCACTAGGGATAACCTAACGATGCTATGTCCACGGACATATGTGTTTGTTTACATTACGCATTTTACTTAATGCAATTATCCGTTGCTTGCAACTTAATACCAACGGGGGACTCGGATGACAACCCGGCGGTGGATTATTAGTCATAGATGCTGTTGGATAACGATCTATGTATTATGTCGTAATGCCCAATTAAATATCATAGTAGTCAACATGTCATGTATATGCATTGTCATGCGCTCACTATTCGTCAATTGCCCAGCTGTAATTTGTTCACCCAACATGTTAGTTATCTTTTATGGAGAGACACCACTAGTGAACTGTGGACCCCGGTACATTCTTTTACACTGATTAAACAACCACAAACTGCAAACTGTTCCTTTTTCATTCTCTGCAATTTAATACTCATTTTCCACACCATACGTTTAATCCTTTGTTTTCAGCAAGCCAGTGTGACGAGGTGTGGACTCGGCAAATCCCTAGGTTGAGCACCCCGGGTTGATTGAGGGGGAGAGAGATGAGCGCTGGTGATCACGACGGCTGACAAGCGAGGCGTTTTACCCAGGTTCAGGCTCCCGAGGATAACACCCTACTTCCTGCTTGTCTGGTTATTGATGGTGAGTTGTGGCTACAATGGCGAGATGGCAATCTCGCTAGAGTTTGTGTGGTGGCTATGAGCGTACCCTAGACGAAGGACCCTCCTAGCCTTTATATGGTAGGCTAGGTCTCAGGTGAACGGTGCCGATGGCGCCTACAAGCATGGCGGGGTCGCATGACCTAGCGTCGACTATCTTGGGCCGCACGTCGTCCTCCTTGGGCCTTCCTTGGGCCCTCGTCATAAGGTTGATGGGCTTGGCGTGACCCAGGTATCCCCACCGTGGGGTACTCGAAGAGTGACCCCACGACACAGTGAGATTGACAACCTCACTGTTTCGTTGGGGCAAAGTAGTTTGATTGTGTTGTGTGCAGATTCCACGTCAACAGTCCAGACTCCCTGCGACAGCTATTTTTCTGGCGCCGTTGACAACCTTCTGAAGAGTTGCTGCTCCTACTGGTTCGATAACCTTGGTTTCTTTCTGAGGGAAAACTTGCTGCTGACTACATCATACCTTCCTCTTGGGGTCTCCCAACGAACGTGTGTTTCACGTCATCAAGCTATTTTTCTGGCGCCGTTGCCGGGGAGACAGCAGTCTTCTGCAAGGGGAGTTTCACGCTTCCAATCTCTTTACTTTGTTTTTGTCTTGCTTAGTTTATTTTATTTTATCTTGTTTGCTTTCAATTATCAAAAACACAAAAAAATTAGTTACTTGCATCTAGTTTATTTTCTGTTTGGTTTTTTCATCATGCTTCTCCCTAAGTACACTTTAAAAGAAATATCTGTGGGTAGTGGGTCTATCATTGGAAGAGATAACATTGAGGAATTCTTGAATCATGTTAGTATGGTTAAAGATTTTGAAGATAGATCCTTGGTAGAACTTGCTCCAAATTATGAAATTGCTACAGCTTCTCTAGTTCACATGTTGGAAGCTCGATTTGTCAACCTTAGTCCCATAATGCAGCACATGTTTCTAAAACTCCATGATACTGAAGATGGTGAAAAGAAAGATTTTGTTTTAGAAACCCTACTTAAAGAATTTGGTGATGTTGCTAGGGAAGCTAGAAAAGTTTTTATTAAATACAAGATGCTTGGTTATTGTATTGACGTTGTTAATACACTTGAAAAACTTGAAAAAGAGAGGCTCAAGTACACTAAGGAAACTAATGGTGAGGGGGAAGTTAAAATACCTATACCTTTTAAGCTTATAGGAATGCAGGAGGCACTAGAAAAGAATTTTGATTGGATTGTTCCTGAGAACCCATTTGATGAAAATGATGAGCCTAGAGGTATTGAGAAAGGGAATTCCGAAACTTACATAGACAAGATAAATTGCATTGTTGAGAAAACTTCCGACCTCAATGTTGATGCTTCTTCACTTGGTAATACTTGATGCATGCTTTGTGCCTAGCTAAAAGGCGTTAAAGAAAAGCGCTTATGGGAGGCAACCCATTTTATTTTTCTGCAATTTTTCTTTTATTGAGTCAAGGAGTTTGTT
Organism: Poa pratensis; assembly: GCA_947311845.1. Lineage (NCBI taxonomy): Eukaryota > Viridiplantae > Streptophyta > Magnoliopsida > Poales > Poaceae > Poa > Poa pratensis. The sequence goes on from CAMZMU010000093.1 coordinate 24,167,577, forward strand.
TACTTCTGTAGCAACTCCTTTGTATCTTTATTTTCTCGCATTGTTGTGCCAAGAGTAGCCTCTAATGATAAGATGATGCTTAATTTTGATTGCTGCGCAGAAACAGATTTTTGCTGTTCACTGTACGAAATTCCTAAAATCACCAGATTGTTAAAAAATCTGAAATTTTTGTGCGTAATCTTTATGAATGTCTGAAACTTTCATTAGTTCAGAGTTTCTCGATCTGAGCGTCGTAAGTGCCTCGAAAAAATTCGTCTTTGCGGACTGTTCTGTTTTAGACAGATTATGCCTTTTTATTTTTCGCATTCTCTCTTTTACTAGTGTTGAGTGAAATTTTTTTTGGGTGGAAGAGCTTCACATAACATCAGTGGCTGTAGCTAATGTTTAAAGTAACAAATCATATTGCGTCTTTACAGAACATGTGAATTTTTGATTATGCACTAACCCTCTAATGAGATCTACTTTGAGTTTGGTGTGACGGAAGTTTTCAAGGGTCAAGAGAGAAGGATGATATAATAGGATCAAGAAGAGTGAAGAGCTTAAGCTTGGGGAGGCTCCCATGGATCTCCCCAGCATATTTCAAGAAGACTCAAGCGTCTAAGCTTGGGGATGCCCAAGGCATCCCCTTCTTCATCGTCAAAATTATCAGGTCATCTCTAGTGAAACTATATTTTAATTCTTTCACATCATATGTGCTTTTCTTGGAGCGTCTGTGTGCTTTTATTTTCAGTATTGCATTTTATTTTCAATAAAGCTTGACTGGACCCTAGCATTCTTGATTGGGAGAGAGACACGCTCCGCTTTTTCATGAGAATACTCCTATTCTTCACTTATATTTGTTGAGTATTCATATCTAGCGCTGTTCAGCTTTTAGCTCTTGTTTTCATGTATCTCTTGTCAGAGCTATTAGCTTTCTTTTGTAGAAAGTACTCTCTTGCTTCACTTATATTTGTTTGGAGAGTTGATGAAATAAATTGATTGGTGTTTGGTTGGTTCAGAAAATGTTGCATGTGGTAATTGGTATAAGGAAAAACTTGCTTAATCTTGTAGATCACTAAAATGGATAACTTGATGCTTGTCAATTGTTTTGAGTTAACAAGTAGATCATGATTAAATTGTGCATCACATGAGTTAAGCCTATTAGTGAAGAACTACCGTAAAGCTTGTTGAAAATTTGGTTTGCATCGGTGGTACCTCTAAGGTCTAGATATTTTCTAATAACAGGGTTTGGTTAACAAGGAAGACGGTATGAAGTCTTATAACGTTTGCAATATGTTTGTCATATAAAACTTGGTGTACGGGTTGATATTCTTGTTTGCTTACATAACCTTGCTAGCCTAAACTCTGTACTGAGAGGGAATGCTTCTCGTGCATCCAAATCCTTGAGCCAAAATCCATGCCATTTGTGTCCACCATAACTACCTATATGTGGTATTTCCTTGCCACTCCAAGTAAATTTTTCATGTGCTACCTTTAAATTATTCAAAATGTTATTATTCCCTTTTTGTGTCAATGTTTACTAGCTCATGAGGAATTAGTGTGGTTATTCTTTATTCTATTTGTCGAGTGGACTTTTACACCTGGACTAGTGGCATATACATCCGCTTATCCAATAACTTGCAAAAAGAGCTGGCAACGGGGTGCCCAGTCCCAATTAATTACAACTTTAACCAATTAATTCTCTTCACACTTTTGCCCTGATTCATCAGTAAGCAATGACAAACAGTGAAATACCTGAATGTGTGTAAACCAAAGAGAAAGAGGGATGATCTGCCTTGCTGGTAGAAATAACGTCCTTCATGGGAGCCGCTCTTAAAAGTCCGTTCGACAGGTAGAATACTGTTCTCACCCGCTACCATTCGTTGACAATTAACAAACACCTCTCAAAAATAGATACTCCTCCATGGTATGTGATTGATGGAAGGCACCCGAGGATTCGGTTAGCCATGGCTTGTGTTAGCAAGGTTGGGAGGAGTATCAAATATTTTATGCAATCTCTATATGCTTTCAAAAACCTAAAAGCTCTAGCACATGATTTAATCCCTGCTTCCCTCTGCGAAGGGCCTTTCTTTTACTTTTATGTTGAGTCAGTTTTCCTATTCTTTCTGTCTTCCACAAGCAAACACTAGTGTCAATTTTGTTACAACATGCGTTATATGCAATGTATTGGACTTGTTATACTACTTTGTGTTGACAATATCCATGAGATAAATATGTTGAAAGTTGAAGCAAATGCTGAAACTAAATTCTTCCTTTGTGTTGATTAAATACCTTTTGTTAGAAACTATTGCTTTATGAGTTAACACTTATGCAAAACTGTTTGATGCTTGTCTCGAAAGTACTATTCATGAAAACGTTTAGCTTGTGTGATTCATTGTTTACTCATTATCTATTTGATAGCAAATTATAGACCATTGACTTGGATCACTTCATTCATTTACATGTGCCTTGCAATATTATATGATCAAGATTATGATAGTAGCATGTCACCTCAAAAATTATCTTGTTTTTATCGTTTACCTACTCGAGGACGAGTAGGAACTAAGCTTGGGGATGCTGATACGTCTCAAACGTATCTATAATTTTTGATGTTCCATGCTTGTTTTATACCAATTGCTACATGTTTTGCATCTACTTTATATCACTTTTATACATTTTTTGGGACTAACCTATTAACAAGATGCCGAAGTGCCAGTTCCTGTTTTCTGCTGTTTTTGTATTCCAGAAAAGCTAGTCTGGAAATATTCTCGGAATTGGACGAAACTACACGGGGGTGCCTATTTTTCCAGAACACGCCTGACGGAGCGAAGGAGCAGCAGAGGAGGGCCACCAGGAGGCCACACGCCACCAGGGCGCGGGCCCCCTTCTGCCGCGCCCTGGGGTGGTGTGGGCCCCTCGGGGGTCCGCAGCCGCCGCCCTTTCGCCTACTTATTCCCCCCGACGCGAAAACCCTAAGTACCTGAGCAAGTATCCACGAAAAGTTCCAGAGACGCCGCCGTCGTCAACCCTAGCTCGGGAGGGTTCAGAACCTCTTCCCGGCACTCTGCCGGAGAGGGGAATCGTCACCGGAGGCTTCTACATCGCCATGCCTGCCTCCGGAGTGATGCGTGAGTAGTTCATCATGTTGCTTGCATTACGCACTTTACTTAATGCAATTATCTGTTGCTTGCAACTTAATACCAATGGGGGACTCGGATGACAACCCGGCGGTGGATTATTAGTCATAGATGCTGTTGGATAACGGTCTATGTATTATGTCGTAATGCCCAATTAAATATCATAGTAGTCAACATGTCATGTATATGCATTGTCATGCGCTCACTATTCGTCAATTGCCCAGCTGTAATTTGTTCACCCAACATGTTAGTTATCTTTTATGGAGAGACACCACTAGTGAACTGTGGACCCCGGTCCATTCTTTTACACTGATTAAACAACCACAAACTGCAAACTGTTCCTTTTTCATTCTCTGCAATTTAATACTCATTTTCCACATCATACGTTTAATACTTTGTTTTCAGCAAGCCAGTGAGATTGACAACCTCACTGTTTCGTTGGGGCAAAGTAGTTTGATTGTGTTGTGTGCAGATTCCACGTCAACAGTCCAGACTCCCTGCGACAGCTATTTTTCTGGCGCCGTTGACAACCTTCTGAAGAGTTGCTGCTCCTACTGGTTCGATAACCTTGGTTTCTTTCTGAGGGAAAACTTGCTGCTGACTACATCATACCTTCCTCTTGGGGTCTCCCAACGAACGTGTGTTTCACGTCATCAAGGTTCTAAGCTAGACAAACAAGAGACATGACCACAAAAGTTAGATAATTGTTTGCGTGTGGACACACCCCTACGAATACTCCCAAGGATATTTTCTTTGAAGTGGGAAAGATGATCCAATTTTGATGCACGCCGGATGACCCGGCGTTCCATGGCTTGACCAATTGTTTCACCAACACAAATATCTTCATCATTGCCTTCATCTTGCTCATGGTCAACCCGAAGTGGAGTTCTTGGGGTTGTGGGTTCATTATGTTCTTGTTCACCACTAGAGTTGGGTGGGTCTTGACCATCTTCTTGATCATTTGAATGAATATCATGTTCTTGTTCTTGGATAGTTTCTTGATCAATTATTGAGGTGGATGGCTCAACTTGAGTAGAACTTGTTCCTTCTTCTTGAGTATCATCAATAGGTCCTTCAATAGGAATTAGTTCTCCAATCCCCATAGTTCTTATGGCTTGAGATGGAGCATCATCACCTACATCATCATGATCAATATGCTCCACTTGGGAGCCATTATCCTCGACAAACTCCACGTTCATAGATTCTTCAACACACCCGGTGGATATGTTGTAGACCCTATAAGCATGAGACTTTGCGGCATATCCAACAAGTATACCATCAAAAGATCTAGATTCAAATTTAGCAATTTTGCAACCTTTAATGTAAACATGGCATTTGCAACCAAAGACTCGAAAGTAAGATACATTTGGCTTTTTACCGGTGAGGAGTTCATATGGTGTCTTTTCCATGAGAGGACGGAAGAAGAGCCGGTTTGAGTAGTGACAAGCGGTGTTGATGGCTTCGGCCCAAAAGTTGTATGGGGAATGAAATTCGGCCATCATAGTTCTTGCCATATCAATAAGAGTGCGGTTCTTCCTTTCGGCGACACCATTTTGTTGGGGAGTATATGCAGCGGAATATTGGTGTTGAATGCCCTCCCCACTTAGGAAATCATCCATAGTGTAATTCTTGAACTCCGTACCATTGTCACTTCTAATTGCCAAAATCTTGGAGTCATATTGGCGTTGAACTAGGGTTGCAAAGTCAATGAATATCTTTTGAGTTTCACTCTTCTTCTTGATGTAGAAAGTCCAACAATATCTTGAATAATCATCCACAATCACCAAACAATATTTCTTGCCACCAAGACTATCATATGTGGGAGGCCCAAAGAGATCCATATGAAGGAGCTCCAAAGGCCTCTTAGTGGAGATAATGGTCTTCTTGGGGTGATTCTTTTCATGCATCTTTCCGGCTATGCAAGCACTACAAGGACGATCTTTGGAAAAATTAACATCGGTTAGTCCTACCACGTGTCCACCCTTTACAAGAGTTTGTAAATTTCTCATACCGACATGGCCTAGCCGGCGATGCCAAAGCCAACCCTTGTCGGATTTAGCCATTAGACACGTGGCAATTTGAGTGGTCTCTTTCGAGAAATCGACCACATACAAACCGTTCTCACGAAATCCAACAAAGGCTACTTTAAGAGATTTTGTGAAAAGGATGGTCACGTGGTATTTATTAAAGATAACGGTGTAACCGGCATCGCATAATTGACCAACGGAAAGTAGATTATATGAAAGGGATTCAACAAGGAGGACCTTCTCAATTGATAACTCCGGTGTGATCACCACCTTGCCATATCCCAATACCTTAAGTCTTGTATTGTTCCCAATGGTGACATGAGAGAATGAGAGTAATTGTTTCAATAAGCCCTTTACTACTTCTTTGCTTCCGGTCATGTGAGATGAACACCCACTATCAATGAGCCATGAAGATCCACCGGAAGAAAAGCCCTACAATAAATCAAGTCTTTGATTTAGGTACCCATTTTGGAATGGGTCCTCTTTTGTTAGTCACAAGGGTCTTTGGAACCCAAATAGCATAGTGATAATCATCTCCATATGAGGTACCAACATATTTAGCAAAAACATAACCATTTCTAGATTTCATAAGCACATATGAGGGGTTATATTTTCCGGCAAAGTCATTGTGAGTGGCATTGCCCCTTGTGGCTTTACCACCCACAATGGGTTCAACATTCTTCTTGCCCAACTCCCCCTCCTTCACAAAAATAATATCTTTTGAAGGGGAGGTAGGCATCTTCTTCTTGTTTGCCTTCTTGGACTTGGGAGCAAACCCAAGCCCTTCCTTGCTAACCACTCCCTTTTGATTGGTCAAAAGATCATTGAGGTTCTTTTCCCCTTGGATACAAGTGGCTAGACCCTTTTCAAGTTGGGCCTTCAACCTAGTGTTCTCCTCCATGAGAGATGCTTTAAGACATAAAGGGTTAGTAGCACAAGCATTGGCATCTTTATCATTATGAGGAGTGGTGAAGCTAGCATATATAAATTGAGCTTGTAATTTAGCATATGACCCCTTGAGCTTGGTGAGCTCACTTGAGGTCACCTTGTGGGTTTCCCTAAGTTGCTCAAAATTCTCAAGGAGTTTGTTATGACTCTCTACAAGCTCATCATTTTTAATTTTTAGATCACTAGCAACTTGAATAGAGGTTTCACGGGTTTCTTTTGCCTTGGATAAATCCTTGGCTTGGGTCTCCTCAAGTTGCTCCCGGAACACTTGTTCCTCAACAAGTTGCTCTTCTAGCTCACCAATTTTATCGGCATGATCACGTGCATGCCCCTCAAGCTCATAAATCCTATTCTCCTTCTCCTCAAGGAGGTGTTTGGCTTCTCCATATTGGTACATGAGAGCCTCAACCATTTTCTTGGTTGGACCTTGGAGCTTGTTTATAAAGAGGGTAATTGTATCCTCTTTCTCCTCATTTTTCCCTACATCCTCAACACAATCCAAGAGAGATGGTTTAGAGGAGATAGTAATTTTAGGTGGGGAATTCACCTTGGTTTCCTTGGCCATGAGGCACATAGGCTTGGGATCTTGTTGTCATTTGGAGCGGTGAAAAGGGGCCAATGAAGGAGGAAGGTTGCCCATTGCAAGAGCCGCCATCCCCACTTCCTCACTTGTATCATCATCCTCCTCTTCGCCACCGGACTCATACTCTTCTTCATGTGTTGCGGTGACAAGAGCCTTTTGAGGTTCTCTCTTGATGAGGTACTTGATGGGCTTGGTGAAGAACTTCTTCTTCTTTAAGATGAGTTGGCCTCCAAAATCTTCTCTCATAGGGGCAATCCTTCACAAGGTGATTCTCTTTCCACAATTAAAGCACATTCTTTTCATTTGTGGGGAGAAGTTGCTCTTGATATTCTTTTTGTTCCAATACTTGGTGGCGGCAAGAGCAAGCACCTCATTGAGTTCACCCACAAAATCTTCTTCATGATGACCACTTGTGCTTTCTTCATATCTTGGATGTTCTTCCACATGAGCCTTCAAGGCAAGGTTCTTTGTGCCACGAATTTGGTTGATGGAAGACTTGGAAGTGGCCTTCAAGGTATCATAAGTGACGAATTGTGCCAATATGTCATTGGGAGACATTGTTTTGTAGTCCGCTCTTGTATGGAGATTCATCACCATATTTTCATTGTATGGAACAATGGTCTTGAGGAACTTGGCTTTGACCCATTCATCATCCATATCTTTCTTTCCATTTTCCCTACATGCCACACAAGCTTGGTGAGTCTTCGGAAGAGATCCGATGGTGTCTCTTCTTCTAGCATGATGAAGTTGTCCACTTGATGTTGAAGGATGGCGTCGTTGGAGCGTTGAAGGCCCTCATTTCCTTCATATACCGATGCGAGAAAATCCCAAGCTCCTTGGTGGTTTTGAGATTCCGCACTTGATCTTCATCATGGGCGGTCATGGCACTCTCAAGGATGTACTTGGCATTGGCATCAAGTTGTTCATCAATCTCTTCTTGCCTTGTCAAGTTGGAGGGATCAACCGGAGTATAACCATTTGAACCACCCTCCAAAGATGCACCGATGAGCTGCGAAAATAAGACTCCATAGATTTCTTCCAAGTGAAATAACGAGTATTATCAAGCTTAGGAGGTGGCCTACTTAGGTTGGTTATATGAGGTTGAGTGAGTGGAACTTGAGTGAGATATGAAGTAGGTGGAGCAAAGTTATGAGGAGGCTTCTCACCAGTTTTAGGTTGATCTTTGTTATCCTTAACAACCAAGGCCTCAACGTTAGAAACACCGGTTGATGAGGAGGCATTTTGATTATTAATGACCCGAGTAAACACCTCGTCCACCATTTTGCCTTTCATGAACCCAAAGAGTTCAATCATGGCTTTCATGGTGACCGGGGCATTATCATCGGGAGGGGTTATCCCCGCTTCACTTAGTTCTTTCTCAAGTTGTTCTCTATCATTTTTCTCTTGTTGTTCCTTAGCAAGTTTTAACTCCTCGTCGCTAGTCATCCTCCTCTTTAGGCTGTTAAGCCCTTAATAAAGAGACCTTGCTCTGATACCAATTGAAAGGATCGAGTAGGTTGACTAGAGGGGGGGGGGTGAATAGGCAACTACAAATTTTCTTTTTCTTTTGATACAAATTTGGGAATTGCTCAAATATAAGTTCTCTAGATATGCAACTAGGTGAACAATCCTATATGATGAGCAATAAACAAGCTAGCAAGATATTCTACACAAGATAAGCTAGCAATACAAGTAAAGGAAGGTTAAGAGATAACCACACGGTGACGCGGAGATGTTCTACCGAAGTTCACTTCCCAATGGAAGCTACGTCTCCGTTGGAGCGGTGCGGAGTCACAAAGTGAACTCCGAATAGCCTTGATATGGCACACCGTATCTCCCTCGTGTTATCCTCCGATGAGGAGTTCCACGAGCCACTATATGATGCCCTCGAGGTCGGCAACAAACCTTTACAAGGATGAGGCACACTCCACAACCGAATTGGAGGCTCTCACCAAATTCCCGCGGCTCCCAAAGCCACAAGAATCACAAGGCCGGGGCACGACTCCACAACTTAATTGGAGGCTCCCGGCTAGTCCCCGCGGCTCCCAAAGCCACAAGAACGACCAACGACAATCCAAAGTATCAACGAACTTACAAGCTTCAAGCCCTCTCAAGAACGGAGGGGAAAATCAAATCGCTTGGGTGGAAGTGTAGATCTAGGTCATCTCTCCCAAGTCCTAGAAGGACAAGGTGTTTGAGTGGGTAGGGAGAGAGATCTAGGGAGTTGAAGCTTTCAACAATGGTGGGGATTAGTTCTGGTCGTGGTACCCTCTCCAAGGTAGGAGAAGGCCTTTATATACTGCCTCCAGATTCTAGCCGTTGCAGACAGGTAAATCGGATAATCCGATTCAAGTCAACATCGGATTATCCGATGGAATCGGATAATCCGATCAGACTATCATCGGATAATCCGAAACCTCAGTGTGAAGTTTCTTCTAGTCCTTAGCAGTTTCGAGCAAATCCTGTCATCGGATAATCCGATACTTCCTGACTCGGATAATCCGAATTTCTTCAGTGTGAAGTTTCTTCTAGTCCTTAGCAGTTTTCGAGCAAATCCTGGTCATCGGATAATCCGATACTTCCTGACTCGGATAATCCGAATATCTTCAGTGTGAAGTTTCATCTAGTCCTTAGCAGAATTTCAGCAGACTTTGCAAATCGGATAATCCAAAACTTTCAACATCGGATAATCCGATTTTCTTCAGGAGCAAAACTGGCTCTTTTCAACTCCCTTTTTGGATTTGATGCAAAGATGTTTTACACACTTAAAACCTGCATCACTTGATTCACATGTTAAATCATCACTAGTGTTGTTGCCTAACACACAAAACTCAAGGGATTAAGAAATGTCTTTTCAAAAGGCTACACACGATCCCCTACACTTGTGGGTTATCAGCAGTACACAGACACCGTGCAACACGACACCATGGCCACCATGCCGACGCCTCCCGCGATGATGTCGTCCATCTGGGTGCTGTTAACGCCAGGCATGTTGGCCGGTTTTGGTGGTGGAGGAGAGGAAAGGGAGAGGAGTTCGCTGCGAGTATGCGCCTGGACAAGCGACATCAAGCTGCCTCGTCGGGCACCTGAATCTAAAAATTTGCATAGGAGGAGGGGGGCAATGGCCCCTGGCTCTCACGTGGCTCCACCACTTGTAAGATCCAAAAATTTAAAAGTATTACAAGCATGCATATGGACGTCATCATCATGTATTTTCTGCATTTTGCATCACAAGATTGGGGTTTTTCTTATAAAACCTGGGCTTATATTTTATCAAGTGACATAAAGGGCTGTAAAGAAACCCTAGTAAATATTTCGAATAATTTGATTTTATTATATCTGGGAAAAACCTATATATCGCATACCGCGGACGCTAATACGCTATTAGCGTCCACGTACCACTTGTTAGGCCGACCAGTCGCTAGTCACAAGGCTTTTTCTTTTTTTCTGTTTCCTTTTTTGTTTTTCGTTTTTCTTTTCTGTTTTTTCTTTTTTCCATTTTTAATTTTAATTTTTCAAATTTGAAAAATGTTCAGATTTGAAAATTATTCATTTTTAAAAAATGTTCAAATTTAAAAAGTATTCATTTTTAAAAATGTTCAAATTGAAAATTGTTCAGATTTTGAATTTTTTTATTTTTAAAAATGTCCAAATTTGAAAATTGTTCATTTTTAAATTTGAAATTTGTTCAGATTTTGAAAATCGTTCAAATATAGAAGATGTTCAGATTTCAAAATCGTTCAAATTTGATTTTTTTTATTCATTTTTACAAATTGTTTAGGTTTGAAAATTGTTCATATATGAATAGTGTTCATATTTAAAAAATGTTTATTTCTTTTTATTGTTTACTTAAAAACAGAAAAGAAAAAATATATATAATAAAAGATGAAAATAACATTACGTGGGCCCGTCGGAGCTAATTGGTCCGAGCCCAAAATCTGGTGTACGCGGAGCATCGTTCCGTCCGCGTACCGCGTCGTATAGGAGTGCCCCTATATCTGCAACACTACAGCTTGCTCGTGGAGTCGTGGACGTGGTCCTTTGTTTCGTTTTACCTCGGGCTAGAGAGAGGGGACTTGCCACCGAGCGTCCTGCTAGGCCACGGTTTCTCTTCTTTCCGTAGCACCAAGACACCAGAGCCAGAGGGCAGTGGCTCTCCTTCCACTAAAAAAAGAAAGAAAAACCAGGGTCTTTCGTACATCCATTTTAATAAATATAGTACAGATGCAAGCGCTCACACACTCACCCGAAGAATATTTTACCTTACAGACTTAGCCGACGGATTTTAAAGTTGGTAAAATTACTACATGCACATCACATACCACTCAGAGAACAACGACGTTGAATCTTGGATTAAATCCAGGTAAATACGGGCACTTAATTCAAAAACTAGGATTTGGATCTAGATGGGAGAGGAGCCAAACCATTTGAGTTTCACTCGCGACAACTTATATTTTGAACAAACAAACCACTATATACAGTTTACAATAGTTGGGTTTCAGGTTTTGAATGCAAATATAAGGCTTCATCGGGATTGACGTGGGGTTACGACGATAAATCTCTTGGATGACATCCTTGAGTTTCGTAAGAGAGGGAGAAGGATGGTAGCGCTGGTGGAATCGTCAGCTGACAAGCAAGATTCACCCAGGTTCAGGCCCCGGAGGGTAATACCCTACTTTTTGCTTGTCTAGTATTGATTTCGAGGTGTTACAATGGAGGTCTCGGCGAGATGTGATCTCGCTAGGGTTTGGTGTCTGGAATTTAGCGTGTCCCTGGTCGGCGGTGAAAGGACAAGGATGTCGCCTAGAGGGGGGGTGAATAGGCGAATAAAACTTTTCCGGTTTAGGCTTGATAAATGCGGAATAAAACTAGGTGTTTTAATTTAACAAGCTTACAACCTAAATATACTAGGCTCACCTATGTGCACCAACAACTTATGCTAAGCAAGACAAGCAACAAGGTGATAACAAGATAAAAGACTTCAAGCACGAAGGCTATCACAAAGTAAAGTGCATAAGTAAAGAGCTCGTGTATAGAAATAACTGAGGCACGCGGAGACGATGATGTATTCCCGAGTTTCTCCTTTTTAGGGGAGTACGTCTCGTTGGAGGGGTGTGAGTTTCAAACTCAAACGCCACAAATGGCCTCACCCTATTCTCCGATGAACCTTGCCCAAAAGCTCGGTTCACCTTCCACTATCGGAATCCTTCAAGGCGGAATCCGGAGCCTTTACAACAATCTTGAGTCACAACCCACAAAAGGATTGGGAGCTCCCAAGTGATTACAAAAGGTCTCAACCACCACAAAGACGTCTAGTGTCCAAAGACCCAAGAGTAACAAACTTTCAACTTCCACAAATCCTCGTGGAGAGCACAAACCGATGCACAATGCAATGGCAAGAGCACAAGTGCTCAAATCCTTCACTCTCAAATCCTACCAAAATCAACTAATGCTTATGGGGAGAGAAGAGAGAAAGAACAAAGAAGAACTCAACAAATGGAACTCAGGGATCTAGATCGAAAGTCTTCCCCTCACTTAGATGAGAGATTGATTTGTGGAAATATAGATCTAGATCTCCTCCCAAATGGAACTCAACAAATCATTGGAGAGATTGAGAGATAGCAAGCTTTTGGAGGTCAAAACTTGCAAGAAAGGTTGGGGAACCATTAGGGAAGAAGGCCCCTTAAATAGGTCACCCAAAAATCCAACCATTAGGTGCAGAAACGCGCAGGGGCAGTGCTACCGCTGCAAACGGCGGTACTGCCGCCCCCCGGGGAACCCAGGAAGTCAAACAAGCTGAAAACAGACCCTAGATAGCGGTACTACCACCCCGGGCAGCGGTACTACCGCTCCTAGTACCGCCAAAATGGCCTTCGGATGCGATGAGCGGTACTAGGGGCGGTACTACCGCCGGGAAAAAGAGTGCACACAACGCGGTACGAAAACTTCAATAACTTTTGCATCCGGACTCTGTTTTTGATGATCTTGGGCTCGTTGGAATCGCAACGAAGAGCTTCACAAGATTATGCAGAGAAACATCATAGTCCATCATGTGAGGAGGAAGACACAAGGAGAGAGTTTTACCTCTCTCAGAAAAGACAAACCGGCAAAACCTCCAACATAAAAAACGTAACATGATATGCATATGAAATCCGTTTTGGATGAACTAGAGCTTGGTATGGAGATGAACACAAGATCTAAATCCTCACATGGATAAAAACCAAATAACAACCAAGAAAAGATGATATGCCAAGTATGCAAAGGTTTGAGCTCTCCATAAAGATGCGATCAAGTTACTCACTTGAGAGCCCCTCTTGATAGTATGCCGTCTATCCTATAACCCGGTCTCCCACTAACACTATAAGACCGTAAAATAGAAACCCTATCAAGAGCATACCTTTGCCTTGCGCATTCCACTTGAGCTAGATGATGACGATCTTGACTCCCTAAGTTGGAATACCTTTCTTGATTGTGCTTGCTAGCATATGCTTGATGACGATTTCTCCAAATACTCCCCCATACTCCATTATGGGAGAGCTTTGCTAAGCTCCGTCTTCATGTATCCACTTGCACTTCATCTTCTTCTCTTGATATATATGATGGCTTGGAGATAAACATGAATATTCACTCAATCTTTTTTTCCAAGCTACACTTGCAATGAGCTCAACTCTAGATGACCATTTGTGTGGATCAACCTTGAATATTACTTTGATCATCACTTTATCTTCTAGAGGCCAACACATGAATTCCAATCTTTTCCCATGGACAAGATCTATAAGGATATCTCAATGAAAACATTAGTCCATAGAGATTGTCATTAATTACCAAAACCACACATGAGGGCATATGCACTTTCAGGCGGCCCTCCCAGCCTTTGTATAGGAGGCTGGGTCCCGAGAGTTCGCATCCGACCTAGGTTTACAGGTATGGAAAATCCTAACCGACATGAACTTCGCTTCCTTGCGGCGCACTCCTTGGCCAATGGGCTTCGGCAACGGGCTCTTATCACGGGCTTCTCCTGGGCCACCCTCTAGGCCGTCCAGTTAACAGTACCAGGTATACCCATAGTGGGTGTCCGGAGGGCATACCCACGTCAGGGATTGACCTCGACAAGTTGTGGAAGGATTTCAAAATCCAGGCGCCATTGATGGTCTGAAAGATCTTCGATGCGGCTACTAGGTCAGTGCTAGGGAACGACGCCTCCACCCTCTTCTGGACTGACTGTTTGCTACCAGGTGGTAGGATCCGAGACTTTGCACCTGACCTTATTAGTGTTGAGCCGGGCTGAGAAGTCAATACCGACCCTAATCCACGACCAGAAGCTTGCCCGTTCTATGACCAGCAAGAGGAGTCCATTGACCACCTGCTAGTCGGATGCATCTTGACCCAAGCAGTCTGGGTGGCTGATGCATGTAAAATGCATACATGAACTTTGCATTGTATTACTTATATTTCAATCATATTTGCATCATATAAGGTTTATATCATTGTTTTATATTGATTTTGGGAATATTTCATAGTTTCCCTATTTTTCTGGAATTAACCCTGCACAGGCAGGAAACCCTATTTTCTATATTTTGATGTTTCAGGGACCCAAACGACGTCCAAATGACCTGGAAATTTACGTGCATCAGTTTTTGGAAGAAACGAAGCGTGGGAGCGAAGGAAGCGAACAAACGGAGGCCCGAGGGCCAAGATAGGGTGGCCCACGCGGCCAGATTCCTTGGCCGCGTGGGACCCACCATCTTGGGCCTCGAGGCTCCGTTGCCGTCGATCTTTTTTTCCGAGCCTCCGTCTTGACCTAAAAACGACTATAAAATAGTCCCCGGCGCCCTTCGGAAAGGGGCGCCGCAGAAATACAGAAACCACGAAACAGAGACCTGGAGTTGCAGATTGGAGGGGGAAAACTCCGGCGGGGCGCTGCCGGGGTGGTCTCCATCTTCTCCAACGTCTCCACCATCGTCACCATGATGAAGGGGGAGTAGTCCACCCCCTGGACTTTGGGTTTGTGGTGGTAACTTGATCCAATCTCTCTATGTATGATCATTGTTGAAGTCCATATGATGTGTCTTGCATGATTATGGAACTATCTTTGTAATTCCTATGGTGGATATTGTGGTGTGATATGATATTATGTTATGCATTTACCGTCATGTTGGGATTTTATGGTTTGTCATACTTTGGAATACATCTATGTTACATGCAATGGATTTATCTATTCTTAATGCCTTGTTTATCCGCGCTAACGGGGTGGTTGACAACCATCTCGGTGGGTAGATGAGAGGGATGTGGATGCACGTACATTAATAAATCATTGAACTAGTTCTTAGAATATGTTTTCCTTTAAGAGTATGATGTATGTGGGTAGAGAGTGGCCTAGTGACAGAAGGTATAGGCATTAAGTGACAGTAATGTCGCCCAACATTCTTTATCTGGGGGTAAAAAGGAAGAAGTATGATGTGGGGGCGACAACAAACCACGCTAGCCTTACGAGGGTGACCCTAGCAACACAAATGATTATTTTCTTTCAACTATGTGTCTTAGGACATGTAGCCGTCATAGAAGTTTACCATTAAAGCATGACAATTGTGTGTACTTTTTATCTATAACATGATAATCACCATAGATGGGAGAGAGGATTGAGTGAACTCATAAACCCATGTCCATTGTTCCTATAAGAGAACACCTTTGTCTTGTCCTCTTGCATTGAAAAGGATTGGGACACTTTTATATTCTTGTTTTGATACATTAAACTTCCATCCATTAAATTAACCATCTTGTTCTTTAAACTTGTTTAGTCCATAATCAACTAAAACTTGTGACACTTTAGTTGTAGAGAATAGATAACTTTTCCTTCTTGCTCCTGCGGATCGATACCCTACTTCCACATTGAGAGGTGCTACAGTGATCCCCTGCTCTTGGGGGTTATCAGTGGCTTGCCTCCACAACTGGCCGTTGGAGAGTTAGGTACTAGAGCTTGGAGGTTCCCTCGTGGAGTGGGTGGCCTCACGTGACGGTGCGATGTGCGGGATCTTTGGACGGCACTGGTGCTTATCTGTTGGTTCTCGTGGAGTCACCGGAATTATGTGGTTTTCAACAACGCATCCCCATCCTCGACGGTGGTAATTCATGCTATCAAAGGGGAAGGTGAGTTCTGGAGGATGGTCGGCCTGTTCAGAGGTTGCCTTTAGAGGCGGTGCGGTGGGAAGTTTGGCGAGTAGTAGGTGTCAAGTTTGTAGCTGCTTGTGAGCGTGTGTGCGTGCTTGGCGTCTGTGCCATCCCATGACGTAATTTTGGCCCGTTGGCATTTCTTCTATGAACTTGATATGCCTTTCAATGGCATATCCTTGAAAAATAGAAAAAAAGATGTTGCTAATGTTGAAATTATAAGACTAGCTCCACAAGGCAGGAGCCAAATAATTTTCTTGTACCGACAATTCGGACAACTCACTGAGCAAAAGTTCTAAGGATTATAGTAGATCTTAATTTTTTATCATTTAAATCGCAGGCCCCTGAAAAGGTGATGAACGATGCTCCGAAGCAAAAAGGAACAAATTCAAATTTAAACACATATTCTTTCTGGTCAAGCAAAATTTATCGCCGGCATAGACCGGAACATCGAACAGTTTCTTTCTTGCAGGGGGCGCACATCTGACCGGAAAAAAAAGTCGCGTCACGCCCTGACCAGCTCCGCATCTCCCTCCGCAAGCGCCGTCGCGATCTCTGCTTCACCACCGCCGCGCCCAGACGCGACGCCTCACCATGCGCCGCTTCGTCACCGACAGGGCGCGCCGCGCGGTGGCCGCTTCCCTACGCGCCGCCACCAGACCAGCCGCGCCGGCTCCGTCTCCGGCTCTGGCTCCGGCGCTGTCTCGACCTTCCCCTTCCGCGGCTTCGGCGATGGCGTCCTACATGGCAAGGGCCATGTCCACTTCGGCCGCCGGTGCGCCGCCAGTGTCGCTTGACACCATCAACCCCAAGGTGTGACATTTACCTTTTCACAAACCCCTTTTCTGGTTCTTGGATTCGTGGTCAATCGACCGATTCGGCCCTAGGATAGGAGGACGAAGTTTTTAATTTTGGCTAGGGATGATAAGGTCTGTCTGTTCGGTGTTTATATGTGTGAAAGTGGAGCTCGAATCTTCGTGTGTACTGAATAATTTGATAAAAGCTACTACTGGAAAGTACATTTGTATTTCTCAGCAGCAATTGTGTTTCTAATAGCATAACTTAAGCTTTCATATTCATACTGGCACACTGCATTATCTTATCTGATGTGATTTGGTCTGTTCTTCTAGGTCTTGGAGTTCAAATATGCTGTTCGTGGAGAGATTGTAACGCATGCTCAGGTACGTGGAATTGTTTCCTCACATTTAGCAGGAGTTTCTGTTGCCCCGAGTATATTTTTAGATGTCAAATGTGGAGTACCAATCAGTCAATTGCTGCCGTACTTGACATCTGCAGAATTTGTACTTATTTGCGTTGTTGCCTATGTTTCATTCTAGTATGATTGTTTAGAAACTCGAATCACGGTCTAGTTGTCTTCTGCAGAACTTAGAAGAAGAGTTGCACAAAAATCCAGAATCGCTTCCTTTTGACGAGGTTTGTATTGTGATTCCATCAACTACCTCCTGTTGGAAGTTTTTTCCACTACACTTATTCTATCAATGGATTTACCTTCATTTTTCTAACTTAATGCAGATACTATATTGCAACATTGGCAATCCTCACTCCCTTGGTCAACAGCCAGTTACATTTTTCAGAGAGGTGAGTTTTTATGCCTTGGATTCTAGTCGTGTGATGAATGCTTGTTCAACTGTTGCTTACTTGCCAATTGGTTTTGTCAGGTCCTCTCTTTATGTGATCATCCAGCTCTCTTGGACAAAAGTGAGACTCATGCTTTATACAGGTACATAAGCCACTCGATCTTAGATGATTACAAGTAAATTAGTGTGAAATGTTTAAATATTTTTTCTTTACCTTATTGTTATACAGTAGGTTGTTATGATAGTGATGAATTTACATGAGTCGTAAGCAATGTTGACCAAGTGACTATATCAATCTTTTCAAACAATAGTTGCCTCAACAGTAATGGCTAATAGTTTTAGTTTAGGCTTAGCAAGGTGGACTAAGTTTGTGTATCAATCATTTCAAACAAGATGTGACTTCTGAGTGCATACATAATAACATAAGTGCAAGAAGTACAATAGCTGCTCTGCATACCCCTTATGTGGATACGTAGCCTGCTCTTTACTTGGGGAATTGTTTTACTCTTTTATTGTAGACATTTGTCCTAGACACCATTTTTCTGTTGCATATACTGAAGGATGATGCTGGAACTAAGTCTCTGGTGAAGGCTTGAGGCTAAGGCAGATATGAAAGTCCATGGGATATGTTCAGTTTATAAAACCCAAACCTCCTGCGATTTTCAATCAATGACCACATCTCATCCTCACACTGGGTCATATTTTCCTAATTATTGCGATGGTACCGAGCTGATTTTCCCAGAAAGTAATTGTTATAATATTCCGAGTGTAGTTGCATGTAGCGACTATTTGATATGTCACAAGGCTGTGAACAACTTTGGTGATAAGTAGTAGCCTAATTACTCATATTGCTTGTTGCATTTAAGAATGTTGATATACGTGTTTTCATACAGTTCAGATGCTATAGAGAGAGCATGGCAAATTCTAGATAAGATCCCAGGAAGAGCGACAGGAGCATATAGCCATAGTCAGGTATCTATCTACATACTCTTAGAAGAATGTTGTCATAATTTTCTATCTTGGCCACTCACGTAGCTGTTTGTTTCAGGGTATAAAAGGTTTGCGTGATGAAATTGCTGCCGGTATTGCTGCCCGTGACGGTTTCCATGCTAGTGGAGATAACATCTTCTTAACAGACGGAGCAAGCCCAGCAGTATGTGTATTGTATACTGGATTAATATGGACAGTGATAATCATTTACAAGCACCAAGGGCATTGGTTCTTCCAGTTAGAAGTCAAACCTAACTGTACATATCGATCCAGCTTGCCATTACTTATCCAGTTTAATTTATTTTTCACCTAGGTGCACATGATGATGCAGTTATTGATAAGGTCTGAGAAGGATGGCATTCTTGTCCCTCTTCCACAATACCCGCTGTATTCTGCATCAATTACTCTTCATGGAGGCTCTTTTGTATGTTCTATGACAATGCTTATGTTGCTTAAAGCGTTGGATCTCCATGTTTGATGATCTGATTTCTGAACAAATTTGGCTTCAGGTTCCTTATTATCTCGACGAAGAAACAGGGTGGGGGCTGGAGGTTGACGAGCTTAAAAAACAACTAGACGAGGCTCGATCTAAGGGTATCACCGTCAGAGCGCTCGTGGTCATAAATCCGGGAAACCCAACTGGACAGGTTATTATTGATCAATCTTTTATCTGCAAAAAGGCTAAGAAAACTTTTTTAATGATAAAATAGTTGTATGTTACATACTCACTCACATTAGATAAACAACTCTACCAATTAGAACATGACAGACAGATAATTTTATGAACATATCGTCTTTTAAGTCTAATTTTTCAAGAAATCTGGTCTTGGTGAAGTGGTTAGTTAACACTTGTATTTTCACAAGGTTCTTGCTGAGGAAAACCAAAAGAAGATTGTTGAATTCTGCAAGAACGAAGGACTTGTTCTTCTTGCAGATGAGGTGAGTCTAGAATATGTATTCAAAGATTTGCTTGTGTCAGTACACACAAGCTACGAGTTTGGTAGGTATTCTAAGCATATTCATTCATTTATCCTAGGTTTACCAAGAAAACATATATGTTGAAGATAAGCAATTCCACTCGTTCAAAAAGATTGCACGGTCCATGGGATACACCGATGATGGTCTTCCTTTGGTATCGTTCCAGTCGGTGTCGAAAGGTAATCGAATCCTTCCATAGACTGCAGTCCTTTTTGTTATACATCTCTTAGCATATGCTAAGGCTTTTTGTGTGTCCTGCTAGGTTACTATGGAGAATGTGGAAAACGAGGAGGCTACATGGAAGTAACTGGATTTAATGCCGACGTAAGGGAACAAATTTACAAGGTGGCATCAGTGAATCTTTGTTCAAATGTCTCTGGCCAAATTCTCTCTAGCCTCATAATGAACCCACCCAAGGTTAGTATATCATTAATTCATAAGTTGCAGTGTGGAATAATTATGGCACCTATATAGATGATTACTCCTTTTACAGGCTGGGGATGAATCCTATGAATCCTTCATGGTAGAGAGAGATGGTATTCTTTCGTCGCTGGCTCGGCGTGCAAAGGTCTGTCCCACCTTATTTTTGAATGCTTCCACCTATTTTAAGATTGGTTGATTATAAACACAATGCCCCAGTAGAACTGCAGCCTTAATGCACCACTTCCCTTTCCGCGCTTGTAAGCTCACGTGAAGATATTCAAGGACCTTGTCATCGTAATCTTTCTTCACCTTATTACATAGGCCTTGGAAGAAGCATTCAATAGTTTAGAAGGCATCACCTGCAACAAAGCTGAGGGTGCAATGTATTTGTTCCCTCGCCTTCACTTACCCCAGAAGGCGATTGGGGCTGCCCAAGCAGCTGGCGCTTCCCCAGATGCATATTATGCTCTCCGCCTTCTTCAAGCCACTGGAATTGTTGTTGTTCCTGGCTCTGGATTTGGCCAGGTTGGTAGTCTCAAAGCCTCAATAAAAGATGTTATGGTTCAGAGCATAATTGAGTTTGCATTAACATTTTGTGCTGCATCTTAACTTTGTGCAGGCTCCTGGAACATATCATTTTAGATGTACGATCTTGCCACCGGAGGACAAAATCCCTGCAATCATATCCAGGTTTACGGAATTCCATGAGAAATTCATGGACGAATACCGTGATGGAGCCTCCACCAGTTCTAAAACTGAAAGTGTAGGAGATAAAACCACCGGAAGTGGAAGCGATAAAACTGAAAGTGGAGTAGATAAAACTACTGGAAGCGGAGGAGATTAAGCGGTCAACTCAAACTTTGAATACAATCAAGCTTCCGTTGAAATAAAGAAGATCATGCAATCGAGCCACCGTTCAATGGATGGATGAACCTAACTTGCCCCAGCTGTTTTACACAAAGGTCTTGAATCAGACCTTACAAAATCCGTATATTTGGCACACCGTGCCCTTTTTGCCTTACGAGGTATGTCATGGACGCAACCCTATGTGATGTTCTGAACTACTGTACATGTTTGATCAGCGGGACCATCTTAACAGAAGTTCCAGCAGCCCAATAAGATCCATTGTTTTATCCCAACTGCTGAACTTGTAAAAATCTCCTACCAGTTTTATTTGAATAAGCAAACACATCCTTATGGCAAAGTTTGCATAAACTTGACGTCATTCATGAGCACTCACGAAACGCGCATTCGAATTCAGGAAGGAGCATGAAATTAGGTGTTCTCCAACAGAGATGTAGAAGTAATTTTTAATCAAGTGGAACATGGGACTCTGAAATGGCGAGCTGTGGATGGAGGTGGTCCACCGCTCCAACTACACTACATTACACAGACTAGGTATATTAGCGCGGCCTATGCCGCGCGTTTTTCGTTAAATCTTAATCTGGAAATGTTGATATTTAATAGGTGTGAAGATTTGAAATTTTTTGAATCGCGAAGAAATTTTAGGGGTAAAAATTGTGAAGTTTTCGAAATTTAATCAAATTAGGGAGTTATTCAGATTTGATTTTTTTTGTGCATTTGTAAAGTGGGTAGATTTGAAAGGCATTTTTTTTTTGAATAATTCAAATGTATGTGCCATGTTCCTGTTTGGTGAAATTTAAATTTAGAAACATCGATATGCAAATATGATGGTTAGAACTTGTAGAGTTTTTATGAAGACAGGTTAATCGTTTTGCTGGTTTAACAAAATTTTCATTGGTATTTACAAATATATTACAGTAGATTTAAATTGAAAAAAGGGAATTACAATTATTCTGCAAAATAAAATGCTCTGTATTTATTTTTCCTTCTTTTTTATCACTATTGCAAGGTTGTTTTATTGCAAATGAAAAAAAGAGAAATTTTTTCTTCTTTTTATCATTATTGCAATGTTGTTTTATTGCAAATGAAAAAAAAGAGGGGGAAAAAAATATGTAGGTTGAATTTAAATATTTTTACAATTTTAGTTGTACAAATCAAAATTGGGAAAGTATTTTTCTTCTCTTTGATTATTATTTCCAATGTTGTTTTATTGTAAAACAAAAGGAAAGCAAATAAGAAAAGAAAAGAAATAGAAAGTATTTCCAATGTTGTTTTACTGTAAAACAAAAGGAAATCAAATAAGAAAAGAAATAGAAAAATGGAGCTAAATGGAGGTGGAATGTCATTTCTACATTTTTGATATTTGATATTGCAGTTGTTTTAATTAAGCAATAATTCTAGTTGTTTAATGATGCATTCAAATGTGTTAAATGTAAAGATTTTTTTTTGTTTTTTTTTGTAATTATGGTTTGAAATTGGAAGTTATGAATTTTACAATTTTCATATGTCTTAAATTGTGGTTTAGAAGATATTAATTTTTTAATTTTTTTTATAATTATGGTTTGAAATTGGAAGTTATGAATTTTACAATTTTCATATGTTTTAAATTGTGGTTTGGAAGATATTAATTTGAAAATTTGGATGCATGTAAATATGTTAGTTGTAAAGTTTGTAATTTTCTGAAAATTTTGGTATTTTATTTGCATTTTTTTGAATTACGGTTTGCAAGTTTCGAATTTTACAATTTCTGTCATTTTTTTTACGTGTAAAGGGTAGCTGACAGGTGGGGCCGCGCTGACGTCGGGAAGTGACGTCAGCGGGCGGCGGAGGCGCAGCGGACGGCGGCGCTGCCGAGCCCGCGCTCGCGCACGGCGCACGCGCGCGAGGCCGTCACCGCGCGGATCTGGTTGCGGGCGTCGGGGCGAGCCGAACTGGCGGCGCAGTCGACCATTTGGTCGCCGGAGCCGGCGGCGGCAGGCAAAACGGCGGCGGAGCACGCGGAACACGGCCGTGGCGATTCCGGCCCGCATCGGACGTCCCGGGACGCGTATTTCGGCGAGGAGGAGGAGAAAGCGACGGCGGAGGTCGCCATGGCCTTCGATTCGTCCAGGGAGGCGAGGTGCGCCGCGGCGGCGACGACGACCTCGGCGCCGTTCGCGAGAGAGAAGAGGAGGGGAATTTCTGCGGGCAGTTTTACATAAAAGTCCGTGTCTTTTTGTTAAATTACGAACAGGTCCCTCGCTGTGTAATAATTTGGACCGCGGGTTGCTTTGCGGAAGTCTCGGGTTCTTTTTTGTAAGTTTCTCTGCGCCAAAAACCGTGCGTCACGACGTGTCGCTGTATGATTGGAAGAAATCCAACTGCTACAGTAATACTGTAGCAGCGCGATTTTAAAGCGCATCTGGACCGTTGGCTGCGTTGATCGGACGGTCCGTGTTAAAAGACGACGTGGACACTGGATTTGGGGGTGAATCTTACACACTTTTATATATAGTAGGATGGGCCCAAAAGTGCGGTTGGGTCGTTCCGCCATCCTGGACGTGTTTGGTAGATTCAGATTCAGATCGTTGCCTCCCTCGACCCATACTGTAAAACACCTGGTTCATGTAAAAGAGAAGTTCAGCTATCAGTCCACGATTCACAAACCAAACCAAACAAAAAGGACACAATGATTTCCCGCTCGTTTTGTCAACCGTTCCATCATTTTGCTTTGCGTCGTCGTCGTCTCGTGTCATGCATCATTCCCTGACGGTCCCCTTCTACCGCTCGTTTCTTCTACCCCCACACACCAAAGTCCAACCCACCACGCTGGATCCACGTATGGATGGATCGGCTGTTGCAGGAGCATGTGTTCTTCTGTGCACGAATCCTCTTCCGTTGCACGGGGTAACTACTGGTTGATCTTAGGGTAAAGTGTCCCAATGTAGTAGTAGGAAAAATTGTAAAAGCAGATGCGACATCAGGCTGCTGTTAAGCTACACTAAAGCTGCGTAAACACGCTTTGACAGGGCTTTGTTTGCGCTCGCCCGCTAAAGCAGCAGCCATGGCCCAAAGCAAAGCGGCCATGGATGGAACAAAAGCAAAACTACGCACACTAGGCACTCGCGCGATGTGAAACTGGACAATCCTGCGCCCGAATTCAGCTTCATCTTCTTCCTTATTTTTTTATTTTTTGTTTTGTTTTCAGTCTATACCTAGGGAGGTTGGCTAATTTTTTTTTAATAATACATTTATTTAATTAAATTCGAAAAATATAACGGAAAACTAGGAAATTACAGGAATAATACGGCCTCGGCCAGATTTGGGCCGACAAGACCTCGTCGGCCAGAGTTGGGCCGAAAAGTGCCCGTCGGCTGAACTCTGGCCGACTGCTTTGCATGGCGGGCCACGCCTGCGGCCGACAGGCCTTTCGGCGTCACGTCGGCCCAAGCCTGGCCGACCGGCCTTATCGGCCAAAGCCTGGCCGACAGGGCAATAAAACCAACAATTTTTCGCGCCAGCCCTTCCCGGCGACGCCCGTTCGCGCCTTATTTTTCCCGCCTTCTTCTCTCCCTCCCGTTTGTCGCTCCCGGTATTTTTTCCGCCCTTCTTGTCCCGCCATATTTCTCCCGCCCTAATTCTCCCGCCATAGTTCTCGCGCCTTTTTTTTCCCGCCATTTACCTCCCGCCTTTTTTCTCCCGCCATTTTTCTCCCGGTCTTCTTCTCCTGGGTGAGCCTATATATATACCCCAATAGATTTGGTGATGGAGGAGGGGTGTGGTGCGTGGTTATTTCCTCAGTCGGATAGGAACGATGTCTGGTAGTTCGGGTCCTAGTTCGGAGCATAGGTCGTGGTGTGTTTTGTATCACGCCGCAATATGGACTGAAGGTAGTATTAGGGAGGGTAGGCCCAAGAGCTGTTATAGGGAGCTAGTTAGTGAGTGGGGCAACATTCGTGAGGTGGGAGAAATTATAGCCAAAAAAGCCAAAATCCAGATGACCCCTGAAGAAATTAGGGATGAAATTGATGGGTGGCGGTGGAAGTGGCAGAGAATTAATGAGCTAAAAGCTATTGAGGCGGGGCTTAGGGACATGCCTATGACACCGAAGTCAAAGATAATCCATTTTTCGCCGGAGGCCTATGCATTTCACGTGAAGGTAACTGAGTACCGAATTTATATTATGTTAGAATCTAGTGTTATCGTACTAACTTTTTTCCCCTGATTTTGTGAATGTCCAGCACTGGCCTGCCGATGGACAGTTTGTGAACAAAGAGATCCCTCATTTTGGTTGGATGGAAATGCTTTTTGGCGCATGTCGTGATGGGCCTGGAAATCTCCTTCACGCTGAAGCAGTGAAGAGGGCTATATCAAAGGCGAAGAGTGGTGGATCATCCAAGGCTGTCGTCGATGAAAATAGTGATGACGACTTCATGCCTCCAACACGAGCACGTGGCAGAGGGAAGTGAAGTCGTTGATTCGAATTACTTTCGTACTCAGTTACCTCCACGTGATTAGAATTAGTTATCGTTGAGTTATATGTGAGACATATATGTACGTAGAACTACTGAAGTTGTAACGGAGAGTTGTCTCACATAATAATATGTCTCGTAGAACTACTGAAGGATATGTCTCGTACATACATAATAATATGTCTCGTACATATATGTCTCACATACAAATCGAAATACATATATGTCTGACATACAAATCGAAATACGAATATGACCCAAAGATATCACTGACCACGGCGTCGACCACATATACCGGAAGTCTCATGGACGACGTCTGCGCATGCGCGGAGGTCTGGCAAGGTTTGGATCTGGCGGAGTCCAACCCAGCCTGTTGGGTGGCACAACCGCACGTCCAGGAATCAGTGATCCAGCATCATCATCATCCTGCGTCTCCTGTGTGGGGTAGGGTGGAGGAGTATTGTACATACCCATCCAATTGTCCAGTTGTGTGCGTACTTCAGGTATGGTCCCACTGTCGTGCTCACTCTCCCATGCGGATCCAGATGACTGCTGAGCGGACGTAGACGGACGATTTCCTGGATGCAATACAACATTAAGAAAGAAGTACGTAGCATTTAGCGTGGTGAATACAAATTTACAAGGTACTTACCATGTGGCTGCGGAGGTGGTCGAAGCTGATAGCCTGTCGTGGGACTAACTGCTGCTGCCAATGCGAGCCTCCAGCCTGGTCAGGAGAGGGTGCTCTGGGCGACGGCTGCGACGTCGAGCCTCCAGCCTGGTCAGGAGAGGGTGCTCTGTGCGACGTCATACGAGGTCGTGGTTGATGTCGATCCTGAGGCGTCACCTGCGGCTGCGGCTGTGGCTGTGGCCGTTGCGGTGGATGACGTGGTGGGCGTTGTGCTGCTTGGCGGTGATCGACGTCAGACGCACGTGTGCACGTGATAGCCTGGTAGATACCTCGCAGCCTCTGCTCGAAGCGCTGCAGGAAGGACTGATGGTGCGGCCGGTCCAATAGAGGGCCAGACGATAGGGAACGTCTGTAATCGGACACCTCCGTCTGTAGCTGGTAAGTCAATTCAGCCTGTAATTTGCATCGTTATCAGTAAGTTGTACATAATTTTGCAAAATTTGTAAGAATTAACTAATCTCTTACCGCGTACTGTCTGGAGCCTGCAGTAGACTGGGTCGGATACATATCCCACGTAGTAGGAGCCGGTGTAAGCTCAGGATGCTCGACATACGTAATGCGTATCCGGGTTGAGGTCATGTAAATTTGCAGGTACGAATTGAATAGGTCAGGATCAAACACGAGGTCCTCCTGCCAGACTCGTGTCGTCGCAGTTTCCCACTCTGCAACGTAGCTGCCAACCCTCCGCATCCACGATAGTGCGCTCCTATTAGTTCCCTTTCTTGTGAGCCTACAGTAGTAGTAAGTGTTAGACAATTCCTCTGTGGATGCGTAATTGAATAATGCGTAAATAAACAATGCGTAATTAAACCTACCCGTGGATGTTAGGTGGGACATGTTCCTCTGTCGACAGAGGAAGTGCCTCTTGTCGTAGACCAAATTGCCTCATAACCCGCTGCTGGGCCATCTCCTCCACGCAGATATCAAAGACAATTTTTGATTTTGTCATCCAGTACGCGCGATCTCTCGTGCACAGGTCAGACATACCACCCGGGTATATAGCCTCCTTTTTTGCTTGCGTGTACGGTCGCCAGATTACCGCTCCCGAACTCAGAATGTCGAACTGCTCGTTGAATGGCTCGTAGCAGTTCCTCATCTGTGAATGAGCAAAGCGTCTCTGCACGACACAAAATTTATTGCAAGTCGGCAAAAATATAACAATTGTGATAAATACGTAGATTAGACATACCTGACGACGTGTCCAGATAAAACCAAAAGTAGGCATGTCTATGTGATCAGCATCAAAAAACGCATCCACTGGGAAAGCCTCGTGTGCACGCACGTCTGGTCGTCCAATTGGGAACCTCTCCCATGACCAAAGCTGCAACAACAAGGGACATCCAAGTATGGATGCTGTATCCGACAGTAGATGGCACCCGTTGCACATAGCTCGGTAAGTAGCCGCTAATACAGCTGATCCCCAACTCCTCTGTGTAATGTGTTCTGGCGCAGTAGCACTCGCGATCTCGAAAGCAATAGGGATGTACCTCTTGCTAATAGTGGTGACATGGTTCTCCGTGAACATCACCTTCCCCATAAGCCACAAGATATATGCTTCAAGGCTCCTAGTGATTTGTGTAGCATTCAGCGGAATGCCAGCAGGAAACCTCTGTATCTGTACATTTCAAAATAAATTATGTCAGTGAAATGAAACGATGCATGCGAAACATTGCATTCTGTATATAAATTGATGCATGTAAATAAAACAGTGCGTACCTGAAAATCCAGTAACCATCCAAGCTTAGGTCCGTGATTCTCTGACCTAAACACTCCAGCATTAGGGTTTATACCCTGAAAGCGAAGTGACATCTCGTGCTCCCAATTTTCTGGGGCCTGCAACGGCCCTATGGGCTGACCCGCCAACGGCAGCCCAAGCAAGAAAGATACATCCTCGAGAGTAGGAGCCATCTCACCCCATCGAAAGTGAAACGTGTGGGTCTCGGGCCTCCATCTGTCCACTAAGCATGTGAGAAGACAGTTGTCTATCACCATGCATGAAGACTCCGCAGTGGCCTCTACTAGACGCGCGAAAGGTAAAAGCCCAGCCCACTTCAACCTGCAAACAAATATAAATTCGTAATCATATATATGTAGCGAACAAGAAAATTAATGCAGATAATATATGACACGTAAAAATCAATTAGGCATGTACCTCTCCTCCCAAGCAGGGTGTATCTGCCAATATTCCCTCGGTCCTCGAGTTATTAGAGGCTCGAGGCTACGCTCCTGTAATATCTTTGCGCGATGGTTCTCATCCACATCCGGACTGATCAAATATACTTGTTCCATATCTTCGCGCAGCTAAATTAAAAGTCTAAATTACAGACTACTTACAGATGAAATCAAACTCTAAATTTAAAACACTGATCCACACTTATGACAGATAAAAACATACTCTAATTTAAAAACATTGATCCACACTAATTGAAGGATGCGCACTAATGTGACACCAATTTACTGTTATAACCGGCAACATCTATGTACTTAATATTAGTAGCGCAATAAATACCTAGCAATATCAATATCACACTACCACCTTAACACTAATGCGTACATAATTAACAGTAAATACTAATTAGTCAAAAAAATGCATACCCTTGAAGCGTGCCGATTCAATGGACAACCACCGTCACCACCGCCGCTGCACCACCACCACGCTGCACCACCACCACCACACTCCACCACCACGCTGCACCACCACCACCACCCTCCACCACCACCACCTCCACCTAAACTACACCATTGCTCTAACCAAACAACACGAAATTGCACAAAATCCTAACCCAATGTATATCTGAGCTGTCTAAACTCTCTAACACTACATGCAGGAAGAATTGTTGGTTGGATTGACAGATCGGGCAGCAGGGAGCTGCTGTGAGAAAGAAAGGAAGAAAGGAAGAAGAAGAACGCGAGCAGGAAGAAGAAGGCTCGGCCGATTCTTAATCAGCACCCTGTCGGCCAGGCTTTAGCCGATAAGGGGCCTGTCGGCCAGGCTTGGGCCGACGGGAGGCCACGTCACGCCGAAAGGCCTGTCGGCCGCAGGCGTGGCCCGCCATGCAAAGCAGTCGGCTGGAGTTAAGCCGACGAGGTCCTGTCGGCCCAACTCTGGCCGACGAGGTCCTGTCGGCCCAAATCTAGCCGAGGCCGTATTATTCCTTTAATTTCGTAGTTTTCCGTTATATTTTTCAATTTTAATTAAATAAATGTATTATTAAAAAAAAATTAGCGGGAGGTTGCAGGAAGACGAGGCAGGACATGGTATCCGCGAGAGGATTCGGCTGCCGGCGAGGCAGGCTCCGACGACGGCGAGCTGTCAGTGGGAGCCCCAAAGCAGAGCCGGCCGCAGTGTCTTCCGAAGCAGCTTTCGCTGTTGCATGGACGGCCCGGTGTGGTGGGCACGCACTTGTGCCAACAGAGAAAGGGCCACTGGTTTCTACAGTCTTTTGTTTCCTCTAGCTTTACTTTCGCTCCCCGGCCGGCACACCTGCATAGATAGATATAAAGTGAAGAACGAAATGGATGTCACTGCTGGAATATACAAGGCATATAACTTTTTTTTTAGTCAAACTGTATAAAGTTTAACCAAGTTTATAGGAAAAACCATCTACAATGCGAATTCAAAATCATCACATTCATCACAAAATATATTTTGTTGTTGTATTTATTGGTATTGTGGATTTTAATATTTTTTAATAAAAATGTCCAAATTTTACATAATTTGACTTGGGACAAATTTGTACACCTTATATTTTGGAAGGGTGTGGGAGTATATTTTACACATTGAGCCGAGTATGCAGATGTGGAATTGATGTCCTTAATGCCCATGGTATTATTCTCTTAACTTCCCTTAATATATTACTATGGTATGATTCCACAAAACAAACGGAAAAACGTTTCTCTATGTTTTGGTATCGCTTGCCCATATTTAGTTGTTGTCGTCTACGACATGAGAGGTTGCTATCCATTGTAACATATAATATGTGAATGAATCAATAAGGAAAATATGTGAATACATCAAGCATCTGACGGTATCGTGGAGATCAATAGTCTATGCAAAGCTGTGACTTTGTAATAGCCGACTCCGCAACATTCTTTGAGCATAAGGTCGACCTTGGCGACGTATAGAGAGAGGCCTTCGCCCATTAAGATATGCAGTCTCTGCCTACGTGATGCCGTACTATATAATAGTACATGCCAAATCAAGCTGTGCGGGCGGTAGCATTGCAAGCAATTTGACAGCCAGAACACCGAGGATTCAGTCAGAGTTACCGCGGGAGACCATGGACGAGTCCTGCATACCCGTGCTTGCCCAGGTGTTCATCTTCCTCTACGGCATGGCCATAAACATCGCCGCTATCGCTGTGTCATGGAAGGAGGAAGATGATACGTCCGACGTCATCTGGTTGTCGATCTTCTTGGTCATCTGGATTATAGTGGGCACCCAATTGGTCTATACTTTCGCCCTAGACCTTCTCTTCCCGTATTCATCGCCAGGTCGGTGTCTGATCATGGTCCTCGTCCGCCGGGTTGGCCGGCTGCTCGGCCAACCATGCCAGTGGCAGTGGGGGCGCCCCGCACGAACCAAGCTACCGTCCCTGATCAGCGGCATCGACGGCGGCCCCCCCACTTCTGCTCCTCAGCCGCAACTCGTGGTGCATATAGGTGATCACTTAGATGTGCTTCCAGAGGAGGCGATGGCGCACGGCATCCCAGCCGACGAGCAGCAGGACGATGAAGGACCAAGCGGCGCTTGGGAGTGCGCGGTGTGCCTCGGGGAGGTGGAGAAGGGGGAGATGGTTAAGCGGCTGCCGGTGTGCCTGCACATGTTCCACCGGCACTGCGTCGACGTCTGGCTGCGCGATCACTCGACGTGCCCCGTCTGCCGGTGCAACGTTTTGGCGCCCTTGCAGTCCCAAATGGTGTGACATGGGAGTATATCTTACTTGTTCGTCTTCTTATCG
Source organism: Poa pratensis (assembly GCA_947311845.1). Lineage (NCBI taxonomy): Eukaryota > Viridiplantae > Streptophyta > Magnoliopsida > Poales > Poaceae > Poa > Poa pratensis. The sequence goes on from CAMZMU010000093.1 coordinate 24,198,375, forward strand.
TTTCGATGTTGCTACAAGAATCTATAAAATTGTTGCAAATGTGCGTTGAGTGTGGCAGTCTGTGTATACTGGTATAACCTGAACCCCTGTTTTGCTCACAACAACAAAAGATTAGTCAAATGGCATTGTATTCGTGAACAGATCAAAAGGACCATATCTGGCAGATCCTGCATAAATTCCGGCCGATATGCGGGTTCTGCTGTTATTACGGTCCAAACAGGTATCACATATCGGGCTGGCCCGGATAATTTATCCAGGCCTCTGGAAAAGCGGCGCCTCCGTCATTTGCTGTGGGCCTCCGGGCAAGGAAGGGGAGCGCCGCTGCCGCTAGGAGGGAGCGACCAAGTGCGACCGCCTTCGAGGGTGCAGGTAGGCCGGGCTCATCCCTACGACTGCCCCCTCCTCGCACGACGTAAAGGCGGGTAACTCAAGAGCGGTGCCGATCGAGGTGTCGGACGATGACCCGGAGGCGCTCGTGGTGGCCTCCGTCGGCGGCGGGCGGACCGGGCCGTGCACTTGGGATGTGCTACGCGAGCACGTGATGCCGGCCTTGAAATGTGCCGACCGGCCTTGAAATGTGCCGACGACGAGCTCAAGGCCGCTACGACCACAGTGGAGAAAGACGTGGAAGGTGCGGCAGCCCGCCTCCAAGCCACGGTGGAGGAGCACGAGCTCGCGATGGCGACCATGGAATACCTCGGGTTCGAATAGATCTTCCGGTGAAGAATAAGACCACCGGATTATCTAGTTTTATTTCTTGTTTTTTAGTTCTATCTCCATGTAAAGCTCGGTGTGTGATGAACTTTTGATGAAATCTCTCGCGAACTAGTTTGTTTGATTTTTTCGAGAATCTGTTTGTTCGAATTTCCAGTAAGTGTCCGATATCTGTTCTGCCCGAATGACTTGCGAGTGGAAAATCAGTTTAGTGGGACCAGAAACTTTTCAGGGATGAGATTATCCGAAATCTGCTAGAGGTGCTCTTAGTTTTGGGATTATAAGGGAGACTTGACCCAACTAAAAAACCTCTCGGGTCGCTCGCGCGAGGCGGCTCCAGAGGTCCCCCAACAAACCCTAAAAAGCAGTCGGCGGCTGATCTCTCCGGCCGCTGCCGCCGTGGCGCCGGCGGTGGCGGCCACGCCTTGCCTTCGACAGCGGCGGGCGGACCCGTTGCGCCTCGTTGGGATCCTATCGCGCGGGGAGACTGACTCCGGGGCGACGGGTGGTGTACGGGCGGCGGGGCGGCTTTGCTCGCACCGGCGCGCGGCTGGGAGGCGCGGAGGAGGCAGAGATGGGCACGGCGTTGCAGGCTGGAGGCGGCGGCCCGGCCTAGCCCTGTGGCGGCGGCGCTGCACCTTCAGATCCGGCGGCGCTCGGGTCTAATATGGGGTCTGCCTCAGGCTCGTCTGGGCCGGAGGTCGGCCCGCTCGAATCCATTCGCCGGGAGTCGGCCAGCGGTGCGGGGACTGCTGGTTCGGCCTTAATAAAGTGGTGGCAGTCCTAAAGTTCCAAATTGCGTCGAGACGAAGATCTGCTTGACGCCTGTACTTTGATCTGGCAAGAGTGTCGAGTTTCGGAAGGCTCCACCGGTGATCTATCATGGGCTAATGCCTAGAGATTGCTGGATCGGGGGGATTCGGTCGCGCCGGAGGGAGCGGCGTGAAGCTCTGCTTCTGTTGCCATCATGGGCAAATCCATGGTGTAGTCAGAGGCGAGGAATGTCATGAAAGCTGAGATTAAAGTACTAGCAAATGGTGATTGGAGACTTTGCGACGATGAGGAACTTGCTTGGAGTTGCAGGAGTCGGAGCAGCGGTATGTAAGTGGGGGCAACAACACAGGTGAAGTTCAAAGTCCCACCTCGCAGGGTGAAAATCTAAGGTCTGGCCTTAATTGGTTGTGCCTGACAATGGTCTTGATGAACGCATTGTTTTGTGAGGGGGACTATCTTCAGGGTGAAAACCCATGATCTCGGTCGGGCGACGACGGCGCTTGTGCACGGTTTCCTTATTGAAGGCGTTGCTTTTGGAGTGTTTGGACATCAGGTGTTGTCTTGGTGGTGGTTGTGCTACTGCTGCAAGGATTGTAACTCTATAGCGGGACTTTTCTTTTTTAGTTTCTTCTTCTTGTGTTTCGGCTGTGTACATCCGTAATACATTTAGTTATTGCGTTGTTGCAGAGACTGGGTGTAATTGGTATCCGCTTGATATTAATATATACTCTTTACTTGGTTTTGTTTCTTGGTTAGTCTATTCGCACGGTTGAATCAGTGTATTTCTTCCGATTAATAATAACAAAATACAAAACTCTTGGTCTGGAGATAAAATGCAACGAAACGATGTCGCATGTCGCATAGAAATGTCTCTGCCGTTGGCACGGGAATCAAGAGAACAGCGGAAGCCAGTGGCATTGTGGCAACAAATGCGGAATTGGCGACACATGCACATATCCGACGAGACAGACGGGGGTGATTTGATTTGATTCCCATGAATGAAACAATTTCCAAATTACCGGAACGAATCATCTCACTACGAACAATTTCTACATCAATTGGTCTTTGCTCAGACGGCGACCTCCATTCTTGGCTCGAAGGAGAAGGCGGCCACGAAGTCCGTGGCCTCGCCGCCGTCCGCGCCCCGCGGCAGCTCCTCCCACCGGTTGCTCGCGACGTCGCACATGAAGCAGCCGTTTTGGCCGCCGGCCTCGCCGGAGCTGACGCACACCATGACGCGGTCCCCGTGGCCGACGCAGTTCACGTCGGCCTTGGCGCCGTAGAAGCCGTGCGACATGGCCGGGGGCATGGCGGCCACCTGCCGCCAGGCCCCACCGCAGAACTCCCACACCCGCAGGCTCGCCGTGTCCAGGTACTCCGTGAGGACCACCACGAAGGCCCGGCCGTCGCATGCCACGACGTCGATCGAGTACTCGTGGTGCACGGGCAGGATCCGCGGGAGCTCGGCGAACACGCGGCGGGACAGGTCACAGGCGAAGACCGCGCCCGAGTTGCTCAGGAAGTAGGCCACGGCGTCGGCGCCGTCGGGGCCGCGGCAGGTCACGGCGGACGAGTACTGCCGCGACGCGGTGCGCTGCATGTTCGACGCCATCACCACGCCGGACTTGCTTAGGAAGTAGACCGTGCCGTCGCCGTCCTCGTCCTCGTCGTCCTCTTCGTCTTCGTCGCGAGCGGCCGGCGCGTCCACGGGCGAAGCGTCGTCTGGCTTCCGTGACAGCGCCACCGCGTCCTCCCACGCGTTCTTGGTGGAGTCGAACACCGCCATGGACAGGTCCGGGAGCTTGCCCAGGATGAGGGCCACGCGGTATGGTGAGCTGTACATGGCGACGGCGTGGAGCGGGGCCGTCGGCGGCGGGGGCGGGAGCGCGCGGGAGGCGCCGGTGAGCGGGTTGGCCACGGTGAGCGCGCCCGAGTCAGGCGCGCGGTAGAGCACGAGCCCACCCGCGGCGGCGACGGGCACGGTCGGCCCCGGGGCTGCGCCAAGGCATCGCGCCCAGGCTCCCTCGGCGGCGTCGAACGCGACGGAGGGGCGGTCCTCCTGTCGGTCGGAGAGCATGAGGAACCAGGGGTCACGGGCGGGGACGCGGGCGCACGCGGCGAGGAAGGCGGGCGACCCCGCGGCTTCGCGCCATCGCCGGCAGACGCCCCGGAGGCGGAAGAAGCTGCCGGGCGGGAGGCGCGCCAGGACGCGCTCGAGCATGTCCTCGTGAAGCTCCCCGAGGTCAGGCGCAGATGGCTCGCACTTCCGCTTCTTGCTGCCAACAGTGGTAGCCACTGACGCCGCCGCCATGTCCTCTGAACTCCAAGAATTTGGAGCGAAACAGAGGAAAACAGAGAGTGTGAGTGGCGTGGAACCTGCGACTGCTTACCAGTGGATGTCGCCGGCTTTATATGTGGAGTTCGCGTGAGTGGAAGCAGAGAGGAGTGGTGGTTGTGGGGAGGAAGGTTCGTGGGGAGGAGACGGCGGTGGTGGTGGAGGTGGAAGAGGAGGAAGCTCTTTTTGTTCGCGTTGACATGCAAAGCGAAAGAGAAAGATGCACTTGGGGCTCGCTGGGTGCGCGTGTGGGCGTGGGAGCGGTGGCCGGCGGTGGTGGTGGTAGGGTGAGCGTGGCGCGTGCACTGCCTTGTCTGCTCGTCGTGATTATATAGAGCCGAGCAGGAGCAGGAGGCAGCTGAGGCCAACGGGGCGGTAACCTGACATGGCAAACGGCGGCCAGGTTGAGACGAGAGATGGCCAGATGGGAGTAGTAGTCAACGAGCGGTGTTGCACGAACTTCCTGTCAAATGTTTGTAGCCCATTGATTCAACAAAAACAATCGCAGACTAAGAGCATCTCGAGCGGCGCCCCCCCCCAAAATCAGTGATCTGAAAAATAAATTTTGAAATCTCATTTTGACCAGTGATGTTGTCTTTTTTGCATAGAGTACTACGAATGTTATTTCATCACAAAACTTGGTACCTATGTAGAACATTTGTGTATGTTCATCACTGATTTTTTTCAGAATTTTTTGAAACATTTTACTATTTCTGATCATATAGTAACTATATTACACAAAGGGGAATGAGATATGATACATTATTATGTTGTCTATATTAATATGCAAAATTCAATTAATCATAGTGGGGATACTAAATGTAGTAGATATGATATGGGTGTGTATTAAAAACTGTCAATGTGAACAATTGGATGGTTTAAGCAATGAGTGATGTGTAGCTTGCATGTAGTTATTAATAAATATTAGCGGAATGACATGGACAATTCGGAAAATAGATACCACTGCCGTTCGATTGGATCCCCACGGTCAGATTGCCAGCTCCATCCTACCTCTGCCCATTTTGCAAAAACACTCCTGAGGAACTTGCAGCCGTACGCATGCACCTTGAAGGATACAACGCGTGTGCACTCTAATCCAGTCCCAAGACATTTCTTGTTTTTTTACCATTAACTTGATTGTGGAACTTTTGATTTAACTAGTGGATTTTCCTTGCGTGTGTGTATGGTCTGATTTACTTATTCTTGGTTCATTATTCTGATTGAAATATCGTTTCGAGACATGTCGTGGAGATCATTTGTGAACATTGATTTATTTATTTTCGAAATCGATTAATTGTTAAACAACCATACCATGCTTGTTTAGTATTAGCTAGATAAAAAATCAAGATTCATAGACATGTTTCCTACTTGTATCCGTGCTACATATACAACATCTCATGTTCTAGTAGATGAACCGAACAGACTGCAGGGTGAGACTTTTGCAAAATACTCATGGGTAGTTCTGACAAAGCACGTGGTGGTGCCTTGGTGCTTGAGGTGTGCCATCCTACCATTGATACTGAATTGAATTGCCGAGATTGCCATTTCACCTGATATGTCCCCGCTATTTTGGTGCGCTGACTCTTCGTGGCTTAGCCCCAGTTTTTCTTATTCTTTGCGAAAAAGTCCACCGATATACTAATAATCACCGACAGCAATATAAAGGAGCGAAAATGTGAAATAATTACGAATTATTTCACATTTTGGCTCCTTCATATTGCTGTTGGTGATTATTTATATATCGGTGGACTTTTCCGCAAAGAATAAGAAAAAAGTGGGGAGCACACGAGCAATGTCTCAAACTGTAGCTAGCTGGAGTATTGCTGGCTGCCGCCCGTGGTTTTTTCTCCTCCATTATTGGAGGGGTTTTCCACGTTAAATCTCGTGTTCCTGTTGGTTGATCTTCCGCTTTCTTCCTCGTTTCTTTTTAACAAACAATGGAGCAACTGTAGCAATCCCGTCGATCTATTGGCCTCGCACCTTGTGCAGGTGTGCGGCGTCCTCCACCGGCCAACGGGCGTGGTCGGAATCGGTTCACGACTGGTCCATGCACCGAATTTAAACTACTCCTTGACTATCTCGAGTACCGTCCTTGAGTTTCTACCGGCTGCCCCTTGACTAATGACTATCTATCTCGACTCTCACCGTCGTCTACGTACGGGCGCGCCATTCGTTCTCGTCCTTGAGTCTCGATACAATCTCCGTACGCGCGGGCTTCCCCTTGACTAGGAGTAGGAGACTAGCTAGAATTAGAGAGTACAGCAGCTAGGATGATGGGAGTACTTTGACCGTCAAGCCAGCTGGTGGTCGTTGCTGCGTTTCATCCATCAGCAACCAATCACTATGACCAGTACAACTACGGCAGTGGCCGGTTTCACTTCATGATTTCAAGCTACCAGGCCGATTGGAACCAGTCGTTTTAGTACATGCGATGATTCGTTGGTAAACATAGTATTTGCTTTGATAAACTATATGTTGTATTGTACTAGGTCTCTCTAGTCGTAGCTGTAATAGGATCGGTATCTGTATAAACCGAATCATGCACTAGTTGTACTGTACCATGTAATCCCCTACTATATAATACATGACGCCGTGCCCATGAGGTGCAGTACGGCTTACCCAATACCTACCTCGAATTTCATGGTATCAGAGCTAGCGATCTAGGCAGCTCGATCTACAACAACTCCAGCGGCTCTACTTCCGTCGGAGCCCAGGGCTTGTGCGATCCAATACCCCTACCAATACACTACCGAGCTTTTCATGGTATCTAAACCTAGCATGTCTACCTCTCCGGCAACCGCGAGCGCTACCTCCGGTGCTTTCAGCTCGTCTACCTCGAGCTTTTTCAACTCCTGCGCGTCGGCAAGTGCAGGCGTGATGAGTTTCAGCGGCACGTCGGCGGGCGCACCAGCAGTGGCGTCTGTGATCCCTTCGTGCCCAGGAGGTAGTCTACCTTCACCCTACCAGTTAGCGCCTTACCAGCAACCATACCGCACGAATCCTCGTGCTCAAGAAAAACCGGCCTACTACAACAAGCCGTCCAACTACCATGCATCACGGCCGCTACAAGGTTCATGTCGTGATCGTACTACCTCTACGGGCGATGGTGGTGGCAATCGTCCCGTCTGTCAGATATATGAGAAGGTGGGGCATGTTGCTTCATGCTGCTTCAATCGCTTTAAGCGTGATTTCCTCGGTGCGAGCAATGATGGCCGATACATGGACCGTCAAGTCGCGGCGTTCTCCGTCACACATGGCTCCACGCCGGCCTGCCCTGTTGGTTCCACCTGGTACGCTGACACTGGGGCTACAGATCATCTAACAAATGAACTTGATAAGCTCCAGATGAAGGAACAATACCAAGGAAAAGACCACGTTCATACAGCCAATGGAGCAGGTATGCGCATTACTCATATTGGTCAATCCACACTTTCAACTCCATCACATCCTTTACATCTTAAGAATGTTCTATGTGTTCCTTCCGTCACACGTAATCTCATGTCAGTCAAGAAATTTGCCACCGATAATAACGTGTTCTTCGAATTTCACCCTTCGCATTTTTTTGTTAAAAATCGGGATACGAGGGAAGTTCTTCTTAGAGGGGGATGTCGTGGTGGTCTCTATAATCTTGATGTGTCTTCTTCACGCAAGCAAGTTTTCAGTAGTACCAAGGTGTCGCGTGAGAGGTGGCACTCACGCCTAGGTCATCCAGCTACCCAAATTGTCCAACATATTTTACACCGTCATGAACTTCCATCTGAGTCAGCTACTAAAGATGTCATTTGTGATGCTTGTCAACAAGGCAAGAGTCATCAATTGCCGTTTTCTCTTTCTACGCGCGTTACCACTTCACCACTTGAAATTATTTATTCTGATGTATGGGGACCCACCCAAACCTCTGTTAGCGGACATGAGTATTATGTGAGTTTTATTGATGCCTATAGTCGGTTTACGTGGCTTTATCTCCTCAAACATAAATCAGATGTGTTCCAAGTTTTTCTCCAATTTCAGCAACATGTTGAACGTCTCCTAAATAAAAAGATATTGCACGTTCAAACAGACTGGGGTGGTGAGTATCATAGGTTGAATAAATTTTTCTTGGATATTGGTATCTCTCATCGAGTTTCTTGTCCCCATACCCATCAACAAAACGGCACTGCTGAACGAAAACAACATCACATAGTTGAAACTGGCTTGACTCTACTTGCACATGCTTCCGTTCCTTATCGTTTTTGGAGTGATGCTTTCTCTACTGCATGTTTTCTTATTAACCGACTTCCTAGTCGTGTAATTTCCATGCAAACTCATGTTGAACGTCTCTTAGGAGAAGTCCCTGATTATACGTTCTTTAAAGTTTTTGGATGTGCTTGCTGGCCACATCTTCGTCCCTATAACAAGCACAAACTCGAGTTTCGTTCTAAGAAGTGTGTTTTTCTTGGGTATAGCTCTCTACACAAAGGTTACAAGTGTCTCCATGTTCCTACCAATAGGGTGTATATCTCTCGAGATGTCATATTTGATGAAAACGTCTTCACATTTTCCAACCTCCCATCTAATTCCACACAACCAAATTCTTCCACCGCTCTTTTACGTTCTGACCAATTTGATGATGCTGCATATACCCCTTTGCTCTTGGCTAACCATGGTGCAGGTCTTGGTAGAGGTTCTCGGCTAGAACTGCTTGATGTTCCTACAGCTACCAGGGATGTTGCTCAAGTGGACGTTGATCACATGCATGGCGTTCCTGACACCCATGCAGCTGGTGCCTCGGATGGCTCAGCTACTCCTATGTGTGGTGGCCCAGCTACACCTCTACGTGGTGCTAGCCCATCTACTTGCTCGCTGGACACAGCCACTCCAGGTTCAGCTTCCTCTTCAACTGAGTTGGCTTCTCTTGCAGCTTCGAATGAGCCTGAGCAACCGAATGAGCATGAGCAGCCTAGCTCCTCTCCATCGCCTGAAATTCCTTGTGCAGCTCCGACGCTGCCATATCGTGGAGTGACAACACGTCTCCAGCGTGGTATTCGTCAGCCCAAGCAATTCAAAGACGGTACAGTGGCATGGCAGGCTGTTCGCATGGCACATGCAATTGATCTTATGAAGTCTGAACCACGTGATTATCGAGAAGCCATGGCATGCCCACACTGGCGTGAGGCAATGGAGGCTGAATTCTCTGCTCTCCAAACCAACAAGACATGGCGTTTGGTTCCTCCGATACAGGGAGTCAACGTTATTGACTCCAAGTGGGTTTTCAAAATAAAGCAAAAATCGGATGGTTCTATTGAGAGGTATAAAGCACGTCTGGTGGCTAAAGGGTTTAAGCAAAGATATGGTCTTGACTATGAAGATACCTTCAGTCCTGTTGTCAAGCCCACTACTATCCGTTTGTTGCTATCCATGGCACTTACTCGTGGCTGGCATCTTCGACAGCTGGATATACAAAATGCTTTCTTGCATGGTATTCTCGAGGAAGAGGTGTTCATGCGTCAGCCTCCGGGGTTTGAGGACTCTCGTCAGCCCGGTTACTTATGTCGTCTTGATAAAGCACTTTATGGTCTGAAACAGGCACCGCGTGCATGGCATGCACGGCTCAGCACTGATCTACTTGGACTCGGGTTTACACCGTCCACAGCTGACACATCTTTATTCATTCTGAAACGTCCTGACCTCACATTGTATTTGTTGGTCTACGTCGACGACATCATTGTGATCAGCTCTACAGCATCGGCTCCGGATCGCCTTGTTCATCAGCTCAGGCAATCTTTTGCCGTCAAGGATCTTGGCCCCCTTCATTATTTCCTCGGTATTGAGGTACAGAAATTGGATCATGGTAGTTTGCTTTTGAATCAGCATAAGTATGCTTCCGAACTACTTCGGCGTGCTGGTCTTCTCAAGAGTAGCCCGGTCTCTACACCTATGAGTTCTTCAGATAAACTCTCTGCTCTTGATGGTACTTTACTTGATGCTACAGAATCTACTCGTTATCGTAGTGTTGTAGGAGGTCTTCAATACCTCACTATGACGCGTCCTGATTTGGCATTTGCGGTGAACAAGGTTTGCCAATACTTACATGCTCCCCGGTGTACTCATTGGACTGCTGTCAAGCGGATCTTGCGTTACGTCAAAGGAACTTCTTCCCATGGTTTGGTTTTGCGACCTGCGTTGAAGTCTCCTGACCTTTTGTCTGCGTTTTCTGATGCAGATTGGGCTGGTAATTCTGATGACCGGCGATCCATGGGAGGCTATGCTATATTCTATGGTGGTAATCTAGTTGCTTGGAGTGCTCGAAAACAGGCTATGTCTCTCGTTCCAGTACGGAGTCTGAATACAAGGCACTTGCTAATGCTACTGCAGAACTCATTTGGGTACAAGCCCTTCTTAGTGAACTTGGAGTCTCTCAAAGTAGTCCACCTGTGTTATGGTGTGATAACATTGGAGCAACTTTTCTCTCTTCCAACCCCGTCTTCCATGCTCGAACTAAGCACATTGAAGTGGATTTCCATTTTGTCAGAGAACGGGTTGCTCAGAAGTTGCTTCAAATAAGGTTCATCTCTTCCAAAGATCAATTAGCTGATATCTTTACTAAACCGCTGCCACTACCACTATTTCAATCTTGTAAGCGCAATCTCAATCTTCATGGACAATCTTCATGGACCGATTGAGATTGAGGGAGGGTGATAAACTATATGTTGTATTGTACTAGGTCTCTCTAGTTGTAGCTGTAATAGGATCGGTATCTGTATAAACCGAATCATGCGCTAGTTGTACTGTACCATGTAATCCCCTACTATATAATACATGACGCCGTGCCCATGAGGTGCAGTACGGCTTACCCAATACCTACCTCGAATTTCATGCTTTGTAGGAAATGTCATTTTACATCCGGCTGCGGCAAAACAAAGAAACGGAATATAACCATGCAAGGGAATTGGCCAAGTGGCTCCAAAAGCATGCGACCAAACAGACAGGCTACTGGGAGGAGAGGAGAGAAAAAAGCGCAAGCAGCAACTGTGACACTATCTGTGCATCGCATATTGTAATCAGCTAGCATAGCTCGGTGCACACGCACATATGCACAGCTGCTCTTGCAGAGCACAACGAGGCGGAGGCCGGGGAATCCATGGCTGACCTTGGCAAAAGCGAAAGCCCACTGCAGCAGCAGCAGCGGCTAGCTAGCCTGAACAGAAGAATGGATTAGAAAAACCCAGCGCAAAGCAGCCACAACCTGTACATGAGACGCATCGTTTGCGCTGCGTGCGTCTCCTCCTTCCTCGTAGGGGAATCTCGCTCTGTTTTCTAGTCCAATCTACTCTACGGTGGTCTCGCCGGCCATGGATGGTGGGCTTTTGCTTTTGCGCAAGTCAAATGGGGCGACGGGGACCCCGGCCGCTCACCTCGCCGAACCGGAACAAGAGAATGCGAGGTGGGCGGTCCCCTCTGTTGGGGTCCGTTTCATTGCTTTGTCGGAAAATTAACTACTATATAATTCTGAAGCTGCAGCGTAGTTTATGTCGTAACTATAAAAAGGTTTATATTTCCGGATCCTCCCAAAGCTTCATGTTTGTGTTTGAACCGTGACTGCGAAACAAAAACACAGGTTGTTTTACTCCTTGACAATACCCTCGACTCAATAGAGTATTTTGCTCGGTAGTAGAAGATCTGCAGCATCGATCGCTGCCAGTGGCCTGTGGCGACTGTACGTGCGTGGGACCCCCCCCATTAGCAGCTCACTTCACTCATCACTGGTCGCACTGCCCCGAGTTCATTTGCTACGCAGCCATGATTCAGGCGGCTCAGCGGCACAGGACTGCACCACTGCGACTCTGACGCTTTGACGGTGTTGCGACCAGCGAGCCAGCTTTAAGTTTTCAACGCCTCATCATACTCTTGGACGTGTGCCGACAGAAGCAGCCATGAGTGAAATTTCACAAAATTAACCCTTTTATCAAACTTAAGCAAAAAATAACCCTTTTTCGAAACTATTTTCAAATTTGACCCTTTTGCATAGCGCCCTACCATGGGTCGCTACACTCTACGTTATAGCGCCCCGCAACGGGTCGCTATGGTGCTGCCAGCGTGGCACGGCGGCCCCAGAGGACCAAAGGATAGCGACCTGGACCGGGGCGCTATGCTTCATACCATAGCGACCTACCTTGGGTCTTTATGCTTTTTGTATTTTTTAAAAGCATGCGAGCACCGTAGTATCGAAATTTGGTAAAGTGAAGGGATACCGTTGTGAGCCGGAATGTTGCTATTGGATCTATTCTTTACTGTACGCAGCAATTTGTACGTACTTGAAGTGAAGGGATAGCAACGTAGTATAAAAAAATTCATCGTCTTCTTTACTCTAAAAATGGGTTGAGAATCCTAAATTTGTCTTTGCTCTTGCTTATAAGATAACAAGAGATTTTGTTGATTCTATGGATGAGATACTACAACCCCTTGTAGATAAGGCCAATCTTATAAGGTATAGTTGCAGAGAGGAGTGAATTTCAGGAATCGTTATTGCCATGTCTACATACTTGGCGAAAGAGATATTTGATAACCTGAAAGCATCCGTGCAGAACGAGATAAATTGGATTAAGAGAACTGAAAGAGCAATACTCGAGTATGGATCGGATGACTACAAACCTCCAGCAATAGCTGGTGCTCTCCAGCAGGGCTTATCTTTACTAATTGATCGTTCTAGACTTATTCCTAGCATTCCACTAAGGGAAGAATTCATTAGGAGTTATGTGTCACCCATAATATCAGAATTACTTGGTTTCATGTTTCAGAGGTGTCAAGAAGCAGAGGGGCCAACTGCTTTGGCTGATGATGATGCTTTGATTAAAGTGTCACATACCGTTAATGCAGCTCGGGACGCTGAATCCACGTTGACGTAATGGTGCGAGGATATGTTATTTCTTGAAACGGAAAAACTAGCTCTAGTTGGTGAAGGTGAGAGTGTACTCCAGTAAGAGATAGATCATCTAAAAGGGTTCAGATCAGAATGGGTGGACAAGATTTCTACTGTTATTCTTAGGGCATTTGATGCTCGCTCCCGTGATTATTTGAAGAACATGAGGCAATGGCATGAGCATTGATGGATCACAGAGATGAGGTGTAGCGCCTCCCCGCGGTTCGCTATGCGTCAAAGGGTAGCGCCCGGCTCACAGCGGTATCCCTTCACTTCACCAAATTTTGATACTACGGTGCTCGCATGTTTTTAAAAAATACAAAAAGCATAAAGACCCAAGGTGGGTCGCTATGGTATGCAGCATAGCGCCCCGGTCCAGGTCGCTATCCTTTGGTCCTCTAGGCCCGCCGTGCCACGCTGGCAGCACCATAGCGACCCGTTGCGGGGCGCTATAACGTAGAGTGTAGCGACCCGTGGTAGGGCGCTATGAAAAAGGGTCAGATTTAGAAATAGTTTCGGAAAAGGGTTATTTTTTGCTTAAGTTTGATAAAAAAGTTAATTTTGTGAAATTTCACCAGCCATGAGCCCATGACCTGAAGCAGGCAGCAGAGAAATATATTTTTCCTGGAGTACTTTTTATTGTGGATAAGAATACTTGTTTAGTGGTAGGAGCAGTAGCAGTACTCCTCGGTTAACGACGACAGGAATGTTTGTACCCTGAGCTGTTGGAGCGGCGCGAATGGGCCATTGCATGCTTCACTCTGCTAGCCTGCTATACTCTTGTTGAACTTATTTTTCTTGGATTAGTTTAAGTGTACTCCCAACGGTGATATGATATCTGCAAGATGCCATTCTAGACCCAGCCACGCTGTGGCTAAAATCTGGACCATCAGCATTTTGGAGATTGTGAAAAAAAAGGGATCTAGGTTCCCGTGTGTGTACTTTCTAAAATTTAGCGAGAAATATACCAATTGAGTGAAAAATTATAAAACTACAATGGTTATAAAACTCTAAGAAAAAACCGCACACATATTATAGAGTTAAAGTTATCTATGAAAATCATAAAATAATATGATTATTTTCTAAAGGAAATAATAATAGAAAGTTTAATTATTAAAACTTACAACTCTCATTTTCAAGGCTTCTGTTAAGTTCTACTCCCTATGTATCTAAATATAAGACGTTTTGGTAGCTCAAATTTGGCTGCCAAAACGTCTTATATTTAGTTACAGAGGGACCAGAAGATAATTTTTTTGCGGGGTCTAGAAAATAGATTCTGGTGTATCAAGGTTTTCAGAAATATGTATATCGAATCGCGAGTGGTTGAGATTTGAAAATATATGTGGTTTCTACTGAAAACCTACAAATATATTTTAATACAAATCTGGCCACTAATAAGAGAAATTATGCCAGATTTGACCTCTTGTGGAAACTATTTTTAAATCTGGCCACCGTGGTCGGAGAAACGAGGATGGAGCAAAATTGTAAAGGTCGGAGCTAACTAAATTCGGCGCCGAATAGATCTTGGCATTACAAAAGCGCCGAAAAGCACCCCGGAGCATCTTTCAGCTCCATCGGTTTATATTTGCAAATACTTTTACCTAGGAGTCACATGAGGCATTACTTTATCCAGGGGTCAGATTTGTCAAAAATACGAAAATGACATCTCTTGTTGTTTTCATGGAGCTGTGGAGTGGTTAGTGCCACCACGCTAGCTTAAGGGCGTGTTCGGCAATTGCCTAGCTTCTTCAAATCCTCAAATCCGACTCTAAAATCCGGCTCCGCACTTCTCCTAGAAGCTCAAAACGTTCGGCCAGCTCCTCTCTTTTCACTAAGCCGCTGACGGATGGACCCTACTCGTCAGGGTCTTCTTCCCCAAATCATGTCCTCAAAATTGACTATTGAAGTCTGAGCCAGGGGAGCTCGCAGCGGGGGGAGGTCGGGCCAGATGAGCTCGCGGCGGTGGAATCTCGCGGTGCAGGAGGTCGGGGCAGGGAAAGCCGGCCCGGAGGAGCTTGTGGCGGAGGAGCTCGCGGCAGAGGAGGCCGGGGCGGAGGAGATCTGGGGGAGGCCAGGGCGGAGGAGGTCGTGGTGGTGGGAGCTCTCGGCGGAAGAGCTCGGGATGGTGGTGGCCGGGGCGGACGAGCTCGCGGCGGGAGGAGGACGAGGCCGGAGGGGAGGGAGGTCGCCGGAGAAGAGGGATGGTCGGGCGAGCTCGGGCAGCTCGGACGGACGATCTGGTGGGGGAGCAGAGTAGGGGAAGCAGCTCGGGCGGACGATGAGCTTGGGCGGACGGCGATCTCGGGCAGCTCGGACGGCCGGCGAGCTTGCTGCGGCGGCAGCCGGAGCTGGGGGCGGCGGCGGCCGGACTTGAGGGCGGCGGCGGGTCGGGGGCCTGTGGCGGCTTGGTCAAGGACGGGAGGGGAGCCAGGGGAGAGAGAGCCTCGCTCGGGGACGGAAAGAAAAATCGAACCGATCAGTTTCTCACTTGGCGGTGGCAATCGGCCGTAAATTTCCACTGCTCCGCGATTTGCTGCTTCGCGAAGCTGGGAAAGTGGTGCTCCGCGTTTTCTACTGCGATTCTGCTCAGCTTCGCGAATCTGGCTTCGCGGAGCTGGGATGTTCGGCGCTGCTCCATCTCGGAGCGACCAGAATCTGGAAGCCACGGCGTTGCCGAACACGCCCTAAGCTTAAGACGATTTTATTGTGATATTCCCGTATAGATTCGAAGACAGGGAGTAGTCCGATACCAATGCTGCCATCTTCCGCTTGCCAAGACTGCCAAGTGATGGAGTATGCCCTGGTCAGTCATGAATCAAAGTCAGATTCTGTAGCGCAGCCAGAAATAAAGAGGTGGTAGTAGGAAGCATCCAAGAGTTCCTGAAACCCAAGAAAGATGCTGCAGCGCCGTACGTGGGAGCACACATCAACTCAACTCGGGGCCGGCGATGAACAAGAAAGAGAAAAAGATAAAGGGCGAGAGAGAGAGAAGAAGAAGCCTCATCCATCCATCCATCCAAATACTACCATGGCTGGCCATAGCGGCTAGAAATGAGAGAGGAAAAAATCGCTGACAAAAGCAAAGCTACGCAATGAATCGCTGCAGCAGGCAGGGAGGCAGGCTGTGGGCAGAAGTAGACGCATAGATTTGCTACTCGCTGCCGCGGCAGCAGCGGGTACAGAAAACTAAAGCGCGGCACGGGCGGGCGGAGGTGACCGGACGGCGGCTTTAATCCCGCGCTGCTCTAGTTGACCTGGGTGTATGTGTACGTGTGTTTGTTGTGCCTGGCCCATCCGGACTGATCATATATGATGCCGTGCTTTTGTCCGCTTCCACAGTGCAATGTTGCTGCCTTGTTCAGTTTTATCGGGACATGGGATTTCTGTTTTATCCGTGTGCAACAGACACGTTTTTCTTCGTTGCCACATAGTAAAATCTCTCAACAACCGAGGACATCCCTGTTTTTTGCATAACAACTATATTTTATTATAAACTTTCATAATACAGAGTTTATATCTAATAGGCCATAAAACGTGAAGTAAGCTGCCAGCCACACATCTAGAAGATAGCGCAAGCAACCGTGCGCAGACACACATCAGAATCAGAGAATGCACATTTCTTATACCCACTCAATTTTCGTTTGGCGAGATTTCGTTTAGTAAGAGCATCTCCACCGGCACCCTCCAAATCGGTGTCCGGCACCCTCAATTGAGACCAGATTGGGGGTGCCGGACACATGTCCGCCTAAGATTTGGAGCCCGCCCCCCAACGGCGAGCAACGGATCGAACACCTTGCGGGCGGCAACTTGTCTCAGCCGTGACATTCGAAGTAATTAAAACGATACAAATTAAACTAAAATGATGCAAGTTACAAACTTAAACTAAGACGTTACAAATTTAAGCTAAAATGATATAAATTTAAACTAAAACGATAGCTAAATCCTAATCTAAACGCCGCCGCTCGGGCCAGCCTCGTCGTCGTGCGCGGCCTTCTGGCTCTGGGCTCAGCGCGAGCGCACATGCCTCTCCTGCCTGAGCGCGCTCGCCGCCCGGCGCATGGCATCCCTCTCTGCCGCCGCCGCTGCCCTCGCCTGCGCCTGCCTCGCCAGCCGCAGCTAGTTCAGCTACTCGTGGGCCTCCCGCTCGGCGCGCAGTTGGGATGCCGCATGCGCTAGCTCCTCCGCCTGGGCGATGAGCTGCTGCTGGGCTCCTCCGCCTGGGCGTTGAGCTGCTCGTAGGCCGCCCGCTCGGCGGCCATGAAGGCACGGCAACGCTCGTCGCGCTCCGCGCTCGCGATGGAGGCCTGGATGATGGCGGCCTCCACGGCGTCCCCAGACGCCTCGTAGCCGATCCTGACCTTGCGGCTTGCCTGCTCGTTGCGCCAGCTCTCGAACGAGTTGACGGCAACCACCTGGTCTGGCCACACCGGCGGCGGCAGCACCGCCTGCTCCGGCTCCTGCTGCGGGGGCGGCGGCACCTCATCGAGCTCTGACGGCGGCTCCTGGCCGGGGTACGGGTCCTGCACCGGCTCCTGCTCCTCCTGCTCGTCCTCGTCGACGTCGTCCACATCCGCCCAGTCGAACGGATGTTCGTCGGCGACGGCCTCCTGTGCCGTGCCGTGAGCACAGTGTGCTGCCGGGGTGAGGGAGGCCCATGAGGTGGCGAGGCGGCGAGGCATGGTGCTCTGGGCTACGGCTGGTGCTGTGGTCAAGTGGCTACGGCGAGCGTCGATGTTGGTGTGGTGAAATGGGTGCACGGCAGGGGACTCTTTATAGCCGGCCAAGGTCGAGGCACACTACAACAGGACAGAGCTTTGGTAACACACACTTATGCCACTGCAGGTCGAAAAGCGTGTTACTGAGCCATGTAGTAACACAATTTGATAAGTGTTACGTTAGGCCGTGTTACTGGGAGGTGACCATTGTCACACATAATAATTGTTACTGTATGTTAAAATGAGTGTTACAATTTTGCTATAGTAACATGCATCATATGTGTTACCGAGTAAAGTAGTAACACCATTTTATAACTACAGTAACACAGATAGTAACATGTATTTATAGTTGTGCCAACATTACAGTAACATATCTTTTTTACTATGGCAACACAATCTGTAACACATTTTAGTAGCTCTAGTAACATGAATCGTAACATATTTATTCACCTTTTGTAACACAATAACTAATGGTTGGCAACTAATCATGTAACACATTTATTTAGCTATAGTAGCAGTACAGTAACACTATTTCATGAAAATCCCATTATATATTTATATTTATTATTAAAACATTCTCTAATAATTAATCCATATTATTTATTTTAAACGTGTTATTACATCATATACTTTGTTATGTAGTAATGCTTCATACATGTAAAAGATAGAACGAATAAAGTGAAGCATGAAACACACAAGTCACCAATTTAAATAACCAAGCAATGAAATAAGATATAGGACATACTAATATTTTTATACACCATAGCATGAATATCAAATTGTCTATATAAAAACATCTTTATCAATAAATTACATCATTCATTACATCATTGCAAACTACAATTATTGCCAAGTAAAATCCTCATCAGTTATTTGATTCTTGATGCAGCCGCCATGGAGAAATTGACTTGCAACTCAATTGTCCTTTTGAACCTGCAAAAAAAAGATCATGTTTTAGATACATCTACACAAATATTACTCTAAAATATGAAAAAGAAAGTTCAACTTACAAAAGCTGAAGGCCAAGCAATGGACAAGCCTTGATCAAAAGCGTCACCAATTGTCTTGCAATCAGTTACTTCCCTTACTAACTCCTCATTTTCCATAATAGGTTCGTCGATACGCACAAGTGTAAATTGACCACCTAACTCAACACCACGTGCTGTAGCTGTAGGCGAATTGGTCCAAAAGGTAGCATGTGCAACATTTCTCTTGTTTGGATACGTTGAAGTCTTCAGGACTACTTTAGTACCAGGCTACATTAGGATCAATATTAGCATTTGACGACAAACATGATGTAATTTGCATGAACAATATTCAAATGGGTATAAGACTTTTACCTCCATTGAAGTACGCTTTTTCTTTGATGAAAGTGACTGTGAACGCTTATTTCCAGTCCCTTGCTTCTCTGGTCTTATAATATTTTCATCCATATGATCCTTGCGTTTTCTCATCTACAACGAGACAGAGTTACATCCCCAGGATACATACATATAACATATGTAAGCAAACAATGTATAGTTAGATTTCAATCTACGAAAAGTAAGTCAATGACACTAGCAGATCGATGCATGTGTCAATCATCAATCAATGACAATACACTAGCAGATCGATGCATCACATATCTTGCTATATTATTCCTCATGTGTCAATCATCAATCAATGACAATACACTAGCAGATCGATGCATCACATACAAGTGTGGACTACGGAAGTACATATTGCCGTACGGCCGGCCGGCCGGAAGCATAGACAAATAGGTCAGATCAGACAGGAGCATAGAGAAAGACATTAATTCATCACATACGAATCAGTGTTTTCCTCGTAACAGCATGGACAGGAACTGTGATCAAAATCCAACAGAGAGCAACTAGTTACTATTTGATATGAACCAGCACTATCTAGTGGCCCTAAAACAGATCGTATCATAGTACAGACCACGTTCATCCACAAACCAGCTGCACGTGCTGCCACCGAGGCAAGCCAATTAACACAAGCTGGTCTAATCAACCAATTCATCACATGGATGCAGCGACGGAAACCATTACACAGCTAGAAAAGTAGTGAAACTAGGAGACACATAAGAGTATGAAACTTTTTACACATTCTGTAGTTCAGAATTTTCAAGTATGTTTTATAGTTCAGAATGGCAAGTCTAAAAATATTACCTCTGGTAGAGAATCAACAACAGGGTGTTTGCTTGATGATGGTTTTTGTTGACATTGTAATCTATTGACATTATCATGCCCATCATCCTGGTTAGCAATAATAAGACAATCAAAAAGCAAGTAATAATTGGTAGTGTATCCTTATGAAATGAGTAAGAGCATAGTCATAACCTTTTCGCCTGACAGCACTATATCATTATCCTCATTCATGCCATGTTCCATAGACGAGAATTCATCAGGTCCATTGCATTGGACTCTCTAGAAATTGAAATATTATTGGACAAAGTTCAAGTGATTTAACAAATCATGATACATACGGTGATATTACCTTTCTTTGACCATGTACTATTGCTCCTGACTGAGAATTATCATTATCATTTGATTGGATATTTTCCTACAAAAGTAATACATTTGAGTGAAATATTGATATAAATACATATAAAAAGAAAGCACTTAAAAGCAATTTCTTTACCACTGTTATTCCATTGTTCCCATTGTGTCTGCTGTTCTTCATATCCTGAATAATCTGATCTTGCCTTTTTATATGTTCCTTCATCTTTGCCATTTCCTCCCAAACATCGGTTTCACCGTCGGATGCTGAACCATCAGCAGTAGTCATTCTGATGTTTTTAAGATACCGTGGT
The DNA here is from genome assembly GCA_947311845.1 of Poa pratensis. NCBI lineage: Eukaryota > Viridiplantae > Streptophyta > Magnoliopsida > Poales > Poaceae > Poa > Poa pratensis. Next base: position 24,218,624 of record CAMZMU010000093.1, read on the forward strand.
GTCCGACCATAGACTTGACTAGGAACTGGAAGCAAACCCATGCCATGCACTTGTCCAGGCTTTTATTTCCCTAACACCTTCTGCAGGGCATCACCTCTCCATGCTACCCTTCCCTGAACATTTTGTGCTAACTCTGGTTGTTCAGCTATCATATTCTCCAATCGAACCTGTAAGGCCAAAATTAAAGCATAGAATACTTGTTAGATTGAGTTATATGTTGATCCCCCTAAAAACAAGATGTTTGCCTACCAGGCGCTCATTTTTTTCATTATTTTCAACAGTATCCTTCTTCTTATGAGTTGCTAAGTAAACTGTTGCTCTGTGTGGTCGTTTCTTTTCAGGATCAGCTTGTCTCTGCAAATAAAAAAGTACATTGATATGACAAGAATACATAGAGAAGAACATTTTCACAAAGCATGACTACTCACGATATCTTCAGACCAACGAGCATAACTCTTTGTCCCAGCGTTATGTGAATCCTTCACCAGGGAACGACTTATTATGTTCTTCTCACTTTGGGCCTGTTATAGTGCAATCACACCACAAATGCATAATTAAAGATCAGCCTAAGAACTCGAAGTTAAATAATGAGAACATGAAAGAAGATACTGCTACTCATTCATTACCCTTCCTTTTTTTGACTTCCAAAATTTGACAAGTCCACGCCATTGATCTTTGTCCACATCATCTGGACAAAGCTTATACAGAGCCTTCCTTCTGATGTTTGCATTTTTTTTCATGGCTGGTTTGAAGATTGTTGTTTTCAAGCTAGACTTAAATCTCCTCCAGTCTCTTCCAGTTGATTTGAGTATCCAATTCTTACATGAACGAGGATACACAAACTTTGTCTGTATGTATTTAATAATGAATAACGTGAATAAACAACTAGACCAACATTATATATACAGTAGAGGCATTCAATATACAAAGAGAGATAGCAACTAGCAATCATATTTTGTTTTCTTTTTAACTGTGAATTACCTCTACGCACTGCAATATTGTTTCATCACCACCATTCTTCTTCACTTCACGCCAGTCCTTTATGTTAAGTGGGCAATATCCTCCATTTCTAGCTATCGTGCCCAAAAACTTCCCCAAGATTGCGCCTTCATCACCTATAGGCTGGCTGTTTTCATTGCATTTTACAACTATTCGATGTCCACTTGGCATGTTCCAAACAACTGGCAAGGCTGTTCCCTTGCGCTTGCCTACTTCCTTATCAACTACAAAATTAATTCGAGAAGTATTAAATAATTTAAGGGCCATTGTATAGTTAGCATATACAAATAACTTATAGAAGTCAGAATTTCGAATTGGCATTTTAAAAATGTCATTACCTTGATTGTCAACTTGATCCTCTTCAACTTCTAATGCTCGTGATTCATCACTTGCGAGATATTGCTCACCATTGTCGCTGTCTCCATCTCTAGCAGCATGTGGAGCGTTGATCTGAACCATATTCAACCTTTTTGACCTACGCAATGGCCCTGTGACAATCCATACATCATTTATTTCGTTAAAGAGAACAGTGTGTGCAGATATATATCTAGTTAGTATTTCTGAACTACAGTTTTCTTGACAATCAGAGTACTAGTTCAAGTTTAGGAGATAGATACTCTTTGGCCTTCTCGTAGTAAGTTGACCTGCCCCTTCCGCAGAGACACCACCATCCTGTAAGACAGCCGTCTCATTTGGATGGTCTGGTGGAGCAATACACTTGGTAGCTTTCTCCTTGAACACAAAGAGATTGACAGTCTTCCTAATCTCATGGTGAGATAGCATTTCTGGCACAAAACCTTCACCAGGGATTTCAACTAAGTAGGTCTTGCCTTCTGAATCTGTTTTCTCATAGTATAGGTAGTCAATTGCCTGGAAGCCAACTTCCTCGATCATCAAGACTAAATCATAGTATGAGACATCACGCCTTCTCATGGACCGTTGTAGAATCATCTCGCCATGATTTCCATCTTCATAGTGCAGGTATATGGTCAACATGTCCACAGCCATCCTACAAAAAAAGTTTGTCAGCGGCCTATTCTCCTATTTGCCTTATTGGGACTTCAATTTGCTCCGGCACAGTCTAGATATCATGCACAGAGAAAAATGTATGTGAGAATATATATGGGACACTTCTAGGAATAGAGGGCAAGTCTAAGGATAATTTAAAGGCACGGCTAGATCTACAGGACATGAAAATCAGGCCAGAGTTACATCCTAAAAAAAAACCTAATGGTAAATATTTTTTGCCCGCAGCTTCTTATATCTTGTCTAAAAAACAGAAGCAGCAGTTTTGCAAAGTACTTCATTGTATAAGAGTTTCAAATGGCTATTCGGGGAACATCTCAAGATGTGTAAATGTTCCTCAAGGGAGAATTTCTGGCCTTAAAAGTCATGATTGTCATATTCTAATGCAACAACTTCTGCCTCTTGCTTTGAGAGGCTTACTTCCAGATAATGTCACATCTGTCTTGTTTGATCTAAGTGCATATTTTAGAGAAGTTAGTGCAAAGTTCTCTATGTGAGCGAGCTTGAGAAGTTGGAGCAACGAATAAAGATAACATTATGTCGTATGGAGATGATATTCCCTCCGGGATTTTTTACTGTTATGGTGCATTTGGTACTTCATCTAGCAACTGAGGCAAAAATAGGTGGTCCTGTCGCCTACCGTTCGATGTGGTTTACCGAAAGGTACCGTAGCTTCTTTTACAAATATTTTGAATTCATTTGCTATCTCTATAATAATATATTGTTCAACTATTTTCTTATTAACTTTGTTGTTTTGTTTATGTAGGTACCTTGGCAAATTGAAGTCAAATGTACGCAATAAAGCTCATCCGGAAGGATCTATCGCTGAAGCGTATTTGGCAGATGAGTGCATGACATTCTGTTCAAGGTATATTGTTGGTTTTGATACCAAACATAACTTGTCTTCACGAGACGAAGAAAATGAGGAGCTGGCTGGGCATCCCGGCATTGAAGAAGGATCAACTTTATTTCCTCATGATGGAAAACCACTCGGAAAGCCTCGCAATTATATTATAAGGGGTGTGGCTAAAGTACAGGCACATAGATATGTGTTGTTCAATTGTTCCGATGTGAATCCATACCTTAGGTAATATATGTATCTTAAGCTTGTAAATAATTTTAGCTTTCGCTTTTTTGCACTTAATTTTTTTATCAATTACTTTGCAGAGTTCATGCTGATGAGATCACCAATAGGCGTAATGTCAACCCAAATACTTTTGAGAATATTCAAAACGAGACGTTCCACGAATGGTTCAGAGCTCATGTAAGTGCCGTTCTTTTCATGCTCTACATGTACCACCAGATTTATTAATTAAGTTATTTTTAAACATTCAGATTATGAAATTGGAGACTGAAAACAACATCGACAGTATTGAAAATGATATTAGATGGCTTGCACGTGGCCCGGTTGATGCAGCAAAAAGCTACCGTGGTTTCATCTCTCGAGGCATGCGTTTTAGGCCTAAACGCTTGGATAGAATGACCCAAAATAGTGGAGTCATGGTAACTGCAAAAACATCTACTTATGCTAGAGCAGGTGATGCAAATCCAGTTCTACATGATGTGACGTACTACGGGAGATTAATTGATATTGTCGAGCTAAACTATTCTGGTCAATTTTCTGTTGTGTTGTTTAAATGTGAGTGGGTTGATGTTTTTTCTGAAAATGGAATCGAAAAGGATAGGTACGGCTACACACGTGTGAACTTCTCACATCTGATACATAGCGGAGACATGATTGAGCATGAGCCCTTTATTTTTCCAAACCAAGCTGAGCAAGTGTTTTATGTGGACGATGAAACAAAACCTGGTTGGTCTGTTGTAATGAAGCCACCAAAACCTAGAGGTCTGTATGACACTGGCGATGAAGAATATGCTGCGGACACAGAGCCCTTCCATGTTTCACACCTCACGAAGATGTTCAAAAACAAAAGGAAGGACAAACATTGGGTAAGAACTGACATTGAGGGAACAGAAGTGGATGATAACACCAAGGCTTCGAACGATGAAGAATACTGAAAGGTAATTTACTAATTGATTATCTCACTCATGCTCTGTGTGTATTTATATGAACTTTCTCATAAAATTTGTATTCTGGGCGTGTCATTTACTTGGTTGAGAATATGAGGCAAAAGTTTATGTGCAGCTAAAATAATTAGCTTTCAAATAGTTGTCAAGACGTAGCAGTACATCTGTGTGTGGTCTCGTGCATTTTACTTGTTTTGTGAAGCTATATGAGATCATGTTCTACTATTCTCCTCCTCTGAATAAAAGATATGTTTATTTCCTGGAGCTTCCTTTTCCTAGAGATGCATGTTGTGTTCCTGGTATATTTCTCTCTGTTGATGTATGATATTGGGCCCTCTTTTGTATTTCTGTCCACTATGCTGGGTTAAGATACATGTACTGAATCTTACTAGGAAATCTCATGTTCTAATATAATGTCTAAGTTACCAATATATTATAAATACAGTCCATATATGTATTGAATTCGACTTGACTGTTCTGATTTGTAATGAACTTCTGCTCAAACGCTTCATTGAATCTTAATTTTCAGGAAATTTTGCGGGTGGAGATTAGAAGGATTGTTCTGAATCGACGGAAGCAATGTGTTCTATTTGTGAACTTCTATATGTCTTCAAAGTTTTTGCTCTTGGAACCTGAAGCTTGGAATGTTTCAGAAACTTTGTGCTAAGTAAAGCTTTCATGACAGATTTTCGTTCGGAATATATAGACTATATGTCAAACAAGTATTATGTCAGATTTGCCACTTGTAAAGTGAACCTGCTCCTTTCAGAAACATGTTTGTTTGGTGTCAAATCCTGGACACCCGATTCAAAGTTTTTTTCTATCTTTTTGTGAACTAGCATGTGCGTGTGTGACTTCTGTGCATTGAACTTGCACCTGGGCGATGGTCGTTGCTGATCGTTGTTGCGTGTGCAACTTATGTGCCTTGCACTTGCAGCTGGGTGTTAGCTAAGCGATGTAGAAAATTAGTATAGTTATATTAGCACTCAACTGTACTGGCAAATTTGCCATCGCACAATATCAGCTGGTGATTGGCTCGCTTCCCTATCATCCGGCTGTGCTAGCTGGAATTTTATACTGCTAGCAAGAGTATGCGAACGGACTACAGATCAGTGCTCCCCGATGGCCTCGGGTCTGAGGAGTGCTCGAGCGGGCTAGTACATGCACATAATGCACATGCTAATCTCCTACTGGGCTAGTCGCTGATGGGTTTGCTAGGCATATTCCTGGACCGGTGCCACAGTCCAGGTAACACCGGGCCCAGCTCCGCTCGCTGCTCAATGTTGTTGCTAGTATGGTATTTACCGAAATCGTGTCGAAATTGTTCGGTATTTACCGGCCTTAAAAATTCATTTATCATTTTTTATTAAAGAATTTCGTGTTGAAACATGGTCCCTATTGCTAAGCTAGTGTGATATACACATACAATTGATTTTATTTTTTCTATTCCCGTATAATAGAGCCTGTAACACTATGGATTAATGTTACTCTCACCTACGTTTGTAACACATTCCCTGAAACACATAATTATATGTGACTATGTCAATATCTCTGTAACACATTACCTGCCACACATATTTATATGTTACGTGGTTGATATTTCTGTAACACAATTTCGGGCCTTATAAAGTTTGTGTTACTGTCGGGAGTTGCAACACAATGATGTGTTACTCGAAATTCACTTGTAACATATTTTACTATGTGTTACATGATTGTGTTACCAAAGCTCTGTCCTGTTGTAGTGGCAGGAAACCGAGGCAGGAAGCGGTGGCGCTGGGCGTGAAGCGCCGGGAGGGTGAGCACACGTCGCGTCAGAGTTAATGGCGACGACACGTCTCCGCCACTGCGCCGCTTGGGAAGCCGGGAAAGGCTGGGCGCTCAGCACGCGCCGCCGTAAATGCGAGGCGTGCGGGAGACGCATCGCCGTCCCGTCCCTTCGTCGCCTGCGGAAACGCGTCGCCATTAACGCGGGCGGAACGACCTCCTGCACGGCGCCATTAGAGCACCTGTTCGCGCGCGTGTATTTATGACGGGTGGGCCGCACCTGTCGGAGGGCGTGTCCGGACAGTGTCCGGCATCCCCGAGAGGGCCTTCAAGTTTGGAGGCCCTCTCGGGGGTGCCGGACACGATTTCGCGAGACCCGACCCTTTGGGGGTGCCAGTGGTGGGCGATTTTGCCGTCCGGACCCATTGGGCCTTTGGGGGTCATTTGGAGGGTGTCGATGGAGATGCTCTAAGAATGCCTTTCTATCTTAATCTGCATTGGTACCTTTGGTATATATCAACGCCAGAAAGCACTCTGTCCATTCATCATATGAGTATACATGGCCTTTACCGTAAAGGAACCATACGTAGTGAGTTTCCACATAAATGTTCAGGGATTACCAGTTAAATGTACCATCGTCCCTTTGAACTAAGAGCAACCAAGTATTCCACTTAAGGTATTTATAGATTAAGTATTTTAAGGGACCTGTTATAAAATACTTGCAACAAAAACATTTTTTTCGTCCCACAATGTTATATAGTGATGGACCAAAACCTAAGAGCATCTTCGGCCACCGGCACTCCGGAAATCTGTCTGCCCTGGGAGGGTGCTGGACCCATGTTCGAGAAAATATTGGGCGCTGCCCCAGCGGCACCGCCAAAATGCCCAACTCGACCAATTTTTGACATTTGTTCAAAAAATAGTCTATGCCGACAACAAATATGACGAACACATAATTCGACAACAAGACAAACGCATACAGATCATTTTTCTACAGTTTCCCCCGCCTCCTCCTCTTCAGCCGCCTTGGCCCTTGGTTTCCTCTCCTCCGTGATGCGCCTTCTTTTCTCGGCAAAGTAAGCCTTTTGATTGGGGTTCATGTTGCTCATATCGGTGGACATGATCTTACGCTCCTCGACCTTTTCCATCCCCTTAAGATTATGGCCTTGCACGGCGAAGTAGTTGTCCCACCTTTCTCTGTTATCGGCGTACATCTTCAATTTGCCGCGGCCTGGATTGCTGCTCCCCCTTTTCTTCGCTCGGTATCGCTAGTATTTTCGACTCGGGGACTGCACTGCGCGAATTTGTGCCATTGTCAACCCATCTGGCGCCTCCTCCGGCTCCCGCTTCATCGCCTTCTTCCGCGGCTCGTCGACCGACATCGTCGGCTTCCGAGGTCACGAGAGGGGAGCCATTGAGGATGAGGGCAGGGTTGCGGCGGCGACACTATGGAAAGGGAGGGAAGAATTGGGGTGGTGGGGTGGGGGTGGGGGGGGGGGGGGGGTTGTGGCCAGGACGACAATGTTGAGGATGAGGGAGATTTGGTGCCCGCCCATGTCAATGACAGAGGCCTCTCCTGTCGGAGGGCGTGTACGGCGCCCCCAAGCAGGCCACCAAGTTTGGAGGGTGGGTCGGGGGTGTCGGACCAAATCGGCTCGGCCCACACACTTGGGGGTGCCGTTGTGGGTCTTTTTATGCGTTCGGACCCCCTATTGGGCCTTCGGGGTTGTTTGGCGGGTGCCGATGGAGATGATCTAATATTGTTATCGTTTCCTATATTAAAAGATCCTCTACTAGAAATTTCCGCTTTCATACCCATGAGCCCCATCCAAAAAGGAGAATCAGTAGGTTTCACTTACGGTTGAGATAATTTTTTTGCCAAGGAGGTGTTTATGTAATTTTTTGACGACACTCTCTCCTCATTGAAAAGTTTTAAAAACCACTCGGTGACAACCCACGCTATCTCCTCGTTCAAAGACAGGTTGATAAGGATCTCTGCCCCCCCCCCCCACCCCCACACACACACCCACACCAACAACTATAGTCTAGACGTGAGCCTAAGTGTTAAAATATAAATATATTGAGTACCCTTTTTCGTCAGTTCGAAATTTTGATTTAGATTGCTAGCGCATCAATTCTATATAACTGAACTCAATATGTGGTAGATCGTGGCGGTTGGCCATATTTCCAACGGGAAAAACCTACTAATTAAACGGAAGTAGTCTTGGCATGTCCGGTAGTAGGACAAGTATGGACTGGACAAGAAGAATAGTGAAAAGGGCCGTTCTCGTTAACTAACAATGGTCAAAGAAACACACACTGCCCTATATAGCGAGGCAACCTGCTCTAATCATGGAGGCGTGCAAAATCCGCCTTAACTTCATCATAATCTCGCTTGAAAATGCTGTCAAGCGGTAGTAGCAGGCAGCAACATCATAAAGCGGTATACAAGCTGCAAAAGCAGAGACACCTCGCGGCTCCTGCATGCCCCGCCATGACATGCTGAGTTTGCAAGCAAAGAAGAGAAATCATGTAATCAAGCACCTGATTGTTTAATTAACGGATTGATACGTCGACAAGCAAAAAGCAACTGAAACGTCAAAAGCAGAGTATCAAAGAGCACTTGACATTTAAAACGGCCGATGTACTCAATTACTCGTGTCGTTGAATTATACAGGGGGTGGTCAGAGTGTTGAGTTCGAAATTTTGATGCCTAATTACTCGTAGATCTTGCGTTGAGACTTGAGAGTACCTTGGCATGAATCGTACGTACCCATGGTGGCTAGTCTCTCGAGCTAAAAGCTGTGTAGATTCGCTAGGACTTTGTACAATTGTATACTACTCCGTAGTACTACTAACAGTGCTCGTGCATGGAACATTATACAATTAGCATCACACGTGAGACAAAGACGGAGGCCAGCAGCTTCTCCTCATTGGTACTCGCGAAAGCCGAAGCAAGGGAGAGCTGGCCGATCGAGGGTGAGAGCGGCGACAGCAGTACTGTGTTTCTTGCCTTGGACACTGTTAAAGCGAGCCCAAACCGCAGCCTTAATCCTTGCCTCAGATAACCTAACACTCCTACTACATTCATCGTTCTCTCTCAACTGACCTCACTCATCACACTTGCAGCATGTTTCTTTGTACATGTAGCCGTAATCAAACCTCTAGTAACTCTTTCTAGAAAGATGTTGTGTTTTTGCCTGTAGTTAGTACTATAGTAGAGGGATTACGTACTATACTTTTGTCATGTTACCAAAACCATGATAATTATGTAGGGTTATCACCTTATCGGGGTCGATGGGTTGCATGCATGTGTTATGAACTACACAGTACGTTTTGTCACGTACGCACGAACCACAATCATGTCATCTACGATCGACGTCTAGTCGTCTACCAAAGCACTTTAGTTTTTTGTAGTACCATATGCTTCACTTTTGTCACCGGCAGCGGCCGGCAAGAGTGGCAGCGGTGGCCGGCCGGCGGTCGGCGATCGATGTGAGACGTTCGATCGTGCGCATCACAAGTAGTGGTATACTTTTGAAGTACATCATGGATTCTGCGTCGACGGAATAGACGGCGTCGCTGCCACCGTCGATCGAACTCAGACACTTATCCAATCTCCTACCAGGCCATTCGAGTGTACTACGTGTGAGAGGAAAGGGAAAGCACGTACACGAGAGAAGCTAGCTATATATGCCGGGGCCTAGCTAGCTGAGAAGCAAGAAGCGAACATGTCGTGCGACTTTAGCTCCCACAGATCGAACTCTTAATTTTGCCACCATGCATGGACATGATAATTTGATGAGGGAATGATTTGCTCGGTCGTGCTTTTTATTTCACGGGATGGAACGTCATATATCCGGCCCGGTCTCGAATGTACACAACCATAATTACACCAGAAGTAGATGCAATGCAACGAGACAAAAAATATTGAATTGCAAGCAGAATACATAGAGCAGATAATAGTTTCACCATGACAAGCTGAAATAAAAAGACGCCTACGAAGAGGAAGACCCTACCACCGCGTGGGGTTTGCCCGGCGGCAGCGGCGAAGACAGACGCGAGGAGGAAGAGGGTTGTAGGAACTATGCAGCGTTGATTGGCTTCCAAGTCGCCGCTAAGGACAAATGGTGGGCAAGCGTTTTTTTTTTTCAAGTTGGTGGGGGGAATTTTTGGTGACGTGTTTATGATCCGGAGAGTACCTGAAATCGGATTCTAGCAGGATTTCCCAGTTATTTATTTAGTCACCCTGGTTAGAGAATTCAATTATTACAAGATTGTTCTGAAAATTTATTGATATTAATATATTTTCTTTACTGAAAAATGAGAGAATGCAGCAAGAAATGAAAAGGGCGGTAGGTGGGTATGGATCCAAAGACCAGGCTTAGACTGGGCCGTTTCTGCTGAACGAGCCACGTGCGCATGTAGAGTGTGTAATGAGTAAGCTTCAATGGGCTGCGCAATCGCCAATCGACATTTGAGGATGTTTATTTCCTACTGGCCTCGACGACAAGTAATTGGGCCTGCTAAGTCCAGTCCGGAATCACAATATATCGCCTTTTGCGGGGAGCTCATATGTAGCGCGCATTAGCGCCCCGAACGACATGCGGCGCCTACGTGCTCAGCTTCCTGGGCTGGCCCATTGGCGCGTCTGTCGTCGAACGCACATACTGCTTCGTTCACTTCTTCTTTCCCTGCTTCCTTCGGTCGCATATGCACGTACTCACTTCCTTCACTGCTTCATTCGGTCCCTACACATATAAACGTTTGTTTGTTCACTTCCTTCCTTCCTTCAGCACGTACTCACACATATGCACGTACTCACACAGCATTAATTAAAATGGTTTCAAAAATAATTTACACACGAAATATGTGTGCGTTCACGATTAGGTTCCATTCCCGTGATCGGTTTCGAGTTTCATGGAATGTACCTTCTTAATTTTGGACCGAAGTTTTCAATATTTTTAGATGAATTTTGTTAAAATTGTCACACTCAGTCGCCGGTTTCAAAATTCCTTTCGCGGGTATATGAAACTCGCCGTTTTCCACAACTTTCGCGTTATACCTTTTTCGTTTCAGCAGAGATATGAATAGATCATGTACGTATGTATGCATTTAGCCTCTTCTTGTTGAGGACCATTTCCGTTTCAATTCCCGTTTTTCATTTTGAAAAATGAACCAATAGTTTGGAACCATTTTCAAAATGGAACCAATTTAAAATTTGGAACCATTTTCAAAAATGAACAATTTTCAAATTTGGAACCATTTTTAAATTCGGAACCATTTTAAAAATGGACCAATTTTCAAATTTGGAACCATTTTAATTTGGAACCATTTTAAATTCGGAACCATTTTTAGATTTGGAACCATTTATAAGTTTGGAACCATTTTAAAAAACGAACCATATTAAATTTGGAACCATTTTAAAAATGGATCCATTTAAAAAATGAACAAATTTCAACTTTGGAACCATTTTAAACTTGGCACCATTTTTAAGTTGGAACCATTTTCAAAATGGAACCATTTTTAATTTGGAACCATTTTCAAAATGAACAATTTTCAAATTCGGAACCATTTTAAATTAAGCACCATTTTTAAGTTGGAACCATTTTTAAATGGAACCATTTAAAAAATGAACAATTTTCAAACTTGGAACCATTTTTAAATTTGGAACCATTTTCAAAATGGAACCATTTTTTAATTTGGAACCATTTTTAATTTGGAACCATTTTAAAACCATTTTCAAATTTGGAACCATTTAAAAAATGAACAATTTTTTAATTTGGAAAACATTTTTAATTTGGAATAATTTTAAACTCGACACCATTTTTAAGTTGGAACCATTTTCAAAATGGAACCATTTTCTAATTTGAAACCCTTTTTAATTTGGAACCATTTAAAATTCGGCACCATTTTTAAGTTGGAACCATTTTTTAAATTGGAACCATTTTCAAAATGGAACCATTTTAAAAAATGAACAAATTTCAAATTTGGAACCATTTTTAATTTGGAACCATTTTAAAATTTAGAACCATTTTCAAAATGGAACCATTTTAAAATTTGGAACCATTTTCAATTCGGAACCTTTTTTAAATTAGAACCATTTTAAATTTCAAACCATATTTAAACTTTGGAGTCATTTTTAAATTGGAACCGTTTTTAAATTAGAACCATTTTTTAATTTGGAACCATTTTGAAAAATCAAACCATTTTTTAATTTGGAACCATTTTCAAAATGGAACCATTTTAAAATTTGGAACCAATTTCAAAATGGAACCGTTTTTAAATTTGGAACCATTTCAAATTTGGAACCATTTTCAAATTTGGAACCATTTTTACAATGGAACCGTTTTAAATTCGGAACCTTTTTAAATTTGGAACCATTTTCAAATTTGGAACCATTTTCAATTCGGAACCATTTTTAAATTAGAACCATTTTAAATTCGGAACCATATTTTAAATTTGGAGCCATTTTTTAATTGGAACCGTTTTTAAATTAGAACCATTTTTTAATTTGGAACCATTTTGAAAAATGAAGCCATTTTTTAATTTGGAACCATTTTCAAAATGGAACCATTTTTAAATTTGGAACCAATTTCAAAATGGAACCGTTTTTAAATTTGGAACCATTTTAAATTTAGAACCATTTTTAAATTTGGAACCATTTTCAAAATGGAACCGTTTTAAATTCGGAACCTTTTTAAATTTGGAACCATTTTCAAAATGGTTCTAAAAAATGAAACCATTTTCAAAATCGAAACCATTTTCAAAATTGGAACCATTTTCAAAAATGAACAATTTTCAAATTTGGAACCATTTTAATTTGGAACCATTTTTAATTCGGAACCATTTTAAAAATGGAACCATTTTAGATTTGGAACCATTTTCAAAATGGAACCATCGTATTTCAAATAAATAGTGCCATGTTTTCATTCGTTAGTTTCTGGTCCAGATGCAAGCTTTTTCACTTTTTTTGCATTTTTTTATATTTTTAAATTTGGAACCATTTTTGAATTTGGATCCATTTTTAAATTTGGAACCATTTTTAATTTGGAATTATTTTAAAATTCAGAACCATATTTAAATTTGGAACTATTTTTAAAATTAGAACCGTTTTCAAAATGGAACCATTTTAAAAGTTGGAACCATTTTAAAAAATGGTACGGTTTTAAAAAAATGATCAATTTTAAAATTGAAAACCATTTTAAATTTGGAACCATTTTTAAATTTGAAACCATTTTAAAAATAGAACCATTTGGCGTAAACAAAAAAACAAAAACAGAAAAATAAAAAGAAACGAAAATGAAGACGAAAACGAAAAAAGAAAATAAAGAAAATCGAAAAAGAAAAAGAAAAAGAAAAGAAAAGACTCTTTGCCGAGGACTCGCCGTCTAGGGCCAAATGGTTCCCGATTGAGCACGATCAAACATAGAATAAGATGTGCATTTTTTGTATCTGTATTACAATTTTTATAGATGGTAGGATAGGAGCATAGAACTCTGCTCTTCCCCGATTTCCATTACTAGACACCCATAAGGTGCACTGTTTTAGACAGCAGGCTTAATCATTGCAGTCTCGAACTAACCAAATGCTGTAAAATTTTCATGCGAAAACATCTGAAAGGGAAGCACCTTTCTCATGTCATACAGATCTCCCACGATATAAATCATATTACATGTTCTGGCTGCAGTCTCTTCCAGTTGCACCAACCAGCTGACCGTTCCCAGATCCTAGTCCTGGAGAAGACTCTCTGCACCAACTGACACAACCGGTGGCCCTTTGCTGCAAAGTGCCACGATCAGTATCTGCCTAGTAACTGATTCAATAGCTTTTGATTAATTATTAATACACTGGAAGGATCAGCAGGTTTCTTATGCTGAAAACAACCAATCTTTGCTGGCCTCTAGAGCAGTTGGCATATCGATCTTATTCCAAATAGGCATATCTGTTAAAGAGAAGGTAATCTCGGTACAAGTTAAACTTAAAAATCATGAAGTAACAAATTATGCAGAGCCAATGCTTGAAACTGGAAAATGGAACTGACTAGTTTATCTACATGACTACATGAATGGAACACCAAATACACCATCGAAATGTACTTCAATACTTAAGCTATAAGGTCATGTGGTACTGCACTAGTGACAACCGTCTAACAGATATTCCTATATAGGGGTATATAAATTAATTTTTGAAGAAAATAGAAGGAATTTGCCACGGTGTCTGCCCCAACAACCGGCGGTATATATTTAATATATGCCAAACAATATCATGCTAAGATGCTATGAAGAAAGAAAAGCCAGGATGAACTCAAAATTACTCACCGAAGAACCAAAGCTGCCCCCGATCCGATCTGGCCGCGAACTTGTTGTAGCAGAATCGGTGGACGAGGCAAAAGCGACGATGGATGGGATATGGGGCAGGGGGCGGGAGTTGCCGGCGGCGGAGCAGTGGGGAGCAGCTCGACCGCGTCAAGCATGTCGCCGGCGAACCCCATGGCTCCCTCTGTCTCGCAGCTCCACCGGAAGTGGGGAAGTGGGAGACGGCTCGGGAGGTCGGAGGGGAGGCCGCTGGGAGGCAGAGAGGGGCCGGCGCTCGCCGGGAGGCGGAGAGGAGGCGGCGGCCGAGGCTCGAGGTCACGTGGGAGGCGGCGGATGGCGAAGAGAAGAAGAGAAGAAGAGGAAGGCGAAGTCCCCGGCTGAAGTGCTGCGTCGGACGGGCCGGCCCATAAAAACGCTTCGCAACGAAATCTTTCAGGCGCCGCTGAAACTACGGGGCGCTAGCGGGCGGCATATAGGTTTCACCCCTTTTGCGAGTCCTGGTTCGGACTCGCCCGTGGCGTATTCCCGAATGGGCCGGCCCATTACACCTTTTTTCCTTTTGTTTTTCTCCTGCTCGTTTTTTTCTGTCTTTGTTTTTTGTTTCGTTGTCTTACTATTTCTTTCCTATTTTATTTTATTTTATTTTTTTGTTTTTGTTTCTGTTTCTTTTTTATTTTCCATTTTTTCTGTTTCACTTCTTTACTTTTTTATTTATTTCCTGTTTTCTTTCCATCCCTTTTTTTTTCCATATTTTCAAAATGTGAACCATTTTTGTTTTTGTTTTTTGAACCATTTTAAAATTAATGAACCTTTTCAAATTGGAACTATTTTTAAATTTGGAACAATTTTCAAAACCTGAATTATTTTTTAAATGAACCATTTTTAAATTTTGAACCATTTTCAAAAATGATTTTATTTTTAAAATCTAAACCATTTTCAAATTTGAAACCATTTTCAATAATGAACAATTTTTAAAATATGAATCATTTTTAAAAAATGAACCATTTTTTAAATTGGAATCATTTTCAAATTTCAAACATTTTCAATAATGAACAATTTTTAAAATCGGAACCATTTTTTTAAAAAAAATTCAAGGTCAGAACCTTTTTAAAAAATAAGCAGTTTTCAAATTTTCAAACATTTTTATAAAGTTAAAATGTTTCAAAATTGTAATCACTTTCAAAACTGTACATTTTTCAATTTTTAAAAAATGAATATTTTAGAACCATTTTTGGAAATGGTTTCGATTTTTTTGCTTCACTCTTAATTTGATTTAGATAAAAATCATTCATATATTTAAAGCAACCAAATAAAAAAACAGAAGAAAAAAATGAACGCATGCGAGCATGCGTTGGGAGCTAGTGTCTGATCGCTACTACTGCTCGTACTCCAGCGAGTCAAAAGAAGCTCTCTGTGATCCAAATTCATATAAGATAGAGGTTAACTTCGAAGCGGAGGCATCCGATTGCCCAGTTGCGGGGGTGTGGGGGTTATCGTTGCCGAATCGGATTGCAACCGATTTAGTGTTTTACCGCCATATATATCTCTTGTAAGCCGCCAGTTGGGATAAGCCAAAAAGTCGCAAGTTGTAAATCCCGGCATTTTTAATCTCACCCGATCATAGTGAAGATTTGCTGGCTGGCGCCCGTGGTTTTTTCTCTCCCATTGTTGGGAGGGTTTTTCGCGTTAAACCTCGTGTCCCTCGTTGGTTTGATCTTGCTTTTCTTAGTCGTTTTATTGCCAATCGTTTATAACACCAGAGCCGTGTAGCCATAATATTTGCTCATCCTCATCGTCGTCTCCCATGAACAACTCCTCTTTTGCGACTCGTATAATTGCTACCTATATAGCGCGTTCAAGGTGTCCACACGTATAGGATAAAAGCACCATACACCGGACCACTAGGTCCACATGGACGACTATGGCGTGGGAGAGGCGGCGGCTTGCGACAGAGGGTGGTGCAGATTGAGCCGCCCTAAAATGCACGCCACCTCCTTATATATAGACCTTCCTAATGAGTTTCTATCTTAGAAGTCTATTAGTACTCTATGCCTGATCTAATTCAGATCCTAATCCGAAATAGGCTTCCAATGTGACACTATAGTATCGCGCATATTTAGATCCGACGTGAGTAAACCTACTCGATCATAACGACATCTAGATAGACTTGTCAACTCCAAAACGCAAAAAATGTCACAACGAACGAAACATCACAACGATGTGTCGTGACATATCCTTTATCTCACAATATAAAATCGAGTTACAAGATAACCACTCTTTCCACATAACTCAGAATTACTTACTAGGTTCACTCTTAGCCATAAGTTGCATGACCATACATTTTTGGATCCGATCACATTGGAGAGCCACGAAGATCCCTCGAGAGTAGAGAGGGACAAATTCCATCTTGACTTACAATTCCTCGCGGTATGATTTATGACAAATCATAAAGCAACCTTATAACTATCCGGTTACAGTTTAACGTTTGATAATCCCTAACTATGTCAATTCAAATCTCAAATGCATGCAGTAATCCTATGTCTAAGGACAAAACGTACCATTGTGTGGAGAGAACCAAAAGCATTATTGTTGTGTCTCAAGTTGGGTCAATCCAACCACATATTGATGATATGGGTCCGTATAATTGGTTCGAAACATAGCCATCAAGCTATATACGTGGCATCACATGAACTTCGAGTGGGACTTTAGAATCACGATACAAGTATAGAGTTCAAACAAATCATGTACCTACCAGTTCGTATGGATGCATTATTCCATAGACATTTGACAAATCATGGATAAAACAAAATAACATCATCTTTATGACCGTTTCTAGGGCATATTTCTAACAGAAAGGGCATGGCTAATTGCCAGAGGCCATATTATGCAATAAATATAGATAACTTATCAGCAGAGAATGATAATGGAAGAGGATCCATTGTTATGTTTCGGTTTTGTGATTTGTTGAGCGAAATATAATGCAGATTTCGAAATCTAACACATAACCAAGCGACAGTCCCCCAAGAACCCAGAGCTGAAATATTACAATTTATTTGTTAGCATACTTACGATTTTATTTTGTCATTAAATCTGTGCTCTCTATTGGCTATCCCAGTGATTTAGTTCGTCGTCCGCCACCGGCCCAGAGTAGGGCACCTCCAACGGGCTGGCGCAAACGGACCAGCTGAGTCCGTTTTTGTCCGATCGGACAAATGACTGCCTCCAACGGGCTGGCGCATGAAGACATTTGTCCGGCCGGACTGTCCGTGCTGGACCAAAGCTGGATCAAGTTTGATCCACTTTTGGGGTGAGCCGGACACTGTCCGATGTCCGTTCTCCGCTCTCATGTCCGGCCTGGCCCATATGACAGCCACACAAAGATCAGTCCACTCATTCTCTCTCCTATCCCCTCGTTTCTTTTCTCTCTCTCTTTTCCCCCCGCTAGCACCCCGATCCCCTCCGCCTCCAAGCAGATCGAGCACACCGCCGTAGCACGTCGCCGCCGCCGGCCAGATCCGGCGAGGCAGTGCCGGCGGCCACCCGTGCGTCGTCGAGCTGCAGGCCGCGCACCGCGACGCCGCCGGCGCGTTCCTCGTGATGGAGTACGTCGGGCCGAGCCTGGCGCAGGTCATGCGGGAGCGCGGCGGCCCGTTCCCGGAGGCCGAGGCGCGCCGGCTCATGCGGCAGCTCCTGGACGGCGCCGCGGCGATGCACGAGCTGGGCGTCCTGCACCGCGACCTCAAGCCGGACAACGTCCTCGTGGACGGCCACGGCAACCTCAAGATCTGTGACTTCGGGATGTCGCCCTTCACCGCTATGGGACACGCGCCCTACACTTCGCCGGTGGTGACGCTGCGGAAGCCAGGAGCGCTCGACCTCGCTGCCATGGCCGTCCTCCGCGGCGACGGAATCCTCCGCGGTCCGTGCCTCTCCGCGATTTACACAGGTTCAGTGTACTAGTACGCGACTCGAGGCTTCATTCGTGCTGCTTGTACCAGTACGCATCTCCTGGATTTTGTCGTGGCTAGCTAGCTGATCTTTGCAAACGATGCTAGCTAGCTGCTCTTTGCAAATTTACAAAAATATTTGATGTAAAAAAAAAGAATTTTTGTTGTTGCGTTGCTATGCTACTTCTTCCTCTCTTGTCCGGGGCAAAATTTGCGCGGTGCCGTTGGGGGCAGTGGGCGGACAGTACCAGACGGACACTCCAAACCCACCCCAAACGGACAAATATGGACATATTTGCATGTCCGTTTGGGCGGTGCCGTTGGAGGTGCCCTAAGAATCCCCGAAAGATAAAGCATGTGTGATGGGATGAGACAGTTGTGACGCAGTACAGCACCAAGCGCTCTCACGCCAACCGCATTACCCCTATATATAAAGGCTGCAAACTTTCACGACCTGTGAGCACCCTGAGTACTGTTCACGTGAACAGTTATGAACAGTACTCGGGTACAGTGCTCTTTTTTTTTCCCAAATTTTTTGTCCTCATAAAAAATATACAAAAATTACATACACGAAAAAACTATACACGAAACGTATGCGTGTCGACGGGTAGACTACATTTCTGTGAACGGTTTCCAGTTTTGTCGACTTCACCTTCTCAATTTTGGATCCAAACTCACACAAACATTTGACGAATTCTGTCCAATTTTTTGCAGAAAAGTACCCACGTTTCCAACAAATTATATACACGAAATATATGCGCGTCGACGGGTAGGCTTCATCCCCGTGATCGGTTTCGAGTTCTGTCGACTCCAACTCCTCAATTTTGGATCCAAATTTGCACAAACATTTGACGCATTTTGTCCTTTTTTGCAGAAAAGTCCCCGCGTTTTCAACAAATTATATACACGAAATATATGCGTGTCGACGGGTAGGCTCCATCCCCGTGAACGGTTTCGAGTTCTGTCGACTCTAACTCCTCAATTTTGGATCCAAATTCGCACAAACATTTCGCGAATTTTGTCCAATTTTTTTCAGAAAAGTCCCCGTGTTTCCAACAAATTATATACACGAAACATATGCGCGTCGACGGGTAGACTCCATCCAATTTTTTGCAGAAAAATCCCCGCGTTTTCAACAAAAACCCCTATATATAAAGGCTGCAAACTTTCGCGGCCTGTGAGCACCCCGAGTACTGTTCATATAGTCGTAGGTATGAATGAACAGCTCATTTTCAAGATGATTTGACTTGTAGCGGTCTGGATGCCCTGAAAAAGAAAAGAAAATACTATGGCGCGGTTCTTCGCCAGCTCGATGGAATGAAGCTCCAACTTTGCAGATTCGTGGAAGTTGTATTCATCAGGAGGTTCTAATTGCTCCAATTCAACTCAGTTTATACAACTTATCTGGAGATCATGGCAACGTTCCCGCTCTAAAATTGTGTATCCTGACTTAAGTACTACGAGTGGAAAAAAATAACAGTACTGCACTGCAAAAATGAAGCCACAATGGCAGATACTGACAATATTTATTTACATGCGTGTATATGCTCTGCCCAAGTATAAAAACTGAAAAACTAATACGTAAAACACTTCAAAACATTCTACAGTATGTTTTTGGAAACAAACATAATCAAGTGCTCTACATGCATACAAAGTTTCATGAAGAAATTACATTTTTTGTGCTCTTTATGAATAAAATCAGCCTATAAAAGTGTTCTACATACGTATAAAGTTTAGTGAAGAAATTACATTTGTTATGCTCTGTACGAAAAAATAAAATCAGTGGCTAACATGAGATTTAAACCTGTCTTTTAAGAACTAATTTGTTTTTTTCACACATAGCACTGCAAATGTATTTTCTTCACAAAACTTGCACGTATATAAAACATTTTAATATGTTTGTTGCCAACAAATTTAGTTATTTTTTTTCAAATTTCCTACTTGGACAACAACATATGACCTCAGAAGCCAAGTTGAATTTTCGCGTGGATACATACTATTTTTTTTCTCCGAAAAGTGCGTGGATACATATTTGTAGTGAATCCATCCAATAAATTAAAAGATTTACATTTTCGTAATACAATATTTTTGGAAGTATTTTCGTAGGCCTTTCATAGATACCTTGGTACGGGCCCACAAGCGACGAGTTTTTTTGTGCCTGACCATCTCACAGCTAAGCGTCGACCACAACAACTATCAGTACCTCTCGTTGTTGCCCTGCAGGCAAGCCAAATTGAAGTAATCCACTAGAATCCAATTAGAACTAAACTTTATAAATTTGCATACGGAGCCGAGCGGATCGGGCGCCGCTCTGCAACCCTACCAGCGGGGAACACATCAGAATGACGCCCGAGGCATTCGGCCCTGCTAGACCAGCGGATTTATGTGCTTATAATATGTCAAATGTTAGTTTGGAGCAATGGAGACAGTTATTCTACATTTATGTATGAAGATGAAGGTTGATGAACTTAGTGGCTTAGGTATAATCACATCATTATTCTACATTGGCATGTACTTTTGTGGAGGATGAAAGGTAATTTCCAAGTGTCTTAATTGATTTGTTAACTTCTTGAATTAATTATGATAGAAGTCTATAGTTGATGAATCTTTTGGTACATGTATTTTTCATGCATTGTGACACATTGAACGTTTTTTCTTCGTGGGCATATCGCGCGGGGGAGCATTTTCGCTCCTGTTTTTAAAAATTATTTTAAACACATTTTTAGACGTTAAAAATTTGACAAAGACTTTCACACGTGCATCTCGATATTCTTTATGCTCACAAAGTCGTTTCACAAAAAACTGACATTTTTTCGTGTCATGTGTAGAAATGAAAAAATCAGGTGCCAAAAAGGCATTTGACAAGCCATTTTTTTGTTTTCTTTACACATACCACAAAAAATGCCGGTTTTCCACGTAACTTGACGCATGCACAAAGAATGTCGATATGTATGCGTCATTATTTTTCAGAATTGTTTGACATTTTGAAATGTTTTTTCGGTGGCATGAGCATATGATCATATGTAAATAAATTTCTACCATGCCACCATTGTTTTGCACGAAGCTTGGTTTGTTCTTTTAAACTCCTTTTAACCAAATATTTCCTCCTTTGTACACTATACCCATGTATTGGCTAAAAGCCATTCCAAGAACAATGTTAATGAGGTTGCCCCGCCTCTCACATTAAAATTTTGCTTTCACTTACAGATGCAAGTGCGTAACCTAGTATTCATGATACAATTTAACATCTTGTTTCGACAACCGTGATTATTCCGCTTCATCCGCTCGATCAACGCAATAATTGTGTCGCAACTTTGTTCTCATACGACCTTTTATTATCGGTGGCCCACGCTTGATCTACTAAGAAGCAAGTTTATCACAACATGATGACAACACAAATATTTCTTAACAAGGTTCGACGGACCCGTTTACACCTTGAGACGTGAATACGAGCACTCCTCTATTGATACCTCCACACCGGCCTCTGGCTCATGCTCTAGCTTCCCCATGTTATGTAGGAGTTCAAGGCTACGAGTGACCGATTCCAATATTATCTGTATCCTACCCAGTGACGGAGCTGGTATAGAAGAGTTCGGGTCAGCTAAACCCAACGAAATCCATTTATTTCTCATTAAATTAGTCTTTTAATTTGCTTATTAGTGGAAGAATACACCATGAATAACATAGTTGAACCCAATGAAATTTTGCTCTAGCTTCGCCTGTGATCCTACCCACGCTAGTTACAACATCAAGTCTAAACTAATGTACACATTATTGGACACAAAATCAACAAAAATTGATGATATCAATATTGAGGACTTAAGAATATTCTAAAAATATGGAGTGCACAATCTTATTTGTTGTGGCCCGCACACTATGGCACCGGAACGAACACGTAAAACGTGCACGTCTAGATGTCATGACCGTAATTCTTCAAAAAAAAAATGCCATGACCGTATTAGAGATTTTCATTTTTTTAGATACGACCGTACTAGAGAAATGTCATGACTCTACTGGACATGGGCTTTCGGTGCCATGGGCCATGGGCTAGCAACCTTGCTTGGGGGTTACAAGAGAGCAGCATCAGCGCCAGTTCGTCAGCGCGCTGGTGCTACAGCTAGGTGGATCCCTCCACCAAGCGGTACTAGACGCAAAAGAAAAGAAAGAAAGAGAGGCGGCGGCCTAGGGTTTCAACCCTAGACGTCGCCGCCGGCGCCATATTCATCGGCTTCATCTAAGAATTGACGGGTCCTCGCCTCCTCTAGTTGCTGCTCTGGCACTAGGAGGGGTGGGGACTTCGGACCTGCGCAGGGCGTCTACAAAGATCCTTAATGTTAGATCTTGGTTTTGGTTGTTATCTTCTTCGTCAATGGATATGGCATCGTCTGCAATAAGTGATCTTCCGCGCATCGTTCGACGGCGAGATCTCCTTCCCGACGTCCATGGTGGCTTTGGAAGATTAAGTTTGTCTAGTATGGTTCTTCAGATCTTGTTTCGCCAGATCAATCTTGGATTGTTTCTCATGATTGCCGCGAGAGGATTGTCCTCGCAATATCTATCCCGGCTACTACGTCTTCGGCAATGGTGATTCGTTTCTCGGCTCCCAACGACGTCGACAAATGGTTCGGTTATTTGTCCCTGAAATATCAGTGGTGGTGCTCTTGTCGATGTTGCTTGATTAATTTAATGGCTGCGTGCGTGCACAAAGACTTGGCATTGCGGCTCAAAAGTAAAAGGGAGAATCTCCGTTGGTATTCACAGGTCTGTGGTTTGGTGTATTCGGCGTTATTCTACGGCTGCCTTCAGAAAAGTACAAGAGTGTGTCATGGAAGAAGAAAAGGATTGAAAATATCATAGATTTGCTCGTCTCTTTTAGTTTTGTTTTTATAATCGATATAATCGTGTACTCTTTGCTGGTTTAATATATATGGTAAATTTAAAAAAAAAAACAAAATCAAAGTGGACGGCGCTTTTACCAAATCAGGCAACTCTTCAGCTGCGAGTGCAGTCTGCAGAGATGCGGCTGGCAACTATCTGGGTTCTTCGGCAATTGTCTTCAAAGGGCTTGATGATCCGGCCACGGTTGAAGCGCTCGCATGCCGTGAGGCATTGAGCTTAGCAGAAGATCTACAAATACAACACCTTCTGATTGCTTCGGATTGTAAAGTGGTGGTTGAGGATATACACTGGTACACTTGGGAGGTCTGAACTATTGTTGCTGAAATTACGGACGAGCTACAGTCCACCAGGAGTGCAGCTTCACTCACGAATCAAGGAAGAGTAATTTTGAAGCCCACAATTTAGCTAGATTTGCTTCTTCTTGGGGGTTTGGCCGCCATGTATGGCTGAGTACACCCCATGATTCGAACAATGTACCTATGAACTTTGTGAATGAATAAAGTTTAGCTTTCCCCTCAAAAAAAAAAAAACTGCGTAGCAGGCGATGCTCAAAAAAAAAAACTGCGAAGCAGGCATCGAACAGAATGGACTGAACTCGTATCGGCATCTCCTTCCTCCGTCCTACACTCGAACTCCTCTCCTCTGAATCTTCTTCTTCCTCAAGGTGCTGTTGCTCTCCACAACAACTTATATCAATCTCACGTCCGGCAGTCGTCGGTGGCCACGGGATATAACACAAGAACAGCAAATAATTGTTCGAACGGATCGTACTAGGAGCAGGCCGGATCAGATAGGACGGAGCAATACTATGGTACTACCGAACGTTCTAATCCAGTTCGCTAGCTAGTGGTACTGGCCGCGCGGTGGCACGAGCACGAACAGGTCGATCCTGAACAGAACCGTCTCCGGTGTCGGGTGTCGTTCAAACCTCCAGCAGCTGGTTCAATTCAATAAGTCTGAAACTATCGTTATTCACTGTAGCGTTTTAGGTTCAGTTTGGATTCTAGCCGTCTTTCTATTAGCTATTTTCTAGCTCGTTTTTGTTGGCACGGACGAGGTCTGTGCGATTCAGCCTTAGTTGTAGAATCGATCTGGTGCACGATTTAGTCGTGGGATGGCACATGACATGAGAGAAAGCAGTACCTTGAACACTGCACCAAAACTGCCTCTATTTTCTTCAGTTTTGTCGGAGAACACTTGAAAAAAGGGGATGTTTTACGGTGCATCCTACTACACATTTTCAGGTATATATAGTATATGCCTCATCCGACGGCTAAAATTAACTCGACCCGTTTTAGGCTTAGGGACGAAAATGTCTTTTCTCCATAATTAAGATCTTCTTTAGGCAACTTGTGATGCCGTAAATAACTTGTCATGGATCGTTACAACACTCAAAACCAGCAGCACCTGGTGTAGCTCACCGGCCTAGGAATGCAACTTTCGGACATCAAACGTCCTCAAGTGTAACTCGCGCTGCATGCTTTGGAACCAATCCATGGACATCAGGACATGGAGTAGGCCCTGCGACATGTACTTCGTCGGAATTTTCTCATCGCCATCAAGGAAGGGAGCAGCCACGGAACGCCTCTGTCTCGAGCTCGTCGGTGGCGAGACGGCGCATGGCGTCGGGGCTTGGAGCCGTCGGAGAACTTGGCCTCCAGGAACTGAACGCCTGAGGAGACGGCGGACAGGGTGCAGTCCACGCCGGCGAGCTCGCCGGCGATGGAGGTTGGAGAAGAAGATGGGCAGAGTAACGGCCAGCGAGACCGAAGGGAGCTGACTACGCACCGCCATTGAATGCGGAAGCAAAAGCTGTCCACGATTTTGCTGACCCGCCGTCTGGCAGGATTGATTTCCGATCGGTTTTCTGTTTTTCTTAGTGTAATGTCTGAAATGCCCTTCGGGTTCAGATATACTACCAAAAATCTGGTGTAGCCAGGTCCGTGCCGATGAAGAAGCTTGGAACCTGCTGACGAGCTCGGACGACTCGTGGTCGTGGGTGTAGAGGCGGATGTGGGTCGGCGGCTTAGCGTTGCCGCTGGCCGCGAGAACGGCGGCCAACGCTAGCTTCAGTGTCGACGTTGAGGATGCCATATCTCGGCCGTGGCAAACGTGGAGCTAGAGAGTGGCCGCCGTGGCGTGTGCTGAGATTACAGTGGAGATTTGAGACCAGTGGCGTTGTGCAGGACACATGCGCACACCTTGAGAAAATGTATATACCGCGTGCCATGGACTCGTGTAGTTGGGCTTGTTCGAGTAGCCGCGCAGGTAGGAAGGAGAGAAGGGTCGGTTGCAGCCTCCAGCACGCGAGTTTGCAATGCCAGTAGAAGCAATTCTTTAGATAACGGCCAGTACAAGCATATGCTTTCCCAGCTTACCGCATATAACTGGAGCGCTCAGTTACATAGAATGGGATTGAAGAGGAGTGCAATCATTATAATTTTTCATGGTTTGCAAATTTCAGAGAACAGAACAATGCAATAAAAGGGAATTCAGCGGTCAACAAATGCGAAAACAGGCGTGATCGGATCTCCAACTCACTCACCCGAAATACCCACTATGCAGACTGCGATGAAATTAAGCAAGATACATAAGCTGACACACGTACGGTCGTGATAGTGCAGCAAAGAAGTTACAAGTAGCTGTAGCTCTGTTTGCAGGGGAGCACGTAGATGTCCATCTCGGCGACGGCGGTGCTCGCCGTCGGAAACTCGAGGACCGTGAGCTGGTAGTACCCGCGCGCCATCCTGAACTGGCCGCTGCCGCCCACGATGCTGCGCTCGCTGGTGCCCGTTAAGCCAACAAAGGGGCCCTCCAGGGACAGCGCGCTCCCGTTGTACTCCCCGGCGAGGAACTGGATGGAGGAGACCGATATGCGGCCCAGCAAAGCCGGCCCCTCGGCCACCCCCGTGGCGACGATCATGCCCTGGTGCCGCGCCACGAGCGGCGAGCTCCGGTTCTCGCCGGTGCGGAGTTCGTTGTCGAACACGCTCACCGCACCGAACGTCGCGCTGGCGCCGAGGGGGGACTGCACGACGCCGAGCGCCGTTGCGTTGGGCCCCATGAACGTCTCGTGCGAGTACAGGTGAATGTGCTTCATCCCGTTCCCGCAGCCGCCGGCCGCCGGCGAGGCCGCTACGGCTACCGCTAGGAGGACGAGGAGCAGCGAGGATACCGGCGACATGGTGCGTTGCTGTTGTTGTCGATCGGCTCTTGGCGCTGCCTTTGTAGGAACTACTTGGAAGGAATGTGTTGCTGCTGCTGCTGCTGCTGTTGTTGTTCGGCTCCTGGCGCTGCTTTTATAGGAAAGGGTGCCCTCCTTGGAACGCATAAACCATGTCACATAGCGTCAACTTGCAAAGTCCACATGTGGCCGGCGACCGCGAGGAAAGCGTGGGATGGAATCAAATCGGTTTTCAGACGTACGTACGTGATCGTTTTTGTTAAAGTAACGCTGTACTTAATTAATGTATAGAACGAAGATCGTCAGTACTAGTCACGTAGTGGTGAGGAATCTGAGAGACTAGAGTAGCTACGTTGGATTGTTGGTTATAGACATGTCATTAAAATTCACTTCTTCACCCAGTTAGAGTGGTAAGTCTAAAACTTGTGATAAGTTCAAAACTTGTGAAATAATAGTTATTGTCACGCGTAACATAGTTGAAATGAAACATATGTTCCATGATTTGAGGATATACATGAGCACTATGCATCTTCATGTTTAATGATATGAAACCATGCAATAAATAGTGAATGTCTAAGAAAACATGAATGTATTGCTCTCTTAGTAGTAACTAGCCAGGTGGCCCACGCAAATGCGAGCGCATCATCTTAAACCCACTCAATGTGTCCGGAATGGTTCTAGAGACGTTAAACATAATAATTTAAATGATATAATTTGCTCGCTTAAATAATAAAGAATTACAAACCATCGAGAGTAGACAAGTGTATTTGACTATATCATGAAACTGGATTTGATTACATCATGTAAAATACATTCACCAAAGAAAGGTCTAGATTATTATTATTTGAAATTCCCCAAAACACCATGTTGCTCTAGTCATCAACCCATGCACCTGCACGGGCTGGTGATGTAGAAAGAAATCAACTATTGAGATGTTTTGGGTAACAATTATTTATGTGAACACTATAATTTTTTTGAAGGGCATCATCTTTACCATATTGAACATGTACGCGGATTTTATTTCGGTAAATAATACCTATTTGA
Organism: Poa pratensis; assembly: GCA_947311845.1. Lineage (NCBI taxonomy): Eukaryota > Viridiplantae > Streptophyta > Magnoliopsida > Poales > Poaceae > Poa > Poa pratensis. The sequence continues at coordinate 24,245,833 of CAMZMU010000093.1, forward strand.
ATTTTTTAGGACATATTAAATTGTTTCCTTATATTAATTGCGACATTTTCAAAAAAGCCATGTCACCATTTTGTAACGTAGAGCAGTGGTATTTTGATTTATTTTTACTTCCTTCCTACTGCTCCCGACTCTTGAACCTATGTGATTTGTAAGCTCACTCACATGTATATGTTGTATGCAGTTACGCCGATTCAGATTGATCATAATTTTTATTTAAATATTGTCACCGATTTACTACATACCCTCACATAATTAATCCCTACTATTTCCAAGGCACCACAAAATTCTTCTAAACCTATCGTCAACACTCCTTGGTAGCGTCATAATTATGCCCAATACGTTAGGTCAGTTATTTGACTCACCTATCTAAAAGAGCAAATGTCAAATAAAACTTAAGAAACATTTATCGTAATTGTACAAATACGTCCATTAAACTCTTAAAGAACGATTTTAAATAACACCTAAAGAAAAGTTTAAATTTCAGTTTATAGGTGATTCATAAAGAATAATTTTAAGATTTATCCAATGCTGCAAACATTCTCAATGGAAGAAAAATCCTAGGAGCAAATTTACTTCAAAATCTTTTGAAATTACTTTCAGCATTAAGTGAATAGACATACATTGTCCCTACCAAGTAGAAATCTTGTGTATGAGTTGTTATCAAATCAATCGGATAGGTTGACGTTGATACTTTTTTTGATAAAATTCACTTCTTCACCCAGTTAGAGGGTAAGCCTAAAACTTGTGATAAGTTCAAAACTTGTGAAATAATAGTTATTGTCACGCGGTAACATAGTTGAAATGAAACATATGTACCATGATTTGAGGATATACTTGAGCACTATGCATCTTCATGTTTAATGATATGAAACTGGCAATAAATAGTGAATGTCTAAGAAAACTTGAATGTATTGCTCTCTTAGTAGTAACTAGCCAGGTGGCCCACACAAATACGAGCATTATCTTAAACCCACTCAATGTGTCCGAAATGGTTCTAGAGACATTAAACATACTAATTTAAATGATATCATTTGCTCGCTTAAATAATAAAGAATTACAAACCATCGAGCGTAGACAAGTGTATTTGACTAAATCATAAAAACTGGATTTGATTACATCATGTAAAATACATTCACCAAGAAAGGTCTAGATTATTATTATTTGAAATTCCCCAAAACACCATGTTGCCCTACTCATCAACCCATGCACCTGCACGGGCTGATGATGTAGAAAGAAATCAACTATTGAGATGTTTTGGGTAACAATTATTTATGTGAACACTATAAAAATTTGGAAGGGCATCATCTTTACCATATTGAACATGTACGTAGATTTTATTTCGGTAAATAATACTCCCTCCGTCCCAAAATAAGTGTCTTTGATTTGTCCAAATATGGATGTATAGATGTGTTTCATGTATAGATACATTCATACTTTGGCAAATCTAAGACACTTATTCTGGGACAGAGGGAGTGTATCTATTTGAATTTTGTAGGACATATTAAATTGTTTCCAAATATTATTTGCGACATTTTAAAAAAAGCCATGTCACCATTGAAAGGATCGTATGGATACCTAGAGGGAGGGGGGGGGGGGGGGGGAATAGGTGCTACTTCAAATTAGTTCTTTTTCAATTTAGGCTTGACACAAAGGTAAATTCTCTAGATATGCAACTACGATGAATTTACCTATATGAAAAGTTAACGCTAAGCACGGCACACGATACTACACAAGATACAAGTAAGACTAGGGTAAGAGATAACGGACCGGAAAGCACGCGGAGATCAGGATGTATTCCCGAGTTCTCCTTTTTAGGGGAGTACGTCTCGTTGGAGGGGTGTGAGTTTCGCCACAACATGCTTACTCAACGCCACAAAGGACTCACCCTATTCTCCGATGAACCTCACCACAAAGGCTCGGTTCACCTTCCACTATCGGAATCCTTCAAGGTGGAATCTGGAGCCTTTACAACAATTGGGGCACACACCCACAACCTAATTGGAGGCTCCCAAATCAACAATCTGTCACAACAACAACAACAACAAGTGAGTACAACAAGGAGCTAGGTTTTCCCAATGGAAACCCTAGCAAAGGGTCCCTCAAGTAATTGAGGGGGAAATGTAAATCTTCTTGGTGCAAATGTAGATCTTGGCCTTCTTCTTCAATCCTCCGAAGATCAACGAATTTGGATGGAGCGATTGGGAGATTTATGAGCTTTGAACCTGCAACAATGGAGGGCAATCAATTTTGGGCGAGCTGGCTGGCTGGAGGTAGGTGGGGGGGGGGGGTATTTATACCCCTCCTAGAAATGTAGCCGTTGCAGAGTAGTCACACCGGAGACTCCGGCCTAAGCAGACCGGAGATTCCGGTCTCCTTCCGGTGAATCTCCGGACCAAATTCAACAAACGTAGACCAGGCCGAGACTTTTCCCCTGAGGCCGGAGACTTCGATCCCTGAGGCCGGAGACTCCGGTCGAGGCGGAGACTCCGGTCCTTCTTGAAAGAACATTTTTTATATCCCTTATGTGTTTTGTGCGTTAGGCAACAACACTAGGAAATATCTAATATGCTGTCAAGTGATGCAGGAAGTTTTAGATAAATTTACACAAGGCATCGTCTATGAAAAAGGGAAAAGTTTGCTGCAGGGAAAACTCCAGGCCGGAGTCTCCGGCCTACCAGACCGGAGTCTCCGGACTGAGGGCACAGGAGTCTCCGGCCTCTCTCGTCCCTGCCAATTTCCCTCGAAGGACCAGCTGGGAGAGCCCCTGGATCCCAACCGGAGAGTTACCGGAAAGTTGCCGGTGTTTCCGGCCTGAGCCGGAGTCTCCGGCCTCAGGACGCCAAGTTTCCGGTCTGACCAAAGTTTGACTCAAGTCGTGACTCTGGTCTGGAATGTTACCGGAAGGAGACCGGAGTCTCCGGTCCAGGCCGGAGTCTCCGGTGTAAAGTAGCTGCAACGACTCTAATCTTGGAGAGGGGTATTTATAGGCACTAAGTGGATATTCAAGAACAAGCAAGATGATCATGGCATGGTGGTGAGGAACAAGGCAAGATTGGTGGCTCAAGGGTACTCTCAAGTTGAAGGCATTGATTTTAGAGAGAACTATGCTGCAGTGGCTCGCCTTGAGTCCATCTGTATCCTCCTTTCATATGCATCAAATCATAACTTTAAATTACAACAAATGGATGTGAAAAGTGCTTTTCTTAATGGTCCACTCAAGGAGTTGGTATATGTTAAGCAACCACCGGGTTTCGAGGATCCCAAGTTCCCTAACCATGTCTACAAGCTCGATAAGGCGCTCTACGGACTTAAGCAAGCTCCACGTGCGTGGTATGAGCACCTTAGAGAGCTTCTAGTAGACCATGGATTGAGGCTGGAAAATCGATCCCACTCTCTTTACTAAGAGGGTTAAAGGGGAGATTTTTATATGCCAACTTTATGTGGATGATATTATCTTTGGCTCGTCTAACAAAGCTTTTAATGATGAATTTTCAAAGCTTATGACCAATAGGTTTGAGATGTCCATGATGGGAGAGTTGAAGTTCTTCCTTGGTTTCGAAATCAAGCAATTGAGAGGAGGGACTTTCATCTCTCAAACCAAATATATCCACGACATGCTCAAGAGATTTGATATGCAAGATGCTAAGGAGAAGCGCATTCCTATGGACACCAAATGTCATCTACAACTTAACCCAAAGGGTATAGATGTCGATCAAAAGGTATACCGTTCCATGATTGGTTCCTTGCTCTATCTTTGTGCATCTAGACCCGATATTGTGTTGAGTGTAGGGGTGTGTGCAAGGTATCAAGCCACTCCTAAAGAAAGCCACATGGTGGCGGTCAAAACAATCCTTCGATATTTGATTCATACCCCAAAGTTTGGTTTGTGGTACCCCAAGGACAAGGTTTTCTCTCTTCGTGGGTACACGGACTCGGATTGGGCCGGTGATCAAGATGATAGGAAGTCCACTTCAGGGACATGCCAATTTCTTGGTGATTCTTTGTGAGTTGGTCTTCCAAGAAGGAAAATTGTATATCTCTCTCCACCGCCGAAGCAGAGTATGTGGCCGCCGCTAGTGCTTGCACCCAATTGCTATGGATGAGGCAAACTTTAAAGGAATACGGTGTCAATTGTGACAAAGTGCCTCTTCTATGTGATAATGAAAGTGCTATTAAGATTGCTTACAACCCGGTGCAACATTTAAGAACCAAGCATATTGAGATTCATCATCATTTCATTCGAGATCATGTTGCCTGTGGTGATATTGAGCTAGCTTATGTGCCAACCAAGGACCAACTTGCGGATATTTTCACGAAGCCTCTTGATGAAGCAAGACTCACTTATTTGAGGAATGAGCTAAATATCGTGGATTCAAGGAGCTTGGCTTGACTATTTTGCATACACACCTATATCTTGACTATATATTTTGTTTAGGTGTAGGCATGGATATAGAGGGAGTGCGGTCCTACTACATTGGACTATGCCTCCCCCCATTATGCCGACATTAAGAACTCATTTGCCTCTCTATATTCGTTCTATGAATTGTGAGCTTAAATGACGAGTGTTGGTTGTGAACCCAAGATATATCTTCGCGGTATCACGCCATAAACTCATACATGGTGTCCTAGGCCACCGCCCTCCTCCTTGTGAGGAGTTGGATCTTATTTGGATTTATTTGGGTATTTCAAGACCTTTATTTTGTTTTTGGGAAAAACACTTGGAATTGGCTTTTATTTTTGGATCTTGCAACTTCCAATTGTGTATCCACCCATCAGTGCCATTGTTTCCAACCTAAGCCTATATCTTACCTTAAAACGTGCTCTTCTTGCAACATACATGTCCACACAAAAATCTGGCATTTTTTAGTCGATGGGGCCGGAGACTCCGGTGTCCTGCACCGGAGACTCCGGTCTGAGCAGAGTTTCCGCCCCAAGCACAGAGACTCCGGTCCAGGCCGGAGACACCGGTGTGTTTAGGTCGGAGGCTCCGGTCTCGGTAGTTTTCGCAGGGTTCCTAAGGGGAGCCGGGGTGGGGGTTGACTCACAACTCCCCATACACGCCCCCACTCCACAACCTCCCCTGCAGCCGCCGCCACCTCGATCTGCTCCTCCGGCCTGCTCCAAGCCGCCGGAATCCACCGTGCCGCCGGCCTTCTCCACCTTTCCAACGCCGGGGACCCTCCTCCCCTCCGTTTGGACTCCACCATGAAGGGCAAGGGTAATCTTTCTCCCTCTTCTTCTAGGGTTTCATGCTAGATGCGATTGTGAGAGTGGTTCCCCAGGTTTCCTGGTGTAGAATCTTTCTAGACGACATTGCACTTCATCGGAGTAGCTCCACACATTTGGCACCATTTCATGACCTAGACCTTAGTTTCCCCTCTCAGGGCCGGAGACTCTGGTCTGGCAAGACCGGAGACTCCGGTCTGGACGGACTCTCCGCCCCTGAGACCGGAGACTCCGGTCTAGATCACCATTTAGTGCCCAAATTTGTTGTAATTGCTCCTCCTTTGCCCTTCCTCGACATGTATGCTTATCTCCATGCTCCTCCATCTACTCTTTATTCACAGATAACAAAAGGTACAAGGTATCATCATCCAACCCCAATATCAAGCCTAAGAAAGGCCGAGCCACCTCAAGGGCCTACATGGAGTATGATGAGGAAAATGACCGTTATGTGCAGCGAGATCGAGGAGCAGCAGCTAGAGAGAAGAAAGTAGCAGAGGCTCGAGCAAGGGATGAAGCGCAGTTTTTGGCAAATGAAGTTGCCAAAAAGGCAAGATATGAACAGTTGACAACTTTGAAGGACATGGGCAAGACTGAATTTCGTAGCATGAGGCTGCAGCCTTTCTACTCCATGCCATGTACCTCCGATGACCCTCACTATTGGAGGAAAGAGCAAGCACTCATTAAGAATGAAATATATGCCAAGTTGTCCAAGAAGCATGCCGTATGTGAGCAAAAGGTGCTCAATCTGACGCTTTGAACTCCAAACCTTACTTTCAATAGGCCGTTTGGATTGCTCAGAAACTTGGGCTTGAAAAGCTAATCTCGTTCACTCAACAAAATTATGACATTGAGCTAGTTCACCAATTCTTTGCCACTCTCGTGCTTGGGAATGACGAGAATATCACCATGACTTGGATGACCGGTCCTATTAAGTGTGTCTCATCTTTTGTGAGGTTTGCTAAGCTCTTGGGGTATCCATTCCAAGGTGAAACAACCCCCATTGGGAGAAGAATGCATCAAGAAGGAGTTGCTTATGACAAGCGTCGCCTAGCTCCTATCTACACCAATGAGGCGGATGTGGGCACCATTCACAGCGTGCTCCCCACTTTCAATATCTTCCTTCGCATTGTTCGGTTTAGTCTTGCTCCCCAAGCCGGAAATGTGGATGCCATTCGTGGAGGACTTGTCAACCTTCTTTATCACGCTTATCAAGTCCAATGTGCGGGAGTTGATTGCCAAGGCTATGAGATTGACGTTATGGACTTCATCAAGTATGAGATACATTGGGCGATTTGTGAGCACAAGAATCCCGTCTATGCACCTTATGTGATGAAGCTTATCCTTGACAAGGTGCCCACTCTCAACACTGCCAACTTCACCATTCATCCCAAGGGTACTCTCCAACAACTCCAAAAGCACTCCAAGCCATCTTCCTCTCGTGCTCGTGTTCCTTTCCAATCTAGTGATGAGGAGGAGGCTTATGAGGCCCCAATGCCTAGGAGGAGTACGAATGCCGATCCTTCCTCTCATGCTCGTGGTAAGGCATTAGTGAACAAGGAAGTGAAGAAGCTCCCATGGTGGAAGAAAATCATGCTTTGCATGCAAGTGGCTGTTCACAAGGAGAACCATACCGCCTATGTTGAGAGGAAGCACATCTTATCCAATCAACGTTTGCTTTTCAAGGAATTGCACAAGACCAGCAATGGTGGGAGCACTCCTCCTCGCCAAGAGGGTGAACCCGAATCTTCTCCATCCACAACCACTCTCTCTTATGGTCATTGGAATATGTAAGAAATCAATTGGGTCGATTTTGAGGATGTGACTTCCATTCCATCCACTTCTCGCAATACCGACAAGGCTCCCATGGTTGATGATAACGATGGGAATGAAAGACTATGAAGAAGATGATGAGGATAATGTTGGTGAAGGTGAAGGCGATGAAGAGGACGAGGACGAAGCTCCACTTGACTTCTTTGGGTTTCGTTAGCCTCGCTCTTTTCCCTTTTGGCATCTCAATGCCAAAGGGGGAGAAGTAGTTCTATTAGGTTCTCACCGTGGGATTTGCAAGGGTTCGGGCACAAGCTTGCTCTTCTATCATTTCTTTAGCGCTTGTGTCCTTTTATCTTATGTCGTTGAACTTATTTGACTTTGCTATTTGTTGTGTGAGACTATGTTCCTATTTGTGGTGTGAGACATTGTGGATTTCATATTATCTATGGTTGAGATGATATCTATTATTGTGATATATTATTGTGCATTGATCTATATTCTACATTATTATGCACAATGTATGTTTCCATTCATCTCAACCCATTATCATGACATGTCTCGTGTTTATGAAAATTTATCATGTTTCAATATTACTTGTGAGTTGCCTCTCTTCTACATGTTGAGCATTTGTATTCCAATGCAAACTACTTATATGCACACATGTAGGGGGAGGTTCTAAAATCCTTTGTGAAACATGTCGATACTTGTTTTGTGCTATGTTGCAAATCCTAGTGTTGTCATCTAACACCAAAAAGGGGAGATTGAAAGAACATTTTTTATATCCCTTTTGTGTTTTGTGTGTTAGGCAACAACACTAGAAAATATCCAATATGCTGTCAAGTGATGCAGGAAGTTTTAGATAAATTTACATAAGGCATCGTCTATGAAAAAGGGAAATGTTTGCTGCAGGGAAAACTCCAGGCCAGAGTCTCCGGACTCAGGGCACATGAGTCTCCGGCCTCTCTCCGCCCCTACCAATTTCCCTCGAAGGACCAGCTGGGGAGAGCCCCTGGATCCCAACCGGAGAGTTACCGGAAAGTTGCCGGAGTCTCCGGCCTGAGCCGGAGTCTCGGTCTCAGGACGCCAAGTTTCCGTCTGACCAAAGTTTGACTCAAGTCGCGACTCTGGTCCGGAATGTTACCGGAAGGAGACCGGACTCTCCGGTCACTCAGACTGGAGTCTCCGGTGTAAAGTAGCTGCAACGGCTCTAATCTTGGAGAGGGGTATAAATACCCCTCCACCTACTCCCAGCCAGCGAGCTCGCCCCAAATTCAAGTTCAAGAAACACTAGATCTGCCAATCCCTCCAACCAAACTCGTTGATCTTTGGTGGATTGAAGGAGAAGGCCCAGATCTACTACTTCACCAAAGTGTTTTTCATTTTCCCCTCATTCACTTGAGAGATTTGAGCCTAGGGTTTCCACTAGGAAAACCTCGGCATCTTGTTGTACTTACTTGCTTGCTACTATTGTGTGGCAGGTGTTGTGGTGCTTGTGAGCCCCAATCCTTTTGTGGGTTGAGCCACAAGTTTGTTGTAAGGGCTCCGGATTCCGCCTTGAAGGGTTCCGATAGTGGAAGGTGAACCGAGCTTTTGGGCAAGGTTCATCGGAGAATAGGGTGAGGCCATTTGTGGCGTTTGAATTTGAAACTCACACCCCTCCAACGAGACGTACTCCCCTAAAAAGGAGGAACTCGCGAATACATCCTTGTCTCCGCGTGCTTCCCGTTTGGTTACTCCTCACTCGGTAGCTCTTACTTGTATCTTGCTTAGTCTTGTGCTAACTTGTCATATAGGTAAATTCACCGTAGTTGCATATCTAGACAAGTTACCTTTGTGTCAAGCCTAAATTCGAAAAAGCGCTAAAAATTGAGTAGCACCTATTCACCCCCCCCCCCCTCCTAGGTGACCATACCTATCCTTTCACTTCTCCGGTGTCCCTACGGACCGAAGACAGAGGGTGTCACCCTCCGGGATTTTGGATGAAAAACCTCAGGCCGGAGGGAGGCCAAAAACTCTGTGCCCTGAGTCCGGACACCGGAGATTCCGGTCTTGGCAGGCCGGAGACTCCAGCCTGGAGTTTCCTGCAGCACTTTTCTTTGATCTTTTGCCTCTCTAATGTTTCGATGCTTTATGTAAATTTATCATTTAACTCCTGCATCACTTGGCAACATATTAGAGTATTCCTAGTGTTGTTGCCTAACCCACAAAACAATTAGGGATCTAAAAGATGTTCTTTCAACATTTTGTAACATAGAGCAGTGGTATTTTGATTTATTTTTACTTCCTTCCTACTGTTCCCGACTCTTGAACCTATGTGATTTGTAAGCTCACTCACATGTATATGTTGTATGCAGTTACGCCGATTCAGATTGCTCATAATTTTTATTTAAATATTGTCACCGATTTACTACATACCCTCACATAATTAATCCCTACTATTTCCAAGGCACCACAAAATTCTTCTAACCATATCGTCAACACTCCCTTGTAGCGTCAAAATTATGCCCAATACATTACGTCAATTATTTGACTCACTATCTAAAAGAGCAAATGTCAAATAAAACTTCAAAATCCTTTTGAAATTACTTTCAACATTAAGTGAATAGACATACATTGTCCCTACCAAGTAGAAATCTTGTGTATGAGTTGTTATCAAATCAGTCGGATAGGTTGACGTTGATACTTCTATAGTAGCAACACAATTATCTCTAATCGCAAATCTTAACCTCTATGCACATCTTGCGCTTGATTTCTATTTTTTTAGTTGACACCAACTGTGCTAGGAGTTTATGAACGATCCCGATCAAATCCAATTTGCTTAACTCTGATACTGTCAATGACAATGTTAATATTAGATAGAACAATCTGCCCCCCAAAAAAAAAATATATTATTATTTCAACGCAAATTTTTCATTCGGGGTAAGCAGCTTGAAGACAATATCATGTGGCCTATGAATACAATTGTATGCACAAAATAGTCGTGTATTGGCTATTTATGCCATGAAGAACGTCGCGCAGTAGCTATTGATTCGAACGATGTCGCGTTTTCATCGAAACCGTGGAAAGACGTTGCACAGTAGCTAATGGCCCATAAGTGGGACAAGTGGATCCCGTTTTCGCATCCACGCCAGTAGAAGCATTTCTTTTAGATAACGGCCAGTACAAGCATATGCTTTCCCAGCTTACCGCATATAACTGGAGCGCCCAGTCACATAGAATGGGATATATTGAAGAGGATTGCAATCATTATAAACTTTCATGTTTTGCAAATATCAGAGAACAGAACAATGCAATAAAAGGGAGCTCGGCGGTCAACAAATGCGGAAACAGGCGTGATCGGATCTCCAACTCACTCGCCAGTTGCCACAAATATCGACTGTGCATAGTGCACTACGGAGAAATTAAGCAAGATACATAACTGACACACATACGGTCGTGATAGTGCCGCAAAGAAGTTACAGGTAGCTGTAGCTCGGTTCGCAGGGGAGCACGTAGATGTCCATCTCGGCGAGGGCGGTGGTCGGTGACGGTTGCTCGAGGACCGTGAACAGGTAGTACCCGCGCGCCATCCTGAACTGGCCGCTGCCGCCCACGATGCTGCGCTCGTTGGTGCCCGTGAAGCCGATAAAGGGTCCCTCCAGGGACAGCGCGCTCCCGTTGTACTCCCCGGCGAGGAACTGGATGGAGGAGACCGATATGCGACCCAGCAAAGCCGGCCCCTCGGCCACCCCCGTGGCGACGATGATGCCCTAGTACCGCGCCACGAGCGGCGAGCTCCGGTTCTCGCCGGTGCGGAGCTCGTCGTCGAACACGCTCACCGCACCGAACGTCGCGCTGGCGCTGAGGGGGGACGACACGACGCCGAGCGCCGTTGCGTTCGGCCCCATGAACGTCTCGTGCATGTACAGGTGAATGTGCGTCAGCCCGTTCCCGCAGTCGCTGGCCGCCGACGAGGCCGCTACCGCTAGGAGGACGAGGAGCAGCGAGGATATCTGCGACATGGTGCGTTGCTGCTGTTGTTGTCGATCGGCTCGTGTGTAGTAAGTAAGGAAGGAGTGTGTTGTTCTGTTGTTGTCGTCGATCGGCTCATGGCGCTGTCTTTATAGGAAGGAGTGTCCTCCTTGGAATGTGTAAACCACGCCACGTGAGTGTAAATTTTGGTGGAACGATCGTTGCCCATCTGGGTCGATCGGTTTCATGTTATATAAGCCAGGAAGAGCCCCTGGCGTGGCATTACAGGAAGCGTACGTGAGGTGGAGTACTACTCATACCCAGGTACGTATACATCGTATTATAACTGTATTACAATATAACAGCCTCCCTTAATCACAACCTTCTGAAAGGTTGAGATTACGAACAAACTCATGAAGATTCTTGACTGGCAACACCTTTGTAAAACCATCTGCAACTTGATCTTTGCTGGAAATAAACTTGATGTCAAGCAACTTATCTGCAACTCTCTCTCGAACAAAATGATAGTCTATCTCAATGTGTTTAGTTCTAGCATGAAACACAGGATTAGCAGATAAATATGTAGCACCTAAGTTATCACACCATAAACATGGTTTTTCTCTTAGTTTAACACCAAGTTCTTTTAGAACAGCCTCAACCCAAATTAACTCGGCTGTAGCATTTGCAAGAGCTTTATATTCAGCTTCAGTACTTGACCGTGACACAGTTTTCTGTTTTCGTGCACTCCAAGAGACCAGATTTGGTCCAATAAATATAGCAAACCCTCCAGTTGATCGTCTATCATCAAGACAGCCTGCCTAATCTGCATCTGAAAAGGCACTAAGCAATGTAGAAGAGGACTTCTGAAAATTCAGTCCAACATGGAGAGTACCTTGAACATATCTCAAAATTCTTTTTGCAGCTGTCCAATGAGCAGTTGTAGGAGCATGTAAATATTGACAAACTTTGTTAACAGAGAAACAGATATCAGGTCGTGTCAATGTCAAATATTGTAATGCACCTACAAGACTTCTGTAATTCGTGCTATTATCAGGACCAAGGGGAGTCCCCTCAGTTAAAGACAACTTTTCAGTGGTGGATAAGGGTGTAGGACAGGAGGTGCAATTTGTCATACCAACTTTGGCAAGAAGATCTGCAGCATATTTTCCCTGAGTAAGAAGCAAGCCTGAACGTGTCTTCTTCACCTCAATACCCAGAAAATAATGTAAGTCTCCCAAATCCTTAAGAGCAAAGTCAGCATTCAAATCATGAAGAAGAGCCGAGATAGCTTGATCTGAAGAACTTGTAACAATAATATCATCCACATAGATTAGCACAAATATCATAATACCAGATTTATCATAAAGGAACAAAGAAGTGTCGGCCTTGGAAGGAGAAAAACCAAGATGTTGCAACTTGGCACTGAGTCGTGAATACCATGCACGAGGAGCTTGTTTGAGACCATACAGGGCTTTGTCAAGCTTGCAAATATGATGTGGAGCTTTAGGATCTTCAAAACCTGGGGGTTGCTTCATATAAACTTCCTCTTCCAGAACGCCATGGAGAAACGCGTTCTTGACATCTAGCTGCCGCAAACTCCATCCTCTAGAAACAACAGTTGAGATAACAATACGTATCGTTGCTGCCTTGACCACAGGACTAAAGGTATCTTCATAATCTATTCCATATCTCTGTTTGAAACCCTTTGCAACCAAGCGTGCCTTGTACCTGTCAATGGTGCCATCTGCATTTTTCTTAACACGATAAACCCATTTACAGTCAATAAGATTCTTTGTATGATGTGAAGGAACTAAGTGCCATGTTTTGTTTTGTATAAGAGCATCATACTCATCCTCCATCGCTTTACGCCACCTGTCATCCCCAAGCGCCTCAGACAATGTTCGTGGTTCCCCTGTAGATGCAAGGAGACACCAGCGAATAGTACCATCAGTGATCTTACGAGGCTGTCGTATACCTTTTTGAAGTCGTGTACGAGCTTCAGGAGGCGGTGGTGGAGCTGGTGGCGAAGGTGTGGGCGTCGCTTGCAAAGGAGTGGCCACACCAGGACTGGGTGTAGCAGATCCTGCTGAACCGGATCCCCCATGTGCAGCAGACACGGATGTCGGAGTGGAGGGCGCAGTGTCGCGGGTTGATTCCTCGGCGTCATGGGACCGTGGCGGGGTCCCCGACCGTGTCGACGTGGCGGAGCGTGATTCCGCGGGCGAGCGGGACCGTGGCGGGGTCCCGGATGGCGACGGAAACCGGGCCGTCCTGGGCGCGACGTGGCGCTGCGTGGTTCGGGAGCAGCAGGCGACGGAGGTTGCTGCACGGCCGACGCGGACGCGTCAGAATCTTGGTCGGAGGCAGCGATGGACGCGTCAGAATCATCCTCGGGATCGACGAGGATCAGATCCTCCTCGGGATCGCACAAGGACAGACGTGGTCTGTGGTTTAGCGCCTGGTTTTGCACCGTTTTTGCACTGTTTTGAGCCAAAAAAAATTCTTGGTCTTCTTGAGTCATACCGGCACCTGCTGGGACACTTGTTTCTGCATGTGGATTATTAGCAACATCTGGTATAATAGGCAAAGTCATATAATCATCAATATTTGCATCCCCATGCAAAAGAAGGAGGTCTTTTCTAAGACGCACCGGCATTAGGATGAAGGGACTCAAAAGGGAAAACACTCTCATAAAAACAACATCCCGTGAGATGTAAACACGGCCAGTGGAGACATCCAAGCACTTAACTCCTTTGTGACGTGGACTATAGCCCAAAAAGACACAACGTGTAGAACGAAAAGCGAGTTTTCTTTTGTTGTAGGGGCGTAGATTTGGCCAACAAGCACAGCCGAAAACTCTAAGAGACTCATAGTTTGGCTTGGTGTGGAGGAGACGTTCAACAGGTGTATCAAGATTGATGACTTTACTTGGAAGCAAATTTATAAGGAAGGTGGCGGTGAGAAAAGCTTCATCCCAATATTTGAGAGGCATGGAAGCATTAGCTAGCAAGGCAAGACCAACTTCAACAATGTGACGGTGTTTACGTTCAGCGGAACCGTTTTGTTGGTGGGCATGTGGGCAAGAGACATGATGGGAGATACCATGCGTTTGGAAAAAAGCATTCAGTTTTTCATATTCACCACCCCAATCAGTTTGCATGGTAATGATTTTTCTATCAAATTTTCGTTCAACAAGTTGCTGAAAATTGAGAAACACTTGATACACCTCAGAACGTTTCTTAAGCAAATAGATCCACGTAAATTTACTAAAATCATCGATAAAGCTTACATAATATGAATGTCTGCCAACAGACTCAGGTGCTGGGCCCCATACATCAGAAAACACTTGCTCCAAAGGAACAGTGGAAACACTAGTAGAGGTGGGATATGGCAACTGATGGCTCTTAGCTAACTGACAAGAATCACAAATGTATGGGGTAACTTCAGGAGTATACGAAATTTTATTGTTTCTAAGTACTTGCTGAACCACAAAAGACGACGGATGGCCTAGACGACGATGCCAAGTAGAGGATGATGGCTTTATTGTAACGAAAGCATGCTTGGACGACGCAGTGGAGAATGGCACTAGCGGATAGAGGCCGTCATGGCAAGGTCCTTTAAACAGAATTCTCCTTGTGGCCTGGTCCTTAATTAAAAAGAAATGTGGGTGAAACTCAAAGAAGATGTGATTATCAAGTGTAAGCTTATGGACAGATAAAAGATTTGTGGTAGCACTAGGCACATGAAGAACATTGTTAAGATCAAAAGAAGCATATGGGGTGCATAATATTGAATGACCAATGTTGCTTATTATCATACCGTTTCCATCTGCAGTGTGGACACGATCACGCCCCTTGTACTTGTCATGTGTGGAGAGTTTGCTCAGCTCTCCCGTGATGTGGTTGGAGGCGCCAGTGTCCGGATACCAGTTGGTATCAACCCCATAGGATGCAAGGTGAGCGGTCTTCTCTTCACGGGTATCGTCATCAGAGTCATCACGATCTTCATAGAGCCACCAGCAATCGCTTGCTGGGTGCCCATGAATCTTGCATATCTGGCACGTGGTGTTAACGTAGGGAGTGGGAGCACGGTCGCGTCGACCACCCCCATCACGGCGGCCTCCATTGCCACCATCACGGCGGCTGCGACTTCCATTTCCGCCATCACGGCGAGGTCCATCATAGCGCCTATCATCACGGGCTCTGATACCATGTAAATTTTGGTGGAACGATCGTTGCCCATCTGGGTCGATCGGTTTCATGTTATATAAGCCAGGAAGAGCCCCTGACGTGGCATTACAGGAAGCGTACGTGAGGTGGAGTACTACTCCATACCCAGGTACGTATACATCGTATTATAACTGTATTACAATCTAACAGTGAGTGCAGCTTCAACTTCCCCAGTTGCAAAGGCCACATGGAAATTAAGCTGGCCGGCGACCGCGAGGAAAGCAAGGATGCAGCGTGGGATGGAATCAAATCGGTTTTCAGACGCTCTGGCGAACGGTGGAGACCGGGAAGCAACGCTCCGCGGCGCTTCAGCACGCGGCGAGGATACGTACGTGAACTTCCTTCATCTGATTGGCTGTCTTAATATCTGAAGATCTTCAGTACAGCCGATACGTACCTGTATGAATCGATTGATCCCATTATTATGATTTTTTCTCATTTCCAAACAACAAACCAGCTACATATCCATTGATCATCTTTGTTTGATTTGGAAGCACAAATTGCTTACTTCAAAAACAGGAATGGAGCTATTGTTATCAGCTCCTAAAGTTTGCTTGAGTTGGAATTTTCTTTCGAGAACGGCCTGGGGCGGATTTTCTACTCACATTCCAATAATTACTCCACACTGGCTCCTGGCGTGTGTGTTGCTGTTGTTGTTGTCGATCGGCTCCTGGCGCTGCGTTTATAGGAAGGAATAGCACGTCTGCAAGTTGAAGCCACAACGGCAGATCCTGACAACATTTAACTTACATCCGTGGATACATATTTACATTTTGAATTCTAACCACTCCAGGCTCGCCATCACGCGAATCTCGCGATCCCGCCATCAACATCGAGATTGCTTATTTATAACTACAAAACTGGGCAGGTGAGATCCGTCAGTCCAGTGTTCCCTTGGTTGCGCAGATGAGATCAAGCTGCAAGAACAAAGGTTTGATTAGAACCTCATTCGCAAAAAAAAAAAAAATTGATTAGAAGCTCCAATGATGCATATGCTATCTTTTTTTTTTTTTTTTTTTTTGCGAAGTGAGATTACATTAGCCGAACATCTTGCAGATAAACCCAGAAACAAAGAAAATTACAAAAAGGTCCTTCTGGGCTCCGGCGTCTTCTTCGTCGCGCAGCACGCTCTGCCGGCGGAACCTGCAGCCTTCTCCTCCGCTTGACCTTGGACTGGGAGGAGCCCTCCGGCAAGCAGGAAGTCGACAGTCCTCGGCGCTCGCACGCCTCCATCCCGCGCCACGACCGACGCCAGCTCGGTCAACGTCAACCTCACGAAGATCTTGCATCGCCAGATCCGCCACCACGGCCTCCAGCTTGAGGGAAAGCACATCGCAGCTCCAAAAGGAGCGGCGCATGCGCTGCAGACGGTAGACCTGCGTCGGAGCTCCGCCGGAGCCGCCGAAGCAGAGGAGAGGACGACCGCCCACAAAACACACACCGACAACGCCGCCATCCCACCGCGCCGCCGGGACACCTCTCACGCACACCTAGGCTATGTACAGCCGGGATCCGTCGATTCCCCGACCTCCCGCCGCCGGAGCGGCCGCCGGAGGCGGGGAATCGGACGAAACGCCGGCGGCGAGCTTGGTTGCGCGAGTTTCGCCTCAAAAATCGTCTCCTTTCACTGTAGATGGGGAAAGGTCGAGAGGTCATCCACACCACACTACACTTGCAGGCACACAACGGTGATTAAGACAAAACTGGACAGTCACCACTCAAAACAGTGCCAAACACACAGTTTTTTTTTACTTCTACTCCATATATTTTTAAGAAATCAATAAGTTGTACAAGATATTTTGAAGAAATCGAGAGTTTGAAAGAATTTTCATGTCCACCACTCAAAACAGTGCCAAACACGCAAGTATGTAGGTACACAATTAGAGCATCTCCATCGGCACCCCGGAAATTTGTCCCGCGCACCCCAATTTGTGTCCACTTCGGGGGTGTCTGACACTTCCGGCCAATCTCGGGGTGCTACTCACACCCGCACCCCCCAAACGAAAAAACATAAGAATATTTTAATTTGTCATTCAACTTTGTATATTTTGCTTTATTTGAATGAAATTTAAACAAAACCGGCCTCGCCGGCGTCCCTAAACCTAACTCTAACTCTACTCCTCCTCCTCGTCTTCCCCGAGATTGTCCCAATCATCGCTCTCATTGTCGTCGTCATCGTCGTCGTCAAGGCAGACCACAGTGGAGGAGGAGGCAGCACGGGAAGTGGAGGCGTTGTCCCGAGTCGGATGTGAAGTGGAGGCACCGCCCCGATGCGCACGTGAGGTGGAGGCGCCGCCGAAGGAGGCCGAGGCCATCTGCGCCGAGGCTTCAATGGTCTCCAAAAAGCCAGGCGAGTCCAGCCTTCTCGATCTCGCTGACCCAGGCCGGGGGATTCGCCTTCGTGCACCTCTTTCCACAGCGGTGACGACACGTGGTAGCCGAACGACACCACATCCACCGGATCCTCCTTCACCTGTGCTTGGGACGGCGTATGAAGAGGCAGCCGTGCGGTGGGGATCGTGGGGCCGGGCCGAAGACGCAGATCACCACGCCACCTCGTGGTGGCTCGCGGCGATCGCAAATGCCACCGCCCGCGCCTCCCCGATGTGGTGGCGAGCGCCGCTCCTCCTTCACCGGCCAGCAGACACGGGGCAGATTGTTGCGACGTGTTGGCGGCAGCAGCCGCAAGGGGATGGGTTCCCTGTTGTGGCATGCACACGAGCAGCGTCGGGTCTACGTAGAACGCAGGGTCTCCGTCCGCTCGTGGTCGAAGCGCTGGAGCCACCGACCCCAGTTGTTGTCGATGTTCTCGGGTAGGGCTCGCTCCTCCCACTTCATCCAGTTTTGAACTCGGCGATGGTGCGTCGGATCTGCTCCGACGTTTTCGGTAGTGCCAGCACGGCGAGCCCACCGTTGGAGAAGACCCACCCCTTAGTCAGGTGGTAGTCTAGAGGGACGAGGAAACCGTAGCAGTAGATGTCCCACACCTACTCGAGGTTGAGGGTGCGGCCACCACAGTATGCCAAACCGCCCGCTTCGACGATGTTGTTCGCCATTGCGGGCGAGAAGGTGATGTGGCAAGAGAAGGGATGGCGAGGAGGCGAGGTGGGCTGCGCGGCGAGGAGGCCTTATATCGACTGTGGTGGTTGGGCGTAAATGCATTGTGTGGAAACGCAAAGCAATGCCGGAGCATGGACTGGCGCTGCACTGGCAGCGGCGTTAATGCAACGTGTATTGCAGGCGCACCGCTCTCTCGTCACTTTGCCTCCCACCACGTCTGGGAAACTGCCTGTCGGAGTGCGCCATTAAGTGGCAAAATGACCTCATGCACCATGCTTTAATCACGGCTGACCGTTCAGTGTCTGTGACGTGTGGGTCCACCTGTCGAAGGCGTTGTCCGCAACCCGAGCCCGCCCCCAACTTTGGAGGCTCGCTCGAGGTGCCAGACAGAAAATGGGTTGGAACGATTCCGATATTTTCCATGTTCGGCCTTTGGATGCTTCAAGGGATGTCGGTGGAGATGCTCTTAGGCATGTGATCCCAGGGACATACGTCTTTGACTCAACATGGCCAAATCTGACCTCTCAAATGTAAACTAATTCTACGCAGAAGTGTCAAGATATGTGGCAGCCTCTGATGTTAATGACTCCTAAGACTGGTCATGTTAACAGCTAATTGTTCACAAGAGCATCCAAAGCTACTTAATATGTATGTAATTATACGTTATTACTCTAAAGACCGGAGTAGCAAGTAGAGAGTTAACTGTATCTAGTACTCCATTTCATGGAATAATCTGGAGTGCCCAGGTAAAAAAGTGGGAGTATATTCTATAGCAGGTGGAGTATTTTTTGTTTTTTAAAGAAGGCAAGATTTACCATTTTCATTAAATAAGGAGTTTAGAAAAGATTGCCTAGGACAAGTCCTAGGACTTTAGGAGAAGAGTTACTCTACCAGCAGCATAGTTACACAAAAATTTGGCCCCGGACAAGCACCATACCTTGCCTCCTCTTTGATTCTTGAGATAACAACATTCTTCGGCGCCACATGTCGAAAGACCCTTGCATTTCACCCCTTTCAAACCTCCCATGAGATGAACATGAGCAAGGAGGTCTTGGCCTTTCTCGGCACGCCATGGTCTAATGCAGGCTTGGTCCACGAATCACTAACGGATGCCTCATTAGCCCAAGTTGCCGGAAGGATATCATGGCAAACACACCAAGCGAGAATCTCGCTCATATACTAGTAGTGAAGCGGCATTTGCATAGGAGGTGTCCCGCCTACAGCTCCTGTGCAGGGGCAGCACCTGCTTGCGCCTCCGACCGCCGTGGTCACCTCGTCGACTCCTGAGGTGGGCAGCTTGGTTGGTGATCCGCCGGTTGTCGGGACCGGTGGTCAAGTTGAGACAAGGGTTCCGGGCAGTGGTAAAGGAAAGAAAGCTACTAAATGTTGGAAGTGTGCGGTTGATACACACACCTCTAAGGGGTGTCCAGTAAATCACTATTGCCTTGTTTGTGATAATGGGACACATCCGACTATTAGGTGCCCAACTCTTCGGCTACCAAAGCCCACACTTTTTCTGCAGGTTATGCACAGAGGATACTATTTTCACGCAATTGCCTGATAGTGTGTACAAGCCTCATTTGGTTCCCTCGAGCTCGCCCACCGCACTGGTGAAGATAGTTGGTGATCCAGTACCCACGACTGCTATTAGAGCTTGATGTCCAGGATGTGTCCGTCGAGTTCGTCTTGGACGTGGGAGGCTCCCTTCTCATTGGGCTCCCTTCTGTCGGGGATCTTCGGCGGATGGATGGTATGCAGATGGGTGTCCCTTCTTTCACGGCGACTGCCACTATTTCAGCTTGGAAGAAACAGGATGTTCTCCCTATGCTGGTGCTTGAGAAGGTGTGGGTTCATGTTCAGGGGGTTCCGTATCCAGTCAGACATTTTCTCGGTATTTGGGCTGTGGGTTCTTATTGGGACAACTTTGGATGTTGATCTTGTCACGCTAAGGAGTCGTGGCATCGTGCGTATTCTCGTTGGGATGCGAGTTCCGCCTCTTGACAAGCAATTGGATTCCACTGGACCTTATGTCGGCACAGCATGTGTGGTCAAGTTGAAGGAATATGCTTTCATTTTCCGTCATGAGGCAACAGATTTTTTTCCTGATACAGAGTTTGTCCCCTACTTCTGGCGTCGCAAGGGGGATGATGCCGATGGTGAGGATGATGGTCTTGAGGACAGTTTGGAGGGTTCCTTGGGTACTACTGGTCTGAATGGGACACAGACTACCAGCATGGACGTCGATGCCAGTCAATCATCTGGATCGGCTAATCATGGTAAGACCGTGGTTGCTGCGGATACTTCTACTCATCGGACCCTAGTGGCGATAACTCCGTACAACCCGCACCCGCAAACTCCTCGTGGGAACGAGATTGTGTCACAGATTCGTCGTGTTTCGCCGGGCCTGCTGCGAGTCCTTGATGCAGCGAACTCATCGCCCGGAGACTCAGGAATTGCTGGTTCTGGTCATCATCACATGGTAACAGAGGCTGCAGCGTGGAGGTGCTGCGACACCATAGTGGGCCGAATGTGCAGCATCCAGCTGCTCAGTGCGCTGCGCATGAGGTGTCAAGCCCACGTGGGCCGCGAGCGGCCAAACTCGGCCCGCTAGAGCCGGTGGCTCACTGCGCATCTCAGGAGGTGTCCTGCCCACCTGGTGGCCCGCTGGAGATGGCCAACCTTGGCCCGCTGGAGCTGGCCAGCGCTGGGAAGGAGAGACCGCTGCTTGGCCGGCCTGCCATGGCCGATATCCTGGCCGGATCTGATGGGCCGGCTGCTGTCGGCGGGATGGTCCAGCTCGGCCACTTTTCGGCTGGGCTGGAACTTGGGGAGGCTTCTACCTCAGCCCAGCCTCCCCTGGGTTCTCCGTCGCTTGGAGAGACTGGGATGGTGGTGGACTCGACTTCGACACAGTCCACCCCGTCTCATGCTACTGCTGGCGACACTGCTGTAATGGATGGGTCGGCTACTACTTCACCACTGCCGACCCATGCCGTTGTTTCTCCGGTGGCGGCATTCCCGGTTGGAGACTCCGTCTCGCCACGTACACCGCCTCCCACTGCGACGGATTTTGCCAATGGGATCACTCCGATCCGTCGTAGCGAGCGGTTTGGGTTGGAGGCGGATGGGGCCTCCATGACGGATGAGGACTCGTTGAAGAAGGATATGCGTCATAAAGTGGCACGCAACTTGGACTCTCTAGGTACGGAAATGAAGTCAAAGTCTTTTCTTTCGTTTTCGCCTCTTTCGATTCAGTCTAAGCTTAATAGTGTAGGTTTTAATCTTGGTAGTAGTAAAAATCAAATAGAGGTTTCAACTAATGTCTTGAGGCATATGGAATTTGACCGTCTAACGGTTATTCCTAAAGCTTCGACGGTGTTGACGGCCACCTATTTGGATGAGGAAGAAGCGAATGCCACATCAGATGGTCAACTTCTTTCTCATCTCATTTGTGAAGTGTCGGAGGTGGGTTTGGATGAGGACGGGCTAAGTTCATTGTATGAGCTAAAAGCAACCGGCCGGAAGTCAAAATCTACCTCTAACAAGGCACCCGGAAATGGGCAAAGTTTTCCAAATCCCCAATTGTTTCCAAATGAATGGCATGTTCGCAAATAGCAGAGGTCTAGGTGACTTGGCTAAACATTTGCACTTCGCTGGTTGCATTCGGGATCATAATTTGGATTTCTTAGCTATTTCTGAAACGGGCATGCGGGAGTTCTCGCAAGTGAAAGTGCATGGTTGCCCCCATGTGTGGTTTTGGTAATTAATGACACTCCTTATGGACTAATGTTTACATTGAGATATTCTTATAGATCTTGTCCATTGGAGTTCATGTGTTGGACTCTTGAAGATGGCATGATGACCAATGCTCTATTTAAGGGTTTATATGAAGAATGGTCATGTGTAGAAGATGAAGTGCAAAGGAGACATGAAGACGGAGCTTAGCGAGGCTTTCCCATAATGGAGTATGGGGGAGCATTTGGAGAAGTCTTCATCAAGCATGTGCTAGCAAGCACAATAAAGAAAGGTGTTCCAACTTGAGAGAGTCAAGATCGTCATCATCGAGCTCAAGTGGAATGCGCAAGGCAAAGGTATGATCTTGATAGGTTTTCTATTCTACCGGTCTCATGTTGTTAGTGGGAGACCGGGTTTTAGGATAGACGGCGTACTATCAAGAGGGGCTCTCAAGTGAGTAACTTGATCGCATCTTTGTGGAGAGCTCAAACCTTTGCATACTTGGCATATCATCTTTCTTGGTTCTTATTTGGCTTTTCTCCTTGTTGGGTTTTGGTGCTTGTCGTGATCTTCATGACAAGCCCAAGTTCTTCGAAAACGGATTTCATTTGGAAAACTTGTTGCGTTTTCGTGTTGGAAATATTACCGGTCCACCTTCGAGTTAGGGTCCACACCTTCCCATGTGTGGTATCCCCTCTATATGTGTGATAACACTCGTCGTTACCTTTCCAATGCAATTGGATTCACCTGATTTGGAGTTCATACGAGAAAGTTATTACATTTCAGGCTTTGCAGTTTCACTGCTTTCAGGCCGGAGTCTCCGGTATTCTGGACCGGAGTCTCCGGTCCTTGGTTTTCCTCGGAGAGTGTTTTTCTTGTTCAGCCCCTGGTGGGGGCCGGAGTTTCCGGCCCAAGGGGCCGGAGTTTCCGGTCTCAGGGGCCGGAGTTTCTACCTGTGCTTCTCTCGTCTGTTTGTTGTTCACCTCCTGGTAGGGGCCGGAGTTTCCGCCCCCAAGGGACCGGAGTTTCCGCCACAGGCCGGAGTATCCGGTCACTAGGGCCGGAAACTCCGGTGTGATATCTGGCTGCAACGGCTCTTTTCTGGGAGGGGTATAAATACCCCTCCACCTACCTCCAGCCAGCCAGCTCTTCTAAGCAACCTTTGCTTTCTCTCTCTTCCATTGTTGCAAGCTCATTTCCTTGATATCTCCCAATCCCTCCAACCATACTCTTTGATCTTTGGAGGATTGAAGGAGAAGACCTAGATCTACATTTCCACCAATCAATATCTCCTCTAAGTGAGGGGAACCTAGTGGATCTAGTTCTTGGAGTTCTTGAGTGGTTCTCCTCTTTGTTCTTCCTCTCTTATTCCCCCATAAGCATTTGTTGCTTTGTTGGAATTTGAGAGTGGAGGACTTGAGCACTTGTGCTCTTGCCTTTTGCATTTGGTGCATCGGTGTGCTCTCCACGAGGATTCGTGGAAGTTGAAATCTTGTGAACTTGTTACTCTTGGGTCTTCGGGCCCTAGACGCCTTTGTGGTGGTTGGACCCTTGTGTGGTCACTTGAAGCCGTTCGGGAGCCCCCAAGCCCTTTGTGGGTTGTGCCTCGGATTGTTGTTGAAAGCCGTTTGGGAGCCCCCAACCCATTGTGGGTTGTGCCCCGGATTGTTGTTGAAAGGCTCCGGATTCCGCCTCGAAGGAATACCGATAGTGGAAGGTGAACCAAACCTTTGTGGTGCGGTTCATCGGAGAAGAGGGTGAAACCTTTGTGGTTGTTGAACCGTTGTGTCGGTTCACACCTCTCCAACGAGACGTACTCCCTTTCAAGGAAGAACTCGGGAATACATCCTCGTCTCCGCGTGCTTCGGTTATTTCTATACCCGAGCTTTTTACTTATGCACTTTACATTGTGATAGCCTTCGTGCTTGAAGTATTCTATTGCTATCACCTTGTTGCTTGTCTTGCTTAGCATAAGTTGTTGGTGCACATAGGTGAGCCTAGTTTATTTAGGTTGTTGGCTTGTTAATTTAAACACCTAGTTTTATTCCGCATTTAGCAAGCCTAAACCGGAAAAGTTTTAATCGCCTATTCACCCCCCCCTCTAGGCGACATCATTGTCCTTTCAGCAAGGTCTATTGAACCGGCTTTCAGGCGGCTTAGATTTTGCTTGGTATTCCCGGCCTCCGCGTGGACGCTCCGGGGGCATTTTACTAGGCATCAGGACTGATACCATGGATGTGTTGGCTGTTTCGGATGGTGATTTTCACATAAAAATGCACATCCGAAATAAAGCAGACAATTTCATTTGGAGTCTTGTCGCTGTGTATGGGCCAGCCCAGGAGGAGTTTAAATCCGCTTTTCTTTGTGAAATGGTAAACTTGGCAAAAGATAACCCGCATCCGTTCGTCATCGGTGGGGACTTTAACTTGCTTCATTATCCATTCGAGAAAACAGGGGTCGGTTTGACAATCGTTGGCCTCTTTTGTTCAATGCGGTCATTGACAGTTTGGACTTAAGAGAGATATCAATGGTTGGGAGACAGTTCACTTGGGCTAATTCTCTCCCTGAACCCACATACGAGAAATTGATTGAGAATCCATGTTCCCATTGGTATCGGTACGGGCTCTAGAACGCATTGAGGGTTTGTCGGACCATGCTCCTATTCTTTTGACCACAGGCATGGCTAGACCACCGTGTAACCAGCGTTTCAAGTTTGAACTTGGATGGTTGCATCGCGAGGGATTCCATGAGATGGTCAAAAGAATTTGGGAAAGACCAGTTACTGGCGATTCACCTATCCAGAGATGGAACAACAAGATCCGGGATTTACGCACACATCTTGTTGGTTGGGCCCGTCACACTACTAGTTTACTTAAAAAAGAAAAGATACGACTATCCTCGATAATTGATGCTCTAGAGGCATTAGCAGAAATTTGGCTATTATCTGCACAAGAAATTGAGCTAAAGAGCCAATCTAATGCGGAGATAGCAAAACTTTTGCGTGAGGAAGAGTTAAAATGGTATCAACGTTCCAAAGCACAATTCATCCTCGAAGGGGATTCGAATACTCGCTACTTCCACAGTATTGCCAATGGCAGACACATGAAAAAGCGTATTCACTCCCTAGTGCAGGAGGAGGGAACGATTGAGGGCCAGGAACAACTCAAGTCGTATATTACTAATTATTATAAGGGCCTGTTCGGAGCACCAGAGGAAGGAAACTTCATATTGGATGAGTCTAGAACGGCCGACATACCCCAGGTTTCTGTTGAGAAAATAGCCTACTCACCAAACCCTACTCGGAGGATGAAGTGAGAAAGGCGGTTTTCCAAATGGAACACAATAAAGCCCCTGGACCTGATGGTTTCCCAGCGGAGTTCTATCAGAATTTCTGGGAGGTAATCAAGTCTGATCTGATTCAATTGTTCGCCTGTCTCCATGTTGGACAGTTGGAGCTGTTTCGACTCAACTTTGGTGAAATAATTCTATTACCTAAGGTTAACGAGGCAGAGAGGATCCGACAATTCAGACCTATATGCCTCCTTAACGTTAGTTTTAAAATATTCACTAAAGTTGTCACGATTCGGCTGAACAGTGTGGCGGATCATGTGGTTCGTCCATCTCAGACTGCTTTCATGCAAGGTCGCAACATCCTAGATGGGGTGACAATCTTACGTGAAACAGTCCACGAACTGCATAGGAAAAAACTGAATGGGGTAATTTTGAAAAATGATTTTGAAAAAGCTTATGATAAACTTAAATGGTCTTTCCTTCAGCAGACTCTCAGAATGAAAGGATTTTCTGATGAGTGGCGTGCGCTTATAGACAGCTTTGTTTCGGGTAGAAGTGTAACCATTAAAGTCAATGATGACACTGATAAATACTTTCAAACCAAAAAAGGCCTTAGACAAGGTGACCCATTATCACCAATACTATTTAACATAGTGGTTGATATGTTGGCCATCTTGATCAACGCGCTAAGTCTGATGGCCAAATTGAAGGAGTGATTCCACATCTAGTTGATGGTGGCTTATCGATTCTTCAATATGCCGACGACACAATTCTTTTTATGGAACATGACATCGAAAAAGCTCGTAACCTCAAGTTAATCTTGTCAGCATTCGAGCAACTATCGGATCTTAAAATAAATTTCCATAAAAGCGAATTGTTTTGTTTTGGCGAGGCCCAGGAAAACGCCTCCTTGTATGCCGAGCTATTCGGTTGTACGCAAGGTCAATTTCGTATCAACTATTTGGATATTCCGATCCATTATCGGAGACTCACTAATGCTGAATGGAAATTGGTGGAGTAGAGACTTCAAATCCGACTAAATAGCTGGAAAGGCAAACTCCTATCCCTGGGGGGAAGATTGGTTCTCATTAATTCAGTACTAACAAACATGGTACTGTACATGATTTCCTTCTTCCAACTACCCAAAGGAGTCTTAAAACGATTGGATTATTTTCGATCAAGATTCTTTTGGCAAGGGGATAGTGAAAAGAAAAAGTATCGACTTACCAAATGGAGTGTGGTTTGCCGCCCAAAAGACCAAGGTGGGCTCGGTGTTCATGACCTTGAGGTCAAGAATAGAGTCTTGCTTGGCAAATGGCTATTCAAGCTTCTTTCTGAAGATGGAGTTTAGCAAACCCTGCTAAGGAGAAAGTATGTGGGTGCTAAAGCGGTATCTCAGTTTCTTTGGAAACCTGGTGATTCACACTTCTGGGCAGGCCTCATGGCTACGAAGAAGTTCTTTTTCCCACATGGATCATTCTCAATTAGGAATGGATCGGAAATTCGGTTCTAGGAGGATAAATGGCTTGGCCAATCCACTCTCCGAGAAAAATTTCGGCTTTGTACAATATTGTGCGATACAAAGGCGACACGCTCGCTAAGGTGATGGGTACTTCTCCTAGACAAACATCTTGGAATGCCTTACTTCTCCGGTTGGACTCTGTCCAACTGACCGAAGGCCCTGATAATCTTCGATGGAATCTCACTAAGAATGGTAAATTCTCGGTTGATTCTATGTATAGAGTTTTAATCCAGCCTGTAGTCCCTGTCGATACTAATAAGAAAATTTGGAAGATGAAGATTCCGCTAAAAACGAAGGTGTTTGCGTGGTATCTTCGTCGAGGTGTAATTCTTACAAACGATAATCTTGCCAAACGTAATTGGCACGGGAGCAGAAAGTGTGTTTTTTGTAGTCACGACGAGACCATTAAACACTTATTCTTCCAGTATGAGTTTGCTAGGTCTATATGGTCAGCCATCCAGATAGGTTTTACCTTATATCCCCACGCAACATTGCAAATATTTTTGGCAATTGGCTAAACGGGGTTGATTCTAGGTTTAAACTACTTATTAGGGTGGGAGCGATTGCCGTTATTTGGTCGCTATGGCTATGTAGAAATGACAAGGTTTTTAATGATAATTTTTTTCTGTTATGCCGGTTATCTACCGATACACTGCTACGCTCCGATCATGGTCGGCCCTGTAGCGTGTGGAGCACCGAGAGCTGTTTTTGGAGGTGTCATCACGTTTGGAGGTTGCGGCGAGGGAGTTATTCTCCCAACATGGATGGCCACATAACTTACGGATCGACCCTCCACCACCATAGGCGTCTTTACAATTTCTCGTCATGATATGTAATTCGCCTTTTTTTACTTTTCGCTTGCTATGGAACTTTGGAACTTGTTGGGGCTGTGTGCATCCTAGTATGCAGAGGCCGGGTGTAATGCTTAATACTCTTAAGTAATAAAATCACTTTATCGAAAAAAAGGAGGTGTCCCGCCGTCTCTTAAACTTGGTTGCAAAATGGGCAATTTTCACAATTTAAACCTCTCTACGTTGCAGCTTATCCGCCGTCAATTCTATTTTGCAAAGCCAACCATGCAAAAAAAATTGCAGGTGGAGGAATTGGGTAACACCTGCTGAACATGGACAGGAAAACGAGGAGTACGTGCGAGGAGTGTCCAGGTCGAGGTGCAGGCGCAGGCGGAGAGCCACACACCGGCAAACAAGCCGCCGTAACCTCCTCTTCCGTAAAGAGAAATTACGCATCATCTCGACTGTCGCGTCCTTGGGCTGCTGCTCATGAAAGGTTCGATTTCTATTCAGGCAGAGCTCCACCCATCGAAAAGTACGTGGATACATACTTGCAGTGATCCAATAAATCAAAAGCTGTACATTTTCCTAGTAGTACTATATTTTTTCCAAGTATTTTTCCTAGTATCTTCTCATAGATATGTACGGGGTACATCACTGAATACAACGACCAAACCATTTTGGAGGATAGATCAGGTAGAGACTAGAACTGAGCACAAGAGCTGGGGAACTCTTGGCTTCTCCACCCTTCGAAACAGTAAATCGCATCCCCGTGCGTACGTAGAAACACGGATTGGTGTCTGATCTGGTTGTCAACACATTTCGTTCGAGGGAATACTATCATGGCGAGAAAGTTCTTCTTACTTCGAAACTAAGTTTGATAATAGGTGCTGGCGTAGAATAGATTCATGATCCACCGCCTAGCTCCCTATGTTTTTTTATTTGTCTTTGAAGATCTCTAGTCGTAGATATGAATGAGCAGCTCATTTTCAAGATTATTTGGCTTCTAGCGGTGTGGATACCATGCAAAAAGAAAGAACAAAAAATATACTGTGCCGCGACTCTTCAGTGGCTCGATGGAATGAAGCTCCAGCTTTGCAGATTCGTGCAAGTTTTATACAGCAGGAGGTTGTAATTGCTCAAATTCAACTCAGTTTATTCAACTTATCTGTAGATGGCAACGTTCCTCCTCTAAATTTGTGTATCCTGGCTTAAGTACTACGAGTGGCTTATTTTCAGAATTGTTTGACATTTTGAAATATTTTTTCAGTGGCATGAGCATATGATCCTATGTAAATAAATTTCTACCATGCCCATTGTTTCGCACGAAGCTTAGTTTGTTTGCTTGTGCTTCCAAACACCTTTTAGCCAAATATTTCCACCTTTGTACACTATACCCATGTATTGGCTAAAAGTCATTTCAAGAACAATGCTAATGAGGTTGCCCCGCCTCTCACTTTAAAACTTTGCTTTCACTTATAGATGCAGGTGCGAAACCTAGTATTCACGATACAATTTAACATCTTGTTTTGACAACCGTGATTATTCTGCTTCATCCACTAGATCAACGCAATAATTGTCTCGTAACTTTGTTCAGATACGACTTGTTATTATAGGTGGCCCACGATTGATCTACTAATTAAGAAGCAAGTAATCTCAACATGATGACGACACAAATATTTCTTAACGAGGTTCGACGGACCCGTTTACTCCTTGTGATGTGACTACGAGGGCTCCTCCATTGATACCGCCACACCAGCCTCCAGCTCATGCATGCTCCAGCATCCCCATGTTATGTAGGAGGTCAAGGCTACGAGTGACCGATTCCAACATTATTTGTATCCTACCCAGTGAGAGCTAGTATAGAAGAGTTCGAGTCAGCGGAACCTAACGAAATCCATTTATTTCTGATTAGTCTTTTGAGTTGCTTATTAGTGGAAGAATACACCATAAACAACATGGCTGAACCCAAAATTATGCTCTAGCTTCGCCAGCTATCCTACCCACACTATACAACGTCAAGTTTAAACTAATCTACCTTGTACACTTTATTGGACACAAACTTAACAAAAAATGATGATACCAAAATTGAGGACTTAGCAATATTTTAAACATATTGGGCCACAAGATTGTGGCCCGCACACTATGGCACCAGAGACGAACACGTAAAACGTGCACGTGCAGATGTCATGACCGTACTAGATGTTTTTTTAGTAAGACCGTACTAGAGAAATGTCATGACTGTACTGGACATGGGCTTTCGGTGGCATAGGCCATGGGCCATGCAGCAACCTGGCTTGGGGGTTACAAAAAACAAATCAGCTAGAAGCAGGCATCGAACAGAATGGACTCTTCTTCCTCTGACTTACACTCCTACTCTTCTGCTCTGAATCTTCTTTTTTTTTACGGGGAAAAGGGAAAATCCATTAACCAAGGTGCACAGCAATATCGCTGGCTACCAAATCAGATACAAACCGAGAGGCAACATCGACCCAACCAGTACATTCGGTCTCAGCAAGAGAACCAAAACGGGCAAGAGAGTGTGCTACAGAATTACACGCCCTTGGACAAAACGTGAATTTATAGCCTTCAAGAGATCCAATGCAGGAACTTCTAACTTCGCGCAGGAGCACGCCAATCAAAGATAGGTCATGACTGCTTGAGTTTAGTGCTCGGACCAAGGTCTGACAGTCTGACTCAAAAACCACCCTGTTCAAACCCAAAGACACAGCACCTTCGGTCGCCGCGACGCACGCCTCAGCCTCTGCTTGCACTGCATCTCGTAGGTGTCTCAGTTTTCCTGCCGCAGCTGCAATGAACTCACCAGAATCCGATCTAGCAACAAAGCCCCATGAACCCTCCTTAGACTGCTCACGGAAGGCTGCATCAAAGTTGATTTTCACCCATGATGCGCCGGGCTTTGACCACACTGCTGTTGCCGGATGAGGCATAGTGCTCTCCTGCACATGACCGGGTTCAGGGATATTTTTTGGACCGAACTCGACCGCATGTTTCTGTATTAAGTTACAGATTTGATCGTTGAAAGCTCCTTCTCCCCAGCATTAACCGTGTTCCTAGTTGACCACCAGTCCCAAACCAGAATGCAAACAAGCTCCTTCTTCTCTCTTGGCAGAGTCCAGATCATATCCATCATCGATATTGGGTTCGGCGGAAGTTTCAAATTCCAAACGTTGCTCCATACTGGGTTCAGATTTGATGGATTGGTAGAGGTTCCAGCATCCCTGCCCCGTTTGTTGTCACGCAGGTTCACCCCAAGGCGATATGCTGATTTCACCGAGAAAATGCCCTTTTTATCGAAATGCCAGGCGATAGTATCCTCCATTCCCTGTCGAACAGGGATAGAACTGATATCTGCTACATCCTCCGAAGTAAAGATTGCTGTCAACACCTCCTGATCCCATTGCATAGTAATTGGGTCTAATAAATCTGAAACTTTCAGGGGCTCCTCCATCTCATTTGGTGTGCATACACGTCTTTTAGTTCCTCTCGGAATCCATGGATCACGCCACACATCAATATTCTCTCCCGATCCAACTCTCCAAATTATACCTTCTTTTAATAGTTCTTTATCAATCCCACGTCCCGGAAGTCGTCGGTGGCCATGGATATAACACGAGAACAACAAATAATTGTTCGAACGGATCCTACTAGGAGCAGGCCGGATCAGATAGGACGGAGCAATACTATGGTACTACCGAACGTTCTAATCCAGTTCGCTAGCTAATGGTACGAGCACGAACAGGCCCATCCAGAACACGACCGTCTGCAGCGTCTGGTGTCGTTCAAACCTCCTGTAGCTAGTTCAATTCAATAAGTCTGAAACTGTCGTTATTCACTGTAGCGTTTCAGGTTCAGTTAGGATTCTAGCAGTTTTTCTATTAGCTATTTTCTTGCTCGTTTCTGTTGGCACGGACGCGGTCTGTGCGATTCAGCCTTAGTTGTAGAATCGATCTGGTGCATGATCTAGTCGTGGGATGGCAGTATGGCACGATCCAGTAGAGGAGAGTGGGCCTCGATCATCTGTAAAAATAATAGGAAGAGGAAAACAGAAAAGCAGTACGTTGAACACTACACCAAAACTGCCTCTAATTTCTTCAGTTTCGTCAGAGAACACTTGAGAGAGAGAGAGAGAGAGAGAGAGAGAGAGAGAGAGAGAGAGCGCGCAACATCATCGGGGAGCTCACGACCTTCATGCCCGCGCGCCATCCTAAACTCCCCGGTGCCACCCACGACGGCGGGATCCAGGGGCGCCTCTACACCGTCAGCGTGCTCCCGCGGCGCACCCCGGCCGTGAACACGAGCGTGACGGTCGACAGGTAGTTCGGCCCAGCCAGGTCCGTGCCAATGAAGAAGCTCCGGAACCTGCCGACGAGCTCGGACGACTCGTGGGTGTAGAGGCGGATGTGGGTCGGCGGCTTGCCGTTGCAGCTGGCCGCGAGAACGGCGGACGTCGAGGTGGCCAGGAGGACGGCGGCCAACGCTAGCTTCAGTGTCGACGTTGAGGATGCCATATCTCGGCCATGTCAAACGTTTATGATTCATATCTCAGCCGTGGTGAACGTGTGCTAAGATTACAGTGGAGATTTGAGACCAGTGGCGTTGTGCAGGACACATGCGCACACCTTGAGCAAATATATATACCGAGTGCTGTGGACTCATGTAGTTGGGCTTGCTCGAGTGGCCGCGCAGGTAGGAAGGGGAGAAGGGTAGGTTGCAGCCTCCAGCACGCGAGTTTGCAACGCCACTAGAAGCATTTCTTTTAGATAACGGCCAGTACAAGCATATGATTTCCCAGCTTGCTGCATACAGTATAACTAGAGCTCTCAGTGACATAGAATGGGATTGAAGAGGAGTGCAATCATTATAAATTTTCATGTTTTGCAAATATCAGAGAACAGAACAATGCAATAAAAGGGAGCTCGGCGGTCAACAAATGCCGAAACAGGCGTGATCGGATCTCCAACTCACTCACCAGAAATATCAGTGTGCAGAACTGCAGACTGCGAAGAAAATAAGCAAGATACATAGCCGACACACCGTGATAGTGCGGCAAAGAATTACTGCAGGTAGCTCGGGTCGGCCGGGAGCACGTAGATGTCCATCTCGGCGACGGCGGTGCTAGCCGTCGGAAACTCGAGGACCGTGAGCTGGTAGTACCCGCGCGCCATCCTGAACTGGCCGCTGCCGCCCACGATGCTGCGCTCGCTGGTGCCCGTTAAGCCGACAAAGGGGCCCTCCAGGGACAGCGCGCTCCCGTTGTACTTCCCGGCGAGGAACTGGATGGAGGAGACCGATATGCGGCCCAGCAAAGCCGACCCCTCGGCCACCCCCGTGGCGACGATCATGCCCTGGTGCCGCGCCACGAGCGGCGAGCTCCGGTTCTCGCCGGTGCGGAGTTCGTTGTCGAACACGCTCACCGCACCGAACGTCGCGCTGGCGCCGAGGGGGGACTGCACAACGCCGAGCGCCGTTGCGTTGGGCCCCATGAATGTCTCGTGCGAGTACAGGTGAATGTGCTTCATCCCGTTCCCGCAGCCGCCGGCCGCCGGCGAGGCCGCTACGGCTACCGCTAGGAGGACGAGGAGCAGCGAGGATACCGGCGACATGGTGCGTTGCTGTTGTTGTCGATCGGCTCTTGGCGCTGCCTTTGTAGGAACTAGGAAGGAGTGTGTTGCTGCTGCTGCTGTTGTTGTTGTTGATCAGCTCCTGGCGCTGCTTTTATAGGAACGAGTGCCCTCCTTGGAACGCATAAACCACGCCACGTAGCGTCAACTTCCCAAGTAGCAAAGTCCACATGGTAAGCTGGCTGGCGACCGCGAGGAAAGCGTGGGATGGAATCAAATCGTTTTCAGACGTACGTGATCGTTTTTGTTTAAGTAACGCTGTACTTAATTAATGTATAAAACGAAGATAGTCAGTACTAGCCACGTTTAGTGGTGAGGAATCAGAGAGAGTAGAGTAGCTACGTTGGATTGTTGGTTATAGACATGTCATTAAAATTCACTTCTTCACCCAGTTAGAGTGGTAAGTCTAAAACTTGTGATAAGTTCAAAACTTGTGAAATAATAGTTATTGTCACGCTGTAACATAGTTGAAATGAAACATATGTACCATGATTTGAGGATATACATGAACACTATGCATCTTCATGTTTAATGATATGAAACATGGCAATAAATACTGAATGTCTAAGAAAACTTGAATGTATTGCTCTCTTAGTAGTAACTAGCCAGGTGGCCCAATCAAATGCGAGCGTATCATCTTAAACCCACTCAATGTGTCTGAAATGGTTCTAGAGACGTTAAACATACTAATTTAAGGGCCTGTTTGATTCGTAGGGTAGAAAATGTGTAGGAATAGGAAAAGCATCGGATTGCCATGTCATGCACACTCCAATCCTATAGGATTTGGTTTGTATCAAAGTTTGTTTGATCCCACCAAAGGAATGTAAAAAGAGTTTGGAGTAGATGTATTCCTATGGGAAGTAGTACAAAAGATTACTTAGGAAAAATTCCTATAGGATCAAATCAAACAAACAAGAAAGGAAAATTTCCTATAGGATTGAATCCTCCAAAAATCTTATGCAATTCCTTTAAATCAAACAGGCCATAAATGATATCATTTGCTCGCTTAAATAATAAATAATTACAAACCATCGAGCGTAGACAAGTGTATTTGACTACATCATGAAAACTGGATTTAATTACATCAATGTAAAATACATGCATCAGAGAAAGGTCTAGATTATTATTATTTGAAATTCCCCAAAACACCATGTTGCCCTAGTCATCAACCCATGCACCTGCACGGGCTGGTGATGTAGAAAGAAATCAACTATTGAGATGTTTTGGGTAACAATTATTTATGTGAACACTATAAAAATTTGCAAGGGCATCATCTTTACCATATTGAACATGTACGCGGATTTTATTTCGGTAAATAATACCTATTTGAATTTTTTAGGACATATTAAATTGTTTCCTAATATTAATTGCGACATTTTCAAAAAAGCCATGTCACCATTTTGTAACGTAGAGCAATGGTATTTTGATTTATTTTTACTTCCTTCCTACTGTTCCCGACTCTTGAATCTATGTGATTTGTAAGCTCACTCACATGTATATGTTGTATGTAGTTACGCCGATACAGATTGCTCATAATTTTTATTTAAATATTGTCACCGATTTGCTACATACCCTCACATAATTAATCCCTATCCAAGGCACCACAAAATTCTTCTAAACATATTGTCAACACTCCTTGGTAGCGTCGTAATTATGCCCAATATGTTAGGTCAATTATTTGACCCACCTATCTAAAAGAGCAAATGTCAAATAAGCCTTAAGAAACATTTATCGTAATTGTACAAATAGGTCCATTAAGCTCTTAATGAACGATTTAATATAACACCTAAATAAAAGTTTAAATTTCAGTTTATAGGTGATCCATAAAGAATAATTTTTAAGATTTATCCAATGCTGCGAACATTCTCAATGGAAGAAAAATCCTAGGAGCAAATTTACTTCAAAATCCTTTTGAAATTACTATCAGCATTAATTGAATAGACATACATTGTCCCTACCAAGTTGAAATCTTGTGTATGAGTTGTTACCAAATCAATCGGATAGGTTGACGTTGATACTTCTATAGTAGCAACACCATTCTCTCTAATCGCAAATCCTAACCTCTATGCACATCTTGCGCTTGATTTCTAATTTTTTGGTTGACACCAACTGTGCAAGGAGGTTATGACGATCCTGATCAAATCCTAACCTCTATGAAATCAATTGGAATGAAGCTCCAACTTTGCAGATTCGTGGAAGTTGTATTCATCAGGAGGTTCTAATTGCTCCAATTCAACTCAGTTTATACAACTTATCTGGAGATCATGGCAACGTTCCCGCTCTAAAATTGTGTATCCTGACTTAAGTACTACGAGTGGAAAAAAATAACAGTACTGCACTGCAAAAATGAAGCCACAATGGCAGATACTGACAATATTTAGTTACATGCGTGTATATGCTCTGCCCAAGTATAAAAACTGAAAAACTAATACGTAAAACACTTCAAAACATTCTACAGTATGTTTTTGGAAACAAACATAATCAAGTGCTCTACATGCATACAAAGTTTCATGAAGAAATTACATTTTTTGTGCTCTTTATGAATAAAATCAGCCTATAAAAGTGTTCTACATACGTATAAAGTTTAGTGAAGAAATTACATTTGTTATGCTCTGTACGAAAAAATAAAATCAGTGGCTAACATGAGATTTAAACCTGTCTTTTAAGAACTAATTTGTTTTTTTCACACATAGCACTGCAAATGTATTTTCTTCACAAAACTTGCACGTATATAAAACATTTTAATATGTTTGTTGCCATCAAATTTAGTTATTTTTTCAAATTTCCTACTTGGACAACAACATATGACCTCAGAAGCCAAGTTGAATTTTCGCGTGGATACATACTATTTTTTTTCTCCGAAAAGTGCGTGGATACATATTTGTAGTGAATCCATCCAATAAATTAAAAGATTTACATTTTCGTAATACAATATTTTTGGAAGTATTTTCGTAGGCCTTTCATAGATACCTTGGTACGGGCCCACAAGCGACGAGTTTTTTTGTGCCTGGACCATCTCACAGCTAAGCGTCGACCACAACCAGTACCTCTCGTTGTTGCCCTGCAGGCAAGCCAAATTGAAGTAATCCACTAGAATCCAATTAGAACTAAACTTTATAAATTTGCATACGGAGCCGAGCGGATCGGGCGCCGCTCTGCAACCCTACCAGCGGGGAACACATCAGAATGACGCCCGAGGCATTCAGCCCTGCTAGACCAGCGGATTTATGTGCTTATAATATGTCAAATGTTAGTTTGGAGCAATGGAGACAGTTATTCTACATTTATGTATGAAGATGAAGGTTGATGAACTTAGTGGCTTAGGTATAATCACATCATTATTCTACATTGGCATGTACTTTTGTGGAGGATGAAAGGTAATTTCCAAGTGTCTTAATTGATTTGTTAACTTCTTGAATTAATTATGATAGAAGTCTATAGTTGATGAATCTTTTGGTACATGTATTTTTCATGCATTGTGACACATTGAACGTTTTTTCTTCGTGGGCATATCGCGCGGGGAGCATTTTCGCTCCTGTTTTTAAAAATTATTTTAAACACATTTTTAGACGTTAAAAATTTGACAAAGACTTTCACACGTGCATCTCGATATTCTTTATGCTCACAAAGTCGTTTCACAAAAAACTGACATTTTTTCGTGTCATGTGTAGAAATGAAAAAATCAGGTGCCAAAAAGGCATTTGACAAGCCATTTTTTTGTTTTCTTTACACATACCACAGAAAATGCCGGTTTTCCACGTAACTTGACGCATGCACAAAGAATGTCGATATGTATGCGTCATTATTTTTCAGAATTGTTTGACATTTTGAAATGTTTTTTCGGTGGCATGAGCATATGATCATATGTAAATAAATTTCTACCATGCCACCATTGTTTTGCACGAAGCTTGGTTTGTTCTTTTAAACTCCTTTTAACCAAATATTTCCTCCTTTGTACACTATACCCATGTATTGGCTAAAAGCCATTCCAAGAACAATGTTAATGAGGTTGCCCCGCCTCTCACATTAAAATTTTGCTTTCACTTACAGATGCAAGTGCGTAACCTAGTATTCATGATACAATTTAACATCTTGTTTCGACAACCGTGATTATTCCGCTTCATCCGCTCGATCAACGCAATAATTGTGTCGCAACTTTGTTCTCATACGACCTTTTATTATCGGTGGCCCACGCTTGATCTACTAAGAAGCAAGTTTATCACAACATGATGACGACACAAATATTTCTTAACAAGGTTCGACGGACCCGTTTACACCTTGAGACGTGAATACGAGCACTCCTCTATTGATACCTCCACACCGGCCTCTGGCTCATGCTCTAGCTTCCCCATGTTATGTAGGAGTTCAAGGCTACGAGTGACCGATTCCAATATTATCTGTATCCTACCCAGTGACGGAGCTGGTATAGAAGAGTTCGGGTCAGCTAAACCCAACGAAATCCATTTATTTCTCATTAAATTAGTCTTTTAATTTGCTTATTAGTGGAAGAATACACCATGAATAACATAGTTGAACCCAATGAAATTTTGCTCTAGCTTCGCCTGTGATCCTACCCACGCTAGTTACAACATCAAGTCTAAACTAATGTACACATTATTGGACACAAAATCAACAAAAATTGATGATATCAATATTGAGGACTTAAGAATATTCTAAAAATATGGAGTGCACAATCTTATTTGTTGTGGCCCGCAGACTATGGCACCGGAGACGAACACGTAAAACGTGCACGTCTAGATGTCATGACCGTAATTCTTCAAAAAAAAAATGCCATGACCGTATTAGAGATTTTCATTTTTTTAGATACGACCGTACTAGAGAAATGTCATGACTCTACTGGACATGGGCTTTCGGTGCCATGGGCCATGGGCTAGCAACCTTGCTTGGGGGTTACAAGAGAGCAGCATCAGCGCCAGTTCGTCAGCGCGCTGGTGCTACAGCTAGGTGGATCCCTCCACCAAGCGGTACTAGACGCAAAAGAAAAGAAAGAAAGAGAGGCGGCGGCCTAGGGTTTCAACCCTAGACGTCGCCGCCGGCGCCATATTCATCGGCTTCATCTAAGAATTGACGGGTCCTCGCCTCCTCTAGTTGCTGCTCTGGCACTAGGAGGGGTGGGGACTTCGGACCTGCGCAGGGCGCTCTACAAAGATCCTTAATGTTAGATCTTGGTTTTGGTTGTTATCTTCTTCGTCAATGGATATGGCATCGTCTGCAATAAGTGATCTTCCGCGCTTCGTTCGACGGCGAGATCTCCTTCCCGACGTCCATGGTGGCTTTGGAAGATTAAGTTTGTCTAGATATGGTTCTTCAGATCTTGCTTCGCCAGATCAATCTTGGATTATTTCTCATGATTGCCGCGAGGAGGATTGTCCTCGCAATATCTATCCCGGCTACTACGTCTTCGGCAATGGTGATTCGTTCTCTCGGCTCCCAACGACGTCGACAAAGTGGTTCGGTTATTTGTCCCTGAAATATCAGTGGTGGTGCTCTTGTCGATGTTGCTTGATTAATTTAATGGCTGCGTGCGTGCACAAAGACTTGGCATTGCGGCTCAAAAGTAAAAGGGAGAATCTCCGTTGGTATTCACAGGTCTGTGGTTTGGTGTATTCGGCGTTGTTCTACGGCTGCCTTCAGAAAAGTACAAGAGTGTGTCATGGAAGAAGAAAAGGCTTGAAAATCTCATAGATTTGCTCGTCTCTTTTAGTTTTGTTTTTATAATCGATATAATCGTGTACTCTTTGCTGGTTTAATATATATGGTAAATTTTAAAAAAAATACAAAATCAAAGTGGACGGCGCTTTTACCAAATCAGGCAACTCTTCAGCTGCGAGTGCAGTCTGCAGAGATGCGGCTGGCAACTATCTGGGTTCTTCGGCAATTGTCTTCAAAGGGCTTGATGATCCGGCCACGGTTGAAGCGCTCGCATGCCGTGAGGCATTGAGCTTAGCAGAAGATCTACAAATACAACACCTTCTGATTGCTTCGGATTGTAAAGTGGTGGTTGAGGATATACACTGGTACACTTGGGAGGTCTGGAACTATTGTTGCTGAAATTACTGGACGAGCTACAGTCCACCAGGAGTGCAGCTTCACTCACGAATCAAGGAAGAGTAATTTTTAAGCCCACAATTTAGCTAGATTTGCTTCTTCTTGGGGGTTTGGCCGCCATGTATGGCTGAGTACACCCCATGATTCGAACAATGTACCTATGAACTTTGTGAATGAATAAAGTTTAGCTTTCCCCTCAAAAAAAAAAAAAAAACTGCGTAGCAGGCGATGCTCAAAAAAAAAAACTGCGAAGCAGGCATCGAACAGAATGGACTGAACTCGTATCGGCATCTCCTTCCTCCGTCCTACACTCGAACTCCTCTCCTCTGAATCTTCTTCTTCCTCAAGGTGCTGTTGCTCTCCACAAACAACTTATATCAATCTCACGTCCCGGCAGTCGTCGGTGGCCACGGGATATAACACAAGAACAGCAAATAATTGTTCGAACGGATCGTACTAGGAGCAGGCCGGATCAGATAGGACGGAGCAATACTATGGTACTACCGAACGTTCTAATCCAGTTCGCTAGCTAGTGGTACTGGCCGCGCGGTGGCACGAGCACGAACAGGTCGATCCTGAACAGAACCGTCTCCGGTGTCGGGTGTCGTTCAAACCTCCAGCAGCTGGTTCAATTCAATAAGTCTGAAACTATCGTTATTCACTGTAGCGTTTTAGGTTCAGTTTGGATTCTAGCCGTCTTTCTATTAGCTATTTTCTAGCTCGGTTTTGTTGGCACGGACGCGGTCTGTGTGATTCAGCCTTAGTTGTAGAATCGATCTGGTGCACGATTTAGTCGTGGGATGGCACATGACATGAGAGAAAGCAGTACCTTGAACACTGCACCAAAACTGCCTCTATTTTCTTCAGTTTTGTCGGAGAACACTTGAAAAAAGGGGATGTTTTACGGTGCATCCTACTACACATTTTCAGGTATATATAGTATATGCCTCATCCGACGGCTAAAATTAACTCGACCCGTTTTAGGCTTAGGGACGAAAATGTCTTTTCTCCATAATTAAGAATCTTCTTTAGGCAACTTGTGATGCCGTAAATAACTTGTCATGGATCGTTACAACACTCAAAACCAGCAGCACCTGGTGTAGCTCACCGGCCTAGGAATGCAACTTTCGGACATCAAACGTCCTCAAGTGTAACTCGCGCTGCATGCTTTGGAACCAATCCATGGACATCAGGACATGGAGTAGGCCCTGCGACATGTACTTCGTCGGAATTTTCTCATCGCCATCAAGGAAGGGAGCAGCCACGGAACGCCTCTGTCTCGAGCTCGTCGGTGGCGAGACGGCGCATGGCGTCGGGGCTTGGAGCCGTCGGAGAACTTGGCCTCCAGGAACTGAACGCCTGAGGAGACGGCGGACAGGGTGCAGTCCACGCCGGCGAGCTCGCCGGCGATGGAGGTTGGAGAAGAAGATGGGCAGAGTAACGGCCAGCGAGACCGAAGGGAGCTGACTACGCACCGCCATTGAATGCGGAAGCAAAAGCTGTCCACGATTTTGCTGACCCGCCGTCTGGCAGGATTGATTTCCGATCGGTTTTCTGTTTTTCTTAGTGTAATGTCTGAAATGCCCTTCGGGTTCAGATATACTACCAAAAATCTGGTGTAGCCAGGTCCGTGCCGATGAAGAAGCTTGGAACCTGCTGACGAGCTCGGACGACTCGTGGTCGTGGGTGTAGAGGCGGATGTGGGTCGGCGGCTTAGCGTTGCCGCTGGCCGCGAGAACGGCGGCCAACGCTAGCTTCAGTGTCGACGTTGAGGATGCCATATCTCGGCCGTGGCAAACGTGGAGCTAGAGAGTGGCCGCCGTGGCGTGTGCTGAGATTACAGTGGAGATTTGAGACCAGTGGCGTTGTGCAGGACACATGCGCACACCTTGAGAAAATGTATATACCGCGTGCCATGGACTCGTGTAGTTGGGCTTGTTCGAGTAGCCGCGCAGGTAGGAAGGAGAGAAGGGTCGGTTGCAGCCTCCAGCACGCGAGTTTGCAATGCCAGTAGAAGCAATTCTATTAGATAACGGCCAGTACAAGCATATGCTTTCCCAGCTTACCGCATATAACTGGAGCGCTCAGTTACATAGAATGGGATTGAAGAGGAGTGCAATCATTATAATTTTTCATGGTTTGCAAATTTCAGAGAACAGAACAATGCAATAAAAGGGAATTCAGCGGTCAACAAATGCGAAAACAGGTGTGATCGGATCTCCAACTCACTCACCCGAAATACCCACTATGCAGACTGCGATGAAATTAAGCAAGATACATAAGCTGACACACGTACGGTCGTGATAGTGCAGCAAAGAAGTTACAAGTAGCTGTAGCTCTGTTTGCAGGGGAGCACGTAGATGTCCATCTCGGCGACGGCGGTGCTCGCCGTCGGAAACTCGAGGACCGTGAGCTGGTAGTACCCGCGCGCCATCCTGAACTGGCCGCTGCCGCCCACGATGCTGCGCTCG
This sequence comes from Poa pratensis, assembly GCA_947311845.1. NCBI lineage: Eukaryota > Viridiplantae > Streptophyta > Magnoliopsida > Poales > Poaceae > Poa > Poa pratensis. The sequence continues at coordinate 24,287,593 of CAMZMU010000093.1, forward strand.
CTGGTGCCCGTTAAGCCAACAAAGGGGCCCTCCAGGGACAGCGCGCTCCCGTTGTACTCCCCGGCGAGGAACTGGATGGAGGAGACCGATATGCGGCCCAGCAAAGCCGGCCCCTCGGCCACCCCCGTGGCGACGATCATGCCCTGGTGCCGCGCCACGAGCGGCGAGCTCCGGTTCTCGCCGGTGCGGAGTTCGTTGTCGAACACGCTCACCGCACCGAACGTCGCGCTGGCGCCGAGGGGGGACTGCACGACGCCGAGCGCCGTTGCGTTGGACCCCATGAACGTCTCGTGCGAGTACAGGTGAATGTGCTTCATCCCGTTCCCGCAGCCGCCGGCCGCCGGCGAGGACGCTACGGCTACCGCTAGGAGGACGAGGAGCAGCGAGGATACCGGCGACATGGTGCGTTGCTGTTGTTGTCGATCGGCTCTTGGTGCTGCCTTTGTAGGAACTACTTGGAAGGAATGTGTTGCTGCTGCTGCTGCTGTTGTTGTTCGGCTCCTGGCGCTGCTTTTATAGGAAAGGGTGCCCTCCTTGGAACGCATAAACCATGTCACATAGCGTCAACTTGCAAAGTCCACATGTGGCCGGCGACCGCGAGGAAAGCGTGGGATGGAATCAAATCGGTTTTCAGACGTACGTACGTGATCGTTTTTGTTAAAGTAACGCTGTACTTAATTAATGTATAGAACGAAGATCGTCAGTACTAGTCACGTAGTGGTGAGGAATCTGAGAGACTAGAGTAGCTACGTTGGATTGTTGGTTATAGACATGTCATTAAAATTCACTTCTTCACCCAGTTAGAGTGGTAAGTCTAAAACTTGTGATAAGTTCAAAACTTGTGAAATAATAGTTATTGTCACGCGGTAACATAGTTGAAATGAAACATATGTTCCATGATTTGAGGATATACATGAGCACTATGCATCTTCATGTTTAATGATATGAAACCATGCAATAAATAGTGAATGTCTAAGAAAACATGAATGTATTGCTCTCTTAGTAGTAACTAGCCAGGTGGCCCACGCAAATGCGGCGCATCATTTAAACCCACTCAATGTGTCCGGAATGGTTCTAGAGACGTTAAACATAATAATTTAAATGATATAATTTGCTCGCTTAAATAATAAAGAATTACAAACCATCGAGAGTAGACAAGTGTATTTGACTATATCATGAAATCTGGATTTGATTACATCATGTAAAATACATTCACCAAAGAAAGGTCTAGATTATTATTATTTGAAATTCCCCAAAACACCATGTTGCTCTAGTCATCAACCCATGCACCTGCACGGGCTGGTGATGTAGAAAGAAATCAACTATTGAGATGTTTTGGGTAACAATTATTTATGTGAACACTATAATTTTTTTGAAGGGCATCATCTTTACCATATTGAACATGTACGCGGATTTTATTTCGGTAAATAATACCTATTTGAATTTTTTAGGACATATTAAATTGTTTCCTTATATTAATTGCGACATTTTCAAAAAAGCCATGTCACCATTTTGTAACGTAGAGCAGTGGTATTTTGATTTATTTTTACTTCCTTCCTACTGCTCCCGACTCTTGAACCTATGTGATTTGTAAGCTCACTCACATGTATATGTTGTATGCAGTTACGCCGATTCAGATTGATCATAATTTTTATTTAAATATTGTCACCGATTTACTACATACCCTCACATAATTAATCCCTACTATTTCCAAGGCACCACAAAATTCTTCTAAACCTATCGTCAACACTCCTTGGTAGCGTCATAATTATGCCCAATACGTTAGGTCAGTTATTTGACTCACCTATCTAAAAGAGCAAATGTCAAATAAAACTTAAGAAACATTTATCGTAATTGTACAAATACGTCCATTAAACTCTTAAAGAACGATTTTAAATAACACCTAAAGAAAAGTTTAAATTTCAGTTTATAGGTGATTCATAAAGAATAATTTTAAAGATTTATCCAATGCTGCAAACATTCTCAATGGAAGAAAAATCCTAGGAGCAAATTTACTTCAAAATTCTTTTGAAATTACTTTCAGCATTAAGTGAATAGACATACATTGTCCCTACCAAGTAGAAATCTTGTGTATGAGTTGTTATCAAATCAATCGGATAGGTTGACTTTGATACTTTTTTTGATAAAATTCACTTCTTCACCCAGTTAGAGGGTAAGCCTAAAACTTGTGATAAGTTCAAAACTTGTGAAATAATAGTTATTGTCACGCGGTAACATAGTTGAAATGAAACATATGTACCATGATTTGAGGATATACTTGAGCACTATGCATCTTCATGTTTAATGATATGAAACTTGGCAATAAATAGTGAATGTCTAAGAAAACTTGAATGTATTGCTCTCTTAGTAGTAACTAGCCAGGTGGCCCACACAAATACGAGCACATTATCTTAAACCCACTCAATGTGTCCGAAATGGTTCTAGAGACATTAAACATACTAATTTAAATGATATCATTTGCTCGCTTAAATAATAAAGAATTACAAACCATCGAGCGTAGACAAGTGTATTTGACTAAATCATAAAAACTGGATTTGATTACATCATGTAAAATACATTCACCAAGAAAGGTCTAGATTATTATTATTTGAAATTCCCCAAAACACCATGTTGCCCTACTCATCAACCCATGCACCTGCACGGGCTGATGATGTAGAAAGAAATCAACTATTGAGATGTTTTGGGTAACAATTATTTATGTGAACACTATAAAAATTTGGAAGGGCATCATCTTTACCATATTGAACATGTACGTAGATTTTATTTCGGTAAATAATACTCCCTCCGTCCCAAAATAAGTGTCTTTGATTTGTCCAAATATGGATGTATAGATGTGTTTCATGTATAGATACATTCATACTTTGGCAAATCTAAGACACTTATTCTGGGACAGAGGGAGTGTATCTATTTGAATTTTGTAGGACATATTAAATTGTTTCCAAATATTATTTGCGACATTTTAAAAAAAGCCATGTCACCATTGAAAGGATCGTATGGATACCTAGAGGGAGGGGGGGGGGGGGGGGGGAATAGGTGCTACTTCAAATTAGTTCTTTTTCAATTTAGGCTTGACACAAAGGTAAATTCTCTAGATATGCAACTACGATGAATTTACCTATATGAAAAGTTAACGCTAAGCACGGCACACGATACTACACAAGATACAAGTAAGACTAGGGTAAGAGATAACGGACCGGAAAGCACGCGGAGATCAGGATGTATTCCCGAGTTCTCCTTTTTAGGGGAGTACGTCTCGTTGGAGGGGTGTGAGTTTCGCCACAACATGCTTACTCAACGCCACAAAGGACTCACCCTATTCTCCGATGAACCTCACCACAAAGGCTCGGTTCACCTTCCACTATCGGAATCCTTCAAGGTGGAATCTGGAGCCTTTACAACAATTGGGGCACACACCCACAACCTAATTGGAGGCTCCCAAATCAACAATCTGTCACAACAACAACAACAACAAGTGAGTACAACAAGGAGCTAGGTTTTCCCAATGGAAACCCTAGCAAAGGGTCCCTCAAGTAATTGAGGGGGAAATGTAAATCTTCTTGGTGCAAATGTAGATCTTGGCCTTCTTCTTCAATCCTCCGAAGATCAACGAATTTGGATGGAGCGATTGGGAGATTTATGAGCTTTGAACCTGCAACAATGGAGGGCAATCAATTTTGGGCGAGCTGGCTGGCTGGAGGTAGGTGGGGGGGGGGGGGGGTATTTATACCCCTCCTAGAAATGTAGCCGTTGCAGAGTAGTCACACCGGAGACTCCGGCCTAAGCAGACCGGAGACTCCGGTCGAGACCGGAGATTCCGGTCTCCTTCCGGTGAATCTCCGGACCAAATTCAACAAACGTAGACCAGGCCAGAGACTTTTCCCCTGAGGCCGGAGACTTCGATCCCTGAGGCCGGAGACTCCGGTCGAGGCAGAGACTCCGGTCCTTCTTGAAAGAACATTTTTTATATCCCTTATGTGTTTTGTGCGTTAGGCAACAACACTAGGAAATATCTAATATGCTGTCAAGTGATGCAGGAAGTTTTAGATAAATTTACACAAGGCATCGTCTATGAAAAAGGGAAAAGTTTGCTGCAGGGAAAACTCCAGGCCGGAGTCTCCGGCCTACCAGACCGGAGTCTCCGGACTGAGGGCACAGGAGTCTCCGGCCTCTCTCCGTCCCTGCCAATTTCCCTCGAAGGACCAGCTGGGAGAGCCCCTGGATCCCAACCGGAGAGTTACCGGAAAGTTGCCGGTGTTTCCGGCCTGAGCCGGAGTCTCCGGCCTCAGGACGCCAAGTTTCCGGTCTGACCAAAGTTTGACTCAAGTCGTGACTCTGGTCTGGAATGTTACCGGAAGGAGACCGGAGTCTCCGGTCCAGGCCGGAGTCTCCGGTGTAAAGTAGCTGCAACGACTCTAATCTTGGAGAGGGGTATTTATAGGCACTAAGTGGATATTCAAGAACAAGCAAGATGAGCATGGCATGGTGGTGAGGAACAAGGCAAGATTGGTGGCTCAAGGGTACTCTCAAGTTGAAGGCATTGCTTTTAGAGAGACCAATGCTGCAGTGGCTCGCCTTGAGTCCATCTGTATCCTCCTTTCATATGCATCAAATCATAACTTTAAATTACAACAAATGGATGTGAAAAGTGCTTTTCTTAATGGTCCACTCAAGGAGTTGGTATATGTTAAGCAACCACCGGGTTTCGAGGATCCCAAGTTCCCTAACCATGTCTACAAGCTCGATAAGGCGCTCTATGGACTTAAGCAAGCTCCACGTGCGTGGTATGAGCACCTTAGAGAGCTTCTAGTAGACCATGGATCTGAGGCTGCGAAAATCGATCCCACTCTCTTTACTAAGAGGGTTAAAGGGGAGATTTTTATATGCCAACTTTATGTGGATGATATTATCTTTGGCTCGTCTAACAAAGCTTTTAATGATGAATTTTCAAAGCTTATGACCAATAGGTTTGAGATGTCCATGATGGGAGAGTTGAAGTTCTTCCTTGGTTTCGAAATCAAGCAATTGAGAGGAGGGACTTTCATCTCTCAAACCAAATATATCCACGACATGCTCAAGAGATTTGATATGCAAGATGCTAAGGAGAAGCGCATTCCTATGGACACCAAATGTCATCTACAACTTAACCCAAAGGGTATAGATGTCGATCAAAAGGTATACCGTTCCATGATTGGTTCCTTGCTCTATCTTTGTGCATCTAGACCCGATATTGTGTTGAGTGTAGGGGTGTGTGCAAGGTATCAAGCCACTCCTAAAGAAAGCCACATGGTGGCGGTCAAAACAATCCTTCGATATTTGATTCATACCCCAAAGTTTGGTTTGTGGTACCCCAAGGACAAGGTTTTCTCTCTTCGTGGGTACACGGACTCGGATTGGGCCGGTGATCAAGATGATAGGAAGTCCACTTCCGGGGCATGCCAATTTCTTGGTGATTCTTTGTGAGTTGGTCTTCCAAGAAGGAAAATTGTATATCTCTCCACCGCCGAAGCCGAGTATGTGGCCGCCGCTAGTGCTTGCACCCAATTGCTATGGATGAGGCAAACTTTAAAGGAATACGGTGTCAATTGTGACAAAGTGCCTCTTCTATGTGATAATGAAAGTGCTATTAAGATTGCTTACAACCCGGTGCAACATTTAAGAACCAAGCATATTGAGATTCATCATCATTTCATTCGAGATCATGTTGCCTGTGGTGATATTGAGCTAGCTTATGTGCCAACCAAGGACCAACTTGCAGATATTTTCACGAAGCCTCTTGATGAAGCAAGACTAACTTATTTGAGGAATGAGCTAAATATCGTGGATTCAAGGAGCTTGGCTTGACTATTTTGCATACACACCTATATCTTGACTATATATTTTGTTTAGGTGTAGGCATGGATATAGAGGGAGTGCGGTCCTACTACATTGGACTATGCCTCCCCCCATTATGCCGATATTAAGAACTCATTTGCCTCTCTATATTCGTTCTATGAATTGTGAGCTTAAATGACGAGTGTTGGTTGTGAACCCAAGATATATCTTCGCGGTATCACGCCATAAACTCATACATGGTGGCCTAGGCCACCGCCCTCCTCCTTGTGAGGAGTTGGATCTTAATTGGATTTATTTGGGTATTTCAAGACCTTTATTTTGTTTTTGGAAAAACACTTGGAATTGGCTTTTATTTTTGGATCTTGCAACTTCCAAGTGTGTATCCACCCATCAGTGCCATTGTTTCCAACCTAAGCCTATATCTTACCTTAAAACGTGCTCTTCTTGCAACATACATGTCCACACAAAAATCTGGCATTCTTTAGTCGATGGGGCCTGATACGTCCAAAACGTATCTATAATTTTTGATTGTTTCATGCCATTTTTATGCTTTTAGCACTTGTTTTTATATTAAGTTTATTATTTATTTGGACTAACCTACTAATAGTTGCAAAAGTGCACAATGTTCTTGTTTTACTCTTTGATGTGTAGAATTTATCAAGAATACAAGAGAAAACCTTGTTGGAGTCGAATTGGGACTTTCCTGAAATCTGTCTGAGAACTTGTTACGAAGTTTGCCAGTTTGACCCTCGAAGATGACGTCAATTGGAGGTCTCCCCGAAAACAAAGTTGTCACAATTTTCCATACGAAGATTTTAAGCCCGAGATCAGCCCAATCGGAGTTCGTACGCGGCCTGGAGGCCCGTTTTGGTGGAACCCTAAAAGGGGGTGACGGAAATCCGAGAAGATATATAAAGGGAGGAAACCTAACTCGTGGAGGACTCCTCCACCCACGAATTTCCAGCCACCAAAGCCACGTTTTTGTCTCCCCCATGGATCCCATCTCCATGGGGGAGGGCTCCCAAGAAGCCATGAAGGAGGGAGGCTAAGGGGCGGCGCTCCCCAAGCTTGCCGGCGGCGGGGAAAGGAGTTCCCCGCACCGCCCTGCGCTGCCCCTCTCCGCCGTCTTCACCGCCATCTCCATCACCATCTCCTCCTTGTATTCAGTGGTTCATCCTCCCACAAACCTCTGTACCGTTCTATGTAAACATGGTGTTTGATGCTATAATATTTATCTTATGATTTACATCATGTTTCCGTAGTTTATTTGTCTTTTGATTGCTTAATTGAATGCATGAGGTTCATTAGAGTTGTATGTCTATATGGTGCTGTCCTTTGGTGTCCATTATACTTGTGCGCGCATGGATCAAACACCCTAGGGTTGGTAGTATTTGTAACGAAGCGGGGGAAGTTCTGCCGGAGTGACAGAAACCTGAGAACGCGAACCGATTAGTTGCACGTATGGGAGTAAGAGGACCTTGAACTTAAGGCTATGGTTGGGGAAACCTTAATGCATTGTTATTATTTGCGGATGCTTTCTAACAATCCAACCATATAGTACTTGTAATCCCAAGTAGTGGAGTGCATGTATATTTAGGCTCTCCCACATAGAAAACTGCATCGAAGACGATAAACCAAGTACCTTCACTAATTAATCTTGGACAAAGCCACCACAATTACCACCATTTTTCCACACTCTTGGTACTGTTAGTATATGGTTACTTAGTGTATTTTATTGCTGCAGCACTAACATTTACTTTCTTGTACTTATTATCTTGCAAAACTACTTCTCATACCCGTATTGCTACCGCAGTTTTATTTTCTAGATAATGCAAACGTTTAGTGTGCGTAGAGTTGTATCAGTGGTTGATAGAACTTGAGAGAATACTTATCCTACCTTTAGCTCCTCGTTGGGTTCGACACTCTACTTATCGAAAAGGCTACACGCGATCCCCTGTCCTTGTGGGTTATCAAGACCTTTTCTGTCGCCGTTGCCGGGGAGCCATAGCGTAGGTTAATGTTCTTGTGTGCACTTGTTTACTTTATCTCTAAGTAGTTTTTTATTTTCAGTATCAAGTTTTTCTTTATCTTACTATGGATAGGGAATGCGAATTACAAAAAAAATTAGGTGTAGTTGTTATCTAAAAACGTTTTCAAAAAGAAAAGTGATTGGAAAGATGAGTAATGGTTAAATGGGGGTCGACCTTGAACACTTGTGTTCATGCCTATGAAACCAAAACAAATCTTTCCATGGAAGCTTTTCATTAAAAACATGTAAATATTGTGTATATACCTCTGTACATAAAAATAAAATGCTAATTATAGTCTTTAGTTAATTGAAAGTTGATAGTTTTACTTTGCTGTCCAGAAACAGATTTTCTGTGCTCTACCGTATTAAATGTTTAAAATCACCAGAACGTGATCTTGATCTGAAATTTCTTGCGTGCAAAGTGATGCTTATTAGCTTTCTTTCATTAGACTAACTTTTTCTGATTTAAGGTACGTAGATAGGTCGAAAAATTCGATCTTTACTGACTGTTCTGTTTAGACAGATTTTGTGCTTCTCTGTAAATAAAATCGTGATAAATCTCAGAATAGTATTTTGAATTGAAATTTTTTGTGCATAAACCTGAGATTATTATCTTTCTTTCATTAGACTAAAGTTTTTCGATTTGAGCTACTTAACTATCTCGTTGAATGTCATCTTTACGGACTGTTCAGTTTTGACAGATTTCTTTGTTTATTCAACTAGAAAAGTGGCCCGCTCACATGCGCGGGCAACCACTTATTATGTGTTTTGTATGATTCAAAACAGTACTGATAACTAAGAGCATTGTCATTGGGATATACAATTGTAATGTAGATTTAATGGTATTTAATTATAATATAGTTTTCCTAAATTTATGCGAGGGACTTTCTTTGACAAAATATATTATTTCTTTCTATGGATCCCGCGAAGGGGTTGTAGATTCTTCTATAAATGAACAACGGATGCTGGATATATATCCTACATGTACACTTGTGGTACTATCCAAGTAAATTTTGTGAGTCCTCAAAATGGTGATTAATATCTCAAATCTGGAGATCTGATGAATCTAGCTAAAAGTTTAAAAAATGTTTGAAATTACTTATATACATTGGAAGTTTTCAAAATCATTGACTTATATACATAAACAATCTAATTAAATCGTGTACATGTAAATTTAAGAAAGTGAACACATGCACAAGAAGAATATATTAAGTTTTCATTTAACTAATAAGTTCTCTATCTTACAAAATCGTAATTTGATACTCTGTAAAAAATCATTTTCTTGGTTCTCCAAGTAAATTGAGTCTTCGTCTACCATGTTTTGTCATTGCTTTTCCATGCGATTCGCATAACTTTACCCTGGGTCCAGAAAAAAAATATTTTTTGACTACACAATGCACTTCTAATATTTGGCATATGTACTAAGATTGAAGGAAGTTTTGACCAAGAGTCGGCTTGGTGATTCAAGATCTAACGCAATGGATTGATCACCAGCTTGCATTACCTGAGCTGACCGTTTATTTGTATGTTAGGCAGTTAGGCAGGTGGCTAGCGCATTTGGGTCGTGCAACATGTTTAAATATATGAGAGTTTATTATCATCTTCAATAGTGTGTTATTTTTAAGAATATTAATGTTTGAAAGATATGATGAATAGTGTATATATCAATCTGGAAATCAATTTAATAGTCGGCTTACTGATGTTATTTCTAGTGGCAGGCAAATAAGTTCTATGGATATGTAAAATATATTAACAAACCTCTTATATATGTACTTAAACCACATGATTGGATATATCTATGTTTCATACTAATATACAAATCCATATATCTTAATACGGTGGCTTTCAAGGTTCATATTATCTCCAAACCGGGAAAATTCAGGTCTAGCTGGACCACATTCTCTTGGACAAACATTTAAAAACATTAATGTTTATTAATATAAGAAACTGCATTCCCTGTGAAGAATTCCATCTAGCCCATTGTCCATCTCAGAATGTGAGAGAAAATGCATTAGTTTTTATCTCTATTATAATCTCCCTAAGCTAACTTAATCACCAAAGTTTAGAGCTCGAACATAGGCTCCTGGTTGAGATTGATATGCATCATGTATATTTATTCCGAAGATCCCTATAAGCTAATATGAGTAGTTGCCCTTCACTATATCTAGCCACAACCGTCCAAATAATCTAATTATAATTATACAAAAATCAATCATCCCTCCAAACAGCCTATAGTATTTTTGGCCGTTTCAATGCAATAGTCATTTATTGTACTCCTTTGCTCCTCTTGATATGGTTTACTGATTTTTTCAGAAGTTAAAATTATAAATATTTACTTGACAAGGTTAAAGAAAAATACCAAAATGAAAATTAGCAAAATAAGATCATTCCTCGGAGATAAGCAATAGAGAAACATTGTCGATGGGGTTGAACCAATAAGTATTTTCTGATTTAATACAGACCCATTCATCAAGATATCTTGTGTAATTATGCACTCCATTTCCTTGAATCCGCCATCCGTTACAAACTCAGTCTTAAAGTATTTAGTTACTTGATCACTATCCTAGCAAAACCTTATGTGCTTTCATTTGGAAATTAACTTGACACGTAAAATTAAGTATTTTACAGTGGCACAGCTAGTCACAGTTTAAGTAAATAATGTCAACGTCTTCCGTATTTTCATTAAATATAGTTTTTTCAGTCTATATCACATTATAGTCAACTTTTCACACTGAGTAAACTATTTGGCTACCAGAAATATCATGTACCTTATCATCCTATTTGGGCATGTACATTTGTAGTGGAAAAGTAATAACATGAACAGACTTATCTTATTTAAATCATAAGTGAATCACATGCTATATAATTCAAGTAATGCCCTTATGACCCCTCGGAAAAGATGTAATGCCTGACCTAGCCATATAACAGTAACTGTCATGCTCCATAATTCAAGAAGACCCAACGAATAAATATTTAGAATTTGGTTTCGTAGACTTAACGTACATATAGTGTATGGGTAATTCCAGAAAATTATTGTTTTCGGTACAAATTATTCTCATGTTCTCCTTGACTTACTTTTTTTCCTTCTAAACGACATATTTAAAGAAAAAATACTATCAAATATAGCTTCTTAAGTCAGTTAAGTACCTGCCGTCAAATCAGAGCGTTTTATAGAATCAGTACTTCAATACTACTTTCAAAACCATCATTCCTTGTTGCAGATGATCTTCCTCTGTGTGTGCTCTTTACCTGGGCTCGTCTATTTTAACAACAAATACTGTAATTGCAAAAAGGATGCATCATCCTGTACCCCAAACATTTACATGATGATAACTTCTAGGATTAATAAAATCCTTTTTCCGTTTGAGGATTTTTTTTGCCGATGCAGTTGGTCCTTGTCACAATACTCTAACCCACTGTTCAAAATATTTTCCAATATTCCGATAAATCGGCCGATTTATCGCTTCTCAGTGTCTGACCGATAAGATAAATCGGCCGATAAATTTGCCGATATGCCGATAAATTAGCCGATATGCCGATAAATCGGCAGATTTACCGCTTATCTTGGGTCGACCGATAAGTTCCCGATAAGCGATATTCCCAACATTGCTCTAACCTCTAATTATGCCTTAACTTTAAAATTACGTAACTATAAAGGAGCTTGTGGAAAATTAGACATAATCTGAAAATTAATATGACAGAGAATACAGTCCCAACTCGACGTACCTGAATACCTGATCATGTCTAGAATTGACAAACGACTGGACCATACAACAACTACGCCCGGTGAAGAATATTGGGGCAGGCTCCAATTTGCCTTACGCTCAGCCGCTCAGGTACACATGTACACGGCAAGAGAGGATCTGGTGGAGCCAAAAGAGTGTTGGTGCAGGCTCCAATCTGCTTCTTGCTGACTTGTTCGTGTAGCTCGCATCACGTCACGGTACATATGTACGCGTCAACACACTTGAAGCATTGATATAACGTAGATCAATTCCCTGTCTTGGCGACTAAGAAGGGCGGCCTCGCTCGTCCGGCCGGTCGCATCGTAGCAGCAGTGCAGCACCAGGTCAATTATGTATCAAGCTAGCTAGCTTCGCATTATGCTACCTTTGAAGGGCCAAATGCATCAGCAGCAATCCACTAACTCGTGCAAATTTGATGGTGCTTCGGCGTGATGTGGCTCGTTGGTCCACCTCTCGATTCTCCATAGCTTCCGCTCAATCTAATGTGCTCATCATGCTAGCTTTGAAGGGCCACGCACGTCAGGAGCAATCCATTAGCGCATGCATATTTGCTGAAAATTAAGATGGCAGCCAAAAAAAAAAGCTTAGCTAGCCATGAAGTAAAACGAAAGGAGCAGATACGATCATAGTGCATGCATGGGTAGTCTATTAAAAAGCTTCAGAGAGGGCATACTGGGGCCAATCATTGCCGCCGCCGGACTGGTCTGAAGGGATTAGGCAATTTAGGCATAGGGACGTATATGGTGACGCTGGAGGTCCATGCACGCCAGGCGGGGCATGCAGCTAGCGGCCACTACTGGCTTCTTTCTGTACGTAGTAGACGTGCACGCGCTTGACGAGGAGATCGGCCGCATCCATCGCCATCGCCTTGCCTTCTTGTAGATCGTTCTAAGCCTCCGCAGCCTACCACTCGATTCTCCATAGCTTCCGCTCAATCTCTGTCAGATCTCTCTCCTAAATCCGCTGGACCGTCCATGAGGCAACCTAGATTGAAACGTAAGCCGCTTGTGTGCATGGCCTTGGTAGAGATCGTCCGGCCGGCCGGCCGGCAAACGGCAACGCTGCAAAAACAGCGGCGTTGGCGGCCTATGTACGTGAGGACATTAGGTTAGCTTTTCTTTCGATAGAGGATTATGTAGCCTATTAGCAATATATCAAAGAGGTACGGCAAACTTATGGAGGGCATTGGTGGGTAATTTTTACTTGAAAGTCTAAAATTGATGGTTGTGATTTTCCCATATATTAAATTAATGGCCAGATGTTTCTGATTATTGTGGGATTTTCTAATGAATTCTCTAATTTTTGGGTAGCCCTTAATGTACTTTTAATATATAATAGATATTGTACTTGGTGTTGTTAGTTTCATTAGTTTTTCGACGGACAACGGAAATCATTAACACCTTAGTATATACAGTGGCTAATGTTGAATAAAAATTATTAAACTTGTCAATGCTTGAACATGAGTGGATTTTATTTAATGAGTACTAACCCTACTAATGAGTTTTGTGAAGTTTTATGTGGATGTAGCTTATAAGATCTAATCAATATGGTGATATGAGATGAATAAGAAGACGCAAGAGCTCAAGCTTGGGGATGTGTAGGTGCATCCCAAGAACATATTCAAGAAGATACAATCATCTAAGCTTGGGGATGCCCGAGTCATCCCCCTATTCATCAACTAACATGAGGTTGTCTCGTTCATACTCTATATTACCCGTCCACATGATATGTATTGTCTTAACTTGTATTATAATTGATTTTATATGTCTTGGTTTTACTTTCTTTAGTTTTATTAGGCTCCTTATTTGGTTTCGATTGCTTCTTTACTTTCACTTATAAATTCAAAATACAAAAATATTTTCTTTTGTTTTGCTTTTTTGTTTGGTTCTTTATTTTAATTTTATTTGGGTTTTACTTTTGATTTTTATTTAGAGTTTTCCTTGCTGTAGCTAGCATGTTTAGGTCTTGCTTAGCCTCTGGTTTCTTAGTTTATCAAAAATAAAGTACCAAGTTTTATCCATTTAGCTTAGTTGATACATATGTAAAAAGTGATTTTCTGTTTTCGGTATCTACTGCTTATTGCGCGATTTTTCATATTTTACTGGAAGCTCTAAAAATCACGAAAAAATTACTGATATTGTAGCACCTAATCCTCTGCATGTACAAAAATTGGCTAAAATTTCGGGCATGTTTAAGTGCACCTAAAAATTGCGTTTTCCAGCTGCTGTTTTTCTGGACAGATTCTGACTTTTGTTGCAAGAGTGGCCTCTTTTCGTTTTCATTTGATTTTTAATGGTTCTTACCTTTCATTTATAAGTTGGCCATTTAAGCAACCTTTCTGTAACTTAAAAACAAAATTTTATTTGGTTTAATAGCAGCACTTGGGAAATATTATCTATTGTACTAATGTCTAACCGCAGAAAAGAATGGGAAAGTTTTTGTGTTGAAGTTTTTCACAGAGAATGAAGGAACACCAAACTGTGAAATGTTGAAGAACGGCCAAAGTCATAAGCTTGGGGATGTCCCCGCATCCCTCTTCATCAATAACCCCACGGTTTGCGAACTTTTAAACTTTGTTTTTTGAGCAACATAGGAACTTAACTAAACTTGAAGCGGCTGTATTTTATTATCTATTTATCTTAGCATCAAACACCAGTTACATTAATAAGTGGATCGTCACATATTTTATTTATCCTCTGTTTTCAATGTTTATTTGGTTAATGGATTACTTGTTGAAACTTAAAAATGATGTGTGAATAATACTGTTTAGTAGTTTATGTTTTCTTATGGTTAGTCTCAACTAGCTAATAGTGCATATTATGTTATTTTGATATCAACATGCATTGTCCTGCTCATAAGATGGTATGGTATTGTGGTATCCTCCTCTGAATAATTCATTCGAATTGACTTGGCACATGCTCATGCATGCGTATGACTGAAAAACAAAAGTCAATTAAGCCTTGATGATTTATTTTGACTCAGAGTTCTTGTATCACTTTTATGTCTCAATTAATTTCATTTTGTCGCAAGCATGATTATGACGGTTATTGCTCTCTTGATTGTCGCTTCCCAGTCTATTGCTAGCCTTCACTTGTACTGAGCGGGAATGCTGCTCGTGCTTCCAAAACCATGAAAACCAAGTTATTCCAAAGTGTCCACCATAAATACCTATGCATGGCATTTCGAACCATTCAAGTAAATTTTCATGTGCTACCTTTAAAACCTTCAAAGTACTTCTCAATTTGTGTCAATGTTTTATAGCTCATGAGGAAGTATGTGGTGTTTTATCTTTCAATCTTGTCATTCAGACTTTCACCAATGGACTAGTGGCATATACATCCGCTTATCCAATAATTTTGCAAAAAGAGCTGGCAACGGGGTGCCCAGCCCCAATTAATTACAACTTTCATTAATAATTCTCTTCACATGTTTTGCCCTGATTTATCAGTAAGCAACTTAATTTGCAAATAGACACTCCTCCATGGTATGTGAATGTTGGAAGGCACCCGAGGATTCGGTTAGCCATGGCTTGTGCAAGCAAAGGTTGGGGGGAGTGTCACCCATAATGAAACTAAAATACATGTGTAAACAAAAGAGAAGAGGGATGATCTACCTTGCTGGTAGAAATAACGTCCTTCATGGGAGCCGCTCTTGAAAGTCTGGTTGACAAGGGGGTTAGAGTACCCACTACCATTCGTTGACAACAACAAACACTTCCCAAAACAATTTTGCTTCTGTTTTAAAAATGAAAAGCTCTAGCACATGATAATCCCTGCTTCCCTCTGCGAAGGGCCAATCTTTTACTTTCATGTTGAGTCACCATCCTTTCTTTGAGCACTTTCTCGAGAGCATAGTTGTCATTCTTAGTGTAATGTGCTTGTCCCAGAATATGGTTAACTGTGATATAACTTTGATGCTTTTATCTTTGATATCTTTGATTCTAGTCTTCCCATGAACTTCAGAGGTGCCTGGGCATTTATGTTTTGCTGTACAAAAACGGGCAAGCGAGATACCATCTTATCATATCCTATTATGAGCATTACAATCTTGTTGATGTTTATAAATTTCATGTTATAAGCTCTTAGTTCGTTGATACTTTTCATTAGGAAACATGATTGCTAAGTTTTATTATCCATACATCATGCAATTGTTAAAGACCTGATCATAGCATTTACAATCAAAAATTATTTTGTTATCATTTACCTACTCGAGGACGAGCAGGAATTAAGCTTGGGGATGTTGATACGTCCAAAACGTATCTATAATTTTTGATTGTTTCATGCCATTTTTATGCTTTTAGCACTTGTTTTTATATTAAGTTTATTATTTATTTGGACTAACCTACTAATAGTTGCAAAAGTGCACAATGTTCTTGTTTTACTCTTTGATGTGTAGAAATTATCAAGAATACAAGAGGAAACCTTGTTGGAGTCGAATTGGGACTTTCCTGAAATCTGTCTGAGAACTTTTTACGAAGTTTGCCAGTTTGACCCTCGAAGATGACGTCAATTGGAGGTCTCCCGAAAACAAAGTTGTCACAATTTTCCATACGAAGATTTTAAGCCCGAGATCAGCCCAATCGGAGTTCGGACGCGGCCTGGAGGCCCGTTTTGGTGGAACCCTAAAAGGGGGTGACGGAAATCCGAGAAGATATATAAAGGGAGGAAACCTAACTCGTGGAGGACTCCTCCACCCACGAATTTCCAGCCACCAAAGCCACGTTTTTGCCTCCCCCATGGATCCCATCTCCATGGGGGAGGGCTCCCAAGAAGCCATGAAGGAGGTAGGCTAAGTGGCGGCGCTCCCCATTGCCGGCGGCGGGGAAAGGAGTTCCACGCACCGCCCTGCGCCGCCGCGCTGCCCCTCTCCGCCGTCTTCACCGCCATCTCCATCACCATCTCCTCCTTGTATTCAGTGGTTCATCCTCCCACAAACCTCTGTACCGTCCTATGTAAACATGGTGTTTGATGCTATAATATTTATCCTATGATTTACATCATGTTTCCGTAGTTTATTTGTCTTTTGATTGCTTAATTGAATGCATGAGGTTCATTAGCTGTCCTTTGGTGTCCATTATACTTGTGCGCGCATGGATCAAACACCCTAGGGTTGGTAGTATTTGTAACGAAGCGGGGGAAGTTCTGCCGGAGTGACAGAAACCTGAGAACGCGAACCGATTAGTTGCACGTATGGGAGTAAGAGGACCTTTAACTTAAGGCTATGGTTGGGGAAACCTTAATGCATTGTTAGTATTTGCGGATGCTTTCTAACAATCAAATCATATAGTACTTGTAATCCCAAGTAGTGGAGTGCATGTATATTTAGCCTCTCCCACATAGAAAACTGCATCGAAGACGATAAACCAAGTACCTTCACTAATTAATCTTGGACAAAGCCACCACAATTACCACCATTTTTCCACACTCTTGGTACTGTTAGTATATGGTTACTTAGTGTATTTTATTGCTGCAGCACTAACATTTACTTTCTTGTACTTATTATCTTGCAAAACTACTTCTCATACCCGTATTGCTACCGCAGTTTTATTTTCTAGATAATGCAAACGTTTAGTGTGCGTAGAGTTGTATCAGTGGTTGATAGAACTTGAGAGAATACTTATCCTACCTTTAGCTCCTCGTTGGGTTCGACACTCTTACTTATCGAAAAGGCTACACGCGATCCCCTGTACTTGTGGGTTATCAGGGCCGGAGACTCCGGTGTCCTGCACCGGAGACTCCGGTCTGAGCAGAGTTTCCGCCCCAAGCACAGAGACTCCGGTCCAGGCCGGAGACACCGGTGTGTTTAGGTCGGAGGCTCCGGTCTCGGTAGTTTTCGCAGGGTTCCTAAGGGGAGCCGGGGTGGGGGTTGACTCACAACTCCCCATACACGCCCCCACTCCACAACCTCCCCTGCAGCCGCCGCCACCTCGATCTGCTCCTCCGGCCTGCTCCAAGCCGCCGGAATCCACCGTGCCGCCGGCCTTCTCTACCTTTCCAACGCCGGGGACCCTCCTCCCCTCCGTTTGGACTCCACCATGAAGGGCAAGGGTAATCTTTCTCCCTCTTCTTCTAGGGTTTCATGCTAGATGCGATTGTGAGAGTGGTTCCCCAGGTTTCCTGGTGTAGAATCTTTCTAGACGACATTGCACTTCATCGGAGTAGCTCCACACATTTGAGCACCATTTCATGACCTAGACCTTAGTTTCCCCTCTCAGGGCCGGAGACTCTGGTCTGGCAAGACCGGAGACTCCGGTCTGGACGGACTCTCCGCCCCTGAGACCGGAGACTCCGGTCTAGATCACCATTTAGTGCCCAAATTTGTTGTAATTGCTCCTCCTTTGCCCTTCCTCGACACGTATGCTTATCTCCATGCTCCTCCATCTACTCTTTATTCACAGATAACAAAAGGTACAAGGTATCATCATCCAACCCCAATATCAAGGCTAAGAAAGGCCGAGCCACCTCAAGGGCCTACATGGAGTATGATGAGGAAAATGACCGTTATGTGCAGCGAGATCGAGGAGCAGCAGCTAGAGAGAAGAAAGTAGCAGAGGCTCGAGCAAGGGATGAAGCGCAGTTTTTGGCAAATGAAGTTGCCAAAAAGGCAAGATATGAACAGTTGACAACTTTGAAGGACATGGGCAAGACTGAATTTCGCAACATGAGGCTGCAGCCTTTCTACTCCATGCCATGTACCTCCGATGACCCTCACTATTAGAGGAAAGAGCAAGCACTCATTAAGAATGAAATATATGCCAAGTTGTCCAAGAAGCATGCCGTATGTGAGCAAAAGGTGCTCAATCTTGACGCTTTGAACTCCAAACCTTATTTTCAATAGGCCGTTTGGATTGCTCAGAAACTTGGGCTTGAAAAGCTAATCTCGTTCACTCAACAAAATTATGACATTGAGCTAGTTCACCAATTATTTGCCACTTTCGTGCTTGGGAATGACGAGAATATCACCATGACTTGGATGGCCGGTCCTATTAAGTGTGTCTCATCTTTTGTGATGTTTGCTGAGCTCTTGGGGTATCCATTCCAAGGTGAAACAACCCCCATTGGGAGAAGAATGCATCAAGAAGGAGTTGCTTATGACAAGCGTCGCCTAGCTCCTATCTACACCAATGAGGCGGATGTGGGCACCATTCACAGCGTGCTCCCCACTTTCAATATCTTCCTTCGCATTGTTCGGTTTAGTCTTGCTCCCCAAGCCGGAAATGTGGATGCCATTCGTGGAGGACTTGTCAACCTTCTTTATCACACTTATCAAGTCCAATGTGCGGGAGTTGATTGCCAAGGCTATGAGATTGACGTTATGGACTTCATCAAGTATGAGATACATTGGGCGATTTGTGAGCACAAGAATCCCGTCTATGCACCTTATGTGATGAAGCTTATCCTTGACAAGGTGCCCACTCTCAACACTGCCAACTTCACCATTCATCCCAAGGGTACTCTCCAACAACTCCAAAAGCACTCCAAGCCATCTTCCTCTCGTGCTCGTGTTCCTTTCCAATCTAGTGATGAGGAGGAGGCTTATGAGGCCCCAATGCCTAGGAGGAGTACGAATGCCGATCCTTCCTCTCATGCTCGTGGTAAGGCATTAGTGAACAAGGAAGTGAAGAAGCTCCCATGGTGGAAGAAAATCATGCTTTGCATGCAAGTGGCTGTTCACAAGGAGAACCATACCGCCTATGTTGAGAGGAAGCACATCTTATCCAATCAACGTTTGCTTTTCAAGGAATTGCACAAGACCAGCAATGGTGGGAGCACTCCTCCTCGCCAAGAGGGTGAACCCGAATCTTCTCCATCCACAACCACTCTCTCTTATGGTCATTGGAATATGTAAGAAATCAATTGGGTCGATTTTGAGGATGTGACTTCCATTCCATCCACTTCTCGCAATACCGACAAGGCTCCCATGGTTGATGATAACGATGGGAATGAAAGACTATGAAGAAGATGATGAGGATAATGTTGGTGAAGGTGAAGGCGATGAAGAGGACGAGGACGAAGTCTCCACTTGACTTCTTTGGGTTTCGTTAGCCTCGCTCTTTTCCCTTTTGGCATCTCGATGCCAAAGGGGGAGAAGTAGTTCTATTAGGTTCTCACCGTGGGATTTGCAAGGGTTCGGGCACAAGCTTGCTCTTCTATCATTTCTTTAGCGCTTGTGTCCTTTTATCTTATGTCGTTGAACTTATTTGACTTTGCTATTTGTTGTGTGAGACTATGTTCCTATTTGTGGTGTGAGACATTGTGGATTTCATATTATCTATGGTTGAGATGATATCTATTATTGTGATATATTATTGTGCATTGGTCTATATTCTACATTATTATGCACAATGTATGTTTCCATTCATCTCAACCCATTATCATGACATGTCTCGTGTTTATGAAAATTTATCATGTTTCAATATTACTTGTGAGTTGCCTCTCTTCTACATGTTGAGCATTTGTATTCCAATGCAAACTACTTATATGCACACATGTAGGGGGAGGTTCTCAAATCCTTTGTGAAACATGTCGATACTTGTTTTGTGCTATGTTGCAAATCCTAGTGTTGTCATCTAACACCAAAAAGGGGAGATTGAAAGAACATTTTTTATATCCCTTATGTGTTTTGTGTGTTAGGCAACAACACTAGAAAATATCCAATATGCTGTCAAGTGATGCAGGAAGTTTTAGATAAATTTACATAAGGCATCGTCTATGAAAAAGGGAAATGTTTGCTGCAGGGAAAACTCCAGGCCAGAGTCTCCGGACTCAGGGCACAGGAGTGTCCGGCCTCTCTCCGCCCCTACCAATTTCCCTCGAAGGACCAGCTGGGGAGAGCCCCTGGATCCCAACCGGAGAGTTACCGGAAAGTTGCCGGAGTCTCCGGCCTGAGCCGGAGTCTCCGGTCTCAGGACGCCAAGTTTCCGATCTGACCAAAGTTTGACTCAAGTCGCGACTCTGGTCCGGAATGTTACCGGAAGGAGACCGGACTCTCCGGTCACTCAGACTGGAGTGTCCGGTGTAAAGTAGCTGCAACGGCTCTAATCTTGGAGAGGGGTATAAATACCCTCCACCTACTCCCAGCCAGCGAGCTCGCCCCAAATTCAAGTTCAAGAAACACTAGATCTGCCAATCCCTCCAACCAAACTCGTTGATCTTTGGTGGATTGAAGGAGAAGGCCCGGATCTACTACTTCACCAAAGTGTTTTTCATTTTCCCCTCATTCACTTAAGAGATTTGAGCCTAGGGTTTCCACTAGGAAAACCTCGGCATCTTGTTGTACTTACTTGCTTGCTACTATTGTGTGGCAGGTGTTGTGGTGCTTGTGAGCCCTCAATCCTTTTGTGGGTTGAGCCTCAAGTTTGTTGTAAGGGCTCCGGATTCCGCCTTGAAGGGTTCCGATAGTGGAAGGTGAACCGAGCTTTTGGGCAAGGTTCATCGGAGAATAGGGTGAGGCCATTTGTGGCGTTTGAATTTTAAACTCACACCCCTCCAACGAGACGTACTCCCCTAAAAAGGAGGAACTCGCGAATACATCCTTGTCTCCGCGTGCTTCCCGTTTGGTTACTCCTCACTCGGTAGCTCTTACTTGTATCTTGCTTAGTCTTGTGCTAACTTGTCATATAGGTAAATTCACCGTAGTTGCATATCTAGACAATTTACATTTGTGTCAAGTCTAAATTCGAAAAAGAGCTAAAAATTGAGTAGCACCTATTCACCCCCCCCCCCCCCCCTCCTAGGTGACCATACCTATCCTTTCACTTCTCCGGTGTCCCTACGGACCAAAGACAGAGGGTTTCACCCTCCGGGATTTTGGATGAAAAACCTCAGGCCGGAGGGAGGCCGAAAACTCTGTGCCCTGAGTCCGGAGACTCCGGTCCATGGGGACCGGAGATTCCGGTCTTGGCAGGCCGGAGACTCCAGTCTGGAGTTTCCTGCAGCACTTTTCTTTGATCTTTTGCCTCTCTAATGTTTCGATGCTTTATGTAAATTTATCATTTAACTCCTGCATCACTTGGCAACATATTAGAGTATTCCTAGTGTTGTTGCCTAACCCACAAAACAATTAGGGATCTAAAAGATGTTCTTTCAACAATTTTGTAACATAGAGCAGTGGTATTTTGATTTATTTTTACTTCCTTCCTACTGTTCCCGACTCTTGAACCTATGTGATTTGTAAGCTCACTCACATGTATATGTTGTATGCAGTTACGCCGATTCAGATTGCTCATAATTTTTATTTAAATATTGTCACCGATTTACTACATACCCTCACATAATTAATCCCTACTATTTCCAAGGCACCACAAAATTCTTCTAACCATATCGTCAACACTCCCTTGTAGCGTCAAAATTATGCCCAATACATTACGTCAATTATTTGACGCACATATCTAAAAGAGCAAATGTCAAATAAAACTTCAAAATCCTTTTGAAATTACTTTCAACATTAAGTGAATAGACATACATTGTCCCTACCAAGTAGAAATCTTGTGTATGAGTTGTTATCAAATCAGTCGGATAGGTTGACGTTGATACTTCTATAGTAGCAACACAATTCTCTCTAATCGCAAATCTTAACCTCTATGCACATCTTGCGCTTGATTTCTATTTTTTTGGTTGACACCAAATGTGCTAGGAGTTTATGAACGATCCCGATCAAATCCAATTTGCTTAACTCTGATACTGTCAATGACAATGTTAATATTAGATAGAACAATCTGCCCCCAAAAAAAATATATATTATTATTTCAACGCAAATTTTTCATTCGGGGTAAGCAGCTTGAAGACAATATCATGTGGCCTATGAATACAATTGTATGCACAAAATAGTCGTGTATTGGCTATTTATGCCATGAAGAACGTCGCGCAGTAGCTATTGATTCGAACGATGTCGCGTTTTCATCGAAACCGTGGAGAGACGTTGCACAGTACCTAATGGCCCATAAGTGGGACAAGTGGATCCCGTTTTCGCATCCACGCCAGTAGAAGCATTTCTTTTAGATAACGGCCAGTACAAGCATATGCTTTCCCAGCTTACCGCATATAACTGGAGCGCCCAGTCACATAGAATGGGATATATTGAAGAGGATTGCAATCATTATAAACTTTCATGTTTTGCAAATATCAGAGAACAGAACAATGCAATAAAAGGGAGCTCGGCGGTCAACAAATGCGGAAACAGGCGTGATCGGATCTCCAACTCACTCGCCAGTTGCCACAAATATCGACTGTGCAGAGTGCACTACGGAGAAATTAAGCAAGATACATAACTGACACACATACGGTCGTGATAGTGCCGCAAAGAAGTTACAGGTAGCTGTAGCTCGGTTCGCAGGGGAGCACGTAGATGTCCATCTCGGCGAGGGCGGTGGTTGGTGACGGTTGCTCGAGGACCGTGAACAGGTAGTACCCGCGCGCCATCCTGAACTGGCCGCTGCCGCCAACGATGCTGCGCTCGTTGGTGCCCGTGAAGCCGATAAAGGGCCCCTCCAGGGACAGCGCGCTCCCGTTGTACTCCCCGGCGAGGAACTGGATGGAGGAGACCGATATGCGGCCCAGCAAAGCCGGCCCCTCGGCCACTGATACGTCCAAAACGTATCTATAATTTTTGATTGTTTCATGCCATTTTTATGCTTTTAGCACTTGTTTTATATTAAGTTTATTATTTATTTGGACTAACCTACTAATAGTTGCAAAAGTGCACAATGTTCTTGTTTTACTCTTTGATGTGTAGAAATTATCAAGAATACAAGAGGAAACCTTGTTGGAGTCGAATTGGGACTTTCCTGAAATCTGTCTGAGAACTTTTTACGAAGATTGCCAGTTTGACCCTCGAAGATGACGTATATGGAGACCTGGCTGTTACGAAAGTTGTCACAATTTTCCATACGAAGATTTTAAGCCCGAGATCAGCCCAATCGGAGTTCGGACGCGGCCTGGAGGCCCGTTTTGGTGGAACCCTAAAAGGGGGTGACGGAAATCCGAGAAGATATATAAAGGGAGGAAACCTAATTCGTGGAGGACTCCTCCACCCACGAATTTCAGCCACCAAAGCCACGTTTTTGCCTCCCCCATGGATCCCATCTCCATGGGGGAGGGCTCCCTTGAAGCCATGAAGGAAGGGGCTAAGGGGCGGTGCTCCCCCATGGAACCGGCGGCGCAGGAGGAGCCCCCTGCGCCACCGCCGGTGCCGGCGCCGCCCTGCGCCTCTCGCTGCCCTCTCCGCCGTCTTCACCGCCATCTCCATCACCATCTCCTCCTTGTATTCAGTGGTTCATCCTCCCACAAACCTCTGTACCGTCCTATGTAAACATGGTGTTTGATGCTATAATATTTATCCTATGATCTATGTCATGTTTATGTAGTTTATTTGTCTTTGATTGCTTTGTTGAATGTCTATGGTTCATTAGAGTTGTATGTTGATATGGTACTGTCCTTTGGTGTCCATTATACTTGTGCGCGCATGGATCAACACCATAGGGTTAGTAGTATGTGCAAAGGAAGGGGCGTAGTCCTGCCGGAGTGACAGAAACCTGAGGGCTCAAACCGGTTAGTTGCATGTATGGGAGTAAGAGGACCATAAACTTAAGGCTATGGTTGGGGAAACCTTAATGCATTGTTAGTATTTACGGATGTTTGCTAACAATCCAATCATATAGTACTTGTAATCCCAAGTAGTGGAGTGCATGTATATTTAGCCTCTCCCACATTGAAAACTGCATCAAAGACAATGAACTAGATGTCTTCACTAATTAATCTTGGACAAAGCCACCACAATTACCACCACTTTTCCACACTCATGGTACTGTTAGTATATGGTTACTTAGTGTACTTTATTGCTGCAGCACTAACATTTACTTTCTTGTATTTATTATCTGCAAAACTATCTCTCATACCCGTATTGCTAGTAGTTTATTTCCTAGATAATGCAAACGTTTAGTGTGCGTAGAGTTGTATCAGTGGTTGATAGAACTTGAGAGAATACTTATCCTACCTTTAGCTCCTCGTTGGGTTCGACACTCTTACTTATCGAAAAGGCTACACGCGATCCCCTATACTTGTGGGTTATCAAGACCTTTTCTGGCGCCGTTGCCGGGGAGCCATAGCGTAGGTTAATGTTCTTGTGTGCACTTGTTTGCTTTATCTCTAAGTAGTTTTTATTTTCAGTATCAAGTTGTTCTTTATCTTACTATGGATAGGGAATGCGAATTACAAAAAAAATTAGGTGTAGTTGTTATCTAAAAACGTTTTCAAAAAGAAAAGTGATTGGAAAGATGAGTAATGGTTAAATGGGGGTCGACCTTGAACACTTGTGTTCATGCCTATGAAACCAAAACAAATCTTTCCATGGAAGCTTTTCATTAAAAACATGTAAATATTGTAAATATTGTGTATATACCTCTGTACATAAAAATAAAATGCTAATTATAGTCTTTAGTTAATTGAAAGTTGATAGTTTTACTTTGCTGTCCAGAAACAGATTTTCTGTGCTCCACCGTATTAAATGTTTAAAATCACCAGAACGTGATCTTGATCTGAAATTTCTTGAGTGCAAAGTGATGCTTATTAGCTTTCTTTCATTAGACTAACTTTTTCTGATTTAAGGTACGTAGATAGGTCGAAAAATTCGATCTTTACTGACTGTTCTGTTTAGACAGATTTTGTGCTTCTCTGTAAATAAAATCGTGATAAATCTCAGAATAGTATTTTGACTTGAAAATTTTTGTGCATAAACCTGAGATTATTATCTTTCTTTCATTAGACTAAAGTTTTTCGATTTG
The DNA here is from genome assembly GCA_947311845.1 of Poa pratensis. NCBI lineage: Eukaryota > Viridiplantae > Streptophyta > Magnoliopsida > Poales > Poaceae > Poa > Poa pratensis. Next base: position 24,313,001 of record CAMZMU010000093.1, read on the forward strand.
AGCTACTTAACTATCTCGTTGAATGCCATCTTTACGGACTGTTCAGTTTTGACAGATTTCTTTGTTTATTCAATATTGTACTTGGTGTTGTTAGTTTCATTAGTTTTTCGACGGACAACGGAAATCATGAACACCTTAGTATATACAGTGGCTAATGTTGAGTAAAAATTATAAAACTTGTCAATGCTTGAACATGAGTGGATTTTATTTAATGAGTACTAACCCTACTAATGAGTTTTGTGAAGTTTTATGTGGATGTAGCTTATAAGATCTAATCAATATGGTGATATGAGATGAATAAGAAGACGCAAGAGCTCAAGCTTGGGGATGTGTAGGTGCATCCCAAGAACATATTCAAGAAGATACAATCATCTAAGCTTGGGGATGCCCGAGTCATCCCCCTATTCATCAACTAACATGAGGTTGTCTCGTTCATACTCTATATTACCCGTCCACATGATATGTATTGTCTTAACTTGTATTATAATTGCTTTTATATGTCTTGGTTTTACCTTCTTTAGTTTTATTAGGCTCCTTATTTGGTTTCGATTGCTTCTTTACTTTCACTTATAAATTCAAAATAACAAAAATATTTTCTTTTGTTTTGCTTCTTTGTTTGGTTCTTTATTTTAATTTTATTTGGGTTTTACTTTTGATTTTTTTTAGAGTTTTCCTTGCTGTAGCTAGCATGTTTAGGTCTTGCTTAGCCTCTGGTTTCTTAGTTTATCAAAAATAAAGTACCAAGTTTTATCCATTTAGCTTAGTTGATACATATGTAAAAAGTGATTTTCTGTTTTCGGTATCTACTGCTTATTGCGCGATTTTTCATATTTTACTGGAAGCTCTAAAAATCACGAAAAAATTACTGATGTTGTAGCACCTAATCCTCTGCATGTACAAAAATTGGCTAAAATTTCGGGCATGTTTAAGTGCACCTAAAAATTGCGTTTTCCAGCTGCTGTTTTTCTGGACAGATTCTGACTTTTGTTGCAAGAGTGGCCTCTTTTCGTTTTCATTTGATTTTTAATGGTTCTTACCTTTCATTTATAAGTTGGCCATTTAAGCAACCTTTCTGTAACTTAAAAACAAAATTTTATTTGGTTTAATAGTAGCACTTGGGAAATATTATCTATTGTACTAATGTCTAACCGCAGAAAAGAATGGGAAAGTTTTTGTGTTGAAGTTTTTTCACAGAGAATGAAGGAACACCAAACTGTGAAATGTTGAAGAATGGCCAAAGTCATAAGCTTGGGGATGTCCCCATCCCTCTTCATCAATAACCCCTCGGTTTGCAAACCTTTAAACTTTGTTTTTTGAGCAACATATGAACTTAACTAAACTTGAAGCGGCTGTATTTTATTATCTATTTATCTTAGCATCAAACACCAGTTACATTAATAAGTGGATCGTCACATATTTTATTTATCTCTGTTTTCAATTTACTTGGTTAATGGATTACTTGTTGAAACTTAAAAATGATGTGTGAATGATATGTTTAGTAGTTATTTTTCTTATGGTTAGTCTCAACTAGCTAATAGTGTATATTATGATATTTTGATGTCAACATGCATTGTCCTGTTCATAAGATGGTATGGTATTGTGGTATCCTCCTCTGAATAATTCATTGAATTGACTTGGCACATGCTCACGCATGCATGACTGAAAAACAAAAGTCAATTAAGCCTTGATGATTTATTTTGCTCAGAGTTCTTGTATCACTTTTATGCCTCAATTAATTTCATTTTGTCGCAAGCATGATTATGACGGTTATTGCTCTCTTGATTGTCGCTTCCCAGTCTATTGCTAGCCTTCACTTGTACTGAGCGGGAATGCTGCTCGTGCTTCCAAATCCATGAAAACCAAGTTATCCCAAAGTGTCCACCATAAATACCTATGCATGGCATTTCAAACCATTCAAGTAAATTTTCATGTGCTACCTTTAAAACCTTCAAATTACTTCTCATTTTGTGTCAATGTTTTATAGCTCATGAGGAAGTATGTGGTGTTTTATCTTTCAATCTTGTCATTACTCATGACAGACTTTCACCAATGGACTAGTGGCATATACATCCGCTTATCCAATAATTTTGCAAAAAGAGCTGGCAATGGGGTGCCCAGTCCCAATTAATTACAACTTTCATTAATAATTCTCTTCACATGTTTTGCCCTGATTTATCAGTAAGCAACTTAATTTGCAAATAGACACTCCTCCATGGTATGTGAATGTTGGAAGGCACCCGAGGATTCGGTTAGCCATGGCTTGTGCAAGCAAAGGTTGGGAGGAGTGTCATCCATAATGAAACTAAAATACATGTGTAAACAAAAGAGAAGAGGGATGATCTACCTTGCTGGTAGAAATAACGTCCTTCATGGGAGCCGCTCTTGAAAGTCTGGTTGACAAGGGGGTTAGAGTGCCCACTGCCATTCGTTGACAACAACAAACACTTCCCAAAACAATTTTGCTTCTGTTTTAAAAATGAAAAGCTCTAGCACATGATAATCCCTGCTTCCCTCTGCGAAGGGCCAATCTTTTATTTTCATGTTGAGTCACCATCCTTTCTTTGAGCACTTCTCGAGAGCATAGTTGTCATTCTTAGTGTAATGTGCTTGTCCCAGAATGCGGTTAATTGTGGTATAACTTTGATGCTTTTATCTTTGATATCTTTACTTCTAGTCTTCCCTTGAACTTCAGAGGTGCCTGGGCATTTATGTTTTGCTGTACAAATACGGGCAAGCGAGATACCACTCTACCATGCTTTATTATGGTCATTACAATCTTGTTGATGTTTATAAATTTCATATTATAAGCTCTTAGTTCGTTGATACTTTTCATTAGGTAACATGATTGCTAAGTTTTATTATCCATACATCATGCAATTGTTAAAGACCTGATCATAGCATTTACAATCAAAAATTATTTTGTTATCATTTACCTACTCGAGGACGAGCAGGAATTAAGCTTGGGGATGTTGATACGTCCAAAACGTATCTATAATTTTTGATTGTTTCATGCCATTTTTATGCTTTTAGCACTTGTTTTATATTAAGTTTATTATTTATTTGGACTAACCTACTAATAGTTGCAAAAGTGCACAATGTTCTTGTTTTACTCTTTGATGTGTAGAAATTATCAAGAATACAAGAGGAAACCTTGTTGGAGTCGAATTGGGACTTTCCTGAAATCTGTCTGAGAACTTTTTACGAAGTTTGCCAGTTTGACCCTCGAAGATGACGTATATGGAGACCTGGCTGTTACGAAAGTTGTCACAATTTTCCATACGAAGATTTTAAGCCCGAGATCAGCCCAATCGGAGTTCGGACGCGGCCTGGAGGCCCGTTTTGGTGGAACCCTAAAAGGGGGTGACGGAAATCCGAGAAGATATATAAAGGGAGGAAACCTAACTCGTGGAGGACTCCTCCACCCACGAATTTCCAGCCACCAAAGCCACGTTTTTGCCTCCCCCATGGATCCCATCTCCATGGGGGAGGGCTCCCTTGAAGCCATGAAGGAAGGGGCTAAGGGGCGGTGCTCCCCCATGGAACCGGCGGCGCAGGAGGAGCCCCCTGCGCCACCGCCGGTGCCGGCGCCGCCCTGCGCCTCTCGCTGCCCTCTCCGCCGTCTTCACCGCCATCTCCATCACCATCTCCTCCTTGTATTCAGTGGTTCATCCTCCCACAAACCTCTGTACCGTCCTATGTAAACATGGTGTTTGATGCTATAATATTTATCCTATGATCTATGTCATGTTTATGTAGTTTATTTGTCTTTGATTGCTTTGTTGAATGTCTATGGTTCATTAGAGTTGTATGTTGATATGGTACTGTCCTTTGGTGTCCATTATACTTGTGCGCGCATGGATCAACACCATAGGGTTAGTAGTATGTGCAAAGGAAGGGGCGTAGTCCTGCCGGAGTGACAGAAACCTGAGGGCTCAAACCGGTTAGTTGCATGTATGGGAGTAAGAGGACCATAAACTTAAGGCTATGGTTGGGGAAACCTTAATGCATTGTTAGTATTTACGGATGTTTGCTAACAATCCAATCATATAGTACTTGTAATCCCAAGTAGTGGAGTGCATGTATATTTAGCCTCTCCCACATTGAAAACTGCATCAAAGACAATGAACTAGATGTCTTCACTAATTAATCTTGGACAAAGCCACCACAATTACCACCACTTTTCCACACTCATGGTACTGTTAGTATATGGTTACTTAGTGTACTTTATTGCTGCAGCACTAACATTTACTTTCTTGTATTTATTATCTGCAAAACTATCTCTCATACCCGTATTGCTACCGTAGTTTTATTTCCTAGATAATAAACGTTTAGTGTGCGTAGAGTTGTATCAGTGGTTGATAGAACTTGAGAGAATACTTATCCTACCTTTAGCTCCTCGTTGGGTTCGACACTCTTACTTATCGAAAAGGCTACACGCGATCCCCTATACTTGTGGGTTATCAGCCACCCCCGTGGCGACGATGATGCCCTGGTACCGCGCCACGAACGGCGAGCTCCGGTTCTCGCCGGTGCGGAGCTCGTCGTCGAACACGCTCACCGCACCGAACGTCGCGCTGGCGCTGAGGGGGGACGACACGACGCCGAGCGCCGTTGCGTTCGGCCCCATGAACGTCTCGTGCATGTACAGGTGAATGTGCGTCAGCCCGTTCCCGCAGTCGCTGGCCGCCGACGAGGCCGCTACCGCTAGGAGGACGAGGAGCAGCGAGGATATCTGCGACATGGTGCGTTGCTGCTGTTGTTGTCGATCGGCTCGTGTGTAGTAAGTAAGGAAGGAGTGTGTGTTGCTGTTGTTGTCGTCGATCGGCTCATGGCGCTGTCTTTATAGGAAGGAGTGTCCTCCTTGGAATGTGTAAACCACGTCACGTGAGTGTAAATTTTGGTGGAACGATCGTTGCCCATCTGGGTCGATCGTTTTCATGTTATATAAGCCAGGAAGAGCCCCTGGCGTGGCATTACAGGAAGCGTACGTGAGGTGGAGTACTACTCCATACCCAGGTACGTATACATCGTATTATAACTGTATTACAATATAACAGCCTCCCTTAATCACAACCTTCTGAAAGGTTGAGATTACGAACAAACTCATGAAGATTCTTGACTGGCAACACCTTTGTAAAACCATCTGCAACTTGATCTTTGCTGGAAATAAACTTGATGTCAAGCAACTTATCTGCAAACTCTCTCTCGAACAAAATGATAGTCTATCTCAATGTGTTTAGTTCTAGCATGAAACACAGGATTAGCAGATAAATATGTAGCACCTAAGTTATCACACCATAAACATGGTTTTTCCCTTAGTTTAACACCAAGTTCTTTTAGAACAGCCTCAACCCAAATTAAGTCGGCTGTAGCATTTGCAAGACCTTTATATTCAGCTTCAGTACTTGACCGTGACACATTTTTCTGTTTTCGTGCACTCCAAGAGACCAGATTTGGTCCAATAAATATAGCAAACCCTCCAGTTGATCGTCTATCATCAAGACAGCCTGCCTAATCTGCATCTGAAAAGGCACTAAGCAATGTAGAAGAGGACTTCTGAAAATTCAGTCCAACATGGAGAGTACCTTGAACATATCTCAAAATTCTTTTTGCAGCTGTCCAATGAGCAGTTGTAGGAGCATGTAAATATTGACAAACTTTGTTAACAGAGAAACAGATATCAGGTCGTGTCAATGTCAAATATTGTAATGCACCTACAAGACTTCTGTAATTCGTGCTATTATCAGGACCAAGGGGAGTCCCCTCAGTTAAAGACAACTTTTCAGTGGTGGATAAGGGTGTAGGACAGGAGGTGCAATTTGTCATACCAACTTTGGCAAGAAGATCTGCAGCATATTTTCCCTGAGTAAGAAGCAAGCCTGAACGTGTCTTCTTCACCTCAATACCCAGAAAATAATGTAAGTCTCCAAAATCCTTAAGAGCGAAGTCAGCATTCAAATCATGAAGAAGAGCCGAGATAGCTTGATCTGAAGAACTTGTAACAATAATATCATCCACATAGATTAGCACAAATATCATAATACCAGATTTATCATAAAGGAACAAAGAAGTGTCGGCCTTGGAAGGAGAAAAACCAAGATGTTGCAACTTGGCACTGAGTCGTGAATACCATGCACGAGGAGCTTGTTTGAGACCATACAGGGCTTTGTCAAGCTTGCAAATATGATGTGGAGCTTTAGGATCTTCAAAACCTGGGGTTGCTTCATATAAACTTCTTCTTCCAGAACGCAATGGAGAAACGCGTTCTTGACATCTAGCTGCCGCAAACTCCATCCTCTAGAAACAACAGTTGAGATAACAATACGTATCGTTGCTGCCTTGACCACAGGACTAAAGGTATCTTCATAATCTATTCCAAATCTCTGTTTGAAACCCTATGCAACCAAGCGTGCCTTGTACCTGTCAATGGTGCCATCTGCATTTTTCTTAACACGATAAACCCATTTACAGTCAATAAGATTCTTTGTATGATGTGAAGGAACTAAGTGCCATGTTTTGTTTTGTATAAGAGCATCATACTCATCCTCCATCGCTTTACGCCACCTGTCATCCCCAGCGCCTCAGACAATGTTCGTGGTTCCCCTGTAGATGCAAGGAGACACCAGCGAATAGTACCATCAGTGATCTTACGAGGCTGTCGATACCTTTTTGAAGTCGTGTACGAGCTTCAGGAGGCGGTGGTGGAGCTGGTGGCGAAGGTGTGGGCGTCGCTTGCAAAGGAGTGGCCACACCAGGACTGGGTGTAGCAGATCCTGCTGAACCGGATCCCCCATGTGCAGCAGACACGGATGTCGGAGTGGAGGGCGCAGTGTCGCGGGTTGATTCCTCGGCGTCATGGGACCGTGGCGGGGTCCCCGACCGTGTCGACGTGGCGGAGCGTGATTCCGCGGGCGAGCGGGACCGTGGCGGGGTCCCGGGTGGCGACGGAAACCGGGCCGTCCTGGGGCGCGATGTGGCGCTGCGTGGTTCGGGAGCAGCAGGCGACGGAGGTTGCTGCACGGCCGACGCGGACGCGTCAGAATCTTGGTCGGAGGCAGCGATGGACGCGTCAGAATCATCCTCGGGATCGACGAGGCTCAGATCCTCCTCGGGATCGCACAAGGACAGACGTGGTCTGTGGTTTAGCGCCTGGTTTTGCACGTTTTTGCACTGTTTTGAGCCAAAATAAAATTCTTGGTCTTCTTGAGTCATACCGGCACCTGCTGGGACACTTGTTTCTGCATGTGGATTATTAGCAACATCTGGTATAATAGGCAAAGTCATATAATCATCAATATTTGCATCCCCATGCAAAAGAAGGAGGTCTTTTCTAAGACGAGCACCGGCATTAGGATGAAGGGACTCAAAAGGGAAAACACTCTCATAAAAAAACAACATCCCGTGAGATGTAAACACGGCCAGTGGAGACATCCAAGCACTTAACTCCTTTGTGACGTGGACTATAGCCCAAAAAGACACAACGTGTAGAACGAAAAGCGAGTTTTCTTTTGTTGTAGGGGCGTAGATTTGGCCAACAAGCACAGCCGAAAACTCTAAGAGACTCATAATTTGGCTTGGTGTGGAGGAGACGTTCAACAGGTGTATCAAGATTGATGACTTTACTTGGAAGCAAATTTATAAGGAAGGTGGCGGTGAGAAAAGCTTCATCCCAATATTTGAGAGGCATGGAAGCATTAGCTAGCAAGGCAAGACCAACTTCAACAATGTGACGGTGTTTACGTTCAGCGGAACCGTTTTGTTGGTGGGCATGTGGGCAAGAGACATGATGGGAGATACATGCGTTTGGAAAAAAGCATTCAGTTTTTCATATTCACCCCCCAATCAGTTTGCATGGTAATGATTTTTCTATCAAATTTTCGTTCAACAAGTTGCTGAAAATTGAGAAACACTTGATACACCTCAGAACGTTTCTTAAGCAACTAGATCCACGTAAATTTACTAAAATCATCGATAAAGCTTACATAATATGAATGTCTGCCAACAGACTCAGGTGTGCTGGGCCCCATACATCAGAAAACACTTGCTCCAAACGAACAGTGGAAACACTAGTAGAGGTGGGATATGGCAACTGATGGCTCTTAGCTAACTGACAAGAATCACAAATGTATGGGGTAACTTCAGGAGTATACGAAATTTTATTGTTTCTAAGTACTTGCTGAACCACAAAAGACGACGGATGGCCTAGACGACGATGCCAAGTAGAGGATGATGGCTTTATTGTAACGAAAGCATGCTTGGACGACGCAGTGGAGAATGGCACTAGCGGATAGAGGCCGTCATGGCAAGGTCCTTTAAACAGAATTCTCCTTGTGGCCTGGTCCTTAATTAAAAAGAAATGTGGGTGAAACTCAAAGAAGATGTAATTATCAAGTGTAAGCTTATGGACAGATAAAAGATTTGTGGTAGCACTAGGCACATGAAGAACATTGTTAAGATCAAAAGAAGCATATGGGGTGCATAATATTGAATGACCAATGTTGCTTATTATCATACCGTTTCCATCTGCAGTGTGGACACGATCACGCCCCTTGTACTTGTCATGTGTGGAGAGTTTGCTCAGCTCTCCTGTGATGTGGTTGGAGGCGCCAGTGTCCGGATACCAGTTGGTATCAACCCCATAGGATGCAAGGTGAGCGGTCTTCTCTTCACGGGTATCGTCATCAGAGTCATCACGATCTTCATAGAGCCACCAGCAATCGCTTGCTGGGTGCCCATGAATCTTGCATATCTGGCACGTGGTGTTAACGTAGGGAGTGGGAGCACGGTCGCGTCGACCACCCCCATCACGGCGGCCTCCATTGCCACCATCACGGCGGCTGCGACTTCCATTTCCGCCATCACGGCGAGGTCCATCATAGCGCCTATCATCACGGGCTCTGATACCATGTAAATTTTGGTGGAACGATCGTTGCCCATCTGGGTCGATCGGTTTCATGTTATATAAGCCAGGAAGAGCCCCTGACGTGGCATTACAGGAAGCGTACGTGAGGTGGAGTACTACTCCATACCCAGGTACGTATACATCGTATTATAACTGTATTACAATCTAACAGTGAGTGCAGCTTCAACTTCCCCAGTTGCAAAGGCCACATGGAAATTAAGCTGGCCGGCGACCGCGAGGAAAGCAAGGATGCAGCGTGGGATGGAATCAAATCGGTTTTCAGACGCTCTGGCGAACGGTGGAGACCGGGAAGCAACGCTCCGCGGCGCTTCAGCACGCGGCGAGGATACGTACGTGAACTTCCTTCATCTGATTGGCTGTCTTAATATCTGAAGATCTTCAGTACAGCCGATACGTACCTGTATGAATCGATTGATCCCATTATTATGATTTTTTCTCATTTCCAAACAACAAACCAGCTACATATCCATTGATCATCTTTGTTTGATTTGGAAGCACAAATTGCTTACTTCAAAAACAGGAATGGAGCTATTGTTATCAGCTCCTAAAGTTTGCTTGAGTTGGAATTTTCTTTCGAGAACGGCCTGGGGCGGATTTTCTACTCACATTCCAATAATTACTCCACACTGGCTCTGGCGTGTGTTTGCTGTTGTTGTTGTCGATCGGCTCCTGGTGCTGCGTTTATAGGAAGGAATAGCACGTCTGCAAGTTGAAGCCACAACGGCAGATCCTGACAACATTTAACTTACATCCGTGGATACATATTTACATTTTGAATTCTAACCACTCCAGGCTCGCCATCACGCGAATCTCGCGATCCCGCCATCAACATCGAGATTGCTTATTTATAACTACAAAACTGGGCAGGTGAGATCCGTCAGTCCAGTGTTCCCTTGGTTGCGCAGATGAGATCAAGCTGCAAGAACAAAGGTTTGATTAGAACCTCATTCGCAAAAAAAAAAAAAAAAAAAATTGATTAGAAGCTCCAATGATGCATATGCTATCATCCACACCACACTACACTTGCAGGCACACAACGGTGATTAAGACAAAACTGGACAGTCACCACTCAAAACAGTGCCAAACACACAGTTTTTTTTACTTCTACTCCATATATTTTTAAGAAATCAATAAGTTGTACAAGATATTTTGAAGAAATCGAGAGTTTGAAAGAATTTTCATGTCCACCACTCAAAACAGTGCCAAACACGCAAGTATGTAGGTACACAATTAGAGCATCTCCATCGGCACCCCGGAAATTTGTCCCGCGCACCCCAATTTGTGTCCACTTCGGGGGTGTCTGACACTTCCGGCCAATCTCGGGGTGCTACTCACACCCGCACCCCCCAAACGAAAAAACATAAGAATATTTTAATTTGTCATTCAACTTTGTATATTTTGCTTTATTTGAATGAAATTTAAACAAAACCGGCCTCGCCGGCGTCCCTAAACCTCACTCTAACTCTACTCCTCCTCCTCGTCTTCCCCGAGATTGTCCCAATCATCGCTCTCATTGTCGTCGTCATCGTCGTCGTCAAGGCAGACCACGGTGGAGGAGGAGGCAGCACGGGAAGTGGAGGCGTTGTCCCGAGTCGGATGTGAAGTGGAGGCACCGCCCCGATGCGCACGTGAGGTGGAGGCGCCGCCGAAGGAGGCCGAGGCCATCTGCGCCGAGGCTTCAATGGTCTCCAAAAGCCAGGCGAGTTCAGCCTTCTCGATCTCGCTGACCCAGGCCGGGGGATTCGCCTTCGTGCACCTCTTTCCACAGCGGTGACGACACGTGGTAGCCGAACGACACCACATCCACCGGATCCTCCTTCACCTGTGGCTTGGGACGGCGTATGAAGAGGCAGCCGTGCGGTGGGGATCGTGGGGCCGGGCCGAAGACGCAGATCACCACGCCACCTCGTGGTGGCTCGCGGCGATCGCAAATGCCACCGCCCGCGCCTCCCCGATGTGGTGGCGAGCGCCGCTCCTCCTTCACCGGCTAGCAGACACGGGGCAGATTGTTGCGACGTGTTGGCGGCAGCAGCCGCAAGGGGATGGGTTCCCTGTTGTGGCATGCGCACGAGCAGCGTCGGGTCTACGTAGAACGCAGGGTCTCCGTCCGCTCGTGGTCGAAGCGCTGGAGCCACCGACCCCAGTTGTTGTCGATGTTCTCGGGTAGGGCTCGCTCCACCCACTTCATCCAGTTTTGAACTCGGCGATGGTGCGTCGGATCTGCTCCGACGTTTTCGGTAGTGCCAGCACGGCGAGCCCACCGTTGGAGAAGACCCACCCCTTAGTCAGGTGGTAGTCTAGAGGGACGAGGAAACCGTAGCAGTAGATGTCCCACACCTACTCGAGGTTGAGGGTGCGGCCACCACAGTATGCCAAACCGCCCGCTTCGACGATGTTGTTCGCCATTGCGGGCGAGAAGGTGATGTGGCAAGAGAAGGGATGGCGAGGAGGCGAGGTGGGCTGCGCGGCGAGGAGACCTTATATCGACTGTGGTGGTTGGGCGTAAATGCATTGTGTGGAAACGCAAAGCAATGCCGGAGCATGGACTGGCGCTGCACTGGCAGCGGCGTTAATGCAACGTCTATTGCAGGCGCACCGCTCTCTCGTCACTTTGCCTCCCACCACGTCTGGGAAACTGCCTGTCGGAGTGCGCCATTAAGTGGCAAAATGACCTCATGCACCATGCTTTAATCACGGCTGACCGTTCAGTGTCTGTGACGGGTGGGTCCACCTGTCAAAGGCGTTGTCCGCAACCCGAGCCCGCCCCCAACTTTGAAGGCTCGCTCGAGGTGCCAGACAGAAAATGGGTTGGAACGATTCCGATATTTTTCCATGTTCGGCCTTTGGATGCTTCAAGGGATGTCGGTGGAGATGCTCTTAGGCATGTGATCCCAGGGACATACGTCTTTGACTCAACATGGCCAAATCTGACCTCTCAAATGTAAACTAATTCTACGCAGAAGTGTCAAGATATGTGGCAGCCTCTGATGTTAATGACTCCTAAGACTGGTCATGTTAACAGCCTAATTGTTCACAAGAGCATCCAAAGCTACTTAATATGTATGTAATTATACGTTATTACTCTAAAGACCGGAGTAGCAAGTAGAGAGTTAACTGTATCTAGTACTCCATTTCATGGAATAATCTGGAGTGCCCAGGTAAAAAAGTGGGAGTATATTCTATAGCAGGTGGAGTATTTTTTGTTTTTTAAAGAAGGCAAGATTTACCATTTTCATTAAATAAGGAGTTTAGAAAAGATTGCCTAGGACAAGTCCTAGGACTTTAGGAGAAGAGTTACTCTACCAGCAGCATAGTTACACAAAAATTTGGCCCCGGACAAGCACCATACCTTGCCTCCTCTTTGATTCTTGAGATAACAACATTCTTCGGCGCCACATGTCGAAAGACCCTTGCATTTCACCCCTTTCAAACCTCCCATGAGATGAACATGAGCAAGGAGGTCTTGGCCTTTCTCGGCACGCCATGGTCTAATGCAGGCTTGGTCCACGAATCACTAACGGATGCCTCATTAGCCCAAGTTGCCGGAAGGATATCTTGGCAAACACACCAAGCGAGAATCTCGCTCATATACTAGTAGTGAAGCAGCATTTGCATAGGAGGTGTCCCGCCTACAGCTCATGTGCAGGGGCAGCACCTGCTTGCGCCTCCGACCGCCGTGGTCACCTCGTCGACTCCTGAGGTGGGCAGCTTGGTTGGTGATCCGCCGGTTGTCGGGACCGGTGGTCAAGTTGAGACAAGGGTTCCGGGCAGTGGTAAAGGAAAGAAAGCTACTAAATGTTGGAAGTGTGCGGTTGATACACACACCTCTAAGGGTGTCCAGTAAATCACTATTGCCTTGTTTGTGATAATGGGACACATCCGACTATTAGGTGCCCAACTCTTCGGCTACCAAAGCCCACAGCTTTTTCTGCAGGTTATGACACAGAGGATACTATTTTCACGCAATTGCCTGATAGTATGTACAAGCCTCATTTGGTTCCCTCGAGCTCGCCCACCGCACTGGTGAAGATAGTTGGTGATCCAGTACCCACGACTGCTATTTAGAGCTTGATGTCCAGGATGTGTCCGTCGAGTTCGTCTTGGACGTGGGAGGCTCCCTTCTCATTGGGCTCCCTTCTGTCGGGGATCTTCGGCGGATGGATGGTATGCAGATGGGTGTCCCTTCTTTCACGGCGACTGCCACTATTTCAGCTTGGAAGAAACAGGATGTTCTCCCTATGCTGGTGCTTGAGAAGGTGTGGGTTCATGTTCAGGGGGTTCCATATCCAGTCAGACATTTTCTCGGTATTTGGGCTGTGGGTTCTCTTATTGGGACAACTTTGGATGTTGATCTTGTCACGCTAAGGAGTCGTGGCATCGTGCGTATTCTCGTTGGGATGCCGAGTTCCGCGCCTCTTGACAAGCAATTGGATTCCACTGGACCTTATGTCGGCACAGCATGTGTGGTCAAGTTGAAGGAATATGCTTTCATTTTCCGTCATGAGGCAACAGATTTTTTTCCTGATACAGAGTTTGTCCCCTACTTCTGGCGTCGCAAAGGGGATGATGCCGATGGTGAGGATGATGGTCTTGAGGACAGTTTCGAGGGTTCCTTGGGTACTACTGGTCTGAATGGGACACAGACTACCAGCATGGACGTCGATGCCAGTCAATCATCTGGATCGGCTAATCATGGTAAGACCGTGGTTGCTGCGGATACTTCTACTCATCGGACCCTAGTGGCGATAACTCCGTACAACCCGCACCCGCAAACTCCTCGTGGGAACGAGATTGTGTCACAGATTCGTCGTGTTTCGCCGGGCCTGCTGCGAGTCCTTGATGCAGCGAACTCATCGCCCGGAGACTCAGGAATTGCTGGTTCTGGTCATCATCACATGGTAACAGAGGCTGCAGCCGTGGAGGTGTTGCGACACCATAGTGGGCTGAATGTGCAGCATCCAGCTGCTCAGTGCGCTGCGCATGAGGTGTCAAGCCCACGTGGGCCGCGAGCGGCCAAACTCGGCCCGCTAGAGCCGGTGGCTCACTGCGCATCTCAGGAGGTGTCCTGCCCACCTGGTGGCCCGCTGGAGATGGCCAACCTTGGCCCGCTGGAGCTGGCCAGCGCTGGGAAGGAGAGACCGCTGCTTGGCCGGCCTGCCATGGCCGATATCCTGGCCGGATCTGATGGGCCGGCTGCTGTCGGCGGGATGGTCCAGCTCGGCCACTTTTCGGCTGGGCTGGAACTTGGGGAGGCTTCTACCTCAGCCCAGCCTCCCCTGGGTTCTCCGTCGCTTGGAGAGACTGGGATGGTGGTGGACTCGACTTCGACACAGTCCACCCCGTCTCATGCTACTGCTGGCGACACTGTTGTAATGGATGGGTCGGCTACTACTTCACCACTGCCGACCCATGCCGTTGTTTCTCCGGTGGCGGCATTCCCGGTTGGAGACTCCGTCTCGCCACGTACACCGCCTCCCACTGCGACGGATTTTGCCAATGGGATCACTCCGATCCGTCGTAGCGAGCGGTTTGGGTTGGAGGCGGATGGGGCCTCCATGACGGATGAGGACTCGTTGAAGAAGGATATGCGTCGTAAAGTGGCACGCAACTTGGACTCTCTAGGTACGGAAATGAAGTCAAAGTCTTTTCTTTCGTTTTCGCCTCTTTCGATTCAGTCTAAGCTTAATAGTGTAGGTTTTAATCTTGGTAGTAGTAAAATCAAATAGAGGTTTCAACTAATGTCTTGAGGCATATGGAATTTGACCGTCTAACGGTTATTCCTAAAGCTTCGACGGTGTTGACGGCCACCTATTTGGATGAGGAAGAAGCGAATGCCACATCAGATGGTCAGCTTCTTTCTCATCTCATTTGTGAAGTGTCGGAGGTGGGTTTGGATGAGGACGGGCTAAGTTCATTGTATGAGCTAAAAGCAACCGGCCGGAAGTCAAAATCTACCTCTAACAAGGCGCCCCGGAAATGGGCAAAGTTTTCCAAATCCCCAATTGTTTCCAAATGAATGGCATGTTCGCAAATAGCAGAGGTCTAGGTGACTTGGATAAACATTTGCACTTCGCTGGTTGCATTCGGGATCATAATTTGGATTTCTTAGCTATTTCTGAAACGGGCATGCGGGAGTTCTCGCAAGGTCTATTGAACCGGCTTTCAGGCGGCTTAGATTTTGCTTGGTATTCCCGCCTCCGCGTGGACGCTCCGGGGGCAATTTACTAGGCATCAGGACTGATACCATGGATGTGTTGGCTGTTTCGGATGGTGATTTTCACATAAAAATGCACATCTGAAATAAAGCAGACAATTTCATTTGGAGTCTTGTCGCTGTGTATGGGCCAGCCCAGGAGGAGTTTAAATCCGCTTTTCTTTGTGAAATGGTAAACTTGGCAAAAGATAACCCGCATCCGTTCGTCATCGGTGGGGACTTTAACTTGCTTCATTATCCATTCGAGAAAAGCAGAGGTCGGTTTGACAATCGTTGGCCTCTTTTGTTCAATGCGGTCATTGACAGTTTGGACTTAAGAGAGATATCAATGGTTGGGAGACAGTTCACTTGGGCTAATTATCTCCCTGAACCCACATACGAGAAATTGATTGAGAATCCAGGTTCCCATTGGTATCGGTACGGGCTCTAGAACGCATTGAGGGTTTGTTGGACCATGCTCCTATTCTTTTGACCACAGGCATGGCTAGACCACCGTGTAACCAGCGTTTCAAGTTTGAACTTGGATGGTTGCATCGCGAGGGATTCCATGAGATGGTCAAAAGAATTTGGGAAAGACCAGTTACTGGCGATTCACCTATCCAGAGATGGAACAACAAGATCTGGGATTTACGCACACATCTTGTTGGTTGGGCCCGTCACACTGCTGGTTTACTTAAAAAAGAAAAGATACAACTATCCTCGATAATTGATGCTCTAGAGGCATTAGCAGAAATTTGGCTATTATCTGCACAAGAAATTGAGCTAAAGAGCCAATCTAATGCGGAGATAGCAAAACTTTTGCGTGAGGAAGAGTTAAAATGGTATCAACGTTCCAAAGCACAATTCATCCTCGAAGGGGATTCGAATACTCGCTACTTCCACAGTATTGCCAATGGCAGACACAGGAAAAAGCGTATTCACTCCCTAGTGCAGGAGGAGGGAACGATTGAGGGCCAGGAACAACTCAAGTCGTATATTACTAATTATTATAAGGGCCTGTTCGGAGGACCAGAGGAAGGAAACTTCATATTGGATGAGTCTAGAACGGCCGACATACCCCAGGTTTCTGTTGAGGAAAATAGCCTACTCACCAAACCCTACTCGGAGGATGAAGTGAGAAAGGCGGTTTTCCAAATGGAACACAATAAAGCCCCTGGACCTGATGGTTTCCCAGCGGAGTTCTATCAGAATTTCTGGGAGGTAATCAAGTCTGGTCTGCTTCAATTGTTCGCCTGTCTCCATGTTGGACAGTTGGAGCTGTTTCGACTCAACTTTGGTGAAATAATTCTATTACCTAAGGTTAACGAGGCAGAGAGGATCCGACAATTCAGACCTATATGCCTCCTTAACGTTAGTTTTAAAATATTCACTAAAGTTGTCACGATTCGGCTGAACAGTGTGGCGGATCATGTGGTTCGTCCATCTCAGACTGCTTTCATGCAAGGTCGCAACATCCTAGATGGGGTGACAATCTTACGTGAAACAGTCCACGAACTGCATAGGAAAAAACTGAATGGGGTAATTTTGAAAAATGATTTTGAAAAAGCTTATGATAAACTTAAATGGTCTTTCCTTCAGCAGACTCTCAGAATGAAAGGATTTTCTGATGAGTGGCGTGCGCTTATAGACAGCTTTGTTTCGGGTAGAAGTGTAGCCATTAAAGTCAATGATGACACTGGTAAATACTTTCAAACCAAAAAAGGCCTTAGACAAGGTGACCCATTATCACCAATACTATTTAACATAGTGGTTGATATGCTGGCCATCTTGATCAACGCGCTAAGTCTGATGGCCAAATTGAAGGAGTGATTCCACATCTAATTGATGGTGGCTTATCGATTCTTCAATATGCCGACGACACAATTATTTTTATGGAACATGACATCGAAAAAGCTCGTAACCTCAAGTTAATCTTGTCAGCATTCGAGCAACTATCGGATCTTAAAATAAATTTCCATAAAAGCGAATTGTTTTGTTTTGGCGAGGCCCAGGAAAACGCCTCCTTGTATGCCGAGCTATTCGGTTGTACGCAAAGTCAATTTCGCATCAACTATTTGGATATTCCGATCCATTATCGGAGACTCACTAATGCTGAATGGAAATTGGTGGAGGAGAGACTTCAAATCCGACTAAATAGCTGGAAAGGCAAACTCCTATCCCTGGGGGGAAGATTGGTTCTCATTAATTCAGTACTAACAAACATGGTACTGTACATGATTTCCTTCTTCCAACTACCCAAAGGAATCTTAAAACGATTGGATTATTTTCGATCAAGATTCTTTTGGCAAGGGGATAGTGAAAAGAAAAAGTATCGACTTACCAAATGGAGTGTGGTGTGCCGCCCAAAAGACCAAGGTGGGCTCGGTGTTCATGACCTTGAGGTCAAGAATAGAGTCTTGCTTGGCAAATGGCTATTCAAGCTTCTTTCTGAAGATGGAGTTTAGCAAACCCTCCTAAGGAGAAAGTATGTGGGTGCTAAAGCGGTATCTCAGGTTCTTTGGAAACCTGGTGATTCACACTTCTGGGCAGGCCTCATGGCTACGAAGAAGTTCTTTTTCCCACATGGATCATTCTCAATTAGGAATGGATCGGAAATTCGGTTCTGGGAGGATAAATGGCTTGGCCAATCCACTCTCCGAGAAAAATTTCCGGCTTTGTACAATATTGTGCGATACAAAGGCGACACGCTCGCTAAGGTGATTGGTACTTCTCCTAGACAAACATCTTGGAATGCCTTGCTTCTCCGGTTGGACTCTGTCCAACTGACGGAAGGACCTGATAATCTTCGATG
This sequence comes from Poa pratensis, assembly GCA_947311845.1. Taxonomy (NCBI): domain Eukaryota; kingdom Viridiplantae; phylum Streptophyta; class Magnoliopsida; order Poales; family Poaceae; genus Poa; species Poa pratensis. Next base: position 24,330,929 of record CAMZMU010000093.1, read on the forward strand.
GAATCTCACTAAGAATGGTAAATTCTCGGTTGATTCTATGTATAGAGTTTTAATCCAGCCTGTAGTCCCTGTCGATACTAATAAGAAAATTTGGAAGATGAAGATTCCGCTAAAAACGAAGGTGTTTGCGTGGTATCTTCGTCGAGGTGTAATTCTTACAAAAGATAATCTTGCCAAACGTAATTGGCACGGGAGCAGAAAGTGTGTTTTTTGTAGTCATGATGAGACCATTAAACACTTATTATTCCAGTGCGAGTTTGCTAGGTCTATATGGTCAGCCATCCAGATAGGTTTTACCTTATATCCCCACGCAACATTGCAAATATTTTTGGCAATTGGCTAAACGGGGTTGATTCTAGGTTTAAACTACTTATTAGGGTGGGAGCGATTGCCGTTATTTGGTCGCTATGGCTATGTAAAAATGACAAGATTTTTAATGATAATTTTTTTTTCTGTTATGCCGGTTATCTACCGATGCACTGCTACGCTCCGATCATGGTCGGCCCTGTAGCGTGTGGAGCACCGAGAGCTGTTTTCGGAGGTGTCATCACGTTTGGAGGTTGCGGCGAGGGAGTTATTCTCCCAGCATGGATGGCTACATAACTTACGGATCGACCCTCCACCACCATAGGCGTCTTTATAATTTCTCGTCATGATATGTAATTCGCTTTGGAACTTGTTGGGGCTGTGTGCATCCTAGTATGCAGAGGCCGGGTGTAATGCTTAATACTCTTAAGTAATAAAATCCCTTTATCGAAAAAAAGAGATGTCCCGCCGTCTCTTAAACTTGGTTGCAAAATGGGCAATTTTCACAATTTAAACCTCTCTACGTTGCAGCTTATCCGCCGTCAATTCTATTTTGCAAAGCCAACCATGCAAAAAAAATTGCAGGTGGAGGAATTGGGTAACACCTGCTGAACATGGACAGGAAAACGAGGAGGAGTACGTGCGAGGAGTGTCCAGGTCGAGGTGCAGGCGCAGGCAGAGAGCCACACACCGGCAAACAAGCCGCCGTAACCTCCTCTTCCGTAAAGAGAAATTACGCATCATCTCGACTGTCGCGTCCTTGTACTCAGCTTCAGTGACTTGTGCACTACAAGTCACCGTGAGACTTGCGTCAATCTCGTCCCTCCGTTTTAGATCCAACGAACGAGATTCACCCAAATCTGAATCTAAAAAATAAAACAATTCAGAAAAAATCGAAAAAATTCCAGTAAATCATAAATGTTTTGCTAACTATTCTGTGAAAATATTGTCTGATTTGGACCAATGGTTTGCGAATACATAGCTTTTTGAGATTAGAACATAAAAACGCTATTTATACGCAAACCATCATTCGAAATAGATTGAAACTTTCAGAGAATACAAAACGAAGCATTTATAATTTACTGGAATTTTTTCAATTTTTTCTGAATTATTTTATTTTTGAGATTCAGATATGGGTGAATCTCGTTCGTTGGATCTAAAACGGAGGGACGAGATTGACGCAAGTCTCTCGGTGACTTGTAGTGCACAAGTCACTGAAGCTGAGTCCCGCGTCCTTGGGCTGCTGCTCATGAAAGGTTCGATTTCTATTCAGGCAGAGCTCCACCCATCGAAAAGTACGTGGATACATACTTGCAGTGATCCAATAAATTAAAAGCTGTACATTTTCCTAGTAGTACTATATTTTTTCCAAGTATTTTTCCTAGTATCTTCTCATAGATATGTACGGGGTACATCACTGAATACAACGACCAAACCATTTTGGAGGATAGATCAGGTAGAGACTAGAACTGAGCACAAGAGCTGGGGAACTCTTGGCTTCTCCACCCTTCGAAACAGTAAATCGCATCCCCGTGCGTACGTAGAAACACGGATTGGTGTCTGATCTGGTTGTCAACACATTTCGTTCGAGGGAATACTATCATGGCGAGAAAGTTCTTCTGACTTCGAAACTAAGTTTGATAATAGGTGCTGGCGTAGAATAGATTCATGATCCACCGCCTAGCTCCCTATGTTTTTTTATTTGTCTTTGAAGATCTCTAGTCGTAGATATGAATGAGCAGCTCATTTTCAAGATTATTTGGCTTCTAGCGGTGTGGATACCATGCAAAAAGAAAGAACAAAAAATATACTGTGCCGCGACTCTTCAGTGGCTCGATGGAATGAAGCTCCAGCTTTGCAGATTCGTGCAAGTTTTATACAGCAGGAGGTTGTAATTGCTCAAATTCAACTCAGTTTATTCAACTTATCTGTAGATGGCAACGTTCCTCCTCTAAATTTGTGTATCCTGGCTTAAGTACTACGAGTGGCTTATTTTCAGAATTGTTTGACATTTTGAAATATTTTTTCAGTGGCATGAGCATATGATCCTATGTAAATAAATTTCTACCATGCCCATTGTTTCGCACGAAGCTTAGATTGTTTGCTTGTGCTTCCAAACACCTTTTAGCCAAATATTTCCACCTTTGTACACTATACCCATGTATTGGCTAAAAGTCATTTCAAGAACAATGCTAATGAGGTTGCCCCGCAAAAAAAAAAAGAGGTTGCCCCGCCTCTCACTTTAAAACTTTGCTTTCACTTATAGATGCAGGTGCGAAACCTAGTATTCACGATACAATTTAACATCTTGTTTTGACAACCGTGATTATTCTGCTTCATCCACTTTTTTTTTTTAGATAAAGAATGTATATTAATATCGCGGAGATACAAATTACACCCAGCCTCTGCAACAACGCAATAACCAAAAGTATTACGGATGCACACAGCCGAAAGACAATAAGAAGAAGAAATAAAAAGAAAAGTCCCGCTACAGAGTTACAGTCCTTGCAGCAGCCGCACAACCACCACCAAGACACCACCTGATGTCCAATTCTTCAAAAGCAGCGCCTTCAAGAAGAACAGTGCCAAGCACAACCAATTAAGGCCAGACCTTGGGTTTTCACCCTGAAGATAGTCCCCGCTCTCAAAACAATGTCTTCAGCAAGACCATTGCCAGACACAACCAATTAAGGCCAGACCTTGGGTTTTCACCCTGAAAGATAGGACTTTGAACTTCACCTGTGATGTTGCCCCCACTAACATACCGCTGCTCCGCCTCCTGCAACTCCAAGCAAATTCCTCATCGCCACAAAGGCTCCAATCACCATTTGCTAGTCCTTTAATCTCAGCTTTCATGACATTCCCCGCCTCTGCCTACACCATGGATTTGCCCATGATGGCACAGAAGCAGAGCTTCACGCCGCTCCCTCCGGCGCGACCGAATCCCTCCGATCCAGCAATCTCTAGGAATTTGCCCATGAAAGATCACCGGCGGAGCCTTCCGAAACTCGACACTCTTGCCAGATCAAGGTACCGGCGTCAGGCAGATCTTCATCTTGACGTGATTCGGAACCAAGGACCACCGCCTTTATTCGCAAGACCAACGGCCCCCACGCCGCCGGTCAACTCCAGTCGGACTGGATGACGGAGGATCCGCCGATCCAGCAGTGAACCCGGCCGGCCACGTCCGGCGAAGGACAAGACCACCACCACCATGCCCGGAGCAGCTGCTCGAGGCGTCCTTGACGATGCGAAAATGGCCCCGGATAGCCTACACACCGTCGTCGACGTAGCAGCGGAGGTGCGCGAGATCGAGGTCCGATCTAGACCCAGCGGGCCGAGATCCATCCCATCACCCGCTCTGCCCCTATCTACTAGCGCCGCCGCCGGCCGTCGCTTGTCCAGATCGCCGCCAGCCGCGCCGCCTTCGCTGGAGAGGAAGGGCAGATCGCCGCCGCCCCGGCCCATCCGGCGATCGAGGAGACCACTGCCGCCGCCGCGCCACACGGGCCTTTGCCTAGCGACGCCTATGGCGGCGGCGGCAGAGAGGAGGGGCACGAGGGGAGGCTTGAAGGGCGGCGAGGAGGGGGCACCCGGGGGATGGCGCGGCGCCGCCGCCTCGGGAGTGGGAGGGTGGGAGGGTCAGAAACCTCTGCTTCATCCACTAGATCAACGCAATAATTGTCTCGTAACTTTGTTCAGATACGACTTGTTATTATAGGTGGCCCACGATTGATCTACTAATTAAGAAGCAAGTAATCTCAACATGATGACGACACAAATATTTCTTAACGAGGTTCGACGGACCCGTTTACTCCTTGTGATGTGACTACGAGGGCTCCTCCATTGATACCGCCACACCAGCCTCCAGCTCATGCATGCTCCAGCATCCCCATGTTATGTAGGAGGTCAAGGCTACGAGTGACCGATTCCAACATTATTTGTATCCTACCCAGTGAGAGCTAGTATAGAAGAGTTCGAGTCAGCGGAACCTAACAAAATCCATTTATTTCTGATTAGTCTTTTGAGTTGCTTATTAGTGGAAGAATACACCATAAACAACATGGCTGAACCCAAAATTATGCTCTAGCTTCGCCAGCTATCCTACCCACGCTATACAACGTCAAGTTTAAACTAATCTACCTTGTACACTTTATTGGACACAAACTTAACAAAAAATGATGATACCAAAATTGAGGACTTAACAATATTCTAAACATATTGGGCCACAAGATTGTGGCCCGCACACTATGGCACCAGAGACGAACACGTAAAACGTGCACGTGCAGATGTCATGACCGTACTAGATGTTTTTTTAGTAAGACCGTACTAGAGAAATGTCATGACTGTACTGGACATGGGCTTTCGGTGGCATGGGCCATGGGCCATGCAGCAACCTGGCTTGGGGGTTACAAAAAACAAATCAGCTAGAAGCAGGCATCGAACAGAATGGACTCTTCTTCCTCTGACTTACACTCCTACTCTTCTGCTCTGAATCTTCTTCTTTTTTTTTACGGGGAAAAGGGAAAATCCATTAACCAAGGTGCACAGCAATATCGCTGGCTACCAAATCAGATACAAACCGAGAGGCAACATCGACCCAACCAGTACATTCGGTCTCAGCAAGAGAACCAAAACGGGCAAGAGAGTGTGCTACAGAATTACACGCCCTTGGACAAAACGTGAATTTATAGCCTTCAAGAGATCCAATGCAGGAACTTCTAACTTCGCGCAGGAGCATGCCAATCAAAGATAGGTCATGACTGCTTGAGTTTAGTGCTCGGACCAAGGTCTGACAGTCAGACTCAAAAACCACCCTGTTCAAACCCAAAGACACAGCACCTTCGGTCGCCGCGACGCACGCCTCAGCCTCTGCTTGCAGTGCATCTCGTAGGTGTCTCAGTTTTCCTGCCGCAGCTGCAATGAACTCACCAGAATCCGATCTAGCAACAAAGCCCCATGAACCCTCCTTAGACTGCTCACGGAAGGCTGCATCAAAGTTGATTTTCACCCATGATGCGCCGGGCTTTGACCACACTGCTGTTGCCGGATGAGGCATAGTGCTCTCCTGCACATGACCGGGTTCAGGGATATTTTTTGGACCGAACTCGACCGCATGTTTCTGTATTAAGTTACAGATTTGATCTGTTGAAAGCTCCTTCTCCCCAGCATTAACCTTGTTCCTAGTTGACCACCAGTTCCAAACCAGAATGCAAACAAGCTCCTTCTTCTCTCTTGGCAGAGTCCAGATCATATCCATCATCGATATTGGGTTCGGCGGAAGCTTCAAATTCCAAACGTTGCTCCATACTGGGTTCAGATTTGATGGATTGGTAGAGGTTCCAGCATCCCTACCCCGTTTGTTGTCACGCAGGTTCACCCCAAGGCGATATGCTGATTTCACCGAGAAAATGCCTTTTTTATCGAAATGCCAGGCGATAGTATCCTCCATTCCCTGTCGAACAGGGATAGAACTGATATCTGCTACATCCTCCGAAGTAAAGATTGCTGTCAACACCTCCTGGTCCCATTGCATAGTAATTGGGTCTAATAAATCTGAAACTTTCAGGGGCTCCTCCATCTCATTTGGTGTGCATACACGTATTTTAGTTCCTCTCGGAATCCATGGATCACGCCACACATCAATATTCTCTCCCGATCCAACTCTCCAAATTATACCTTCTTTTAATAGTTCTTATATCAATCCCACGTCCCGGAAGTCGTCGGTGGCCATTGGATATAACACGAGAACAACAAATAATTGTTCGAACGGATCCTACTAGGAGCAGGCCGGATCAGATAGGACGGAGCAATACTATGGTACTACCGAACGTTCTAATCCAGTTCGCTAGCTAATGGTACGAGCACGAACAGGCCCATCCAGAACACGACCGTCTGCGGCGTCTGGTGTCGTTCAAACCTCCTGCAGCTAGTTCAATTCAATAAGTCTGAAACTGTCGTTATTCACTATAGCGTTTCAGGTTCAGTTAGGATTCTAGCAGTTTTTCTATTAGCTATTTTCTTGCTCGTTTCTGTTGGCACGGACGCGGTCTGTGCGATTCAGCCTTAGTTGTAGAATCGATCTGGTGCATGATCTAGTCGTGGGATGGCAGTATGGCACGATCCAGTAGAGGAGAGTGGGCCTCGATCATCTGTAAAAATAATAGGAAGAGGAAAACAGAAAAGCAGTACGTTGAACACTACACCAAAACTGCCTCTAATTTCTTCAGTTTCGTCAGAGAACACTTGAGAGAGAGAGAGAGAGAGAGAGAGAGAGAGAGAGAGAGAGAGAGAGAGAGAGAGCGCAACATCATCGGGGAGCTCACGACCTTCATGACGGAGTGCCCGCGCGCCATCCTAAACTCCCCGGTGCCACCCACGACGGCGGGATCCAGGGGCGCCTCTACACCGTCAGCGTGCTCCCGCGGCGCACCCCGGCCGTGAACACGAGCGTGACGGTCGACAGGTAGTTCGGCCCAGCCAGGTCCGTGCCAATGAAGAAGCTCCGGAACCTGCCGACGAGCTCGGACGACTCGTGGGTGTAGAGGCGGATGTGGGTCGGCGGCTTGCCGTTGCAGCTGGCCGGCCGCGAGAACGGCGGACGTCGAGGTGGCCAGGAGGACGGCGGCCAACGCTAGCTTCAGTGTCGACGTTGAGGATGCCATATCTCGGCCATGGCAAACGTTTATGATTCAATATCTCAGCCGTGGTGAACGTGTGCTAAGATTACAGTGGAGATTTGAGACCAGTGGCGTTGTGCAGGACACATGCGCACACCTTGAGCAAATATATATACCGCGTGCTGTGGACTCATGTAGTTGGGCTTGCTCGAGTGGCCGCGCAGGTAGGAAGGGGAGAAGGGTAGGTTGCAGCCTCCAGCACGCGAGTTTGCAACGCCACTAGAAGCATTTCTTTTAGATAACGGCCAGTACAAGCATATGATTTCCCAGCTTGCTGCATACAGTATAACTAGAGCTCTCAGTGACATAGAATGGGATTGAAGAGGAGTGCAATCATTATAAATTTTCATGTTTTGCAAATATCAGAGAACAGAACAATGCAATAAAAGGGAGCTCGGCGGTCAACAAATGCCGAAACAGGCGTGATCGGATCTCCAACTCACTCACCAGAAATATCAGTGTGCAGAACTGCAGACTGTGAAGAAAATAAGCAAGATACATAGCCGACACACCGTGATAGTGCGGCAAAGAAGTTACTGCAGGTAGCTCGGGTCGGCCGGGAGCACGTAGATGTCCATCTCGGCGACGGCGGTGCTCGCCGTCGGAAACTCGAGGACCGTGAGCTGGTAGTACCCGCGCGCCATCCTGAACTGGCCGCTGCCGCCCACGATGCTGCGCTCGCTGGTGCCCGTTAAGCCGACAAAGGGGCCCTCCAGGGACAGCGCGCTCCCGTTGTACTTCCCGGCGAGGAACTGGATGGAGGAGACCGATATGCGGCCCAGCAAAGCCGGCCCCTCGGCCACCCCCGTGGCGACGATCATGCCCTGGTGCCGCGCCACGAGCGGCGAGCTCCGGTTCTCGCCGGTGCGGAGTTCGTTGTCGAACACGCTCACCGCACCGAACGTCGCGCTGGCGCCGAGGGGGGACTGCACGACGCCGAGCGCTGTTGCGTTGGGCCCCATGAATGTCTCGTGCGAGTACAGGTGAATGTGCTTCATCCCGTTCCCGCAGCCGCCGGCCGCCGGCGAGGCTGCTACGGCTACCGCTAGGAGGACGAGGAGCAGCGAGGATACCGGCGACATGGTGCGTTGCTGTTGTTGTCGATCGGCTCTTGGCGCTGCCTTTGTAGGAACTAGGAAGGAGTGTGTTGCTGCTGCTGCTGTTGTTGTTGATGATCAGCTCCTGGCGCTGCTTTTATAGGAAGGAGTGCCCTCCTTGGAACGCATAAACCACGCCACGTAGCGTCAACTTCCCAAGTAGCAAAGTCCACATGGAAAGCTGGCCGGCGACCGCGAGGAAAGCGTGGGATGGAATCAAATCAGTTTTCAGACGTACGTGATCGTTTTTGTTTAAGTAACGCTGTACTTAATTAATGTATAAAACGAAGATCGTCAGTACTAGCCACGTTTAGTGGTGAGGAATCAGAGAGAGTAGAGTAGCTACGTTGGATTGTTGGTTATAGACATGTCATTAAAATTCACTTCTTCACCCAGTTAGAGTGGTAAGTCTAAAACTTGTGATAAGTTCAAAACTTGTGAAATAATAGTTATTGTCACGCGGTAACATAGTTGAAATGAAACATATGTACCATGATTTGAGGATATACATGAACACTATGCATCTTCATGTTTAATGATATGAAACCTGGCAATAAATACTGAATGTCTAAGAAAACTTGAATGTATTGCTCTCTTAGTAGTAACTAGCCAGGTGGCCCAATCAAATGCGAGCGTATCATCTTAAACCCACTCAATGTGTCTGAAATGGTTCTAGAGACGTTAAACATACTAATTTAAGGGACTGTTTGATTCGTAGGATAGAAAATGTGTAGGAATAGGAAAAGCATCGGATTGCCATGTCATGCACACTCCAATCCTATAGGATTTGGTTTGTATCAAAGTTTGTTTGATCCCACCAAAGGAATGTAAAAAGAGTTTGGAGTAGATGTTAGAATTCCTATGGGAAGTAGTACAAAAGATTACTTAGGAAAAATTCCTATAGGATCAAATCAAACAAACAAGAAAGGAAAATTTCCTATAGGATTGAATCCTCCAAAAATCTTATGCAATTCCTTTGAATCAAACAGGCCCTAAATGATATCATTTGCTCGCTTAAATAATAAATAATTACAAACCATCGAGCGTAGACAAGTGTATTTGACTACATCATGAAAACTGGATTTAATTACATCAATGTAAAATACATGCATCAGAGAAAGGTCTAGATTATTATTATTTGAAATTCCCCAAAACACCATGTTGCCCTAGTCATCAACCCATGCACCTGCACGGGCTGGTGATGTAGAAAGAAATCAACTATTGAGATGTTTTGGGTAACAATTATTTATGTGAACACTATAAAAATTTGCAAGGGCATCATCTTTACCATGTACGCGGATTTTATTTCGGTAAATAATACCTATTTGAATTTTTTAGGACATATTAAATTGTTTCCTAATATTAATTGTGACATTTTCAAAAAAGCCATGTCACCATTTTGTAACGTAGAGCAATGGTATTTTGATTTATTTTTACTTCCTTCCTACTGTTCGTTCCCGACTCTTGAACCTATGTGATTTGTAAGCTCACTCACATGTATATGTTGTATGTAGTTACGCTGATTCAGATTGCTCATAATTTTTATTTAAATATTGTCACCGATTTGCTACATACCCTCACATAATTAATCCCTATCCAAGGCACCACAAAATTCTTCTAAACATATTGTCAACACTCCTTGGTAGCATCATAATTATGCCCAATATGTTAGGTCAATTATTTGACTCACCTATCTAAAAGAGCAAATGTCAAATAAGCCTTAAGAAACATTTATCGTAATTGTACAAATAGGTCCATTAAGCTCTTAAAGAACGATTTAATATAACACCTAAAGAAAAGTTTAAATTTCAGTTTATAGGTGATCCATAAAGAATAATTTTTAAGATTTATCCAATGCTACGAACATTCTCAATGGAAGAAAAATCCTAGGAGCAAATTTACTTCAAAATCCTTTTGAAATTACTATCAGCATTAAGTGAATAGACATACATTGTCCCTACCAAGTTGAAATCTTGTGTATGAGTTGTTACCAAATCAATCGGATAGGTTGACGTTGATACTTCTATAGTAGCAACACCATTCTCTCTAATCGCAAATCCTAACCTCTATGCACATCTTGCCCTTGATTTCTATTTTTTTGGTTGACACCAACTGTGCAAGGAGGTTATGACGATCCTGATCAAATCCAATTTGCTTAACTCTGATACTTTCAATGACAATGTTAATATTAGATAGAACAATCTGCCCCCAAAAAAAGGTAAATATATATTATTATTTCAACGCAAACTTTTCATTCGGGGTAAACAGCTTGAAGACAATATCATGTGGCCTAACTATCTTAGTTACCATATGGATACAATTGTATGCACAAATTAGTCGTGTATTGGCTATTTATGCCGTGAAGAACGTCGCGCAGTAGCTACTGGTTGGAACGATGTCGCGTTTTCATCGAAACCGCAGAAAGAAGTCGCACGGTAGCTAATGGCTCATAAGTGGGACAAGTGGGTCCCATTCTCGCATCCCTAACGCCAGTAGAAGCATTTCTTTTAGATAACGGCCAGTACAAGCATATGCTTTCCCAGCTTACCGCATATAACTGCATGGAGCGCTCGGTCACATAGAATGGGACTGAAGAGGAGTGCAATCATTATAGTTGTTCATGTTTTGCAAATTTCAGAGAACAGAGCAAGCAATAAAAGGGAGCTCGGCGGTCAACAAATGCGGAAACAGACGTGATCGGATCTCCAATTCACTCACCCGAAATACCCACTCTGCAGACTGCGAAGAAATTAAGCAAGATACGTAGCTGATACACGTACGGTCGTGATAGTGCAGCAAAGAAGTTACATGTAGCTCCGGTGGCACATGAGTACGCAGATGTCGATCTCGCCGAGGACGGTGCTCGCCGTCGGAAACTCGAGGACCGTGAGCTAGTAGTACCCGCGCGCCATCCTGAACTTGCCGTTGCCGCCCACGATGTTGCGCTCGGAGGTGCCTGTGAAGCCGATAAAGGGGCCCTCCATGGACAAAGCGCTCCCGTTGTACTTCCCGGAGAGGAACTGGATGGAGGCGACCGACACGCAGCCCTGCAAAGCCTCCCCCTCGGCCACCCCCGTGGCGACGATCATGCCTTGGTACCGCGCCACGAGCGGCGAGCTCCGGTTCTCGCCGGTGCGGAGCTCATCGTCGAACACGCTCACCGCACCGAACGTCGTGTTGGCGCCGAGGGGGGACGGCACGATGCCGATCGCCGTTGCGTTCGACCCCGAGAACGTCTCGTGCATGTACAGGTGAATGTGCTTCAGCCTTTTCCCGCAGTCGACGGCCGCCGACGAGGCCGCTAGGCCAACTAGGAGGACGAGGAGCAGCGAGGATACCGGCGACATGGTGCGTTGCTCTTGTTGTCGATCGATCGGCTCGTGGCGCTGGCTTTGTAGGAAGGAGTGTGTGGCTGTTGTTGTTGGTCGATCGGCTCATGGCGCTGCATTTGGATTTTTTTACAAATATAGCCCCCTGCTCAATGCTCAATGCAATTGTCAAAAGTAGTCCCCTTCCAAATTTTTTGTCAAAAATGGCCCTGGCGGGAAGACTAGGGAAGCGACATGTGTCCTCTCGCCATGTGGGATGACGGGAAGTCTCCTGCAGCGACACGTGGCACTTTCCGCCAGCTGGGGTGGCGGGAGGTGGTGGGGTCAGCACGACGAGGCGCAGACTAGTGCTCCGTGTCAAGCGACTTCCCGCCACTTGGTACGGCGGGAGGAGAGTTTCCGCCACTTGGTATGGCGGGAAGAGACTTCCCGCCATCCCACATGGCGGGAGGACACGTGTCGCTTTCCTGTCTTTCCGCCAGGGCCATTTTTGACAAAAAAAATTGGGAGGGAGCTATTTTTGACAATTACGTTGGGCAGGGGCTATGTTTGTAAAAAAATCCTGCATTTGTAGGAAGGAGTGTCCTCCTTGGAACGCGTAAACCACGCCACGTGCGTGCACCGTCATCTTTCCCAGTTGCAAAGTCCACATGGAAAGCTGGCCGGCGCAGTAACCGGGGGAAGCAATATGATGCAGCGTGGGATGGAATCAAATTGGTTTTCAGACGTGATCTTTTTTGCTTAAGTAACCCTGTATTTAATTAATGTAAAACGAAGATCGTCAGTACTAGCCATACAGTGGTGAGGAATCAGAGAGACTAGAGTAACTACGAGATGATCAGTTGACCACAATGGTATAATTGTAGATAAACATGGTAGTGGGTAGGTTAATAGAAGGAAAATCAACATGTGTATGGACAGCTTATAAATGTTTATGATTCAGTTGTTCCACGATACTATTTCTTGCAATGTTGTTCTGAAATACATGTTTATAGCCGAGGACATTATTACTGTCATATACTGAAATACAGTACATATGTACATTTTGAATTCTAACCACTCCAGGCTCGCCATCACGCGATCAGCATCGCCATCCCGCGAATCTCGCGATCCCACGATCAGCATCGAGATTGTTTATTCATAAATACAAAACTGGGCAGATGAGATCCGCCAGTCCAGTGTTCCATTGGTTGCGCAGATGAGATCAAGCTGCAAGAACCAAGGTTGATTCGAACCTTATTCGCAAAAAAAAAAGATTAGAACCTCCAATGATGCATATGTATGGCAATAGTTTTTTACTTTCTACACGATACTACTACATATTTTTCAAGAAATCAATAAGTTGTACACGGTATTTTTGAAGAAATCACTAGTTGGAAGAATTTTCATGTCCACCACTCAAAACAGTGCCAAACACAAAAGTATGTAGGAACACAATTAGAGCATCTCCACCGGCACCCCCGGAAAATTGTCTCGCACACCCCAATTTGTGTCTACTTTGTGGGGGGGGGGGGGGGGGGTACCCGACACTTCCGGCCAATCCCGAGGTGCTGCCCACACCGGCACCCCCAAACGAAAAAACATAAACATGTTTTAAATTTTCATTCAAACTTTGTTATATTTTACTTGATTTGAATGAAATTTAAACAAAACCGGCCTCGTGGGCGTCCCTATACGAAACCCCAACTCTACTTCTCGTCGTCGTCTTCCCCGAGATTGTCCCAGTCGATGCTCACGTTGTCTTCGTCATCGTCGTCGTCGAGGCAGACCACGGTGGAGGAGGAGGCAGCACGTGAAGTGGAGGCGTCGTCCCGAGCCGGACGTGCAGTGGAGGCGCCCTTATGCGCACGCAAGGTGGAGGCGCCGCGGGAAAAGGAGGCAACACGGGGAGTGGAGGCGTCGTCCCGAGCCAGACGTGAAGTGGAGGCGCCGCCCTGATGCGCACACGAGGTGGAGGCGCCGCGGCAAAAGGAGGCAACACGGGAAGTGGAGGCGCCGTCCCGAGCCGGACATGAAGTGGACGTGCCGCCCCGATGCGCACACGAGGTGGAGGCGCCGCCGGAGGAGGAGAACAAGGCCATCTTCACCGAGGCCTGGATGGTCTCCAAGGAGTCGAGTGAGTCCTTCTCAATCTCGCTGACCGAGGCCCAGAGGCCAGCCGAGGTCGGGGGAGTCTCCGTCAAGCACTTTGTCCCGCAAGGGTGATGACACGTGGTAGCCGGACGACACCATCTCCACCTCGATTTTTCCATTCAGGCAGTGCTCCACCCTTCGAAAAATACGTGGATACATACTTGCAGTGATCCAATAAATTAAAAGCTCTACATTTTCCTAGTACTATATTTTTTCCAAGTATTTTTCCTAGTATCTTTTCATAGATATGTACGCAGTACATCACTGAATACAACGACCAAACCATTTTGGAGGATAGATCATCTAGAGACTAGAGCTGAGCACAAGGGCTGGGTAACTCTTGGCTTCTCCACCCTTCGAAACAGGAAATGGCATCCCCCTGCGTACGTAGAAACATGGATTGGTGTCTGATCTGGTTGTCACCACATTTCCTTCGAGGGAATACTATCATGGCGAGAAAATCCTTTCTGACTTCGAAACTAAGTTTGATCATACGTGCTGGCGTATAATAGATTCATCGATCCACCGCCTTGGTCCCTATGTTTTTTTACCTGTCTTTGAAGATCTCTAGGTTGCGGACTCCAAGCTAGCCTCCGTCCCCCCACCTGCCTGAAAAGGTGGCTGGCCAAGTAGGTCAACTAGTCAAGTAAACAAAATCTGTAGCCTTCTGGTTGCTAATTGACTGCCTCACGATCGGGCTTTCTGGCAATTATCTTATTTATGTACTTATTTATGTCACGATAAGAGTTGGAAGTGTTAAAATTCAGCTACGTATGATCAAGCTTAGCTTCAAAGTTGTCTGCCAATAGCGAGGGTAGAAGCACAATTTTTTGGCTAGACTAATCTGCACATGACTGTAAATTCAGCTTATCTGGATATGGGATTATGGGAATGACCCTACTCTTAAATTATGTTCCTGGAGATATAAGGCAATTAAATTTGAAAAATATCATAACTCCATAAGCATCTTGTTAAACCATCTTGAAAACGTGCCAGAAGCAAACACCAACCTGGTAGCCTGGTTGCCAAAGCCAGAAGCCCCTAACGTACCACTAGAATTAACAATGCTGAATTGCAGGAGGGGGACCACAACCACGCATAACGTAGTACAGATATCATGGAAATATTTACATGAGAGGGTACATACTTGCTATGAACCCATCCAATAAAATATGTACATTTTCTTGATATATTTTTCAGGGATTTTCCTAGCATCATCCATAGATATATGTACATCCGTGAATGCAAAGACTAACATGACTAGAACTAGCAAGCCGTCTTGGAGAATAGATCATCTAGAGCTGAATACAAGGGTTGGGCAGCTCTGGGCTTCTCCACCCTCCCGAACAGGATATCGGTTGTGGTCAAGTAAGCGTCCCCATAGAAGCGCAGATTCGTGTCTGATCTGGTTGTCACCACATTTCCTTCCAGTGAGACACCAACGAAGGCACCTGTTTAAAGTTTCGAAATAGAGAGGCTACAGATCAGAAGGGTAACGAGATAGCTATGATGAAACCTGCAAAATTCTTAACAGGGAAAGCCAAACATAAGAGAATGAATCTACTTGCCAAGATTTCCTTTGGCAATTGAGAGGACTGAATTTGTGACATTGATTTGTTTCCTCCAAAAATGAGACTACAAAGTAACTTTCCAATTGTTTTACGTGCAGCAATAACACCAAACATGACATTCAGTTGTGGAGAGCAAGCTCAGTCCCATGTTTAAAGCCTTCCATTTGGCTTTTATTTAATAAAAATGTCTAAATCGTGATGATCTCCACTCATTTCAACCATTTCAAATAATTAGCGCATATCGAAAATGACAGCAATGAGAGGAGGCAACTTCCTTATTAGTACCTTTGCTGCAGCTGTAAGTGTAGCATATACCAGAACCTTTTTCACTTGTTCGAACATCTGCTTCAAGGACTCTGCCGATTGGTCCTGCTGCCGCACTCAATCCTGCCCCAAGAGAAAGATGCATGCGGCTACCGAATGCCTTGACAACTTTAAGATCATGAAGCACGATAATAAAATCTGTCAATTCTCCTCCAATCTAGAAAATACAAAGAGAATGTCAGTATCATAGCAAGATTAATAATCCTAAGTAAGGACATACTGCAGTTAAACTGTAGTTCAACATCCAAAGCGTGTCTTTGGCATCATGCAAATCTCCTAAGCAAACAGGTCATCATTTAAATAAATACCATGGAAACTAATTCAGTGAATAACACAAGAATTAAATGAATAGCATGCATGTTCCTTTCTTGTGGTGAAGATAACAGGAACTTATTATCACCAGCAGATAGACGTAAATGTTGCCTGTGCATTCGATTCACGGAAAATATTATATTGGACAAATACCTGCACTCCCCATCCCAATCCAACAGATAAAATCGCTGAGGGGGCAGACCATGATCCATCTGATCTGCGAGCAACTACAAGGCCAGTGCCCATTTTGTACGTAAGAACTGCGCCTGCCTTGGCAACTGTGAGCACAGCAAGCCCCTTTGCTCCCTTGAGGATAGATGATGGGATGGACTTCTCAGGATTTAATCTAGAAACCTACATATTCCAAAACAGAAACGCTTCTCAGCTCTGGATGACAAGTATATATCTGTTTGAGGGGTAAAACATCAAACTTACCTGGCAATATTTCCTCAGCGTATTTGTTGCTTTGTATATCTCATACTCCATTGATAATCCAACAGGCAAGTTCAACCAGCTCCTCGTACTTGTCCAATCCATGACATCATGTTTCGCAGGCTGCATGGCATTACTGTTGTAGTTGATCAATAAGCCCTGGAGTGGATCAAGTCTATCGTAGCATGCATCGCACACTCTCTGAGGATCACGCAGCCTGAACTTCATGGGCATCAAGCATCTTCCCTTGGAACAGTCTTTGCAGAATATACCTCCACAGAAGCGGCAATGGTGCCTTCCACGAGTGAGAGCTGTGAAAGGACGGCTGCATTGCAGGCATACACTAGTAGAGCTATCTGGTAACCACTCCGGGGGATCTGCCTGCAACACCTCCCTGTAGGCTCTGAACTGTAAAGCATTTTCTTCAAGCAGCGGCGGTGCACTCGGAACGCAAACAGATGGATGCAAATCGCCATCCTTGCCAGATGCTAGAAATGATACACCTGTGCTGAAACTTTGCTGTGATGCACCACCCTCGCTCTTACTTGCACCCGAAACAATCGCCGCAAGACCACCTAGAACAGTCTTCAGATTGATAGTTGGACTAGCTCGTGGTGTGGTGAAGGGATCCTCTCTGGAGCCATATTCTGATGGAAAGTCTGGTTCCAGGGATGGCTCATAGAGATAGTCATGCGCGAAATAGTTGTCTTCTGTGGCTAGATTGGACATAGAAGCTCCACCGCCGTGGTTGCTTTCGATTTTGGAGAGGGATGAGTACGACATCACTTCATTTGGGATGTCCATGGAATCATTCAGATACGGCACTCATGTAGCAATGACACTGAACGACCTAACAAACAGAGATGGAAACAGAGATTAATATGGTAAATCATTCATAACGTTTCTCTAGTTCATTATAACATGCTCATCCTTTCGCCCAATTCATTCATTGCAATGTGTACTTTGACAGATATATATAAAACTCAATGCGTATTTGAGAATTAGAGCTAAGAACATCAGGCTTTCGATTTAGCATTCTACTTCTGCGATTTCTTGAGTGACAAGCATTGCAACAGAGCCAGGAACGATCCATGTGCCTCTATGTGGCAGGTAACCGAAACTAGAGATAAAACCGCACTGCGGCACACACCCGCGATGTAATTCCCAAACAACGATGACCTGTACTAGCTTCTAAAGTTGCAATTGGGGACAAATTCCGAAACCCTACACGAACAGATTGATCGATCAACCGAAAAATCATCCCTTTAGGACAGCAACCACAAATCAATCAATCCAGATGAACCGCGTGATCGGAGCGACCACGGAAAGTAGCTAATCGCCTCCATCGATCAACCCTAACGAATCGCCCCGCCGCAGGACGCGTGAACCATGGAAGAAAATCAAAGAAAGCGGGTGCTATCTACCTCTGGGCGCGCCGGATCGGAGGGGGGCTTCGAGGCGATCGTCGGCAGAGGAAGCGTCGGGCGTGGGAATTTGGGTGGGTTTCTTCCGTTGGCCGGCAAGATTGGGTAAAAGTGGAAGGAGAAGGAAGAAGCGAAGGGAGTACCGCTGCGGGCACGCGGCTACCTCATCTGTACGCTACCGGGCTTGGGCCCGGGCTGGCAACGCCGTAACGTACTCGGTTTGTTTTTCAGAGAAAAATGTACAGAAATCTCCCTCGAATCCACCAAACAGATATACTCCCTCCGTTCTAAATTTTTTTTTGAATTTTTCCACATATATTAAACCGACAAAGAGTACACGATTACATCGATTACAAAAACAAAACCAAAAAAGACGATCAAATCTATGAGATCTTCAATCTCTTTCTTCATCCATGACACAATCTTGTACTTTTCTGAAGGCAGCCGTAGAACAACGCCGAAAACACCAAACCACATACCTGTGAATACCACCGAAGGTTCTCCCTTTTTAATTTTGAGCCGCAATGCCAAGGCTTTGTGCACGCACGCAACCATTAAATTAATCAAGCAACATCGGCAAGAGCACCACCACTGATATTACAGGGACAAATAACCGTACCGCTTTGTCGACGTCGTTGGGAGACGAGAGAACGAATCACCATTGCCGAAGACGTAGTAGCCGGGATAGATATTGCGAGGACAAACCTCCTCGCGGCAACCTTGAGAAACAATCCAAGATTGATCTGGCGAAGCAAGATCTGAAGAACCATACCTAGACAAACTTAATCTTCCAAAGACACCATTGACGTCGAGAAGAAGATCTCGCCGTCGAACAAAGTGCGGAAGACCACTTATTGCAGACGATGCCATCTCCATTGACGAAGAAGACCAAGCTCTAACATTAAGGACCCTTGTGTAGCGCCCTGCGCAGGTCCGAGGTCCCCACCCCTGCTAGTGCCAGAACGACAACTAGAGGAGGCGAGGACCCGTCAAATCCAAAACGAAGACGACGATGAAGAAGTAGATCGGCGTCGGCGGCGGCGGCTAGTCCCTCCGTTCTAAATTAATTGAGTTGGTTTTGCCCAAATATGGATGTATCTATACTTGTTTGATGTCTAGATACATCCATGTGTAACAAAATGTGTGTCAATTAAATCCGAACAGAGGGAGTACATACCCACCCTGAACTCCAATTTAGCATTGTTTTCATCCTCAAATTCACAAAACCGGGTTAATAACCCATTGAAGTGGTTTTTGTCACATGAAAAGCTGTTTTTGTCCCCTCTTATGCTGATTAGGCGTTGACGTGTCGACATGGTCCCATTAAATCAAAAGGAATTAAGGGGAGAAGGAAGGACTTTTTTTCACCGATCGGTCCGGCCACCGGCCTTGGCTTTCGTTGGCGCCACCGCCACCACCGTCGCTGGATTATTGGCGGGGCTTCTTCAGCGGTGCGCACGCCAGCATCTTCAACGCCATCGACGCCGCCATCTGGGTTGCCGACCCCTGACGGCCTCCGCACGTACCGAGACGCCATCGCGCACCACCGTGCTCCCGCCGATAGCGGAGGCTGCAATGGTGGCGGCACCCGCCTTCGCTGGGTCGCCCACGCTCCCCGAGGCGGCTGGCAGCGTCCCCAGCCTATGCAGCTCCGATGGCGCCGTCGTCGCTCGTCACCATGACTACCCCGCCACCGTGGAGATCAGAGATGGGGGCGCTTACTGACAAGTGGGTCCACACATTTGCCTACTCAGCATCGGGAAACAAAAAAGTTCCAACTCAGCGCCTAATCAGCACGAGGAGGGGGACAAAACCGATATTAACCCGGTTTTGTGAATTTGAGGGTGAAAATAATACCAAACTGGAGTTCACGGTGATATGTGTCCATTGGGTTGGGTGATTTCTATATTTTTTTTCTTTTTCGGAAGCATGGGGCCAACAGTAGGCCTAGGCATGACGACTTGGATAATGGACCGGGCCATCCCGGCTTTGCGCCATCTGCCGTGCTGCCGCCATACACCGGCAGCTCCGGCGGCTGGAAGCGAAGGCTCGACCGCACGAGAGTGGAGAGTCAATTTGGCAACGGGGCCCCATTCCCCGTTCCCCGGTGGATAATTCACCTATTAGGGGACGGTGATGGTAGACGTTTAATCCCCGTGGGGATGTTAACATAGACAAATTACTCCCCATCGGTTATACTGGAGGGGTTATGGTTCAGTGATCCCCATACCCGATAATATCCGTCCCCGGTATGACATGTGGGGCCAGTTATGCAGTGTACATATGCCACTCGCGAAACCCTAGCATCCCACGATTCCCTCATTCCCCCCTCCTCCTCCCTCGCAGAACCCTAGCCGCCAGCGGCCAGCCCGCCACTCCCTCCCAAATCCCAATCTCAGGCTCGCTCGAGTGCTCGACCTCCTCCCCTCCGGCCGCTCGTCAGCTCCCTCCTCCTTCCCGACCCACCGCCAGCATCCTCCACTCCGCTCCCAGCCGCAGTCGCCGCATCCACGCGGCCACGCCTCCGTCCCGGAGCATGCGCCGCATGCCCACCGCAAACACGACGACGTCCTCCGGCGATTTGTTTGCTTCTCCGGTGGAGACGGGGTCCCTCGACCTCGTCGTGGTGTCGGGAACCACCGAGCACCCTTTTGAGCCGGATCTCGCCGTCGACCCAGGACCAGCACCGGACATCCCCGCCAGCCCTGGAGTTCGATAAATATTGGACTGACATACAAGGTCTTATGGGAATTGCTACACTCTTAGATCCTAGATACAAGCATGACATGTTGAACACTTGCTTTTCTATGCTTCATGGTGTTAGTGAGGATGAGAGTGAGGTCTATGTTCAAGATGTCATTGACCTGTTAACCAAACTGCTAGAGGAGTACCAAGTGGATCAAGATGTTCCAGAAACATCAAAAACTGTAGAAGAAGCGCCAGCAGAACTTATGTCAATGTTTAGTGCCCGTGTGGCTAAAAAGATGCCAGCAACAAGAAGGTTCTTCTCTGAGTTAGATAAGTACTTGGAGGATGACTATGTTGCACTAGATACAAAGAATTTCAGTGTCTTGGACTGGTGGAAGGTTTCTGGAACAAGATACCCAACTCTGAGATTGGTAGCAAGGGATATCTATGCTATTCCAATCAGCACAGTTGCTTCAGAATCTGCCTTCTCTACAAGTGGTAGAGTACTAAGTGAACATCGTAGCCGTCTTACCTCTGATCTGCTTGAAGCTCTAATGTGTTCACAGGACTGGATTAGGAATAGATACAAAGGTAAATGCATAGAATACATGGTCTATAGCCATATTTCTTGTTATCTTTTAATTCTGAAACGTTGTCTTTGTTGTTTGCTTATAGATGATGATGATGATGGAGTGGCAACTAGCTTTTGGAGTGTTCTTGAAGACATTGAAGAGGGCATGGAGGTTACCTTCTACCTTTAATGTTTGATTTATTATCTTCAATTGAACCATTTGTCAATCTACCTTTTAATCTTATGCATCTATCTTTTAACCTTATGCAGGGCTTGAAGCTGTAACGTTGAGTGGCAAGTGGCAACGTGCTCTTCATCACTTCTACAAGTCTACAATCATGAACCTTGGCTGTCTCGAAACATGCACTTCACTTATGTTGTGTTCACTTTGAATCCTGATTATTATGGCTTGTGTCTTGTTGAACACTTGAACAAACTATTCGTGGCATGTGTGCCTTTGTTGAGAATCTGAACCAAATATTTGTGGCCTGTGTGCCTTTTATGTATTGCAAACATGCTGTTGAACATTTGAAGTATTTGTGGCTGGGAGCCTTTGTGAACTGCCCATTCTGCTGTTCATGTATTTTTACTGCAATATATTTTACCATCTGTCATTTTTATGCCTTTTTTAGCTAGGTACAGGGAAAGTTCTGCCCTTTTTTTTTCCGACTCAAAGTTGCTGGGTATCCGCTGGGTATTTGATACCCGGTGGGGATCGGGGATGGTACAGAAATGCTACCCGTGGCCTCTGACGGGGACGGGGATGGTAAAATGTTTGTGGGACGGGGACGGGGATGGTTGATCGATAACCAGCGGTTACCTTCCCCGTTGCCACATGGAGTGGAGAGGCGCGGCCGCGTGGGGCGCCAGGGTTCTTATCAGCAGCGGGGGCTGCAAACTAGCGGTGTGGAGGAGAGCGGCCGCCGGCGTCGACTTATCCTTCAAGCTCCGCTCCTCTGCGCGCCTGTTGCGTGTGAGTTCTCTGTTTAGTTTGTCGCTTCGATTCAGGGGAAAAATTGCTAATATCCTTGGGAGTTAGACACTAGCCAAATTATTTGCATTCGCCTAGAATTCTACTCCCTCCGTTTGGAAAAGGATGTCACAAAAATGGTCTATCTATAGTTCATTTTTGTGACATCCTTTTGCAAACGGAGGGAGTAGATGCATACACCGACAACGGAACTCTGAAGAATTGGTGGTGCTAACGAATGTTAGGTGCGCAATTGCAAATAATTTTGGGTAATTTAGGGGTAAAACAAAGACTTGTCTTATTTATTCGTTCATATCATAGCATCCATGAAAAAGTACCAACCAGTGAGCAGTCAGTACATTCGTCACATCCAGTTCCTCTACCACAGACGACACAGAGATTCTCACAGGAACTAATAAGTTCCCTCGAAACAACAACCTAGGAAAAGCAAAGGCGTAACACTCTCCAATCTACGCTTCAATGCTGAATCAGGAACAGGAAAACGGAGTGCTCGTCCGCCATTTTATTTCTCCAGTAAGGGCAAATCATTTGTCTGAGGTCTCGCCCTCGACAGCCAACGGAACAGTCGTAGCCTGCATACAGCAGAGGCACAGAGAATTAAGTCTCGAGTCATGAAATTGTCAAGGTGGTAGAACGTAATGTCATGGCACATACCATTTTGCGGTACTTGAGAGCATAGAGCATCTCAAGGTAGCGACGAGTCTCGCGCCTGTCGAGGTTGGAGACGTACTTCCAGAAACCATAGACGCCAGAGAGGGTCATCAGCCTCTCGGAGTAGAGCTTCCAGGTGTACCTGCGTCAAGATCATGCCACAGCATCAAATCTCAGTCCAGTGCTGGTAAAAGAGGCAGCGCATGTGCATGAGATGGTAACATGAACAGAATGAGAGAGTGTTGCATATATACTTCTCCTCGATGCGCTGGAGTCCGCCCTGCGAGATCTTGCTCCAGTGGCTTGGGTCTTCCTGGCACTTCTCAAAGAACTCCACGAGCAGCGCGGAGGCCTTGTCATTCTGGTATGGATCGATGTGGTAGCCGGACACGCCATTCACAATGATCTCAGCTGGACCACCGTATGCAGTGGCGAATGTGGGAAGGCCACAGGTCATGGCCTCTTATCACGGTAAGACCAAAGGCCTCGTAGAAGGCAGGCTGAGCACAGAAGGCACACACAGAAGAGTGTCAGGACTAGCGGATGTTACAGTTCAGTTATACTACTGAATTCTTAGCTTGACAGTGTTCTTTACCTGCACAAAGACTCCCTTCATGTCACAGATGTAGCGATAGAGCTCACCGTTGCGGACGCGGTTCATCTGAGCAGAGATCCAGCGGATGTGGCCGCTCAGGTTGTACTGGTCGATAAGATCAAACATCTTCTTGAACTCGGCCTGCTCCTCCTTGTCCTTGGACTCCTTTCCATGGTCACCACAGACAACCACAAGGTTTACCAGCTCCTGCAGGCGTGGATTACGGCCATACAGTTCGACCAGGCCTGTCATATTCTTGACACGGTCCAGCCTAGCCATCGAGAAGATGATCGGCTTATTCTTGTCCTTCAGCACAAATCTGGAGAGGTGCTCATGTTAGATAACCAGCGAGGCATGCATCTGTTCTGTAAGAACTCAAAACTGATATAAGTATTACTTGTGCTCAGCATTCTCAACATCACTGAAGAGTAGCTCCTCAATCTCAGCGTGGAGGGAGGTGAGCCTCTTCTGTTGTTCAGTATATGGGAAGTAGATGGTCATGTCAGCACCAGGAGACACAATGTTGAACTTGGGGTCGAAGACATCAATACCATGGACGACACGGTAGAGGCCAGGCATTGTGAATGCCATGTGCGACTCGTACTGACCTACGGTATCCTTGCTGGAAAAATAAAATCGGACAATAGCATTTGATCAATTAGTAATATTTGCAAATGACCATAGTGGTGTTTCTGTGAGAAGGAGAGTCTTACTTTCCGGCAATCTCTTGGAAGGTACTGGTGATGATAAAGTCAGCATGGTTCATTGCAATCAGGTCAGCTGTGAACTGGCAGGAGAAGTGGTAGTGATCCTCAAATTTCTTCCAGTAAAGGTCAGAGTTGGGGTACTTGGTTTTCTCAAGTGCATGGGCAACGGTACACTGTGTATAAGGGAATAAGGATTATTATAAGATGCTACGGAGATGGTATTGAGCAAGGAGATAGAGCGCATACATGTGTAACCCCCAACTTGTGTGCCAACAAACACGCGACAAGGTTGCCATCGCTGTAGTTTCCAATAATCAAGTCAGGGTTGGCTTGCAACTCTCCGGCGATCTCATGTGCCACATCCTGAAAGCAATAGGGAAAAAATGATGAACTGTGTCATCCTAATGAAACACAACAAACAACGTGCTGGAAAGAGAGATGCATACATCGGTGTAAGCTTCCAGGTAAGGCCAGACTTCAAATCGTGAGATCCATTTGCGAACAATGCCATCTTCTGTTTTGAATGGCACACGCAGGATGTGGGTGTGCTCGGTGCCAAGGACCTTCTCAAGGCGCTGGCCGCAGGTGGTGCCATGTGCATCGGGGAGCATCCTGGTGACCTATGTAAGGCCAAAGATATCTCATTAGGATCAATTAAAATGGAGACTTCATATTTTATCATATTGGGTAGTAAACTTACTATCAGAATCTTTGGTGTAATGTCAAGACCTTGTTGCTTGATTCTCAACAGCATCTCATTCTCCATAGCACGGACTTGGTCCAAAATGTAAACAACCTGTGGGTTGCCATCACATGAGAAAATTGGTAATAAAAAGATTTTGTGGTGTTCAGTACACGAAGAGGAAATATGCCAAACTGACAAACTTGTGTAGGGGATTTTACCTGCCCACCAGTATCAGGGTACCCCAAGACATTGGCCTGAGCAAAGTAACCATGAGGAGAGAGGATAACAACGTTGAACACCATTGGGATTGTTCCGAGGAACTTCTCCAAGGTGGACGGATCAGGGGCCTCAAGTAGGTCCAAGAGAAGGTGGATAGTCTCGTGTGCACGGTGAGCACAGTCGCCCCAACCTTTCTCCAGACCAAGCTCCTGGAACCTGAATTTAGGCAACAAAAAAAATTGGTCACATATGTAATGATGTTAAAAAAATTGTAGAGAGCAATAAGGCTTTCAATAATCATGTATATGATGATTATGCAATACCTGTGGTGGAACTCCGAGTATGGAGTGTCAGCTGGAAGGCCTGACAGATGCTTCTCTGCCTTCCTGAGTGCATCTTGGAGGGCGCTGAGACTGCGAATTCTGTCGTTCAGCATCATGGTCTGAAGAAAGAAAGAAAACATGACATACTACGTGTTATTCAAAGGTAGGTGATAGCTCCAGTTTAAATCTTTTAGTTGGCTGACATATGGCGATCATCCTTCTGTACTTTGTTAAAGAATCTATCCCAAACATTTTTAGCTACTTACAAAAGGCACATATCGTCAGGAAAAATGCCCAAACACATTAAGTATGGTTGCGTCTATATTTTAGTCTTATTATGCTCATATGCTGTTATTAGATATATCTGCGCAAAGCATTTTACCAAATTTTGAATGGAGTCATCATCCATGCTTCATGGTGGTGTCACTGACTGCCATTTTTGCTCACTCAGACAAACATGCATCCTCTAGACATGTTTACTAGCACTGAGATCTAGGGTCGTTATTTATAAGTAAGTTCCACTATATTGCTAGAATACTCGGGGTAGGCATTTATAAACCAAATTGTTGTGGGTAAATTATACAAGCCTGAAAGTTTTCAACAGACAATATTATACTTTTTTAATCCAAACTATAAAGCAAGACTCCAGAGATTGTAACCTACCATCCCCTTGTAGTTGTGTGCGCGGAGGAAGTTGAGCAAGGGGTACATGCTCTCCTTGTCATGGAACAGCTTCGATGACAGATGCCTGTTCAAGAACTGCACGCCGTTGCCAATAGACTTTGACAGTGATGGGCGAGGGAAAGAGGCGTTGAATGGTTCAAAGTCCAGCTCAAGCACAAAGTTGTTATCGGTGCTGTAGTTTGAACATAAGAAGCATTAAAGGACTGTCCTAACATCTGATAAAACTAAGGCGGTAATTTCGCAAAAACACAGTACCTTCCATTCACCAGTTGCTCCTTGAACTGCAAATACTCAGGGACGGTCAACTCCTCGACGCCGAGTTCGCTCACATTGACCCTCACATACTCCCAAACGCCAGGCCTTGGCCGGATGGCAAGAGCAACCCATGGAGGGATGACAATTGCCTCCTGAATGAAACCAACATATGTATCAAGAGCTAAAAACTCGGGAATATCACTGGAGTGGCGCTGCAGTGACTTTTGGTTGCTCAAACCTGTGCCCCTCTTAGGAGATCCTCAAAGGCGGTGTCCTTCAGCTTCTCGCGCTCGGCCTCAGGGATCGCAGCATTGTACTCGGCCGTGATCTGATGAGGCTGCAGCATTCCCTTTCCGTGGTTAACAAGCCTGAAGAAGTTATCGCATAACAGCAGGTGTGTCAGATCTTTCAACAAATGTTACTTGAACAAAGTGTGGTAACGAATTTTCAAGTACTATGTTCGAGATCTTATGGGTTTCAACTCTAGCCTACCCCAACTTGCTTGGGAATAAATGGTTTTGTTGTTGTTGTTGTTGTTGTAAGAGTTCAAAAGAAAAATACAACGAGCACTATATTGGAACTACAGAAACAATTGTTGAACCTTCTTCATCGCATTTTTTTTTATGATTCTTACTTTCTTAGTACAAACTTAAAATAATGTTGACACAATTCATCGACAAGATACACAAAGCAAATTATTTTTATGCAGTAGCTTCAATTTAGTCCCAGCAAAAAGCAAGCTTAACAAGTGAAAGCATGCAGAATTGCAGATCACGTCAGATTTGGTCAGATCTAAACAATTTATAGCAAACAAATTATGGTGAAACTGGCCATGTATCTTATACTGTAGCATATTTAGAAACACACAAGGGAACCGCATTTCATCACTTAACCATGTCTTGTATGCAGAGATTCTACAAATTGCCATCAGGCCAGTCTAGTCTGCAAAAGATTAAAGACAGACCTTGAGAAGACGGCGACGAGCTCATTGGTGTGCGCAGAGAGGGAATCGCCGATGCGCTCCCTCACGCTGTGGAGACGGCTCAGGCCACACTCGCCGGCAGTCTCCCCCATTGCTATTCTCCTGTCGTGTCCTCAAGCCTGAACAACAGAGACAGTTTATCTGATCAGCCGCCTTCAGTCGACATGTAACTCTTAGGTTTCTTGGAAAGCGTTCCAAAAGGACAAGAACTGATTCTGCATCACATTTGGCAATCAAATATGTAACCCACGAGAGAATACACAGTTAAACACCAAGAAATCCAGGTTATTTGACAAGAATTGCGGAGAGAAACTAACAAGTCGACAACACAATAAAGGTCTCTAGTTTTTCCTCCAACCCACAGGGTGCATCCTGACAACGATGTAAAGCTAGTTTGTACCAAATAAATCTATACTTACTATTAAAAGAGCAAACATGTTCGGGATACATTAAATCTAATCCGTTCAATATTTGATCAACGTACCAGATCGCTCCAATGTTTGACAACTCAACACACATTTTCAGTTTTGTTGTAATTACAGGATTTGCCACCGCAAAAGAAATTGTTCGTTAGTTTTAGCCCGTGTTGCTGCCGCATCCCTGCCGCCGAGATGCACGCCCCCACGGGAACCTGCCCGCTGCCGCCGCACGAGCCTACCCGCTGCCGGCGACCTGCGCGCCATGGCCGCGCGAGCCTGGCGGACGAGCGGCGTGAAGGCGGCCGAGCGTACGGACGCGCCCGCTAGCCCCGATCCCCCCGTGTCACGCTGCCGCATCCCTGCCGCTGAGATGCACGACTCCACGGGAAAATTTCTTGGTATTTTGTGCCCGTCTTTGATTCATCAGGTCGCCGCTGGATTGGGCTACCGCGCCGCAGCCTGACGGCCGTCCGGGAGATGCCCAGCTCGCTGCCTCCATGGCCTTCCTCTCCCAAGCTCCGCATATGCAGTCTGCCTGGTGCCTGCAGTCATGCTCCATGTCGCTGCCCTCCTGTTACCTGCTGCCTCCCAAGCTCCCACAGCCTCAAACAACGCCGCCCGAAGCCCCCACTGCCGGCATCGTTGCACACTGCAACGATTGGCAGATTGGCTCTGTACCTGGTCAGGCTGCTGCGCCCATGCTGACGCCCAAGACAACAGGTACTCAATGCTCCTGAGAAGTACAGTTTCTGGAAATAGGATTTTTCCATCTGATGTGTTCTGTGTAATAGGTAAGGGACTCCACAACGTTCGTAAAATTTCAGTCTTGCGAGTGTAAAGTAACAGCCACAGTTCTAAGGCCAATGCTATTGGCATGTGCAAGCATTGCATGCGTATAAAAATCCGATATGATTACTTATCAGAAATTATCTTTTGTGCAACGCAATACATTTTCTCTGGATGTGATTGGAAGGAAAAGGAAAATGCTCTGAACAAGGCTGGTAAAGTCACAGTGCAAGAAAAAAAGCATTAATTTTTTTTCAGACATGAAACTCCATTCACATAACTCTAATATGTTGTGCAATTACCAAACTGTATACAAGAAAAATAGGCATATGCTCAGAGGCTATATATGTTTAATTGTCTGTGAAGTTGAGGTAATTTAGATTCATATATTTTCCGTTCAAGGTTGTATTGGATGCGCTCCTGTTGGTTCTCACACGGTCTGGCCCCTGATGCATATTGAAGCAGGTATACAACGTAAGTGCGAGATACAGAGTTGTGCAGCAAAAAACTTTTGTTAGATGTGATTTTAATATTCAGAATAAGTTAAATTTAATTATATAGTCCCACTTTTGTAGGTCTGTGGTGGAACGAGAGATGCTACCATGTTTAAATTGTTCAATTGATTTGACACCCATGCTTTGGAATTCTTATTGTTTGCTATTACAGGTTCACCTATGCAGGTAAAAGGACAAAACGGCATAAGTGGTGCACAACTGCACATAAGTTTACTTTTCTCTGTTCGCTTTGTTCAAAATCAGCACCTTTGCTGGCTCATTCAAAATGGAAAGTCAAATATTGCGTTTCTGTGATAAGTAAATTATTTTCTTTGATTGGTTTCTTGTACCTTTTCAGCTCAGGAGTGTTGGCCTATTGGGTTTTTTTGCCAACAGGCAAAATCTATATCACTATGGCTTGTAGTAGTATATTACCGGTACTTCAGTTCAATTACTATGGCTTCAAATAGTATCATTGCTGATTTCTTGAGAGTTTTATAGTTTCACCATGTCAAAAGAGAAATTGTTGCTCTTCGCTTCATCGATTCAGTTTTCCCCTTTTGCACATTACAAAGTATTTCAAAGTGTGTTTTCCAGGTTCTTTGAATCTCCTTTAGGATTTGGATGATAGCTCTATGAAGCCCTTTTCTATTTCTGCACTTCTCTGCTTTGCTCGGCAATAATGCTAGATGGATGGAGCAATGTATGGTTTTCCTAGCATTATCCTCAATGCACCGGAGATAATGGGGGCCATGATAAGAGATATTGGGCTCACTTGCTGACCAAAATAATCCTGGTAATTTTGAACTCAAATCTTACCTCCTAATTTCTATTTTTCTTATATTGTTTTGCTTGCTCCTTCTTGTTTTGGAGATCTTGGTTGCATCTTGAGGTGTTAGGCATTGAGTGTTGACATGTATGTGTTGTTTAAGGGATGTTGTACCAAAACAAAAATATCGATTGTTGGCCCTGATAATAGTAGTCCCGGATATGTGAAATAAAGTGGATGCTTTTTGCTACTTTTGAATGTATGTATGATCATGACCACTAGGCCATTACCTTGAGCTTTTGTACAAAGGGAACAAGGGGAATGTTAATGGAGATCGAATTCTTGCAGGTTAGGTCCAGAGTACTTTGACAAACAAGTTAAGTATAGGAGGATCACTACTGTAGAAACAAGGATGGAGCATTGATTAAGGATTACAATCATTTGTAACGCCCATGTCGCGGGCCGGCCGTCGCAAAGCAGAAGAAATTAAAGGTCGAATGTGTGGAGTACTCTTGCGGTCTTGAATGACTTGTCATTTGATCTGTTGCTGCGCTTTGATATGGCACTTTGCAGCTTAAGATTTTTTCTATTTTACAACGTTATTCAGTACACAGCTTATTAGGCAGGGTGCCAGGTTCAGTAAATGATGTTTTCTCCCTTTTATACTTCTGATTATCATGGTAAAACTGGTCAGTATTGCACAGTTCGAGCATCTACTAATAAACCAATTTAATAATGGTCATCTGAACTTCTAAACTAAAATTTAGACATACTACTTTGGATAGTTACATCTGTGTTATTGGTTAATAATTACTACTCCTGATTCTTTTTCCATATGCAGAATTTTAAAAGTTTGTATTGAATATACCATATTTATCATGTTTTAAAGATAGCACTCATTTGTGTCATGAACGCTTATATGGAACATATGCATGCCAAGGGAAGATTTAAAATTTCAACTGATTACAACCAGAGATTAAATGGAGGCCATATCCATAGTTGTATATATATTAGTATACACACGGTTTGTTATCAATTAGAAAAGCTTGATGAATTCCACTATATAGTATATGATTTGGTTTCAGTAAGCGCACGTACACGTTAACTAGTATAACCAAAGGAAGAAAGGGTAGCGTGCAAAGAGTGCCTAAAAGTTTTGTACTTTGGGAACCAAATCATGGGATTAGCGTGGGATCTAGCCGCATCTTGCGTAGCGTGTCAAGCTAATTAAAAGTTTAAAACTAAACGAAACATGAATGAGCACAGGAACCCGGAATCATCGCCTGGCTCTTCTTCAATTTTCCAATAATAAAGGAGATGCGGATAAATAGAACAGGATCAGCTAATTCTTGAGTAGTACTCCGCGCAGCAACAAGCTCAACTAGGATTTGTCAGGATTAACTCTTAAGTACTGGGTCTGGCAAAACGTTGTCACACAGTTAATAGCTTTCACAAGTTGCATAAAAAGGAAACTAAAAACTGCTAGATTTATTTTTACATTCCAGGAACTTCGAATATGCAAGCTCCCAGAAAACAGTAGCCGTACGCGGCCTATAGTGATCCAGATTCCGGAGTATAAACGGGCATAACAGTCACATGGATCATTCATCAGTTCCCCCACTCATTCCTCCCAGTTCAAACTTGAGAAACAAAAGAAAAGATCTCCCCAACCAAAAGCAAGACAGCAGAGCACCAAAGTGCATGCAAAGACAGAGAAGACCAAACTAACCAACAATCTGACCCAAACTTTTCTTTTCACACCCAAGCTCAAGAAACTATAGCTCGGAAACTTTATAGGAAAAAAATTACTCGCAGCAACACCTCTCCTGAATCACTGAAACTAGCTAGCCCAGAAATCTTTGCAGAGGCCCAACCATACCAATAGTCATCCATAGTAGAGTACCAGTAGCGAAAACATTCTTGAACTACATGAACTCTAGTATGTGCAAATGGACACAGTTTCCATACCTTGCTCCAAGAAAGAAGGCGGCGAACACGCCCGGAAGGAGAAACACGGAGACGTCACTGGCTCGGGTTTGGTGCGCGGTTAGAGTGAGATAGCTGGGCGATGCCTGCACTCCTATTTATACACGGGGAGTGCAAGTGCGCAGGATCGAACCAGGCCGGAAGCGTGGGTCAGGTGGCCGAT
This sequence comes from Poa pratensis, assembly GCA_947311845.1. Lineage (NCBI taxonomy): Eukaryota > Viridiplantae > Streptophyta > Magnoliopsida > Poales > Poaceae > Poa > Poa pratensis. Next base: position 24,362,505 of record CAMZMU010000093.1, read on the forward strand.
CACCGGGGAAAGAGGACGCTCCTCGCTCCTTTTCCGTTGGCTTACTCAGCATCCGCTCACTAACTCTTGGCAGGATTGCATCAATGGCCGCAATGGCGTTGTTCCTGGAGGCTCCAGCTTGGAAATTAGCGTTCGGTTCTCGAGGCGATAAGACGGGTGATAATGCACTGTGACAAGTGTTTTTGTTTCAGACGTATATATTGCGGCCGCCAAGTGTTCATGTTGCTGTTATGGGTGCTAGCTCTAGTTTTTTTTTTAACTGCTAGCAACAGATTTTGTTGCGTACATCGAATTGGATGTCCCGTGCTGCGCGGCTGCTACTGCAGGTAAGACGCAGTTTGTTGCTGCACAAAACAGTATTTAGAAGCTTCCGCGTTCATCAGTCATCAGTGGCATAGTTTTTTTTAGATGGTCATCAGTGGCATAGTTGGTTGCAGATTAGGCTGAGCCTGCCATGCAATGCATACATGTGACATGTCGTGTAGCAACGGATGGCTCTCGTAAGCCGCTGCCATGTTGTTTGCGATTAACTGACATTTTCCCGTCAGGCTTTTTCTACTGATGAGTCGGACTTGGGCCTGAAATCTGGGCCCAATAGCCGGGCTAGATTGGCCTGGGTCTGGGTTTACAGCTACGGGCTTATTTAGGCCCAGCCCAAAACCCGGTCTGGCCCGAGTTATGGCTGTGGTGAGGACCGAGGAATTGAGGATCCATGTGTGCGATTACTCAAAACTTTAAAAAAAATCTTAATCAAGAGATGGTCTTTATAGCACTTAAAAAGAAGGTGTCTCTCTACATTCTACATGTTTTACCCACATGTATAATTAAATTTCAGTCGCTTTTAGAAACATATAAACATTATATTTAGATACATCAACGATAAAAGGTAGCATGTATGTGTAATATAATCTCGCGAAAGAATCCGACTATATAAGTTTTGCGGAAATGTTCAAGTAACCAACCTATCGATGTAGTCCTGAAAGCTCGCCGCCATCCCATGCTGATTCCGGGGGGACACGTTCACGTTAGAGTGTGATGTAGTGCAACCTAGGCCCATCACCATGTCAATCATTCCAACACATCACAAGTCACCATGAATATCAAAGGTGAACTCATTCCTCTTCAACAACTCATTTCCCACCCTTTTGGATGGTATGCTACGTCATCCTCCGTCACTTGTTGATACTAGGCTTACCACGACGACTACGAGTACACGAGAGGATGACCAAGGTGCACGAGGAATGAAACCCGACAAGACGGTGGCTTGGAAGAGGAGAAGAAAGAAGAGTCAACAGTTTAAGGAGCGGTACTACCGCCGCTTGCACCGGTACTACCGCCAGACACCAGACGACTCCAGCTGAAGCAGCCGAAGCTCCAGGTGGCTGTACTACCGCCGGCACAGCGGTACTACCGCCAGTCCCAGGTCCGGTACTACCGCCGGAGGTACCGCCGGAGATATCGCCAGCTCCGAGAATGCTTTTGCATGCCCGTCGGTACCTGCCCGGTAGCAGCCTCGTTCTACCGCTGGAGAAGAGCTTAATTAATATTCATGAGAGTCTGCCGGTACTACCGCTGGCGCAGCGGTACTACCGCCACCTTACCAGGTTCGGTACTACCGCTGCCCCACCGGTACTACCGCTGCCTGCGTGCAGTCAATGGGCTGAAGCCCATGTAACCCCCTTTCCCACCTACCCCTTTGGGCTTAGACTATAAATAGGACCTCCGCTTCCTAGGGTTAGGTAGAGACTAAGATATGAGATAGAATAGAGATAGAGCTATGCTCCTCTTGCCCTTGTGGCTATGATCCCTCCTCCGGGAGTCTAGATCGATCCCTCCCCCGGGAGTCAAGGTCCTCTTCTTGTAGTTGAGACTATTTGCCAATCGCCCACCTTTGTGGATTCTATTGGATCGGTGGACCGGCCGGTAAGAGGAAATCGGTTCTATTAAGAGTTGAGTTGGTTTGGTTTCTTGATTCAAAGGCTTCTCTATTGAGAGAGTTGTTGTTGAGTGGGGATGCTTTCATGCTCTTCTAGTTAGCCCCACCTTTTCCCACGAATTCCCCCATGTGTTGTTCGTGTTCTTCGTGTTCCTCCTCATGTTCTTGCGTGAGTTCGTCCACTCGTCGTCAATCCGTGAAGATCGGGCATCCCTAGAGGTTCACCCCTCATCAAAGTGGGCCTCGCATCTCCTGGGCATAGCCCTACATAGGCCATGTCGCTGGATTTGCTTCTGTGTGGACTACATGAACCATGTGTTACTGGCTGCATCTATGGGCTAGAGGCTTAGATCGTCACGGGATTCTTGAACCTTAATTTGACTTTCGATGGTTGGATGCAGCGACGACGGCTTTTGAGCATTGTTCCCTCCTTGGAGGTGTTGCTTTAAATTTTTGATAAGCTTTTCCCTAATCCATGAGTTGCTTAGGAGTTAGGATATTGGATTATTGGTTCATGTAGTTGCTTGTTACAAGTGTATTTCTCATGTACGTTTTGCTTTATTTATTTTAATAAGTTGGATAAGTGGACGCAATATCTCGGTTGCTCTTGACATTGAGTGGCTAAAGAGACAGCCCGATGTACTAGGTATTCTCTTGGTATTGGTATATACTTGATGCATGTAAAATGCATGCATGAACTTTGCATTATTTTTACTTATATTCCAGTCATATTTGCATCATATAAGGGTTATATCACTGTTTTATAATGATTTTGGGAATATTAACCCTGCGCAGGCAGAAAACCCTATTTCTTTCCTTTAATGTTTCAGGGACCCAAACGACGTCCAAATCACCTGCAAATTTACGAGCGTCAATATTTGGAAGGAAGAAGACTTGGGGGCGAAGGAAGCGAACAAACGGAGCCCCGAGGGCCAAAAGAGGTGGGCCCACGCGGCCCCTGTACCTGGCCGCGTGGGACCCCCAAATTTGGGCCTCGACGCTCCGCTGCCGTCGATCTTTCCTCCACCGACTCCGTTTTGACCTAAAAACGCCTATAAAAATAGTCCCCGACGTTCTCTGGAAGGAGCGCCGCAGAAACACAGAAACACCGAAACAGAGACCTGGAGCTGCAGATTGGAGGGGGAAAACTCCGGCGGGGCGCTGCCGGCGTGGTCTCCATCTTCTCCAACGACTTCTCCACCGTCTCCATGATGAAGAGGGAGTAGTCCACCTCTGGACTATGGGTTTGTGGAAGTAACTTATGTATCTCTCTCTCTCTCGAGCTTCACTAATTAGTACCGTATGAGCTGCTGAACATGATTACGGTCATCTATGTAATACCTTTGTGGTGGATCTTTTTATGAGTTAATATATGTTTGAGATTGCAATGGTTTTGTTTCAGTTATGAAAGTAGATGCATATTATGTACCCCGTTCTTATTTACTTGTTATGATCAAGCATGTTTATGAGAGCGTGTGAGGGGGAACGTGTGCATTAGTTGGAGTAACGGGGGTGGCTAGTGCAGTGAACGTGAGAGAAAGTTCTGCGATCCACTTGGGTGTTTACCTTACTTTGTTGCCTCACTAGGGATAAAAAGAAATACCATGCTACCGGAGATGTGGGTGTGACCATTGCCACTACTCCATGACTAGATCTAGCATGTTCTTATTTTAACTTCATGTCATGATACTTATTGCTATACTCTGAGTTATCTTAATTACTGAGGTGTTATGATTTAGTTCGCATCTTGGTGGAGTATAAGAGAGACTAATAACCAAAAGGTCTCTATGTTAGGACGTGATGCCCATATAATTATAACTTGTCATTAAACTGTTGTGTTGCAATCTCATATGTCAACTCTAGTGTTCCATTGTCTACCACTTTATTAAAGAGAGAGTGCATTTGTGAAACCATGAACCCCGGTCCATTTTTAATCATAAGAAACACCTTTCCAACAACTTTTACCACTTTTCCATTTTCTGCCATTTAAAAATCCGAAAATACAAAAACACTTTTACATCTTGCATTCATCATAAAAAACCCAAAAATATCATTTATCATTGCTACCACCATCCTTGCATATTTATTTACCACCATTGCATATTTATTTCTTGTTTGCATTGCATATTATCTTGATATCATTCTCACACCTTGTGCTTGACAACCACTAGGTGAGGTTGAGGACCAAAACATTTACTTTGTTTTGTAGGTAACCAAAAGAAGGATAGGAAAGATAAATCTTCACTACTGATTCCCCGAGAGTTCGATATTAAACCCTCGAGTCACCCTCGTGGGGAAAACACGTCTTCCACTTACTACACACTCTGCACTTGGAGTCTCAACCTAACCCATTTACTTTTCACGCAGGTAACTACGTGAAGGGCCATCAAGAGTGCTTTCTGGCGCCGTTGCAGGGGAAGATACGAAGCTTCCTGCAGAATATTTTTCCCGTCAACTACACGCCATCAAGACTGTTTTCTGGCGCCGTTGCCGGGGAATCATTGCTGAAAGGTTTATCCAAGGATATCTCACCAAGTCAACTTCATCACCAACTTGTGCTAACACCTAAGCTTGGGGAGGTTGCACCTACGTGAGCATCATCTTATCCATCTTTACCTTCAAAGCAATTTATCTTGTTTTGTCATTGTCTTGCATTTTTAGTTCGGTTTGCATATTTATTTTCAGTTTTGCATAAAAAATTAAAAAACACATAAAAACTTGCTAAAATGGGAGAAAGAACTAAGTTGTGTGATTACACAAACACTCCAAATGATCAATTTATTGCTAGGCCCATTGCCACACCTAAGATAAATGCTGAGAGTTATGAAGTAAGTCCTAGTTTGTTGAACTTGATAACTAGGGAACAATTTGGCGGTAGTGCTATGGAGGATGCCTCTATGCATCTTCATGATTTTGTTGAAATATGTGACATGCAGAAATTTAAAAATGTGGAAAGTGATATTCTAAAACTGAAGTTATTTCCTTTCTCACTTAGAGGAAAAGCTAAAGAGTGGCTGCATTCATTACCTATTGATAGCATTAAAACTTGGGATGATTTAAAAGAAGCTTTCATTAAGAAATACTATCCTCCTGTTAAAATTTTGCAAAATAGAAACAACATTCTTTCTTTTAGGCAAAATGAAAATGAACATGTTGCTATGGCTTGGGATAGGATTAAACTTATGCTTAGAACTTGTCCATCACATGGGGTCAACGAATGGACCATATTACACTCTTTTTACAATGGTCTAAATTACATGTCTAGAAATATTCTTGATTCTGCTGCTGGAGGTGCTTTTATGGGAAAAACTATAGTAGAAGCTAAGAACATATTGGAAAGCATTTTGCAAAACTATAGTCAATGGCATACTGATAGAGCACCTAATCCTTCTAAGAAAGTGAACTCCATAGAAGAAACAAATGATTTGTCATCTAAAATGGATACTATTCTTGCTTTCATTAATAAACAAAATATTGAAAATGTGCCTTTGCAAGAACTAGTTGGTAATAATCCTGAAAATATTGATGTCAACTTCATTAGGAACTATGGTAATAATGGGTATGGTAACAACAATTATAACTCTTATAATAAACCCCCATATGTGCCAAACAAATATGCTACTAGTGGTAATGTTTCTAGTGATTTGGAAAACACCATTAGATCATTTATATCTACTCAAAAGGAGCTTAATAAGGAATTTATATCTAAGTTTGAAAAACAAGACTCTTTGTTTGAAAGGGTAGATCAGCTCACTAAGGAAGTTTCCTCATTAAAGAACACCATTATAGCTCAAAAACATGAGGAAACAATTAAATATTGTCAAGAGGTTATAAATAAATCTTGGGAACATATTCATGAGCAAGAGAGAATTGCTAAGGAAACTATTATGGTTGTGAAAGAAAAGAAAGTTGAGAAGTTAAAATGCTTAGTGAAGTAAAGGATCCATTGCTTGACTTAGAGAATTGTAGCTTGCATGAATTAATATCTATCTTACAAAAATTTGCAAGTGATCCTTCTATTAATGTTAACCAAGCTGGTTTTGGTTCTTATATTGCTAATCATGTCTTGAAAGAAAAGATTGCTAGGTACAACCAAGAGGCTATGATACCACCTAAGCTTGGGGATGTATGGATTCCCAAAGTCCTAGTAACCATTGGAAAAGAGACACACCATGCTATACTTGATCTAGGATCTAGTGTCTCTGTTTTATCTAAAGAACTATATGAAGTACTTGAATTGAAAAATCTTGAAAAATGCTCTATTGAACTTGCACTTGCTGATGATTCCATTAAACATGCTTTAGGAAAAGTAAGTGATGTTTGGTAGAGTTACATATGACATTTGTGCCTGTTGATTTTCTAATCATGGATATGGGGAATAAAACCTCTAGTCCAATTATTCTTGGAAGACCTTTTCTTCGTACTACAGGTGCTATCATTGATTCAAAAGAAGGGAATGTGAAGTTTCAGTTTCCACACAAGAATGCATGGAACACTTCCCAAGGAAGAGGGACACCAAAGTTCAAGCTCCCTCATGAGCTTCGTCCACAATAAACATCAAGTAAGAAGCCTAGCTATATGGCTATAAAGAAAGCGCTTTACGGGAGGCAACCCGGTTGTTTTTATTTGTGATTTTCTTTGTGTCCTCTTGCTGTAACAAGAGACTTAGTGTTTAGTTTAGTTTCTGGAATTTTTAATAAAGTGCCAAGTTTTACTCATTTTGGTTGAAAAGTTGCTTATAGCGTTCGGAGATTTTATTCCTGCACGAATCTGTGCACGGTATGATTTTTAATTCTTATTCTGTAACTCCGAATGAGCTCATATTTAAACTGTAGCAACTTTTCATCCTCTGTATGCATGAATTTTTTGGAATTTTCCGACAAAGTTAAGTAGGGTAGAAAAATACGTTTAGCTGCTGCTGTTTTTCTGGACAGATTCTGTCCCATTTTGTTTGATGCATGCTTAGAACTTTTAACATGAATCTTTTTGATCCAATTGAGTTTATGAGTAGGCATACAACATTATACATTTCTGGACATTCATATGAATTTTTGTCTAAGGATTATATGCAGCAAGAAATCTATTTGTTTATCACTACTAATGCCCCACAGAAAAAGAAATGGGAGAAACGGTGTTTTGAAGTTTTTTCACAGGGATTAGAGGAGATGCACCAAGAGCTATCCAAGGATGGTGAAGACCATAAGCTTGGGGATGTGAAGACAACCCCACTGGACCTACACACTCTCGGTTTGCACACGTCTAACTTCTGTTTTTCGATCGAAACACTTTATCGCATAAACTTGGAGCGTCTTTTTGTTTGTTTAGGTTGATTTTTATTTTGTGAGACCACCACACTATCATTTATATATGAGAGAGCTACTGGAAATTTGGGTTGAATTATGTTGGATGCTATTATAAGATTGGGAAAAGGGATGTTGAGTTAATTTTAAAAGATACATATAATTGCATGATTCATGAGCTTGTTAATGAGTAATAATTTGCAAATATTTTATCAAGAGCTATCTTTTATTCATGTTTTGATGCTAAATGTTATTTACCTTGTTTTAACATGGATTAGTTAGTTCTATGGACACTCATGCATGCATTTAGATGGTCAACTTTCTCCCTCTTGCTAGCCCAAAAATTCCAACAAGCAAAAACTTGTTTCCAACACCTTCAACCAAAGTTTTTCCAGTGAGTCCACCATATCTACCTATTAGCTTTATGCTATTCCGAGTATGTTTATCATGATATTTGTGTTATCTATACCTCTGAATGAAAATGCTTATGTTGTTAATTGTTGTGGGAAAAGTTGGTTATATAGCTCTCTCGAACTTGATGCACACTTTACTTTCATTGCATAAATAAAATATGACCCATTGTGATTAAAATTATGATGTTGTGGACTTGACAAATGTCTTTGGTTGAGAGTTAGCTCATATGTGCTGTCACATGGCAAGCTTTCAACATTGCACATCATCTCATTTAGTTGATATCATGTACTTTTGTTTATGGATGCTTACCATGGGTGAAATAAATGGGAAATGAAGTGAGTTTAAATGAGTTTGTATAAATGGTTAGAGAGACGCCTGGGCCGCTAATCTAAGCCATGCATCATTCATGGTGGAAATTTACTTACATGCTATGGTGAACCTTCTGTGATACACCTTACAATAAAAAGCTATCCAATGGTAAATAAAAAGGGTGTTGAGATTGTTCATTTGTTTGTTTGTCTTGTCATTTTGATATGGGCTTGTTCCATATCCTGGGACAAGAGGTACCCCAGTTGACGCTCTTAATGATACTATTATTACTTACAATGATATTTAACTTGAACTTGCTTTGTTTTCCAAGTTGAGTAACACATGGAGTAGGTACTTGTATTCAAGGGGCATGAGACTTTCAACCTGTACTTTGTCAAGCACACTACTCATATTGCTTTCACTTTAAACTTAATCATTCAAGATGCTATGATAGATGCTATGATAGGGGAATGAGAGCTTGACACCAAGGATTACCATATTACAATCATTGACTTAAGTAGAGAAGTTCAGAAGTTAGATGAAATTTATTCATGCTTTACCTCTACTCATATATATATCTTTCCAAAGTGTCCACCTTTTATATTCAGATTTTCACAATACTCTATGACCATTGTAGGATGTTCTTACTTATTATTATGCATACATGTGGTCCATAGTACTTCTTCTCTTATGTTACACTTTGTGAATTATCATTGAACATCCTTGCATTGAATACTTGATATCACTTCATAAACTATCTTGCATATTGCTACTCCTTTTAAGAATGAATCATTTGACTCTATGTAGCAATAGTAATCATCTTTGATATCCATTGATAGTATTAAATTGCAAAGTCCATGTTAGTTTTATCACCTTCATACTCGAGGACGAGTATAGGTTAAGCTTGGGGATGTTGATGCATGTAAAATGCATACATGAACTTTGCATTATTTTACTTATATTCCAGTCATATTTGCATCATATAAGGGTTATATCACTGTTTTATAATGATTTTGGGAATATTTGATATGTTTCCTATTTTTATGGAATTAACCCTGCGCAGGCAGAAAACCCTATTTCTTTTTTAATGTTTCAGGGACCCAAACGACGTCCAAATGACCTGGAAATTTACGAGCGTCATTTTTGGAAGGAAGAAGATGGGGCGAAGGAAGCGAACAAGCGGAGCCCGAGGGCCAAAGAGTGGGCCCACGCGGCCCTGTACCTGGCCGCGTGGGACCCCCCTTTGGGCCTCGAGCTCCGTTGCCGTCGATCTTTCCTCCACCGACTCCGTTTTGACCTAAAAACGCCTATAAAAATAGTCCCCCGACGTTCTCTGGAAGGAGCGCCGCAGAAACACAGAAACACCGAAACAGAGACCTGGAGCTGCAGATTGGAGGGGGAAAACTCCGGCGGGGCGCTGCCGGCGTGGTCTCCATCTTCTCCAACGACTTCTCCACCGTCTCCATGATGAAGAGGGAGTAGTCCACCTCTGGACTATGGGTTTGTGGAAGTAACTTATGTATCTCTCTCTCTCTGAGCTTCACTAATTAGTACCGTATGAGCTGCTGAACATGATTACGGTCATCTATGTAATACCTTTGTGGTGGATCTTTTTATGAGTTAATATATGTTTGAGATTGCAATGGTTTTGTTTCAGTTATGAAAGTAGATGCATATTATGTACCCCGTTCTTATTTACTTGTTATGATCAAGCATGTTTATGAGAGCGTGTGAGGGGAACGTGTGCATTAGTTGGAGTAACGGGGGGTGGCTAGTGCAGTGAACGTGAGAGAAAGTTCTGCGATCCACTTGGGTGTTTTACCTTACTTTGTTGCCTCACTAGGGATAAAAAGAAATACCATGCTACCGGAGATGTGGGTGTGACCATTGCCACTACTCCATGACTAGATCTAGCATGTTCTTATTTTAACTTCATGTCATGATACTTATTGCTATACTCTGAGTTATCTTAATTACTGAGGTGTTATGATTTAGTTCGCATCTTGGTGGAGTATAAGAGAGACTAATAACCAAAAGGTCTCTATGTTAGGACGTGATGCCCATATAATTATAACTTGTCATTAAACTGTTGTGTTGCAATCTCATATGTCAACTCTAGTGTTCCATTGTCTACCACTTTATTAAAGAGAGAGTGCATTTGTGAAACCATGAACCCCGGTCCATTTTTAATCATAAGAAACACCTTTCCAACAACTTTTACCACTTTTCCATTTTCTGCCATTTAAAAATCCGAAAATACAAAAACACTTTTACATCTTGCATTCATCATAAAAACCCAAAAATATCATTTATCATTGCTACCACCATCCTTGCATATTTATTTACCACCATTGCATTTATTTCTTGTTTGCATTGCATATTATCTTGATATCATTCTCACACCTTGTGCTTGACAACCACTAGGTGAGGTTGAGGACCAAAACATTTACTTTGTTTTGTAGGTAACCAAAAGAAGGATAGGAAAGATAAATCTTCACTACTGATTCCCCGAGAGTTCGATATTAAACCCTCGAGTCACCCTCGTGGGGAAAACACGTCTTCCACTTACTACACACTCTGCACTTGGATTCTCAACCTAACCCATTTATTTTTCACGCAGGTAACTACGTGAATGGCCATCAAGACTCAAGAGTGCTTTCTGGCGCCGTAGCAGGGGAAGATACGAAGCTTCCTGCAGAATATTTTTCCCGTCAACTACACGCCATCAATACTGCCTTTTGAAAAAATTCCCTTCGTCACATAATTCATTTATACTTGGTCACAAGTGTGGAAAAAAGAAATTTCCTGGTTGAAGCTATCGCCGCGGCCCCGATGGATGACTCTAAGTGGTTGATCTTGGGTGATTTCAACCTCATTAATCAGGCAGCGGACAAGAATAATGGCAACCACAACCTCCAGCTTATGGGACAGTTCCGTCAAGCTTTGAACACGTGTCAACTCAAGGAAATCAAGTTGCAGAATAGGAAATACACATGGAGCAATGAGAGAGACGACCCCACTTTAGTGAAGCTAGATCGGGCTTTCTGCAACGCCGAATGGGACTTGGCTTTCGACAAGCATACAATGCAAGCGCTCTCGTCCTCCCTTTCGGATCATTGCCCCTCTTGTTGTCCAACCATGGGGGGCCGCGCAAACCCCACTCCTTCCGCTTTGAAAATTTCTGGACCAAGATGCCGGGTTTTACCGAGGTTGTAGCTGCTGCTTGGGCGGAAACCTCCACACACACGCAACCAGTGCATATTCTGAACCACAAGCTCAAATCAACCACCAATAGGCTGCGGGCCTGGAGCCACTCTTTGTTCTCTGACAACAAGCTGCAGCTGATCATGGCTCTCGATGTCATCCTGCAACTGGACATTGCTCAAGAAGATAGAACTCTCTCGGAGGAGGAAAGAAATCTTAGGAGGGATTTAAAGCACCGCGTACTTGGTTTGGCCGTGCTGGATCGAGCTAGAAAACGTCAGGCCCCGAGGATCACTTTTCTGAGGGAGGGGGATGCAAACACAAAATTCTTTCATCTCAGGGTGAACTCCCGACGTCGAAAAAACATAATTCAGCGGCTGAAGTGCAACGGGGGCTGGGTTGCCAACCACACTGAGAAGGAGGAGCTCATATATGATCATTTCGCTACCGCTCTAGGCACCCCTCCGCCACGTCCACTGGATTTCAACTGGAATGTTATCGATCCACGTATTGAGGAGCTAGAAAGTCTGGGTTTGCCTTTCTCTGAGGAGGAGATCAAGACAACATTAGAGGACATGCCGCCTGATAAAGCCCCGGGGCCGGACGGTTTCACGGCCAATTTTTTTCTGCTTCTGCTGGGACATCGTCAAGGAGGATCTGATGGGTGTCTTTAACGCCTTCTCAGAGCTTACGATAAACAACTTCCAGGTCATCAACACTACTTGCATTGCCTTGCTGCCCAAAAAGGAGGGTGCAGACAACATTCAGAGTTTAGGCCGATCAGCTTAATACATATGATCCCGAAGATAATCGCCAAGGCCATGGCACTTCGCCTTCGTCCGAAGATGGATGACATTATATCAAACTGCCAAAGTGCGTTCATCAAGACTAGGAGCATTCATGACAACTTAATGTATGTTCGCAATGCCGCACGTCGCCTGCATCAAAACAAGACACCAGCCCTGCTCATCAAGTTGGACATCGCCAAAGCTTTTGACTCGGTAAGGTGGGATTACATCCTAGACCTCATGCAGCGTCGGGGTTTCCCTCCTAGATGGCGGGCGTGGGCGTCCTTAATCTTCTCCACTTCGACGTCGAGGGTGCTGCTAAATGGGATCCCAGGCAAAGAGATCATTCATGGGCGTGGGCTCAGGCAGGGTGACCCGCTGTCCCCTCTGCTTTTCGACCTAGCCATTGATCCTTTGGGGCGAGTGCTGGAGCTGGCTACCGAGGCGGGCATTCTTCAACCTCTGCCGGGGACCTTTCTCAAATCCAGGGTCTCCCTCTATGCAGATGATGCGGTTATTTTTCTGGCGCCCTCGACCCAAGACATCACGAACCTTTCCGGTCTGCGGCAAAACTTTGGAGATGTCACCGGTTTGGTGACAAACGTGGCGAAAAGCGGGGTCTCCCCTATTAGGTGTGAGGGCATTGACATCGCTGCAATCTTGCAAAGCTTTCCGGCCAAGGTGACAAATTTTCCGATGCAATATTTGGGTTTGCCGCTATCCCTGGGAAGACTTCGGAAGGTGGATCTTCAGCCCTATATTGATAAAGCGGCCGCCAAGCTTAATCCGTTGAAGGCTAAATTCCTGAACAGGGCGGGGTGTTTGGAGCTAGTTAAATCGGTCCTCTCCTCCATGCCAATCTTCTTGCTCACAGCAATCAAAGTGGATAAGGGCACGCTTAAAGCTTTTGACAAGATTCGACGCGGTATGCTTTGGGCTTGCAGCGAAACTGTCAGTGGAGGAAAATGCAAGGTCAGCTGGACAAAGGTGTGTCGCCCCAAAAGGCTTGGGGGGCTGGGGATTCTGGATCTCGAGAAATTTGCTCGAGCGCTTCGGCTGCGGTGGTTCTGGTATGAATGGGTGGCCCCGGACAAGCCATGGGTTGGGCTTGAAACCCCAAATGACCAGACAGACAGGGATCTTTTTAATGCTTCTACCAAGGTCTTGGTTGGGGATGGGATGACGGCCTCCTTCTAGAACTCCTCGTGGCTAGAGGGGCGCACGCCGAGAGTGATTGCTCCACTAATTTTTGCGGCATCAAAGCAGAAGAGGCGAAGTGTCCATGATGCCCTCGCCAATGAAACTTGGATTGCTGACATTGCGGTGGACACTTTTACGGTCGAGCATTTCGCGCAATTCATCAATCTGTGGGAACTTCTTCAGGATATCAACCTCGTTCAGGGAATGGACGACACCATTGTTTGGACACTGGACGCAAGCGGAAAGTACTCGGCTAGTTCGACATACAAGGCGCAGTTCATGGGATCGATTCCATGCTCTTTCAAGAAGATCGTGTGGAAGGTGTGGGCGCCGCCAAAGTGCCGTTTTTTTGCTTGGCTGGTGGTTCAGAACAGACTGTGGACCTCGGACCGCCTCGCCATTAGGGGTTGGCCTCATTCACCCCAATGCCAGTTATGCAGGTGTCAGACAGAGACGGCAAGACATATTCTTTTTGAGTGCCGTTACTCCAAGCGTATCTGGCAGGCTACCGCTCCATGGCTTTCCTGCCCTCAGTTGATGCAGTGTTTGGGCGTGGTCAGGCCCACGGTTCTCCAATACTGGCACGCCCTGGCCCTGACGCCCTCGGCTCATCCGCATGGCCTTAAGTCAGCCATCACGTTGATCACCTGGGAGATCTGGAAGAAAAGAAATGCAAGAGTCTTCAACAACAAATTTGTACAACCTTCTATCTTGGTTCAGAGGATCAAGGATGAAGCGAAGAACTGGATCCTCGCAGGGGCAAAGGAGCTCGCAGCGCTTGTTGACTAGGGGTTTTTTTTGCTCAAGGCGATCAGAGTCTACGTTTTTTACGCGATGAAGATTTACCTTTCCAGGAGAGTAGACGGTGTAGGTTAAATTAGCTAGTCGTTTGGGACTGTACTTTCTGCAGTCCTCTTTGTTTTCGGTTTTTATTTTAGCCTTGGCTGTGTCATGTTTGCTCCTTCTATATTAATATAAGGCAAAGCTTTTGCCCTGTTTAAAAAAAAAAAAAAAGTGCAGCCACTATCCGTCTCCGGAGGGCGGAGGTGACGGAAACCGGGTGGGAAGAAGAAAGGGAAATCAAACATCGTTAGCTTAGATAGGATCTCTCTTTATTACGAAACGCTAACCAGGTGTAAGGTCCAATAGGCATTTTCCCCTACGGTGACAACTTTGTTCATTTCGAGCCTCCATCTTGTCTTGTGGTCTGTGTCACTTATCTCATTAGCTCACTTCTGGTACTAGCAAATGCCCCCTGCCTCGTGCATATAGTGCGTTTGTTGCCATGAACCTCTCACACGGATGATTGGATCGGGGCCATGGTTCATGCATTCATGCATGAAAAGTTTGGGAAACCAAGTGGCAAGTGACATTTTCCTTCCGATTGAACTTCGGCCCCTGTCGGTGTCGTCGATCTACACCGAGCAAAAAAACTGCATCGCATCTGCTGCCTTTCACGGAGCATTTAAGCGCCTTTGCACAAGCTTTTCTCCATCATCTTTTTTCCCTAGCTTCTAGAAAGTAGAGATGGGGAGGTCACAAACAATGAAGCCCGGCCAGATGCAATGCAGCATACTCGGTGACGAGTGGGCATCTCACTGCTGTAATAGTAGTACGTGCGTGTTCGAGCTAGCGATCTGGGAAAGATACTAAGATATACTCTCTCCGTTCCAAATTAATTGACTTGGTTTTATCCAAATATGGATGTATCTATACTTGTTAAGTGTCTAGATACATCCATGTGTAACCAAGTGTGTGTCAATTAAATCCGAACGAAGGGAGTAGCATGGAGTGCCAGATTGCTCTCCGAGATGATTAGTATGGGTAAGTGCAGCATCGCCTATCCTGAGGAAAAGTGGCGTAGTGTTGCTGCTTATTTGGAGTCTGAGGATCGATTATTGTTCCACTATAAATGATCAGTGGAGATCGGTTGTGATGTTTTCATGCGTGATGGCTTGATGTGATTTGGTTTAGCTGCTTTAGCATAAGGGCATAACTCGTTTTTCGTATAGAAATAACACATCAAGAATTGAGATACCTGATCACGTGCACTTCGATTTTCGTTTGTCACGCGGCGAAGTAGTAGCTCTTTTTTTTTTGCGAATTAAAGTAGTAGCTCATCTGTTTTTAACTTTTTTACACTACCGGATGTTCATCAAACAAAACAAAAAAATATACCAGAAAGAAGACGATGAGCAGACCAAGCCCTGTGGCCTGACTCGAGATCTCGCCTAACTCCGTGGATGGGCCTTTATGCTATTTATGGGCCTATGTCCACCTTTGGGTTCAGCTTTCTGCCTGTGGCCCGCCATCCTGGTTGATAATGGGCCTAGACTTCCGAAAAATTCCGCAACAAAATTATAAATTTGGATCAGTCTAAGTTTATTATTTGTGCACATTTTTTGAAGACTTCACAAAAATTATAAATATGTTTTTGCTAAGGTTTAGAAAGTGAGTGCATCAGCTTAAGGGGCATTTTAACCTTCATAGACAAGTTTTATCTTGTTTATTTCTTTTATTTTCAGTGATTTGTCTATATCAATTTGTCCATGCCTTCTTTTGATGCGAGTCAACTTATCTAAATAACAAGAGGAGAAGCTACGCTCAGCAAATTCAAACTAAGGCAACTAGCTGGTCTCAGTTAAATCAAGTGTCGGCCTTTACTATCCAAGGCTCACCCAACGTACATATTGATGCACGATACAAAGCCATGTTGGCAATGTCGTCTACTTCCTCTAAGCACTGCCATGTCCTCCCTTTCGTCGCGGTCGCCCGGCCACCGCAACAGAGAGCTCAAGTTTGTCGACGAGATGAGAATTTGGGAACTTAGGGTTCCATGGGTTTGGGTGTTTTCTTTTGAAACTAATAGCATCCAACAGGTCGATCGCCTCACATTTCAGAGGACAACCAAGTAAGGAGAGATATGAATTTCGAAGAGAACGGGAACTTGCTTCGTCTATTACGAACGGCCTAACGGTTTGGAGGGCTGAAGTCGATTATGATCGAGTCTAAGGGGGGTCAAAAATATAAATTTTTGGACACGCGCGAGCGTGGGGTGAATGTGTTGTCACCACAACAATTTGGACCTACTAATAATTAACACCCTTGCTTAGTATTTGGACCACCTAGTCACCATTTGCAAAGTTGGACTAGTTTGCACATAGGGGACATTTTTTGGGATGCTCGGTGTTATTAGCGGTTATATCTCGTTATTAGAAGGTATTGAATTGTACTCCCTCCTACCATATACTAAGTACACAAGATCACTTACTTTTGTTTTAAGTCGCATATGTTTAAATTCGATCATTTTTACAGGAGAAATCTCGCTTACTTTCAGATCCATGCCTTCAAGGTTATCAATAAGAGTAGAAGGTGTGAATATAACGAGTGTATATTCACATCGTGTGGAACATTTTAAAAGAGCGAATCGACCCATATTCCAAGTTTTCGCCGCTCCAGCTCTCGTCATCTCCTAAGGAACACACCTCCGATCCTTTCTATAGATGAGTCTGGGGACCTACTCTGATCTAGGAGATATGTTAGATATAGCCACTTGAAATATCTATTTAGGTTTGAAGCCAGAACATGTTTTTCTTTGGATGATATTTTTTCCTCGATGGGGAAAAACATATTCAAACAAAATTTGCTCTAAAACCTCCCTTTTTCGAAAAAGAAGTCGAATTGGAGTTTTCCTACTCAAATGGGGCACCTGGCACCGATGGGATTACTTTTATGTTCTACTAGAATTGGGACTTAGCTACGTCTCATGGATTTGTTTTAGGATTTCTACGAGGGTAAATTAGATATTTTTACATCCGTTGGTTGTGCTATCTTTAATCCCTAAAGAACCGGATGCATCCACTATGAAGAAGTTTAGGCCTATGTGTCTTCTAATGCGCATTTTAAATTGACTTAGATGCTCACAATTCAAAGGTTTATTCCAGGCAATTTGGGCTAAAACTGAGCAGGTTGGGGCAAAGCACTGTAGCTGTAGATGTAGCAACTTCATCATGAAAGTTGTAGTGGAAAATTTGACGAGTAGAAAGTCCAAGAACTACAAGATTTGGGGAAAAGACTAGAGTATGAGAAGAAGTTGGTAGCGAAGGATCACTTTTTGGAGACTGGAATAGTTTTTGTAGTTACCACATTTGCCACAACTTTTGCCATGTTTGCATTTCTTATTAGAGGATGAGCTGAAGTAGATCGTATAAGGTGCAAGTGTATTTCTTTGGGTGTAAGTGTATTGCTTTTGGTATGAGCCGATAGCAAGGGAATATTTCGGGTGTAAGCATATTGGTGAAGTAATACTTACTATATATAAAAGGAGGACAAGGCAACGGCCTCTCAGGCCACTTGTTACTGTAGCTGTCGTGGCGGGATCACGGCAGATGCCATAGGTATGGCTAAGATGGGGCCGAATGGTCGTTGGGGGAATCCGGGGAGGGTTTATGCACTTAAGAAGTGCACACGCAAGAACACGCAAGAACACGAACGGAGAACCAAGAAATCAAGAACACAAAGCACACACGATGTACCCTGCTTCGGGGCCCTCTTGTGGAGGTAACACCCCTACTGCAGCACTATCCTACTCAGTGTATAGCTCAAAGTGACAAGTACAAGCTGCTCCTCGAGCTGTATGATGATACAATGGTGAGAACTTGAGGTAAAAGATGGAGCTAGACGGGAGGAAGAAGGCACTCCGAGCTAAATCCGAGGTGTATCCGGGGTGTTCCGAGGTTCCTCTCTCTCTTTCTTTCTCTCTTGATCAACTCGTTCCTCCGCTGCTTCAGCAGGAGGGGGGTGAAGCCCACTATATAGGCCAGCCGGGTTACCATTGTGCCCCTCACTGAACACTGTTGCCATGCCTCTGCAACGGTCACCACCGTACCACCGTATCTTTGTCAGGGACAAGACGTGGCTTGCCCATCTCCTGTTGCCTAACGGCAGAACTAGCATGTCCCCTCTGACCGAGACAGGACGTGGCCTGGCAGAGCTACCTCGTAGCCTTTTCCCAGACCCCGCGTGGTCAGCGGTCAGAGACGTGCAGGCCCGCCGAACCCGGGGCACGCCTCTGCCAGGCTCCTTGACAGACACTCCCGTGTCAGGCGCTCTTGTACCCGGCTGGAAGTGACAGGAGCATTGACTCCTGCCCGACCTACAGCCCACCACCTCGGTTAGCTCGGCACGGATGTGACAGGCTCCGTACCTCGGGTCTTGCGCTTAAGATCTTTAACAGGTCGGATCTTACTTCCTTCCCACAGCTTCTCCTGGTCTCACAATACCAACCATAGTACTGAGGTAGTAGGTCGGCTGAACATAGCCCGGACAGTGAACCTCGGCCCAGGCCAACGGGATACCTCGGACCCCTCCGGGCCAAGATAGGTCGGCCTTTAAACTCTCCAGGTCACAGTGAAGCTCGGATTCTCCTAGGCCCAAGCAGGTCGGCCCTTTCCGTACCTCGGCATGTCTTTAAACTCATCCTTATACCAAGCCTTGACCCTACCCGGGGGTAGCCCCCCGACAGTAGCTACTGTAGCTAGGAACAGTAGCTACAGTAATGAATCCAGGCCGTCTGATCCCAGATCGACGGACCACACCACCCGCACTTGATCAACAGCCGCGCGCGGCACTGAGCTTGCACGCTTTTTGGCGCACGGCGTCACCCGGGTCGACCGGTCGCCTCCGGTTGCCTGCATCGCGCACGAAAATTAGCGCGCCCCTCACCCGGTCACCGCTCACTGCTAGACGGTGGTCCACCGCCTCGCACAATTATTGACGCGCTCTTACCGGGTAAACCCCCTCGAAGGACTAATACGTAAATTTAGGAAATCCTAGGGACCTATCTAGAAAAACGTCCTCAGACCTCCCCTCTTCCTCTCTTCTCTCTCCCGCGACGTCGTGCTCGCCCCGCCGCCGCAATCCTCCTCGCCCTTCGCCGCCGTCTCCGGCCGCCCGGCCGGATCTGAGGCCACCGGCGGAACCGCCTCGACCTCCTCTACCTCCTCCCCGACTAAATCGAACCAGGATGCGGCTGACCGCCGGAGTCGAGCTGTTCTCCTCCGCTTCCGGCCGTCGAGCGCCATGCTCACTCCGGTTTCCCTCGACCTTCTCCGGCCGCCCCCGACCACAGGTTCGTGCTCTCGCTCATCGGCCGCTTCTCCTGGACCTCTTCCTTCGCTCCCCCTCGCTCTAATTCGACCTCCCCGTGCAGTCCGACGTCCGCCGCCGCGGAACTCCGTCGCGAGCTGTCTCCGGTGTCCCAAAAGGGGCGGCGCCGCTGCGGGATGGTAGCTCGCGACCGTGCGCATCCGGGGCACTGCCGTGTGTGCCACCTCTCGCTTCAAACTCACGGGGGCGTGCGCGACAGCAGCAGTTCACCCTTCTCCAGGTGATGAATTTTACTGTCGCCCTTGCTTCCGTTGCATGTCTGAATTTGTCCCTTAACTAACACGAATAGGCAGTGCAAAGTGCCAGCTGTATCTTCTGTGTGTGCTTGGACACAACCATTTAAAATCCAGCAGTGAGCACATAGATCTTACTCTCTTAGTTCTTATCATTACAATCGTGTCTGCATTAGGAATTTGGGGCTTTCTTAGATATGACGTTCAGTGCGAGTGACCGGGGATTCACAATAATATTTGCAAACATACAATTGGCCGAACTGGTAGGATAGCAATAATTGTTGAAGAATTTGGTCGCAAGGACACCAATTAGCAGTAATGGAGAAAAGAGATTATATTAGAAGTACGAGTCAGTGCAGTCTACGCCTAGAAGAAAATGGGATATAAGTTAGATGATACTCCTACTGTACATGGCGTCATTTGTTCAAGAATTTACAAAAACCTGACATACTAAAGTAATTGTTTTGTACCATATTTTGATTGCATCTTTTTGCATTATTTGGAAGCTATGTTCAGGAAATGTTAGAACTTCTTGATGGTGGGAAACAAAAACCAAGGTGCTAATATTGTTATGGAGCTTTGGATTGTCAAAATTATACTGCTATAAAAACAACAACTACTCTTAATTGTGTACTTCTTTCAATCTCCCTTCAAACAAATTCTTCTCCATAAGCAGGTTTTAAAAAGTGTTAACTTATTTTCATTCGGGGCTATTGCTCCAACATACATGCATGCACTATGGCAGTGCTAATGTATCCATATTGCAGTCCCGCTTGGTCATTTCAGTAATCGTGCATCTCCTTCAATGTTTTTCTTCTTCAAATGAAATCATTAGAATTTTCCATGTTAGCCTAATTCTTTTGGTTTTAACAAGTTTTGTTTGTTGCTGATGTTTCATATAATTTCATAAATTGGTCATCTGATTTTGTTGTCGACTCATAGGACAATGTGCCTGAGGTTTGTCACTTTCCGGAGCCTAATTTTCTTGATCACAGCCCTCCATTAGCATTTGCTCAATACATGCGGAGAAAGATAAATTTGTTCTAATACCAGATTAAAGACAGTTGTCTGTACATGTTCTAGCTGTTCTTATGGCAACTCTTTGTATAGCCTAATTTTATCGAGCACATCCCTGTATTAGCATTTTGTTCAATACCTTGGAAGCAATTTAAGTTTGTTCCAATACACGATTAGAAGATTGATGGTCTGTGCGTGTTCTGACTATTCTTATGGAAACAGTGTAATTCTTCGTATAGCCAATCGACGTATGTACTGAAGTTCATCTCTGTTCTGTTCTTTTTCGTCCGTGATTTCTATTAGCACTGACTTCCTCTATCTGAAGAAAATAACATCAGTTGCGATGGCCACTGCCCACTAGCGCTATCTCTGATAGTAACAGGGCAGCTACACATCATCCTCCATTGATGTGGTTGACAATACACTCACCTCAAGTAGGCTTCTCTTCAATAGATGCACGATGGTATCTCTGTTAGTTTATTATAGATATGAGCATATCACCTGCAAGCCTCATGTCATTGTCTAATTTTGTATACCAAGATTGTGTGTTAGACTACCAACCTTTGTGAATGATAAGAATTTATCCATCGTACCAGATTTTTTCTTTTGTTTCTCTACATCATACCTATGCGATTGATTGCTTGACTAAAGGATTTGATGGCACAATTGATTAAGAGAACCTCCCAATGTTCGAATCTCTGAATTATTATTATTAATGTAAATATTTTGAAACAAGATTAAATTGTTTGTAGCTGGACACTTACTGTACGTACCTTTACACAGTACGTGCTAAACAATGGAGCATATGCATCTTCCAGTGAAGGGATCATGTAAAAAATGTCTCTGCATAATATTAATATCTTTCAAGTTTATATTCGAGCTTACGGAAAGTTTAAAGGTTCGCGTTATGCTTTACATGTAGCGTGTAATATATATTTTTCCTGCACATTTAGCCGCGCCAGTAAAATTTTGTAGAAATTTGTGTTCCTTTTACTTCACCTAAGGATTACACTGAGTAGGACATTCACTACTATTATATTTTTCTTTTATATCATTGCGCAATTTAAATATTCCCTAAATTGTATTTAATATTTTGTTGCTTTATTATCCACACGGGCGCGGCGTGTCGCCGCGCCATCTTGCCTAGTTCTTGATTATTTCAGATGAATAAATCAATCTGACTTCAAGTGGAATTTTTTTAGTTATTTGCACAACCAGTTATTTCAGCATAAATAAATATTGAATAGTATGTACTGAACATTTTCTTAGCAACACTTAAAGAGAACAATTTGTAGAGGAACATTCAATATAAATAGGATGACTGAACATTTACAAGTGCCCTTATACATAGTGGAACTGGTGCACATAAAAGAAAAGGGGGCATCCCTCCAATCTCTAAACTCCCTAGAAATGAAGCGTCCTGGTTGCTCCATGTGGCAATCTCCATTGGTTTTCAGTCAAATCACTGATTGGACTAATATTATCCGTTCGTTCAGCTAAACACAAAATTTAGCGATGGATTTTTTATCTACCGCGCACACGAACCTAAGGAGCTGCTCCTCTATTAGAGTATCTCCAATAGCTGCACATAACTACTTTTTAGGCATTTGCTACCAAAAACATTTGCCCAATTTTTTTTGGACGGTACAAAAAAAAAACAGTAACAAGTGCTGCAAATATATAACACTTGGGTTAAACCTTACTCCAACAGCTGCCATTGGTGCTTCGGCAGTACAAGGAAGCAACACCAAGTGATGCGAATATACAACACTTGGCCACTTGGGTAACTGCTAGAAAAATAATAGGTCAACGCGCACATGCCAATTACCAATTGGAAGTTTCATGTGGCGCTCCCGCCTCTCACCCGGTGATTGCCGCCACCTCCTCTTCCATCGTTTTGGTCTCGAATTCGACAACTGCGCGGCTGCGCCACAACTCTGACCTTTTTTTTTCTTTCTGTGGAAATAATCGAGTGTACGGTCACATAATCTGGCCTGTAAAGGCCCAGCCCATAACATATTAAGCAGCCCAGAAGTATTCATCAAGCCCGCAGGCCCAAACCGCATGCCCAGGTTACTAAAACCACGAAGCCCTAGCTCACCTGCATCCCTCTTCCCCAAACCCCCGGCCGCAACGCACCGCCGCAGCAGCCATGGCGGAAGAATCAGCCGCCGCCACCTCCTCCACCAACTACGAGGTGGACCTGGGCCACCTCATGGCCTGCGACCCCTCGCACCACCTCGCCGCCGCGCCCTCCTCCAGGGCGGACCTGCGGGAGGAGTGCCTGCGCAAGGCCACGGAGCTGGCGCAGGCCGTCGCCGACGCCCTCTTCTCGCTGCCGGCCACCGAGGGGCGCGACGGGCCCGTCGTCCGCCTCCCGCCGCCCACCAACCGCCTACCCCGCGAGAAGCATGTGAGAATATGACCTCTCTCTTTCTCTCCCTCAGACCATCTCTGCTCGCTCGTATCGACTGTTGTTGATTCTGCAAGAGAATAGATATGGAACTAGTCTAGTCTTCATGTATTGGTGGCAACTACTCTGCGAGAGTGAGTGTATATTGGTGTGGGTTTTCGATGCTTGGCCCATGCTTAATTTAACGCCCAAGATGTTAGTTGAGTTGAAGTCGCTCTAGTGGCAATTGCTTCTTCAGCTTAATTTTACGAATTTTATGCCCAATATGGCAATATGTAGTTAAGTTGAAGTCACTCTGGTGGTAATTGCTTCTTCAGCTTATGAAGAGACGATATTTTTAGCAGGGTAGTTCAAATCTGGTTCGGATAGAAACCCCTGGAAACCGGTTGGCACAAAATGGAACCGTGATAGAACACCTGGAGATTTTGTTTTACTCTAGGTTACCATTCTTGATCTGTGCTAATCCGTAAATGAGATATCAAGCCGAACGGCAACTTCTTTTGTGTTGATAATGCATGCTTTTGCAAATTGCAAGATGTTTAATACCTTTCTTTCCTGTCACCAGTTACCAAGGCCGGCACCACCTACAAAGTGGGAGGCTTTTGCAAAGCAGAAAGGTGAAATTGTTATTCTTACCAGCCTTTTGAGTGTTTTTATTGCAAGTGTGCTGGCCTGGATTATTAGTATAACAGTAACATACCTTCAGGGATTATCAAGCGCAAGAAGAACAAGCGTACATGGGATGAGCAAACCTCTTCGTGGAAGCGTAATTATGGCTATGATCGTGTTAACGATGACAGAGACATTCCCATCATTGAAGCCAAGATGACAGATGGTTAGCAACTTGTATTCTTTTTTATGGCTAGCAAAGCTTGTTTTTTTGTAGCATTAGTAGCAATCTTCTTGAGCTTTCCCCCTATTGAGTACCTACTGCAGTTATCATGGGATGTGACACAAATGCTTGGCAGCCTGAATGCATTTTCTTATATGTACACAGATTTAGTCCATCAATCGTTTTAGATCTCCAATGCTCTTTACGTCTATGACTGGTTGAATGTTAACTTGGTATTATTGTCGTTAGTTATAAGTTTATAACATGTATCTGTATTAAAGGCTTCGAAACAAAAATGTATCTGTCGTCAAATCTGTTTGCTCAATCTGTTACCCTTTTTTAATTAAATATTGGTCTACAGAACCTGGTGTTGATCCATTTGCTAAAAGAAGGGAAGAGAAGAAGGGCAGGGTCGAAAAGCAAGAAAAGAACAGACTTGGGAATTTAAAGAATGCTGCAAAAGTTGGTGCTCTGCCAAGGTAATCCTTTCCTACTATCTAATTCATCTGTATATGCATGCACTATTATTATTCATTACATTAGCAGCTCAAGTTTCCGATATAACAGTTTTTGAAAACAATTATGCAGCCATATACAGCTTGCTGCCACAGCCATTCCGATCACAGGAACTAAAGCTGATCTGCCTAGAAAACAGAAGAAGGAAGACCTTGAGAATGTTGCTGGTATGGCTTCTTCAGCAACGGCTAGTGGTGGAAAGTTCGACAAAAAGTTGCCTGGCGAGAAACCTCTTAAGAAAACTGGCAAACATAGAAAGGTTTTTCTCCACCTAAGCATGTTGACCTTTTGTAAATCCATGTGCCTTTGTAAGTTGAATAGTTTCAGTAGCTTCCCTGTTTCTTTTCTGCAGTTCCTCCCTGTTGCTGAAGGAAAAGGAATGGGTAACCTAGAGAAACAGCAAAATGACAAAATCCTGAACAGCCTACTGGCCAAAAACTTCGAGGAACCCTTGGATGTCAGCAAGGCAAGCTTCAAAATCAAATATTATCGTGTGCCCGATTGTTTAGTCCACCATCTAACAGCAGCTGTGCATATTTTTTATACCAGGCAATCACGATGTACAAGGTGAAGAAAGACAACAAGAGAGGGAAAGACAAGAAATCGTCATCCCGATCAGATAAGTTGAAGCCTGGAAAGAAGATTCACAAGAAATCTTCAAAGAAAAGTGCTTAGGTCCACATAGTCCTTGAGACAGTAGGAGGCGATTTTGTATGGTTATTGTCCTGTTTAAGTCCATGGGAGGGATACTGTTATTGCTAGTTGTTGTGAAACAAGAACCTAAATGTTGCTATGGCAATCCTGCACGGATAATGATGTGCACGTATTATATATTATCAGAAGTTTGTGAAATGTTTCTGGAAAGCCTGTTAGCAATCTAACCGAAGAAATAGCATGTTGCTTTTTTTACTGTCTGGATAAATGTTGCCTGTATTCTCCACAGTATTTGAACGATAGTATGATAGTGGGTAGAGGTCGGTAATGACTGCTGCATTGGTGTTTTAGTTGGAATTTTTAGGTAACGTGAGTTTTCGGCATGAAGTTATTTCCAAACTAGTGATGCATATACAGATGTGGTTTAAGCTCTCAGTGGCACGATGTTCTAGTAGCTGTCAACCTATTTTGCTCGGTCTGTTCATTTGGGGCCTTATAATGTAATTGCAATCCCATTCTCTGGTCCAAGCGCTGTTTTTGTTTCCGTATTCGTTATTTATCCACTGGGACAATTAGATGCCCATCTTCTATTCAAATGTTGTTTCGCCACCAGAATTTTGTCCTCCTACCGAGAACTGAGTTAATTTGCTGCGCTGTGGGAGAACCCAACGCTGTCTCGTTGACTGATCTCAATGAGGTGAAAATTGACGGCATAAGAGGAGAGGCTCATGAGCTTGATTTATTGAAAGTATATTCAGATGTGCACCAATGACTCAATGTGATTGCAGTTTGTAGTTTTTGCGCTTAAATTGAGTAGATACCGTGATGGGATTATGTAGTAGGACGAGGTTGCTTGATTTCCAAGCAAAAGAGATCAATCGCACTAATTTAGGAAAAAAATCAAAATTAAATTTGCTGTGAATCTTCTACTGTTGTGCCAATCAGTGGATTTGTTGATGGATGTAAAGCCACGCAGAAAGTGTTTTTTGGCTCTCGGGGTCGAGTGCGCCCTCCTATTTAAATTTTTTGAAATCATATTTGCGAGTTTCAAAAATTCTGGAAAAAAATCCGATGTAGCCAATGATATATGCCACGAACATGTAAATTTTCAATTTGAGATACTTTATGTTTTGGGCTCCACAAACATAACAAATCTGACAATCCTTATAGATTTGAACTATGTATACTCAGATTCCACACTTTTCTCATTTTTGTGTAGCTCAAAATAAAACGAGTTTTAAGTTGATATTTTGCACATTCGTGGGATATAACATTGGCTACCTCCGGATTTTTTCAGAATTTTATGAAACTTATAAATATGATTTTCAATTTTTTAAATAGGAGGGAGCATTGGAGCTCGCGAGTCAAAAATCTCCACTCTAAGCCATGCCAGTAATGCCATGCAAACTATTAATGGAATCAACACAAAATTGTGTCCAAGGCCATCGTCGCAAATTCCGATACTTCCTAATCCTAGGTAGTACTCTGTGTACACTTGTGGCATATGTGATATGGCTTCAACTTAGGTTTACCTCATAGCCTGTGCTCCGGCTGGCGCTAGATTCTTTGTGTCGAATAGTCCCTACCCGCCAGAAATCCATATCAGCTCATGAATGCAGATACACCCACTGCTCAAAAAATAATTTTCAAAATGTCAAAAAAATAAAATAAAAATTTAGAATATACAGCAAAACATTTTATGTTAGCACAAAAACTTTCGTGAAGAAAAGATATTTTTTGTGACCTGTGCAAAAAAGATAAATCCGGGCGCTCCAAAATGACTTTGTGCGAGACTTTTTTTTTGTCTTTTTTGCACATGTCACATAAAATGTCTTTTCTCCGCGAAACTTTTTGTGCTAATACAAAATGTTCCGCTGTATATTAGTTTTTTTGTACTTTTTTGACATTCTAAAATGTTATACACAACGGGTGCATCTGCACTCGTGACCCGAAACATCGCGTTTCTCCGCTTATCTCTTCTTAAATAGGAAAAGTAGCGCGCTAGGCGATACTATTTAGTGCAACAACCATGCTATCGATGATTTTGCAACAACCTTGCACTAGTGAACACCCCTTCCTCTAAACTTATGATATATGTGATAGACTCCTACAGTGTGTCACACATTGAAAGCACAACTAATATTAGTGTGGTTATGAATAATTTAAAGTAGTTACAAAATGTGTTGCATGCCATTTTAAAATATTTTCCTTGAAGTCATGGCTAGTTTTGTTTAATCTATTAGACACTGAGATATGAATCAAAAGAAAGTTACACAAGATCCCATGTACATTAAATACTTTCTCAATTAGTAACAATATAGTTTAAACGAGCTATGTAGTAAGTTTGATACATAACTAAAAGTGCAGTAGACGTGCTATGTAGATGAAACGGTGAAGTTTAAACATGCGGTGTAGTTGAAAAGAGCGATGCTATACGTACGACACCTTGTGTCCGATGTTCGTAGGATACATGATGTAGCCCAACCTTGGCCACCCATCATGTCAAGCACTCCAACATACCACAAGTCACCATGGATATCAAAGGTGAACGTATTCCTCTTCGAGAACTCATTTTCTACCCTTTTGGATGGTATACTACCTCATCCTCCATACCCTATTGATACTAAGTTTGCCACGACGACGACAAGTACACGAGAGGATGACCAAGGTGCACGAGGGATGAAGCCCGACAAGACGGTGGCTTGGAAGAGGAGAAGGAAGAAGAAGACAAGTGGTGGAACCAGTCAAGCCGGCCTCCAGGCCGGCCCCCTACCCGAGCCAGCCGGCCTCCACTTCGACCAGGGCCGGCCCCAGCCCAGCCTAGGCCGGCCACCAGCCCGAAGCTGCCGGCCTCCCTGCTGCCTGCATGCAGAGTTGACCCACGGGTCATGTACCCCTTATCCTCCCACCTACCCCCTTTGGGCTTGGACTATACATAGGACCTCCCCTTCCTAGGGCTAGGATAGAGAAGAATATGAGATAAGATAGAGATTGAGCTATGCTCCTCTTGCCCCTTGTGGCTATGATCCCTCCCCGGGAGTCTAGATCGATCCCTCACCCGGGAGCCAAGGTCCTCTTCCCGTAGTTGAGACTATTTGCCAATCGCCCACCTTTGTGAATTCTATTGGATCGGTGGACCGGTCGGTAAGAGGAAATCGGTTTCATTAAGAGTTGAGTTGGTTTGGTTTCTTAATTCAAAGGCTTCTCTTTTGAGAGAGTTGCTGTTGAGTGGGGATCCTCTCAGGCTCTTCTAGTTATCCCCACTATGTGCCACGAATTTCCCCTTGTGTTCTTGCGTGCGTTCGTCCACTCCCGCCGTCAATCCGTGAAGATCGGGCAATCCTAGAGGCATGGCCTTCACCATATGATATCAGAACATGGTTGCCACGGATTTGACATGTGTTTCCACCCCCAAATCTACCAAATTTTTCTTTGATTTTGAGTAATTTCGAAAATCCTACAAAAAATAGCCACAAATTGCTTTTGGGCCGATCTGAGATTTGAGTGCGTTTTTGCAAGTTTTGATCCATAGATCTATTGCTAAACTAGTTGATTTACCTTCCTTTGCGTTCTCATGGCCTAATTCAATTGATTTCCCCTCCGATTTGGTGATTTTCGGTGCGTTTTTTCGCCCAAATCGGCCATTTTTCGCGTTCTCGGGCACGAACAGCGACTGCCCGGCCTCCAGCCCGGCCTCAGCCCGGCAAGGCCGGGCCACCACCCGACGCGCCCGGCCTCCAGCCCGGCCTAGGGCGACCTTCCTGAAAACTGGATTTTTGAAAATTTGTATTGGCCATATCTTTTGATTCCGGACTCCGTTTTTTGTGTTTTTTCGGCTCGTTTCGAAGCTACGAACACGCTCTACGTCACCATTGCGAAAGATCCAACATCCACCATCACCAAAATTCGTGGGCAAGCACAAAACTCCTACACCAAAGGGTGAAGATCGTCGACGAAGGTATAATCATCACGAATCTTTTCCCCTTGCCATTCCTTTGTGAGCCACACTATATCTTTGCGATTACCATGTCCTATTGAGGCTAGCTCTTTATGATTGCTTAGGCTTTGCACATTTGAACCGTGTAGTTTCCGAGCAAAAGTATTTGTGCTAGTTGACATATATCTTGTGTTGGCATCAAAAGAAGTGGGTGTGCAAAAGAGAAAAGAAGCAAAACAGAAAAGAGAAAAGAAGCAAAAAGTGCAAGAAAAAGAAAAGAAGAGACACCACTTGCCATATCTCTTGTAGGAAGCACGCAAGCTCGATAAACATCTAGTAGGTGGTACATTTTGTGCAAATCTTGTAGCCCACCAATAATTTGCAATCGAGCTAGTGGCTCTCCTTGTACTTGTGCAACATGAGCTTATAGTCTTCGCTAGGATCATATGGTTCTTTAGCTCACTTCTTGGTTGCATAAGTCCCATTTATCTTTCCACGCGTGTGTTTCCTTGAACTACATTCCTATCTTTTGAGATTGACTTGCTTTTGCTTTGTGATCATCGTGGTTTTCTACTTGCCTTTACAATATCTTGGTTTCCGGTTGGTTCAATTTGCTTTCCACCTACCATACCTTCCTATCCACAATAAGACGTGTGTGTTTTGGAGTTTGTTTTGGATCTTTGAAACTCAATCAACTCTTTTCTTTGTGTATCGGTTCCTCTTGGCATGGTCCACTAGTTCCAATAATATCTTTAAGGTGAGATTGAGTTCATAGTTCTTCCCACCCCACATATACATTTGTCTTGTGAGCTAAACATATCTAGTGAGAGCAGAGCATCCTATGGAGACCAAGATGATGATGAGAACGCCATGAGCTACTTCGACGATGATGCCTCAAGCATAGAGGACGTGGGGTAACTCTACACCGACAATGACCCCCATGACATGATGGAGCATCCCCACGCATTCGACACCGACCATGACATGATGGTGCATCACCAAGACTTCCGCTACCACGACTCCGACTACACAAGCGTCAACGACATGGAGCGGTACCACAACTTTGACCAACCTTCATCATATGGTATCGACTCCGACTACACAAGCAATGATGACATGATGGAGACCTACATCGACATCAACTCCACGAGCATGGATCCCATGGCGGACGCTACCACGACTACAACTCCGACGACATGGTGGAGAACATCTACGACTATCACTCGTCAAGCATGTTCGGTGACATCGACTACACCTTCGACTCCATGCAAGAGGAGATGACACCCATCACCACCGTGTTCAAGAGCGGCACCACCAAGCTTAGTGGCACAACCATCTATGGTTCAATCTCAAGATGGAGCAACAAGAATACCACCATGCGTCCACACTATGAAGCTCCATCAACTTCAAGAAGGCGCCCCTCGAAGGACATTGCCAAGAGCGCCACATTTCGACATCCTCCATCAACTTCAAGAAGGCGCCATGAGAACTACATCGCCAAGAGCGCCAAGCTTCGACATTTTACTTCAACAACAAGATGGCGCCACACGAAGTGCATTGACAAGGCCAACCCAAGCCAAGGCCCATCTAGTTCAAGAAGGCGCAACAAGAAAGATGCCGAGGTGGATAACAACATATCCAAGTTTGAGGACGACATCGACACACTTGCCAAGCTTCAGAACATCTCACCAACGCATCCGATGGACCTTCGACGACAAGCACGCCGACGTCAACATGAGGAGAAGCATCCGAACGACTTTCGACGTCAATTCTCCTCTCAAGAACGCCAACGCCGACATGAAGAGAAGTCAAGACGGAAGGCACGCCATCAAGCACCTACGCCTACACAAGAACTTCAAGGTGCAACTTCTACATCCAAGATGGTGACATGTGCGCACCCTATGGTATCTCTCGATTCTTGTGTTGACGAGTTCATGGCCGACATCAACAAGTTCTTCGAGGAACGATCAAGCTCATGTTGACGCCGCAAGAAGCATGGTCAAAGATGTGAAGCCACGACCTCTACATTGGAGCCCTTCTCTAGCAATTCTCATGACACGGTCCCTACACCAAGTGCCACCACCACAATGGTCCCCATATGGCAAGATGAAGACCTTCTATGCGACAATTGCCAAGGCCAAGAACATGATCCACGAGAATGCCCCAAGCTCTTATGCCCACTATGCAATGGAAATGGTCACATGATGTGGGAGTGCCAAGTTGATGAACAAGACGGTGACCAAGGTGATGACAAGATGGTCGAGCATGGGATTTTCACTTCGACCAAGGAGGCGAGCATTGATGATGCTATCACCTTTGACCATGGGTCAAGTGATGATGCCGAGCATGGGATGATCCCTTCGGCAAACGAGTTGAGTGATGATGCCCCTCTCATGGCATGCATCTTTGGAGGCGACGAGGTCGAGAAGGTTGAGCATGGGAGTTTCCCTTCAACCATGGTGGCGTATGGAGTTGAGAAATCCGAGCCTATCCCTATGAGCTTGACTTATGAGATGGTACCAATCCCATGTGAGAATGAGAGCCACTTAGCCCAGTTGAGTGAGAGTGAGAGTGAGTTGAGTGCCTCCACCATACGTGAGATTGAGTGCTCCAACTTTGAGGGAATGAGTGATACACCACACGAGTTGAGAGAGGTAGTTGATAGGTCTTGTGAGGCCATTTCGAATTCTAACAACTTACCATTTTCCTCTAGTGTGTTCTCTCATTGTGTGCTAGGTTACATGGATAACAAGACGCCACTCCTCGACATGATGATGATTGAAATGGAGAAAATGTACATGGCAGATGATGAGGATGACGCCACCCCATGTCTACATCACGATGGACAAGTCGGTGAAAGGATCGGTATGGCCACCTAGAGGGGGGGGGGGGGGTGAATAGGTGCTCAATTTTTAGCTCTTTTTCGAATTTAGGCTTGACACAAAGGTAAATTCTCTAGATATGCAACTACGGTGAATTTACCTATATGACAAGTTAACACTAGACTAAGCACGATACAAGTAAGAACTAGCGAGTAAGGAGTAACCGAACGGGAAGCACGCGGAGACAAGGATGTATTCCCGAGTTCCTCCTTTTTAGGGGAGCATGTCTCGTTTGAGGGGTGTGAGTTTCAAACTCAAACGCCACAAATGGCCTCACCCTATTCTCCGATGAACCTCGCCCAAAACCTCGGTTCACCTTCCACTATCGGAATCCTTCAAGGCGGAATCCGGAGCCCTTACAACAAACTTGAGGCTCAACCCACAAAAGGATTGGGGGCTCCAAGCACCACACCACCTGCTACACAAAAGTAACAAGCAAGTAAATACAACAAAGATGCCTAGGTTTTCCTAGTGGAAACCCTAGGCTCAAATCCCTCAAGTGAATGAGGGGGAAATGAAGAACGGCTTGGTGAACATGTAGATCGGGGCATTCTCCTTTAGATCTCCAAGTATGAGCTTGGTTGGTTGGTGGAGTAAAGAGATCTAGGAGCTTGAAGCTTTGCTTTAATGGAGGGGAGAGAGAAAATCTGAAGCTTGACTTCTTTGGATAAGAAGCATCCTTAAATACCCCCTCCACCAGATCTGCCCGTTGGGCAGAAAACTTGCTGCCCGGTAGTACCGAGCTCCGTCCGATACTACCGCCCAGCCAAACAACGCAGTAGACAAAGTCAACCTCGAAGCCAGGCTGACGAGAGAAATGCACACGCGGTACTACTGAACCAGAGGGGCCGGTAGTGCTCCCCAATTGGTAGTACCGGGCTCCTCCGGTAGTACCGACGAAAACAGACCCGAGTCCAGAACCTACAGGGCTAACTTAGCACTACCGCGCAACGCGATACAGTACTGCCGCCTTCGTGCCCGGCGGTACTACCGGACACGGTCCGGTACTACCAGCCACAGAAAGCAGGCAGACTTGAGAGGATTCTTCGCGCTGAAACCTTTTTCGATACTTGATGCAATATGTGAAATTATCTAATAAACCCTGCATCACTTGACATCACATTAGATTGTTCCTAGTGTTGTTGCCTAACACACAAAACATCAAGGGATATAAATATGCTCTTTCAGTCGGCCACATGGAGGCCCCTACTACTTCAACACCTACTTCACATGAGCGAGACTACAAAGGTATGGGTGTTGATGTGACCATGATCCCACTAGTGGACATGAAGAATGTTGATTGCTTACATGATTTGGATGATTCTCTTGATGTCACTTATGAGTCATTTCTATTCCCATGTGATACCTTGCCTCAAAAAAATGTTGATCATGTGGATTCTTCTATTGGTGATAAAAATACCATTCACTTGTTTTGCAATCAATGTTTTTACTACTCTCCCTTCATTGCAACCAAAACGATGAAAACTTGTTCTTTCAAATGCTTGGTTTACAATGACGAGCCCTTGATTTATAATGAGATTGCACCCATAGCTCTCTCATATTTTGGAGATTTTCATTTTCTCTTATGGACCTTGTTCCATCCTTCACTTTGCATAGTAACCATCCACATATGTCATACATTCCCTTTGATTTTGGTGTGTTTGGTGAAGTGCAAATGAAGAGACGCATCATGATGGATGATGTGTTCATATACCATGCACACAACTTTTTCATTTGGTTTTTCGTGTGCATTGGGTCTCATGCTATAATGTCAACCTCCATTGAACATGAGTTGACAAAAAGAGCTCTTGAGAGCATACACTTGAGTTGTGGATCAAACCCGGCTCTAATACCCTTCCCATGTTTTGCATCAAACAAGTTGAATAATTGCTCTTGCTTTTGATTTGTTTGCAAACATGTTTGTGATATTGGTTTCTACCATGGCAAGATAAATTTCCCCATCTTTTATGTGAAAGATTTATGTGTTGCAACAAATATGTTGAACAATTGTTCTTTTCAATGGCTTGTTTGCAACCATAATGACATTTTGAGCATGTCTTGTCATGAGTGTATGGTTTTTTACCCATTTGGAGTTGCAACAAATAATTCAGAAAATTGCTCTTTCATATGGTTTGTTTGCACCCATGTTGATACTTTGGACATTTTTCATCGTGTGTTTTTGCCAAATTCTCCGCTTATTGCATCAAGGATGTTGAGAAATTTCTCTTTCCAATGCCTTGTGTGCAATATTGATCATATGGTTCAAAATGAGATAGCTAACATAGCCTTCCCAAAATTTCATGGAGTTTTTGTGTTCCCACATTTTGAAGATGTTTCGAGAAGTTGTTTGCACATTGACCTTGCATATGCTTTTACTTTCACATATTTGTGTTGTGCTAATGGTGTAATGAACATAAATGGACATGTCATCAATGATATGCTCCTCTATCTTGCACACACATGGTTTGCTTGGTCTTTGATGTGTAGGTCGTACCTTTGGATAAGCTTCCATGAGTTGTTTCAACCACGCATTCGTATGTCGGGAGATCTTGCAAGAAGAGCCATCGGCATCTTGCTAAGGTGACTTCCTTCTACATAAGCGCTCATGCGATGACTCTAAAGAATTGTCTACTCTTTGAGTGTTGTCTTCCTTGTGAGTTTTATAGGTTACTTGAAAAGCGAAGGGACATTGAAGAAGTGCCACATCATTTCCATCAAGCACGAATACATGGTGAACCCCACGACAAGGTCTACACATCTACCTCCTTGCCATGATGATGACGAGCAAGAGTCGAGGACGACTCTTTTTGAAGGGGGGGGGGGGGAGATGATGTAGCCCAACCTTGGCCACCCATCATGTCAAGCACTCCAACATACCACAAGTCACCATGGATATCAAAGGTGAACTCATTCCTCTTCGAGAACCCATTTTCTACCCTTTTGGATGGTATACTACCTCATCCTCCATACCCTATTGATACTAGGTTTGCCACGACGACGACGAGTACACGAGAGGATGACCAAGGTGCACGAGGGATGAAGCCCGACAAGACGGTGGCTTGGAAGAGGAGAAGGAAGAAGAAGACGAGTGGTGGAGCCATTCAAGCCGGCCTCCAGCCCGGCAAGGCCGCCCCCTACACGAGCCAGCCGGCCTCCACTTCGACCAGGGCCGACCACCAGCCCGAAGCTGCCGGCCTCCCTGCTGCCTGCATGCAGAGTTGACCCACGGGTCATGTACCCCTTATCCTCCCACCTACCCCCTTTGGGCTTGGACTATAAATAGGACCTCCCCTTCCTAGGGCTAGGATAGAGAAGAATATGAGATAAGATAGATATTGAGCTATGCTCCTCTTGCCCCTTGTAGCTATGATCCCTCCCCTGGGAGTCTAGATCGATCCCTCAACCGGGAGCCAAGGTTCTCTTTTTGTAGTTGAGACTATTTGCCAATCGCCCACCTTTGTGGATTCTATTGGATCGGTGGACCGGTCGGTAAGAGGAAATCAGTTTTATTAAGAGTTGAGTTGGTTTGGTTTCTTGATTCAAAGGCTTCTCTTTTGAGAGAGTTGTTGTTGAGTGAGGATCCTCTCAGGCTTTTCTAGCTATCCCCACTATTTGCCACGAATTCCCCTTGTGTTCTTCGTGTTCTTCATGTTCTTGCGTGCGTTCGTCCACTGCCGCCGTCAATCCGTGAAGATCGGGCAACCCTAGAGGCGTGGCCTTCACCAATACACAGCGACACATGCATGAAACATGCATCGATAGCAGGGACAGAGGAAGGGGGACGAGCAGGGGCCGGCTAGGCCACCCCCAACATTCTGCATTTCTTCATAAACTTCGTGATACTAATGCTTAAAATTGGTAGTTCTAAGCTACTTTGCCCGCTCCAATGGTAATGGCTGGCTCCGTCACTGATCGATAGCATTTGAACCACATAATCGCCATTGATTAAGACGTAGCTAATCACACCCTCACTTAGTATTTGAACCACATAATCGCCATTTACATCTAGTTGGACTAATTTGCTTGCACATAGTGACAACTGTTGGAATTCGCTCGAGACATAATCTTGCCGAGTTTCTCTGAACATGCCTAAGAAATGGCCAAATTTTCTGAAACCATAAAAACGCAAATAGCTCCCTCTTTTCCTCAGAAAAGCGCATACGGGGGCGAAAAGGAAAACTGCAGCAGAGCCCAACCCGAGCTAGGGTTCAAGAGGCAGCCCATATAAGTAGCCTCGCCC
The DNA here is from genome assembly GCA_947311845.1 of Poa pratensis. Taxonomy (NCBI): domain Eukaryota; kingdom Viridiplantae; phylum Streptophyta; class Magnoliopsida; order Poales; family Poaceae; genus Poa; species Poa pratensis. The sequence goes on from CAMZMU010000093.1 coordinate 24,398,548, forward strand.
CAACCCATCGCGACCTCTCGCGCCGCCACCACCCGTGCCCTGTCTTCCTCGCCGCTCTCTCGCGCACGGGGCTCGCGTCCGAAACCCTAACCTCCCACCATGGCGGCTGAAGGAGGTGGCGCCGCGGCGCTGTCCCAGCGGGAGCAGGACATCCAGATGATGCTCGCCGCCGACGTGCACCTCGGCACCAAGAACTGCGACTTCCAGATGGAGCGCTACGTCTACAAGCGCCGCACTGACGGTACCAATCGAATCCTCTTGTATACTCTTCTGTTGCGCGTATAAATCATAGATCTGTCGGTGCCTGTTGCTTTGACACGGCGCCGGAGGTGCTGCTCTTAAATTGAAATACTCGGTCTGGATCTTGTCATGCTCGTATGGTTCCTATGATTGTTTACTTGTAACGTATGGACGTGTGCGAAGCGAATGTTTGTCGAATCATATGAACATGCTGTGCAAAAGTATTCATTCAGTAGCCTTTCATTACTTGCGTTGCGTCGTTCAGTTTGTATTCCCGTGATGGCTGTTGAGTCTTATCGAACGTGATGGTTTAGTTGTGACTAGAATCTGCCATTGTCAGTTGTGATGACAATTTGTGGACAATGGAGATGACCAAGTCATTGTATGTTGAGTTTGGTGTCATTAGGCATGTGGAAAATTCATGAGATTACCTTTGATTAAGTGGCAGCTGCTTTACTGTCAAGAACACAATTTATTTTCTCTGTTAACCATGATGACCAGCAAGTGATTGATGCTGTCTTTCTGCTCTTCCATTTTAGGTATCTACATCATTAACCTGGGAAAGACCTGGGAGAAGCTTCAGATGGCTGCCAGGGTCATTGTTGCGATTGAAAACCCTCAGGACATCATTGTGCAGTCTGCTAGGCCATATGGCCAGAGGGCTGTCCTCAAGTTTGCTCAGTACACTGGTGCAAACGCCATTGCTGGTAGGCACACTCCTGGTACATTCACCAACCAGATGCAAACATCATTCAGTGAGCCACGCCTTCTTGTCCTGACTGACCCCAGGACTGACCATCAGGTAAAATTTACAACTGTTTACTAGGTTTTGTTCAGTTGGTCAAATGGGGGCATTTGTTAACTATTCCGTTCAACTGTGTACAGCCCATCAAGGAGGCTGCACTTGGAAACATTCCCACCATTGCCTTCTGCGACACTGACTCTCCTATGCGGTATGTCGATATCGGCATTCCTGCCAACAACAAGGGGAAGCAGAGCATTGGTTGCCTATACTGGCTCCTCGCTAGGATGGTTCTGCAGATGCGCGGTACAATTCTTCCAGGACGCAAGTGGGAAATCATGGTTAGCTTTCACATGCGAATCAGTATCTTCTTATTGTTTGATTATGCTAATTAATACAATACTTTCTTCATCTAATTGCTCCTTGATGGTGTTTCTCTTTTGTAGGTTGATCTGTTCTTCTACAGGGACCCTGAGGAAGCAAAGGATCTAGAGGAAGAAGACGCTCTGGCTGCCCCTGAGTACGGTGCAGTTGCTGAATATGCTGCCCCAACTGGAGATACCTGGGGTGCTGAGTGGCCAGGAGCTGTGGCTCCCCCTGCTGCCGTTGAAGGGCAAGCTGCGGCTGACTGGACTGCTGCAGGTTTGAATCGTCTTATTTCTTTTAAGCATAATAAAATTGGAGCTGAATGCAAACGAAAGAAAAATCAACTTTAGGCAAGCATCTATTTATCTTTCATGGCTGTGTATGAGCCTGTAGCTGCAGTACATTTGAAGTCATTCTGCCCTCTTGAGTTTATTTTTAAATAATCTGGCTCAACTTAATCAGCGAGTAATAAGTTTACATGGTAAAGTTCGTCCACAGTTCTGTTTCTTGTTTTTATACCTTTCACCATCTAATCCGTATTCTATAAGTTCGTTTTCCATTTAAGCATCGGCCTACTAGTTTGATATACAGACTTCAAGCTTGACTATTGTTTGATTCAACCTGGAATGTTCAAAATGTGCTCAAGTTGCTATTCTGAATTGCAGCTCCTGTGGCGGCTGAAGGTGGATGGGATGCAGTTGCGCCCCCTGCTCCCACCGGCTGGGAACAAGGCAGTGCGCCGGCACCAGCGGCAGCACCTACTCCGAACTGGGAGTGAAGAATTAACCCATGATTTTTATGGGTGGAAGGAGTTATTTGCTGTCAGGAATCTGTTGGTAGACACCGTTTAAGTAGATTTAATTTTACAGCATTGAGTTTTATGTTAGGTGCGAAACGATTTTGTCTGTTGACTCTGCTGGGTCTGAGAGCTGGCTACAGCTTTATGTTGCCGCTCATGGATAGCTTTATTTGAAGTTCATTTTGCTGGCAAGTGTATGTCTGCAACAAATTGGTGAGATTACTTGGTCCCAGTGAGTAATGTTGAACCTCTGGTTATCTGAGTTTGTCAATGTTCTTGATTTCTTTGTTTTTTGAAATTATACCCCTATTAAACGAGCTTGAACAATATCATGCTTTTGTTTGGTAAAAAACATGATAGGCATTGCATTACTTGCCCCTGATCATGCTCTGCTCGTATCCAATCACTCCCTCTTGCAGTCTTGCTCGTTGTCCTGTTTCCTTCCCTATTTTTTATCTAAGCTTTTATTTACTACTGTAGCGTAGTATGTATCATGGGCAAACATAATCTTTTTATAACAAAGGGCAAACATAATCTGGTCATCCATCAAATCGAGAAACGATTTTGATATCCGCATTCAAATAACAGGGATTACGTGCTTGGTGAGTGAACTCTCAACTATTCATTATCCAATTTGCAAAAAAAAAAACTCTTCATTATCCAAGAAAACGTGTGTGGCATAAATTCAGGATGACTCATAGTATATGAGTAATAAGTAATTATAGGCCATAAATATCAACTCTGCCTACACAAGAATTGTTTGCACGTGCAACAAAGATTGAAGAAAGAGATAGATGTCACTCCTCAGCAGGTCTTTGGGGAGACATTCACGGAATTCTTTAGCTTTACGGTTTTACATATACTTGTTGTGGCAGACTGACAGTGCTCTTGTGCCCTTAAAAGTAAGGTTCACGTCCTGCAACAATATGTCATGACATGGGATTGTGTCGTTCCACTCAAGCTTGATAGCCTCTTTAGTCACACTCGTGCCACGTATATTTTTGAACTGGATGTTGCTGAGCTCCACCGTGAAAGTTTGTTTCTCACACGCCTTAGGATTCAAAGGACCGGCCATCGTGCAATTAATAGTTCTAGTCAACTACAATAGGATTCTTGACTTTGGTCATGGTTATATCCTCAAATGTGATGTCGGGCACGTATCCTTTTCCTCATTGTCATGTTTTGATTCGTACGCCATTCATTGTGCCAGAGAGGTGTGTGTTATAGATTGTTACATTGGAAACTCGGGCCACTGAGTTGTGTTCACCCAAACTTGCCACAATTATTCCATGTGTTCACCCAAACTTGCCACAAGTATGGCACGGGCTAGCGTGCTTATTCTCGATATTTGGTACATGTCTTGATCGACATGCAATCATCTCCGGTTTTGATATTGCAATCCATCACTTTGATATCCTTGGTGTGAATAATATGGATCCCGTCATTCTCTGGGCTGTAACTGGGCGCACTTTTTGTGATGTGATTTAGAAGTACATCTTTGCAATTTTGGACCGACATGTCGATCCGCAGGCTATTCAAGAGCTTAATATTTTTTCACCCTAAGCCGATTGCACTTGCTAAGCAACAACGCTACCGAGGGGACCTCTACATTTCAGGTTCTTGTCCACTCGGTAAGAATTTTTTTTTGAACGAGAGGAGTACAAATCTGCGTACAATCAGAGGATACAGAGAGAAAGAACGAACGCAAATTCATACAAAAGGAACTCGACAGAGAGCACTACAGCATCAGAAACCTGCTGAACCACCCGAGCTCTTCGACGCCGACGAACACCGGAGAAGAAGAAGCCAAACCTCGCGTCGCCTGGAAGAGGGAGGACCTCCAACCTTGAAGAAGACCGCAGAGTCCACTCGCCGCAAGCGGCGAGATCTTGACGATGAACAAGCACGGCCAAGCCGCCCCCACGTCCAGCACCAGCACCACCCGCCGCCGGGACAGCCAGGCCGTGCCAGGACCACCACCACCGCACCACCGAGCCCAGCGCCTGAGTCGAGCACCACACCTCTCTGCTCTGGAACTCCCACTCCGAGTGGCTCCACCCCTCGCCTCCACGGCCGGCCAGAGGAACCACCAAGAAACGGAGCGCCAGCAGCAACCCTTTATGGAGCACGCCACTGCAGCACCACTCCCGCCGCCACGGCCGGCCAGAGGAGCCAACAGCACACGCCCACATCAAGAACTCCAGATCCACCCCCAGAAACCACGATCGGGCCGGAGCACACCCCATCGCCGCGGAGCTGGAGACAGGGGACAAAATCCCAAACCGAGGTCGTCACCACCGCCGCCACGACCTCGGCTAGGGCACCAAAACTCGCCAGATCCGCAGATCGGCGAGCACCTAACGCCAGGCCCCACTCGCCGCAGCCGGCGAGGAAGAGGAAGGAGCCGAGCCTACCACTCCCAAACGACGACGAATCCCTCTCAGATCCGCCCCCGAGGGAACCTAACTCTACACTATCTACACACCGGAGCAGCAGGAGCAAGATCCCCCCCCCCCCACCGCCGAAGCGGCGAGAGACGGCGGAGATCCGCTCCGGCTCCGGCGGGGAAGAAGGTGGACTTTTTCGCCACCCTGGTCGCCTCGGGGAAGAGAGGGGAGGGGAGGGGAAGAGTTGTCTGACGTTGAGATCTTGTTCCTCGCCACTCGGTAAGAATTCTTCCACCACATCTCGCCTTTCCGTCTATGGTCCTGCCACAGGTCACAGTTAGGCTATCAACAGTGTTGCACACGATCCACTTGTGCATGTTCTCTGCTGACCAGGCGGGAGCTACCAATTTTTCTTCGAGGCTGAATGTAATGCTAGAGTTGCATTTACCTGAGAACATGAGCTAATTGACGAGATATATCTTCTCCTTTAGAACCAGAAAGTGGCCGGATGAGATGAAGAGCAAGCAGCGATCAATGCTTTCTGAAACGCGGAAATGCCATCTTGTTGGCCGTCGCCCACAACTTCGTAGCTACGTGGACCTCGACGATGTTTTGCGAAGGCTCGCTCTTCTCTTCAAGTTTATGGCCGTAACCGCCGTCTGCTCCGTGCCTACGAACGTTGACCTCGATCCTTTGATTGTGCTCGCTCTTACTCCCTCCGTATCAAAATATAAGACTCTCTAGCTAGATTGTACACCTTGCACTAAAACATGTCTATATACATGTGTATACAAACTAGTTAGAGAGTCTTATATTTTAATACGGAGGGAGTATGTCTTAACAGACGGCGCACAAAGAAGTTGGTATGACCGGCGGTAGGGTCTGCGTGAGCACCGGCCTACAGCAAGAGGAGCAGTAATACGCCGATGAGAAGTGCTGCACGCGAGGCCATATCGACTTGGGCTCACACACACCAAGGAATCGCTATGCTTGAGATGATCGTTGATCGGCCTTACACGTGTGCGTTGTTGCGCTTGACGATTTGTGGATTCATGCACTTTTACTAGTTGAATTCGGCGCGGCGACACGCCGCACCTTTTAAGAGAAATTTTATGTATGAAATATTTTGTTATAATGACATAATAAATATTGAAGCAAATTCGAATTTGACGAAATTCGTGAAATGTTTGCGTGTATTTGGATCCAAAATTGAGGAGTTAGAGTCGACCAAACTCGAAACGGATCACGGGGATGGAATCTACTCGTCGACGCGCATATGTTTCGTGTATATAATTTTTGGGAAACTCGAGGGCTTTCCTGCAAAAAATTGGACAAAATTCGTCGAATGTTTGTGCGAATTTGAATCCAAAATTGAGTAGTTAGAGTCGACCGAACTGGAAACCATTTACGGGGATGGAGCCTACCCGTCGACGCGTATATCTTTCGTGTATATAATTTGTTGGAAACGCGGGGTTTTTTCTGCAAAAAATTGGATGGAGCCTACCCGTCGACGCGCATATGTTTCGTGTATATAATTTGTTGGAAACACGGGGACTTTTCTGAAAAAATTGGACAAAATTCGTGAAATGTTTGTGCGAATTTGGATCCAAAATTGAGGAGTTACAGTCGACAAAACTCGAAACCGTTCACGGGCATGGAGCCTATCCGTCAACACGCATATATTTCGTGTATATAATTTGTTGGAAACGTGGGGACTTTTCTGCAAAAAATTGGACAAAATGCGTCAAATGTTTGTGCGAATTTGGATCCAAAATTGAGGAGTTGGAGTCGACAGAACTCGAAACCGATCACGGGGATGGAGCCTACCCGTCGACGCGCATATATTTCGTGTATATATTTTATTGGAAATACGGGGACTTTTCTGCAAAAAAATTGGACAAAATTCATCAAATGTTTGTGCGAGTTTGGATCCAAAATTGAGAAGGTGAAGTCGACAAAACTTGGAACCGTTCACGGAAATGGAGTCTACCCGTCGACGCGCATACGTTTCGTGTATGTAATTTTTGTATATTTTTTTTGAGAAAAAAAAAATTGGGGAAAAATTTTTCAAAAAAAAAAAAAGCACTGTACCCCGAGTACTGTTCATAACTGTTCACGTGAACAGTGCTCAGGGTTCTCACAGCGCGTCAAAATCTTCCGCCTTTATATACAAGGTAATACCGAAGAAGAGGTCTAGGTGTAGTCGGATTAGCCATCCTATTCGGTCATGTATTCAATCAGCAGCAATTTAGTATATATAGTACGTACTTACGTTGGATTCTGAGTCCGACTCCGAATGCGGCGGCTCGTGAGTACGGTCGTGGCAAGGCTGCGCATCTACCTCTTCAAGCTCTTGCTCATCGGAGACTCGGGCATCGGAGACATGTTCTTAAATTCTAGATGTGAGTTGTCCGACAGATATCTGTCGACTTCCTTCTAGGCTCAGTAAACTGTATAAATTCTCTGACTTTATCACAATTTAATAAGGCCTAATATGAAGGAGGAGAGTTCATTATCGGTAGACGACTTTTTTAACATTGAAAGGATCCCTGCATTTCACTACGCCCTTGTTGAAGTATTGGTACTAGTCGGTTTCCTCTGTCCTGAACTTTCTCCAGTAAGTTTGTTAGCCTCGGTCTGTGCTGGCAGGTGATCTTGTGGTCATGGATTTCGTGGTAGGCTTTTTTCAGAGTGAGCTCAGTCGTAATAAGATCCTAAATTTTCACACGTAAAACCTCCACGAACGCACGCTATCAAGGTGCCGCGCCGTATTCTGCCATGTCCCCGGCAAGACGCTGAACACGTACACGGGAACCTCCACATGATGCAACAAATCAACTTTTTTCTTCAACTGTTCGTTACTGTATTATTTACTACCAAACCACGTTTCGTTTCTCAGAATAATCAATGTTGCACTCGCACATGCCACGCGGGCTATTTAAACGTTGCAATAGTAGCACGTCAGTCACGGTCACAGCAGTGCCCTGAGGCGGTCGCCCTCGGTCTGGACGCGGTCTCTGGTGATGTCGCCGACGCTCGGGCAGCCGCAGAGCGCCATGGCCAGCTCCAGCTCCCTGTTCAGCATCTCGATCACGTGCTTCGCCCCCGCCTCGCCCCTCGCCGCCAGCCCGAACACCACCGGCCTCCCCACCTGCAACGCAAAGCTTTCATCTCCGTGCACGAGACTGTCTAAACCTTTTCTACAGCCAGCGGCTGAACGGCAGAACACGTACCATGACTGCTCGCGCACCGAGCGCCAGCGCTTTGAGCACGTCGGTCCCCCGCCGGACTCCGCCGTCCACCAGCACGGGGATGGCCCCGGCCACCGCCTTGACTACCTGCACACAACAATCACATGACGCGCCCCCCATTAGAATGTAGTACTTCCAAAATTGGAAAGTGTTTTACTGCTGCCTGCAACGACTGATGCACACTGTTGAAGTTTCAGAAGGCGGCATGAAATCTATCTACTCGCTAGCAGTCCCCGCTGAACCGGTTCGGTAATACCTCTTCGAGCGCGGATATGGTGGCAGGCGCATAGTCAAGCTGCCGCGCGCCATGGTTGGACACGATCACGCCGGCCACCCCAGCCTCCACCGCTTTCCTGGCTGTTTGTTCCCCAACGGTGTTCAGCATTTCACGTCAGAAAGGATGATTAACATGGTGTAAAAAAACATTGACACAACAAATTTCTCCTCTTAATTGCAGAGAAGATGATGAACAGTGGTCAGCGACGTACCGTCCTCGGCGGTGACGATGCCCTTCAGTAGAACCGGCAGGCTGGTTATGGATTTCAGCCACTCCACGTCCTGCACAAAGGTTAGTGGTGCACAAAGGTTAGTGGAGACAGAGAGTCAGAATTCACGTTCCAACTTCCAGTATACTCCTGCAGCCTGCAGGGTTGGCTCATGGCTCCTAGGTTTCAGACATAAGTGCAGTAATGGGGACTCTTGCCAAGTATTGGAGCAATTCAAGATTACTGTCTCCCTCTATATGCAGGGTGGGGAGGTCTGCGTTTATATCAGCATGTTCTACTCAGAGTGAACTCTGTTCCTGCCTGAGGGCTTTGAATGTACCTCCCTGATGGGCGATGCAGAGTTACAGAGATCGTCCTTGAAACTACTGTTGAATATATACTTAAGGACTAGACGTAGGAGCACATACTGTAGGATCTATAACTTTTTTTTTTGAATTTTTCCACGTATATTAAACCAGCAAAGAGTACACGATTATATCGATCATAAAAACAAAACTAAAAGAGACTAGCAAATCTATGAGATCTTCAAGCTCTTTCTTCATCCATGACACAATCTTGTACTTTTCTGAAGGCAGCCGTAGAACAACGCCAACACCACCAAACCACAGACCTGTGAATACCACCGAAGGTTCTCCCTTTTTAATTTTGAGCCGCAATGCCAAGGCTTTGTGCACGCACGCAGCCATTAAATTAATCAAGCAACATCGGCAAGAGCACCACCACTGATATTCCAGGGACAAATAACCGAACCAATTTGTCGACGTCGTTGGGAGCCGAGAGAACGAATCACCATTGCCGAAGACGTAGTAGCCGGGATAGATATTGCGAGGACAAACCTCCTCGCGACAACCATGAGAAACAATCCAAGATTGATCTGATGAAGCAAGATCTGAAAAACCATACCTAGACAGACTTAATCTTCCAAAACCACCATTGACGTCGGGAAGGATATCTCGCCGTCGAACGAAACGTGGAAGATCACTTATTGCAGACGATACCATCTCCATTAACGAAGAAGATGACGACCAAAACCAAACTCTACCATTAAGGACCTTCGAAAAGCGCCGTGCGCAGGTCCGAGGTCCCCACCCCTTCTAGTGCCAGAACGAGGCGAGGACCCGTCGAATCCTTGCCGGCGGCGACGAAGAAGCTGCAGATATCACGGGCGGCGGCGGCTAGGGTTGAAACCCTAGGCCGCCGCCACGATCGCCTCCTCTCTCCTGTCTCTCGTACGTGACCGGTTCGCTTAACCGTGAGGTTTTCAGATCAGTAGGATCTATAACTTAGTTCGCGTAAAGGTGTCAATGTTGCTGTACCTTCCATGATAAAGACGGGTCCAGCGTATCACGTGCATATTTCTCAAGCTTCGAGCCGCCTGTCTGCAGGCCAGAAAGATGAGTCCGTACTTGAGTCTTTCAGAAAGAAGTCTTTCAGAAAGAAAGATGAGTTCATGTAGTATCATAAACTAATCTTTGTCCACCACAAAAACTCAAATATGCTCTAGACAAGATATTCTTCAAGTAGACATCGACTCACAGTATCCAGATCATCTATTGCCATTAAACCTTCGAGGTTTTCATTCCGAGGAGCAACCATCCTGCATGAACAATCAGATATAAGAATTCTGCACCCTGGTGATTGTTTTAAGAGCCATATAAGCATCTTTTGGTATAATTTCTGGCATAAGCCATCTGTATGCTAATCAAATTTTAACCTTACTGGCCCAATTATACCATCATATTGAGATGGTACTAAAAAGAACACCAGATTCACATTAAGAGGGAAATTCCCATATGGTTATTTTGGTGGGTTCAAACGATAACAATGCAGATTGACCATGCATATACTTGAGCTATTAATACTTTATGCAAGCATTAAGTTAGTTTAAATACAAAGAAAAATAACATAAAGTTGTACATATATTTGAAAGAACTTTGAAAATAGTATGCTACTTATTTCTAATATCAGCTTCACGCCGACCGAGCACCGGAGTGTCAACTGTCAGAACAATTGCCTTGAACCCATGACTCTCGGCCCGTCTAACCAATGTTGCTGAAACATCTCTTTTCTTAAAGACCTATAATGTTTATGAAAGATATATCAGAGATACATTATCCTAATGAATTTCATCTCGAGCTTGAAGTCTAGATGTCATACATATAACTGATAAAAGCGAATCGCGCTACAACTGGAGGCAACCTCCTCGATTCTGCAACTGGATGAGAAGGATAGCACCTGGACATGAAAAGTAGAAATATGTACAGCAAACATAAAGAAACTAAAACATGAATGAATGATCCCGAATTATCAGTTATCACCAACCATTATGCTGTTACATGATGCTGCAGCTCTTGCTGTAGCCACCTCCCCTGAAATAAGCATCAAAACAAGAGAAGTTGAGATATTACTAGTGCTTAAATGCAATATTTTTACATTTTGAATCATTTTGAAATTATAAGTTTTGAGTTGTAGACCTTCTGGATTTGCTAATTTGTGTGCCGCTGTTGGTGCAACAATTATGGGTGAGGGTATGTCATATCCCAATAAGCTTGTTGACATGTTTATGTTTCTGACATCTACAAGAACTCGAGGCCGTAACCTGAAGGATGCACACCGCTATTTTTTTAGTACAAATTCTTCATATTGATGAACATTTTACGTACATAGGCAGAATAAGAATATTACAAAATTCTTCCATATGCTGCGATATTGTCCCTTAATGTGTGCTCGTCCTCCGCTCCTCCATTGATGTAATCATAGTGCATTTTTGGCAAAGCTTTCTTGGCAAGTTCTTGGTACTCGCGGACATTGACAGGTAGATGATTCTCCATTTCTGCTGCAGGCAAGGTTTAGATGTCATTGAACTGATGCAAATATCAGTTTTGCAACTATACACTGGTTCAGAATTTTGTTTTGACGCATGACCAACAAGTAAGTACCAGTATGCTGAGCTTTCAGTCGGGCTAAAACTGGACACCGAAGTTTTTAAATCTAATTTCACAGTTTTGAATGTAATAATTCCACATAGAGAGTTTTTACTGGAAAAGTGCGTACCACAACTCAATTTTGTCTGGACTTGGTAGATCCAAATTGAAGCGGCAAGTAGTGAATTTCTGATAACTGTGGGGAATAGAGGAGGAACGGGCAAATTGAAATGACTTCAGAATCAAACTACTCGGTATAAGGTCCTGGGCCAGCACACCTGATCTGAGCCTACTACATCACCAAAATGGATAGACTGAGTAACAATCTGGCATCAACCCATAAGCAAAATTAAACACCATAAATCACAGAAGACATTAAAATTTCACTACTAAGAGATCAATCAAGATCCACAGTAACACGGCCGTCTCATCTGCCTGGTTTCCCACAGAAATCAAGACTCGAGAGAGCCGGAGACCGACAGCAAATCGAGAGCGGAACGGCCGTATGGTATGAGACAGCGAACTGAATGAATGAGGGGATCATGCGCGGAGGAGCAAGCGAGCACCATACCTCTAGAGATTTAGGGGGAGGAGGGGCAGCTACCGGAGATGTCGGGAGGATGAGACGACGAAGTTTGGGGATTGATTGCCTAGCTGACGGGGTAGTACTAGCATCCAGTGAGTGTGGTGATGTCAGAAGCCAGGTAGAGGACAAGATGGATGCTGTTGACGCTACACTCAAAATGAAAATGGCAGTCAGTGTACCTGTGCTTCAACTCCCCGGGTGCAGGTTCACACGGAGTGATCCCAAGATTGCTCAACATTCAACAATTTAACAAAGTTCTTCATGCTGCTTTCGCTTGCAGAAGTGATGACCACCTCTGCTCTAGACGCTGTTCTTTTCTGTTTTTTTTTTCTTGAGAAAATGTTAGTTGCTAGTCTAGTCTTGTTTGAATAAAATCCTCATTTCTACCAAAAAAAAAAAATCCTCATCTCGGTTGAATAAACTATCTCTTCCTTCCTATCTAAAAAGAACCATTGGTTCCACATTCTGCCCACCCCATCGTCCAACTCTCAGTCCTCCCGCACCGGTTTTTACGCGATCAATCAACAATAAGTAATTACATACACAATCAGCGGCCTGAAATTCCCTGCCGTTCCTTTCGACCACGCACCGAGACGCCGAAGAACTCCAGGGCGAGGGATTCCCACTAACCAACGCGCACATGCAATCCCGGTCAGATCGGTTTACACAGCAACGATTGAAGCTGCACATGGCACGCACCCTGGTCGTCGGCCTCCTCTGCGTCGATGCCAAGCGGACCCTCTTCGCCGCTCTCGTCGCCCTCCTCCGTGGCGCCGGGAAGGGCACCCGCGCCACCAAGGACGCCCTAAAGGTGCAATTCACATCCACAATTTCAAACACAATAATTCAAAATCAGTTTTTTTAACTTAGAAATAGCTTATCCTAATAGCAAATGTCATGCAAAAATCACAAAATAGTTCAATCAACATAAATGAAACATAGATCATGCAAAATAATGAAACGTAACAATCAAAAGCACCCGAAAGGCATCACCAAAGCCACCACCAAGATCAAATTCGGCTAATGTCCGCACCATGGCCATTTCCACTACCAAACTCACCTCTCCAAAGCTATCACCACCACCAAAGACACCATTGATCCACCTTTAATGACAATGTATTCTCATTGCCAAGACAAATGTCTTCATATCTGACTACAATGTGTTGGCATCACAGAACATGATCTTATGTTATTGACCATCACTAGGAGAGAAATCCTCGGGACTACTTCCCAAGGACACTCTCGGGCTTAGCTAGTGAGGCTTGGAACTTCCAAGGTCGCCACAAATATGTGCAGTTTGTATCAATATTTTGAAGGTAAATTCTTAGTTCTTGTTTTCATCACACATTTATTCTGCAAATTTTATCTCTTTTTGTTTTGTTATCGCATTTACTGCACTAGAGGGCCACACCGCTGTTTCTGATCAAGTCACGGACGAGGAAAATACCACAAAAATACAGAGATAGATATTTGCAGAGGAGATCACCATCATGGAAAAGTGGAGACAAAGTGAAAGGACATCTTTGTAGTTAGTTCATTTTGGTGAAGTTGACACTAGGAATCTAGGATTATGAGACTAATGCTACCTTTAAGTGCATACTCAGGTTTTAGTCCCATATGACGCAGTGGAATGTGGAAGGACACCCTCATACCTGCAAGTGAACAAGGTGGTTGTAGCTATTTTCTAAGTAAGAGTCCCTTCCCACGAAGAGTTGAAGAGATGGTCGGTTGCCTCTTGTAGAGGTTTATCTAAGCAAATAGAATCGTTGTCGATGTTTCCTAACCGGTTAGTGAAATTGTACGTAGGTAGGACTTGTGACCATGGTGGGATGGGCTAATGATGCATGTAAAATGCATACATGAACTTTGCATTATTTTACTTATATCCCAGTCATATTTGCATCATATAAGGGTTATATCACTGTTTTATAATGATTTTGGGAATATTTGATATGTTTCCTATTTTTATGGAATTAACCCTGCACAGGCAGAAAACCCTATTTCTATATTTTATTGTTTCAGGGACCCAAACGACGTCCAAATGACCTGCAAATTTACGAGCGTCAATTTTTGGAAGGAAGAAGACTTGGGAGCGAAGAAAGCAAACAAGCGGAGACCCGAGGGCCAAGATAGGTGGGCCCATGCGGCCAGGTACATGGGCCGCGTGGGACCCCTCTTTTTGGGCCTCGGAGCTCCGTTGCCGTCGATCTTTCCTCCACCGACTCGGTTTTGACCTAAAACCGCCTATAAAAATAGCCCCCCGACGTTCTCTGGAAAGAGCGCCGCAGAAACACAGAAACACCGAAACAGAGACCTGGAGCTGCATATTGGAGGGGGAAAACTCCAGCGGGGCACTGTCGGCGTGGTCTCCATCTTCTCCAACGACTTCTCCACCATCTCCATGATAAAGAGGGAGTAGTCCACCTCTGGACTATGGGTTTGTGGAAGTAACTTATGTATCTCTCTCTCTTGAGCTTCACTAATTAGTACCGTATGAGCTGCTGAACATGATTACGGTCATCTATGTAATACCTTTGTGGTGGATCTTTTTATGAGTTAATATATGTTTGAGATTGCAATGGTTTTGTTTCAGTTATGAAAGTAGATGCATATTATGTACCCCGTTCTTATTTACTTGTCATGATCAAGCATGTTTATGAGAGCGTGTGAGGGGGAACGTGTGCATTAGTTGGAGTAACGGGGGGTGGCTAGTGCAGTGAACGTGAAAGTTCTGCGATCCACTTGGGTATCTCTACCTTACTTTTTTGCCTCACTAGGGATAAAAAGAAATACCATGCTACCGGAGATGTGGGTGTGACCATTGCCACTTCCTCCATGACTAGATCTAGCATGTTCTTATTTTAACTTCATGTCATGATACTTATTGCTATACTCTGAGTTATCTTAATTACTGAGGTGTTATGATTTAGTTCGCATCTTGGTGGAGTATAAGAGAGACTAATAACCAAAAGGTCTCTATGTTAGGACGTGATGCCCATATAATTATAACTTGTCATTAAACTGTTGTTTGCAATCTCATATGTCAACTCTAATGTTCCATTGTCTACCACTTTATTAAAGAGAGAGTGCATTTGTGAAACCATGAACCCCGGTCCATTTTTAATCATAAGAAACACCTTTCTAACCACTTTTACCACTTTTCCATTTTCTGCCATTTAAAAATCCGAAAATACAAAAACACTTTTCCATCTTGCATTCATCATATAAAACCCAAAAATATCATTTATCATTGCTACCACCATCCTTGCATATTTATTTACCACCATTGCATATTTATTTCTTGTTTGCATTGCATATTATCTTGATATCATTCTCACACCTTGTGCTTGACAACCACTAGGTGAGGTTGAGGACCAAAACATTTACTTTGTTTTGTAGGTAACCAAAAGAAGGATAGGAAAGATAAATCTTCACTACTGATTCCCCGAGAGTTCGATATTAAACCCTCGAGTCACCCCTCGTGGGGAAAACACGTCTTCCACTTACTACACACTCTGCACTTGGAGTCTCAACCTAACCCATATTCTTTTGACGCAGGTAATTACGTCATCGGGTATCAGCTAACAACCTCAGGAACGCAAATTTGTATACAAGTTTGGGCCCCCAAATAGGTCAACCTTTTAAACTGCCTGTTGAATCCATGAGCAGGCAAGAGACAACCTGACGAACTGAAACATCTTACTAGCCAGAGGAAAAGAATGCAAAAGTGATTCCCGTAGTAGCGGCGAGCGAAATGGGAACAGCCTAAACCGTGTATCCATGAGCAGGCAAGAGACAACCTAGCGAACTGAAACATCTTAAGCTGTTTGCTAAATCCATGAGCAGGCAAGAGACAACCTGACGAACTGAAACATCTTAGTAGCTAGAGGAAAATAATGCAAAAGCGATTCCCGTAGTAGCGGCGAGCGAAATGGGAGAAGCCTAAACCGTGAAAACGGGGTTGTGGGAGAGCAATATAAGCATTGTGTTGCTAGGCGAAGTGGTTGAGTGCCTCACCCTAGATGGCTAAAGTACAGTAGCCGAAAGCATCACTAGCTTACGCTCTGATCCGAGTAGCATGGGGCAGAATCATCTCTAGTAACAACCATATTCATGTGTGTGTCGATGTATTCAAACGTGTGAGGTGATTAGAGTACAAGGTATGTGCCGGCTGGCGAGAATCCGTCTGTCTGCTTTTCCTCGTAAGGAAGAAGAACATGGCATATGTTATGTAGTATGAGCGTGGATGTGGAGAGTAATCAACCCTCTCTCGTTGGACAAAAGTCAAACAAGGTCAATTCAAAGACTAGTCAACATAAGTCCATATTCATGGCATGGTCAACATGTCAAAAATAAAAAAGATGTAAAATACATAGTCAAAGATGAAGCCCGTGAAGTAAGAAACTCATTAGGTTGAGGTCTAGTTGGGCTAGTCCACCTTGGACAATGGCCCATATTCTCTCTCATCCACATTGAATAGTGGATCAAACTTTACCACTGTACCATTCTCACCTACCACCATGAAGGGTAACCCTGGTTATTTGTCAAAATGCTTCCCTATATAAACCCGCCAAAGGGGTGGAGGGCTCATTCACTCCTCATGCAATACAATAAGGGGAAAGGGCTAGAGCTTCAAGCCTCGCTCAGGAGCCCTAGCCTCGGATCCGAGAAGTCGTCGGCGAATCGGAGCGACATTGTGTGGGATCTTGACTTTGTCCCGAGAAAGCCTCCATTTTTCCTAGGGTGTATACTCAAACCCTTCAGACACTTTCCTAGCGTGGGATTCAGCCGCCCTCCAACGAGACGACTTAAACTAGTAAAAGAAGCATCGTTGTGTCAACTTTCGCATAGTGTACGACGACCTTCGCCATGAGGCCGACGTGCACCCCCTACTAATCACTATTTAATCACGTCACTCGAGACACCCCCAAATCAGTCGTTGATAATTTCAACAACAACGATGAAATTGACTAAATCGTCCCACATTTATCAACTTTTGTCAGAAAAGAATCATGCCCATGATGGCTTGAACCAAAAGTGAACATTGCCAAAACGTTCTGCAAAGTTTGTAAACCAAGCAACACCTGATTCTTTAAATTACATCATAATGTCATACTAGTCGATATAAAGTTAACAGTCGATTATCCTGCATAAAGTTTGAGAGACACGACACACATATCCAACACCCCAAAAGTGGAAGTGCGTAATTAAAATAGACCAACACAAACGTAACTGTAGAAACATGAGTTAAATATGAGTTCCATCCTTCATTGAACATACAACACGATAATCTACAGAAACTCCATACTTCGGATTACAACAACAAATTTTTTTTGGAGTTAAAGCACACATTAACAAAATAAAGAAGCATATGGGCATGAAAATTGACAACAACATTTCCATCCAAACATATATTACTAATCTGTAGATAGCTGAAAGCAGCCTCTTTGGAATCGTATGGAAGAATGTAGGTGCATTGTGAAAACTGACACAAGGTCTAGGATATCATGATGCATGTGGGCGGATGGCATCCTATTAGAGGAGGCCCCAGACCTATCCGCCCACATATACTCCTTTTATAAGGAGTTGTTCACGGAGGGACCTCGCACGGGAGTATCGTTAGCTGATGGCTTCTGGTCCTTAGGGGCCTTAGTATCTGCTGAGGAGAATGTGGAGCTTACACTCCCATTCAGCCGTGAGGAGGTTAGTCGGGCTATTATGGGGATGAAGGCCAACTCGGCCCCGGGCCCAGATGGCCTTCCTGTCTCCTTCTTCCAGAAATTCTGGGGGAGCCTTGAGGCGGTGATTATGCCCATGTTCCAGGAATTCTATACTGGAACATTGGTTATGTCTCGCCTCAACTTTGGCGTAATTACCTTGATCCCTAAAGTAACAGGGGCCACGGAGATACGCCAGTTTAGACCGATTACGGTGATCAACGTCATCCAGAGACTGCTTACCAAGGTTTGTGCTGCACGCTTGGCCCCAGTTGTGGAGCGGCTCGCACACCCATATCAGTTCGCCTTTCTTAAGGGACGATTTATCCATGACGGAATTCTAGCGCTTCATGAGGTGGTCCATGAAGTTAAGGTTAGACACCTTAAGGGTGTCTTCCTTAAGCTAGATTTCCAGAAGGCATATGATCGTTTGGACTGGGCGTTTCTTCGCCTGGCCCTCGAGCGCCGAGGGTTCGATGATCGCTTCATAGGCTGGATTATGCAGATTGTCATGTCTGGCAGCACGGCGATCAATATTAATGGGGACATTGGTCCCTATTTTAGGTCCTCGTGTGGGGTGAGACAAGGGGACCCTATCTCCCCCCTGCTCTTTGATCTTGCCGTGGATGTCCTTGCGTCTGTCTTGGACAAAGCCAAGGCGGCCGGCCACATTTCTGGTGTGGTCAGACACCTTATTCCTGGTGGTGGGATCACTCACCTCCAGTATGCGGATGACACCATGATCATGGTGGAGGGCTCGGAACTTGACATTATTAATCTCAAGTTCCTACTCCTCTGCTTTGAGGCCATGTCTGGCCTCAAGATTAACTTCGACAAGAGCGAAGTCATGATCATGGGGTACCCCTTAGAGGAGCAACAGCGGATAGCGGACAATCTTAATTGCAAGTTGTCCTCCTTCCCGGTTACTTATCTAGGGATGCCGCTTAGTGACGCTAGGATCCAGATTAAGGACCTCGAGCCGGTTATTGGGCGTGTCAAAGCCAAGGCCGAACCTTGGCAGGGGCGGTTTACCTCCAAGGGGAGCAAATCGGTCCTTATTGACTCCTGCTTGTCTAGCTTGCCTATGTAAATGATGGGAATGTACGAATTCCCAGAAGGTGTGCATGGCACATTTGACAAGGAGCTCTCGCGCTTTTTCTGGCAGGCGGCCAATGGGCGCGAGAAGTACCATATGGTCAAATGGGCGGATGTCTGCGCCCCCAAGGACATGGGGGGCATAGGTATTTTAGCGTCGCGTAAGATGAATACCGCGCTCATGCTTCGGTGGGTGTGGCGGATACTTAGAGAAGAGGGGGGTCTTTGGCTGCAGCTGATCAAAGCAAAATACCTGCAGGGTCATCCCCTCCTCGCTTGTGACCGCCGGGATGGATCCCAGTTTTGGAGATCCATCCAAACCCTTAAGCATGAGATTAGAAAGGGTGCCCGCTTCTCCATCGGTAATGGAGAGGGCACCCTATTTTGGCTGGACTCGTGGCTTGGTGCAAGCCCGTTACAGCATAGGTTCCCGTCTCTCTTTGCTATTTGTGCGGACCCGATGCTGTTGGTGGCCTCGGCAGTGCATAATGGGGTTTGGAACATCTCGTTCCGACGCACATTTGGTCCTGCCGAGGCTACAGCTTGGACGGAGTTACGGGGTTCGCTCCCGGAGGCGCTGCCGGGGGGCCAAGACCTTGTGTCATGGCACCTGGCGCCTTCTGGGACCTTCTCCGTAAAGACGGCCTATCGGAGTCTCTTCAGTGGTCCGGTTAGAGCTTGGGCTTCCCCGCTGTGGAAGGCCCCCCTCCCCCTGAAAATCAAAATCTTCGTGTGGCAGCTCCTTAGGGACCGCCTTCCGTCGGGGGTGGAGGTCCGTAAGCGGCATGGACCGGGGGATGGTCTTTGCCCTTTGTGTGGGATCCCCGAGACGGGAACCCACATCCTGTTCGCTTGTCCTGTGGCCAGGTTTCTATGGAACTTCGTCCACGAGGCACTTGGGCCTGCTTGGCAGGCCTCAGACCTCGGAGAGTTCCTGGAGACCCACGCGAACCGTACCGGGGGGAGCCGGCGCCTCTTCTGGTTGGTGTTCGCGGCAATGGCTTGGACCCTTTGGACGATTCGTAATAAGATGGTGATTGAGCGGGTGTTTCTTCGACGTGCTTCTGACTCCATGTTTAAATTTCTGGCTTTCTTGCAGCAGTGGCACCCGCTTTCTAGACAGCGCGACAGGGGGCGGCTAGATGACATGCTTGACAGCCTGCTGGTGACCGCACGTCGCCTCTCCTCCTCATCTAGCAGCTAGCGCCGGAGGGCTGCGCTCTTTCTGTTCTTCCCACCTGTCCCTACCCCCTTGCTTTTCTAGCTTTTTTCTTGTTGTTGGGCTTACTTGTGCTGTTGCCCCGGCAAACTCTTCTAACTTATTTTCGGGTACTTGCATCGGTGTATGAACTTGCTTGGCATGTTGCTTTATTTATAAAACGGGGCGAAAGCCTGGTTCGAGATATCATGATGCACCAAGATCAAGCTATGTCGAACGTCTATATACATATTATTCATTTGACCATCTTCTCCCAATTTTACCTTCATGTTGAACCGAACAAAGAACATAACATCAACTAACTAGACCGCAGCAGAGTAGCGGCAGCTTCACTTGGCGTTTCTCGAAGTATAGGATCGGACTTCTGCCCAATAGTCTTGCAGAATCTCACTCTGCAGGGTATCTTCATTCCCCCGAGTTGCTGTACTAAACAAAGCAACAAATTCAGGTAATATCAAATGTATTATCTATATTTTTTATCTTATGATGCAGTTGGAAGAAAATTGGTATCTATCAACCTACATATGTACGTGTGGGATCATAGTAGTTTTACTAATTGGATCAGAGTTTCAATCTTAGATGTATGAACACAAGTTTTTTTTTGAAACGAGTATGAACACAAGTTTAAATAGGCATGAAACCTATTGTCCTACTTTTGGTTAGATTTTACAATGCCATTAGTCTATATACTAATTTGAAAACCTGTTTTACTCTCTATCATCACGAAACTGTTGTCCCCAAAGAGGATATTGAACACTATGTTATACTATGACCTAGAGGTAACAAGGCTATTAATTAAAAAAACTTCAAGTAGACCATATGTAGAAAATACATACCCTAGCTACTCAAATGGATATTTCATAGAGATCAAATAATTAGTAAAACATGTGAAGGTAGTTCGGTTTGAAATATGCATATACCTTGGTGCATCAGTCTCAACCTCCAAGAACCATCTGTAAATGGCAAGATTATGCCAAAGGAAGGCAACCAAGACCAGCATCAGTAGCAAATGGCACAAGACCGAGAGGATCTGGGATATTAGGATGATCGCAGGAGAAATTGGCATCCCTATCACTACAAGAAGGGGCAGTAACTGTTGCATCTGCTGTCGGAGGAGAACTCCTTACACGGGTAGCTGCGTGGCAAAGAATACCCAGACGCCAACATGGATCCAGCCGAAATACGAGAGGTTGAAAGCGATGTCCAGCTCATCGGTCACGTTCGCTACATAGATAACCATCGCCATGAGCAAAGTCCAGACCAGAATTGCAATGGGTGCTCCGATGTAAATATTGAAGTTCAAATCTTTGACGTTGTTCTTGGAATTGAAGGAGGGGCTAGGCGACGCGTGGATAGCCGGCTCGTCGTCCTTGAGCAGGCGGTGCACGGCGAGAGAGTAGCCCAGGTTTGTAGCAGCCCAGACCGTGCTGAAGAGGAGGACGAAGGTGGCGGTGGCTGAGCCTATCGCAGCGGCGAGAAAGAAGGCGAGTAGGGGGCCGTAGGAGAGCCGGACGAAGTAGGAGAAGAACCACCGGCTGCGCCAGATGCAGACAAGGAAGAAGAATACGCATGAGCAGATACTGACCGAAATGATCCACACATGGGACATGGGGTGTCCGTGGAAGCGCACCAGCAGTAAGATAGGAACGGAGACGGCCACCGCCGCCATGAGAACCAACACTATGGCGCGCAGACTCCAGCCTCTAGCGGGTGACGTCGGCCCCTTTTCTTCGCTTCCGGCGGCCCCCTTGTCGGAGGCAGGGGAAACGGCCATGGGAAGCGGCGGGTGACGTTGGCCCTTTGTCTTCGACTCCGGCAGCCCCTATGTCGGTCCCTTATCTTCGCTTCCGGCGGCGGCGGCGGAGGCAGGGGCGCTCCTGAGGAAAATTTCCGTCCGCGAACCCCGAGGAAATTACAAAAAACTACCACAATTAGGGCAGAATTAACGGGTCACTACCGATTGTACTGATTTTTAAAAAAATGTACCAACACTAGGGTAATGAAAACAAATCGCACTGATTCCTATCTAACAGTACTTTGACAATAGCGCTGACCGATTGGGCCCACCTGCCAGAGCTGACTAGGCAGCACACGTGGGCGTGGAGCTGAGGTGGATATGGGGCCCACCTGTCAGCCCCCACCTTTTCCCCCTCTTTCTCTCTCGCTCTCGTCATCTACACCTATGCACTCTGACAATGGCCGGCCTCCTTCTCTCGCTCCAGCGTCGCGCCGGTGCCGCCTCACCCTGATGACCCACAAGTATAGGGGATCGCAACAGTCTTCGAGGGAAGTAAAACCCAAATTTATTGATTCGACACAAGGGGAGACAAAGAATACTTATAAGCTTAACAGCTGAGTTGTCAATTCAGCTGCACCTGGAAAAGCACTAGTAACAGGGGTGATGTGAAAGCAGCAGTAATATGAGAGCAATAGTAACAGTAACACAGAGGCAATGGCACACGAAATAGTTGATGGCGTGTATGTGGACCGGAAAGCAATGATGATGACAGATGGACCGGGGTTCCCAGCTATCTACACTAGTGGTAACTCTCCAAGAACAAGTGTTGGGTGAACAAATTACAGTTGGGCAATTGATAGAATTGAAATAGCATTAAGACAGAACATCCAGTCTATTAATCATGTAGGCATGTTTTCCATATATAGTCATACGTGCTCGCAATGAGAAACTTGCACAACATCTTTTGTCCTACCAGCCCGTTTGCAGCGGGGACTCAAGGGAAGCTACTGGTAATTAAGGTACTCCTTTTAATTGACACCGGAGCAAAGCATTAGCACTTAGTGAAAACATGTGATCCTCATATCAAAACCATCCCCTCCAGTTATCCCAGTTGCTGTCACTCTGGGGCCTCGGGTTCCGGACAAGGACATGTGCAAACAACTTGTAGATACAATCTAAGCAATAATTATAGAGCTTAAATCTAAGATCATGCCACTCGTGTACTAGTGACAAGCATTAAACACAACAAGATTGCAGCAACAATAACTTCACAAACTTTAATAGATAGACTGATCATAATGTAACAATTCATCGGATCCCAACAAACACACACCAATTACATCAGATGGATCAATCATGTAAGGCAGCTCATGAGATCATTGTATTGAAGTACATGGGAGAGAGAGTACCAACTAGCTACAGTTAGAACCCGTAGTCCATGGGGAGAACTACTCACAAACCATCATGGAGTCGAAGTGGAGGCGGCGTGGTCGATGGAGATGGCTCCGGGGGTCAATCCCCGTCCCGGCAGGGTGCCGGAACAGGAACTTCTGACCCCCGAAACTTGGTTTTTGGTGGCGGCGGAGCTAGAACTCTTCTGGAGAAATAGTCGATTGTTTTAGGGTTTTTGGGGCAGGAGGATTATATAGTCCGAAGGGCGGCGCGAGGGGGTGTCCGAGGCGGTCACACCACCCCTCGGCGCCACCCCCTCCAGGCCGCGCGGGGGCATGGTGTGGAGGCCGTGGGCCTCCCCCGGGCTTGTCCTTCTGGCTCCCGGAGTCTTCTGGCGAAATAGAATTTCTGTAATTTTTTCGGATTTTTCTGAGCACTTTCATTTTTGGACCTTTTCTGCAGTGCACAACATAATAAACAAAAACTGGCACTGTGGCATCTTGTTAATAGGTTAGTCCAATAAATGTCATAATATGATATAAAGTGTATATAAAACATGTGACATTGATATAAAACAAGCATGAAACATCAAAAATTATAGATACGTTTGAGACGTATCAAGCATCCCCAAGCTTAGTTCCTACTCGTCCTCGAGTAGGTAAACGATAAAACAATAATAATTTTTGAAGTGACATGCTACCAACATAATCTTGATCTAATAGTGATGTAATGGCAAGTGAGCTGAGATCAAATCATTCAAAGCAAATGTCTATAATTGATATTAAATAAGAGATAATAAAGCAAGATAGTTAAACAAGCTAAAAGTTTTCATGAACGATTGCTTTAAAGACATGAAACCGTACAAGGTTCATTAAAGATGTTTTAAGTATCCAGTGTAGGAGTTCTATCCTTCAATTCCAAGCATCAAGTAGATTTTCACAACATAGAGTACGGATCCAGTCAAGTAAAAATAAACATGAACGTCATGAATCAACTGTTTCGAAGCCTACTCAACCGGTGAGCGTAAGCATTTAGTATTGGCACCAGGATGTTATGGCAAAGAGAACGTTAATGGGGGTTTGGAAGGCCAATGGAAGAAAGTCTCACAAAGCTATAAGTGATCATTAGACAAGAGGAAGTCTTATAATCGAAGCTATGTAAGGAGTAGTGATTGCCATGCAACGGATGCATATAGAGCTATATGTGTATGAAAGCTCTCCAATGGAACTAGTGGGGGTGCATCCAACTTGGTTGCTCACGAAGACCTAGAGCACTTTTGAGGAAGCTCATCATTGGAATATACAACCCAAGTTCTATAATGAAAATTCCCCACATAGTTATACTAGTAAAACATGAAAACTCTCTCACATGGAGTATAGGTGCTAAACATGAGCACAAATGATGACTATGAATACTGCAGGTGCTGAAACATGAGCACAAGTGTGGATAAAGGATAGTAATGTTGCCCCCTTTTTCTTTATTCTTTTTTTTTCTCTTTTCTGTTTCTCTTTTCGATGGCCTCCATGGCTCTTTTCACTTTTAGGGGCAACATTCTAATATGACAACACACTTTTTGGTACAAATAACTCATAATGAACAAAACATGATGTATAAAACTGTATGCCTCTGCCAGTGTAGCAGGATGTGCAATGATCTAGCGTAACATGGGTAAACCACACATCAGCTGTATAGAATCATGCAAAGCAATATATAAATGATAAATGACAACAAGTCATGTAATGTAAAATGGAAGTTGCATGGCAATATAACTCGGAACAGCTATGGAAATGCTGTGGTAGGTAGGTATGGTGGCTGTTTTGAGGAAGATGTATGGGCTTATGTGTAGGAGAACAAGAGAAAGTCCTCCCACGGGTTTGGATGTACTGGCGAAGTATGCACAACTCTCAATGTGAGCAGAAGGCAATGCACAACACCGAAGAGGCTAGCAAATTTGGATGGTGGAAGTGCCAAAAACCGTAGCTTAACATTAGTCAAAAAGAACTCACAAGCTTATTGCAAACAACTAGCAGGTTCAACATTAAGAGCATGATTAAAATTCACCCCAAGGAGGGCCGTTCACGGCGGCACAAGTACCCCGTTAGATCCCTCGACCTTCACACAACCTAGTTATTACGAATTACCTTTAGACATGGAAAGCTATCAAGTCCAACTACACCTTCAACAATTTTAGTAGAGTTTGTAGTACGGTACAAGCTTAAAGACAACAATCCACTAATGATTTTAACTTAATTAACCAGCAACTTTATCATCTATTACTTAATACCTCAAAACGTTTGCAAAGAATCAGGTTATCAAAGTTAAATGATCTACAAGATTATGCAAGTTTTTCATTATACCACTACCACACGCAACATTTCCTGAACCAACACATCAACCAAGCAACTCTCCAAACAAATATAAGTGAAGCAAGAGAGTATTTTCTACAAAAGAACTAATAGCTCTGAACAAGAGATACATGAAAACCAAGAGCTAAAAGCTAAACAGTGCGAAAACTGAATACTCAACAGATATAAGTGAAGAACAAGAGTATTCCAAGAAAAAGCGGAGCGTGTCTCTCTCCCAAACAAGATAGGTAGGATCCAACATTGATATGATCAGAAAATAAAAATAACATACTGAAAATAAAAGCACACAGACGCTCCAAGAACAGCACATATGATGTGAAAGAATTAAAATATAGTTTCACTAGAGATGACCTGATAATTTTGCCGATGAAGTCTTCTTGAAATATGGTGGGGAATCCATGGGAGCCTCCCCAAGCTTGAACTCTTCACTCTTCTTCATCCTATTATATCACTCTTCTCTCTTGACCCTTGAAAACTTCCGCCACACCAAACTTCTCATAAACTTCATTAGAGGGGTTAGTACTCAAAAACTTTAATCCACTTTGGTTCTGTTGTGACACATTGCAAGAACTCAATAAAACATTAGCTACAACCCTCCACGTCTAGAGAGCCTTGCTTAAAGCCCATAAGAGACAATGCAAAAAACAGAGACAAATCTGTCAAAACAGAACAGCCAGTAAAGATGAATTTTTTCGAGGCACTTCCGTTGCTCAAATCAGAAAATCGAAACTAATGAAAGATGCGTACATATCTGAGGATCACGCACAAAAATTTGCAGATTTAAATGATTTTCGGTGATTTTAGAATAGTGAAACGGTGAACAGAGAAATCTGTTCCTGCGCAGAAATCCAAATCTAGCATCATCTTATCATTAGAGACTACTCTTGGCACAACAATGCAAGAAAGTAAAGATACAAAGGAGTTGCTACAGAAGTAAACAACTCCTTGACTCAATAAAAGAAAAATTGCAGAAAAATAAAATGGGTTGCCTCCCATAAGCGCTTTTCTTTAATGCCTTTTAGCTAGGCTTGATAGTTTTAATGATGCTCACATAAAAATAGAAAATGAAGCAAAAGGAGCATCAAGAAGCAAATTCGAAACACATTTAAGTCTAACCCACTTCCTATGCATAGGAATCTTGTACACAAATAAATTCATAAAGAACAAAGTGACAAGCATAGGAAGATAAAACAAGAGTAACTTCAAAACTTTCAGCATATAGAGAGGTGATTTAGTACCATGAAAATTTCTACAACCATATTTTCCTCTCTCATAATAATTTTCAGTAGCATCATGAACAAACTCAACAATATAACTATCACATAAAGCATGCTTTTCATGATCTACAAACACATAATTTTTATCAAGCTCCAAAATAGTAGGATTAAAACTTTCAAACCCACTTTTAACAATTTTATAACAAGATGATTGATCATTCTCAAGAGGTATGGGACTCCATCTAGATAAAGTCAAGACCTCTCCAATCCCATTTTCATTAGTAGAACAATTAATATTATCAAGCAATATAGGACCATCATCTAGAGCTTTATCATAAACATTTTCTAAGCAAAACTCTTTAGTACCATGCATTTTGATATCAGGCAAAAATAAAGGATTATAATAAGATTTATCAAAATAGCATGGATTATCATAGATAACAGTAGCATAATTATTCTCACAAGTTTTACTCATAGGGAATACTTCAAGAGAATCCACAGGAACATAACATTCATCCTTCTTTGGTAAGCATGGAGGACAATCAAATAGTGTAAGAGATAAAGAGTTACTCTCATTAGAAGGTAGGCATGGGTAGCTAATCCATTCTTCCTCCTTTTGTTCATCACTCTCCTCCTCTTTTTCATCCAATGAGCTTTCAGCTTCAGCAGTTTCTTCTTCCACAGGTTCCTGCAAATTGTGAGTACATTCTTGTGCATGAATGAGTCTCTCTTTATAATCAATGATATAAGAATTATTGCTGAAATTTTCTAGACAATAATCAAGGATAGAAGAGACTGTATCTTTAAGTTTATTACAAGCAACACAAGTTTCATAATTTTTAGACATGAAGGATTCTATTTCAGAAGCTCCCATAAATAAAACAAATTGTTCTACTTGTTCAGCTCCAGATAAGCATAGTTATAACAATGATAGTTCATAATTATATCTTCTTTACTAAAGCCACATTGAAATTTAAAATGTTTAGTATCCTGTTCAGAGCAACAATTTATATCATGGCGTTTAAGCAAAATTTCAGCAATTTGATTTAACTTTTTTAACACGCCTCTCATGACTTTACCCTCTCTTGATTCTCTATACTTTATATATAATTCTTTAACTTCCATAGAGGTTGTAGCATGTTCTTCCATAACAACAGTTTTTTTTTAGATTTTTCAGTTTTTAAATTTTTATGGATTTTCGAATATATAAGAAAAACAAAACTAAACAAAAATAAACTAAACAAAATAAACTAAGCACAATAAAACTAGACAAAATAAACTAGACAAAACAAAATAAAATAAAAACAGACAGAGAAGTAGAGTGTACTCCCCAGGTGAACTTATGAGTAGAGCTATGCTCCCCGGCAACGGCGCCAGAAAATAGTCTTGATGACCCACAAGTATAGGGGATCGCAACAGTCTTCGAGGGAAGTAAAACCCAAATTTATTGATTCGACACAAGGGGAGACAAAGAATACTTATAAGCCTTAACAGCTGAGTTGTCAATTCAGCTGCACCTGGAAAAGCACTAGTAACAGGGGTGATGTGAAAGCAGCAGTAATATGAGAGCAATAGTAACAGTAACACAGAGGCAATGGCACACGAAATAGTTGATGGCGTGTATGTGGACGGAAAGCAATGATGATGACAGATGGACCGGGGTTCCCAGCTATCTACACTAGTGGTAACTCTCCAAGAACAAGTGTTGGGTGAACAAATTACAGTTGGGCAATTGATAGAATTGAAATAGCATTAAGACAGAACATCCAGTCTATTAATCATGTAGGCATGTTTTCCATATATAGTCATACGTGCTCGCAATGAGAAACTTGCACAACATCTTTTGTCCTACCAGCCCGTTTGCAGCGGGGCCTCAAGGGAAACTACTGGTAATTAAGGTACTCCTTTTAATAGAGCACCGGAGCAAAGCATTAGCACTTAGTGAAAACATGTGATCCTCATATCAAAACCATCCCCTCCAGTTATCCCAGTTGCTGTCACTCTGGGGCCTCGGGTTCCGGACAAGGACATGTGCAAACAACTTGTAGATACAATCTAAGCAATAATTATAGAGCTTAAATCTAAGATCATGCCACTCGTGCACTAGTGACAAGCATTAAACACAACAAGATTGCAGCAACAATAACTTCACAAACTTTAATAGATAGACTGATCATAATGTAACAATTCATCGGATCCCAACAAACACAACACCGATTACATCAGATGGATCTCAATCATGTAAGGCAGCTCATGAGATCATTGTATTGAAGTACATGGGAGAGAGAGTACCAACTAGCTACAGCTAGAACCCGTAGTCCATGGGGGAACTACTCACAAACCATCATGGAGTCGAAGTGGAGGCGGCGTGGTCGATGGAGATGGCTCCGGGGGTCAATCCCCGTCCCGGCAGGGTGCCGGAACAGGAACTTCTGACCCCCGAAACTTGGTTTTTGGTGGCGGCGGAGCTACGGAACTCTTCTGGAGAAATAGTCGATTGATTTAGGGTTTTTGGGGCAGGAGGATTATATAGTCCGAAAGGCGGCGCGAGGGGGTGTCCGAGGCGGTCACACTACCCCTCGGCGCCACCCCCCTCCAGGCCGCGCGGGGGCATGGTGTGGAGGCCGTGGGCCTCCCCCAGGCTTGTCCTTCTGGCTCCCGGAGTCTTCTGGCGAAATAAATTTATGTAATTTTTTGGATTTTTCTGAGCACTTTCATTTTTAGACCTTTTCTGCAGTGCACAAACATAATAAACAGAAACTGGCACTGTGGCATCTTGTTAATAGGTTAGTCCAATAAATGTCATAATATGATATAAAGTGTATATAAAACATGTGACATTGATATAAAACAAGCATGAAACATCAAAAATTATAGATACGTTTGAGACGTATGAAGCATCCCCAAGCTTAGTTCCTACTCGTCCTCGAGTAGGTAAACGATAAAACAATAATAATTTTTGAAGTGACATGCTACCAACATAATCTTGATCTAATAGTGATGTAATGGCAAGTGAGCTGACATCAAATCATTCAAAGCAAATGTCTATAATTGATATTAAATAAGAGATAATAAAGCAAGATAGTTAAACAAGCTAAAAGTTTTCATGAACGATTGCTTTAAAGACATGAAACTGTACAAGGTTCATTAAAAATGTTTTAAGTATCCAGTGTAGGAGTTCTATCCTTCAATTCCAAGCATCAAGTAGATTTTCACAACATAGAGTACGGATCCAGTCAAGTAAAAATAAACATGAACGTCATGAATCAACTGTTTCAAAGCCTACTCAACCGGTGCGCGTACGCATTTAGTATTGGCACCAGGATGTTATGGCAAAGAGAATGTTAATGGGGGTTTGGAAGGCCAATGAAAGAAAGTCTCACAAAGCTATAAGTGATCATTAGACAAGAGGAAGTCTTATAATCGAAGCTATGTAAGGAGTAGTGATTGCCATGCAACGGATGCATATAGAGCTATATGTGCATGAAAGCTCTCCAATGGAACTAGTGGGGATGCATCCAACTTGGTTGCTCACGAAGACCTAGAGCACTTTTGGGGGTGCATCCAACTTGGTGCATCCAACTAGTGGGGGTGCATCCAACCTGGTTGCAACTTGAAAGCTCTCCAATGGAACTAGTGGGGGTGCATCCAACGGATGCATATAGAGCTATATGTGTATGAAAGCTATGTAAGAACTAGTGCGGTGTGGGCCGCCGCTGCATCCCGCGCCGATGTTCCTGCTCACGGCCGACCCCGCGACGACGAGATGGTGCTGGCATGCGGCGGAGGCTAAGAGGAAAAAGAAAGAAGAAAGAGGTGAAAAAAGATTGGGTGGCTGACAGATGGGCCCCATGGCCACATCAGCTCCTCCTCCACGTGTACAGCCATCTCAGCCCTGATGAATGGGCCCTACTGGTCAGGACTGTGGTCAATTTCACAATTTGTGTCTAGACATGAGTCAGTGCGATTTGTTTTCATTACCCCAGTGTTAATACATTTTGAAAAAATTAGTACAATCGATACTGACCCGTTAATCCTACCCAATTGTGGTAGTTTTTGGGCTCGGCCCAAAGCTTGAACGAAATTGCAGTGTGTTTCATCGAGTAGCCGAGAAACTAGCAAGAGTAGTGGTAATAAAAAAAACTATTCCGTTACGTGGTACTCTTTGCCATGAAAAATGGCTACGTGCCAATGTGCAGTTTGTTCCTCTTACAAAGAGAAGCAACTTGCATCTTTGCTGACGCACCCGCCGCTTGCTTGAGCAGTAGGCCTGTTTGCTTGAGCAGTTGAGGTGTGGCTTATCTGAAAGTTGTGGCTAGTATACGTGTGGACTGTGGCTGTGAGGGTAAATATATATATCCTCAAGAACGGAGAGAACGTTTACTTATTGTTTATTAAGGATAATAGTACTGATTTACATATATATGATCGTGTTATAGCTAATTAATACATTATCTAGTTAATTAATTGATTAAAATTCGACCTACTGTCACATTTTTTACTTAATTATTTGATCAGAGACATTATCCAGTCGTCATGCTCGATTTGCGTACCGGCTGGCCGTCGTGCTCGAGCTGCCGTACTGGCCTGTCGTTCGCCTCGACTTGATGCGCAGGAAGAGGAGGGCAGAGGAGGTTGATAGGGAGGCGGGGACACGACCGGCCGGTAGGGAAGCTCGCCGTCGACCAAGGAGACGGCGGAGGCGCCTACCCTAATCGTGCGAGAGAGAGAGAGAGAGAGAGAGAGAGAGAGAGAGGTGCGATGCGACCGTGAGGAGTGGGCATCGATTGGGGAACAGGAGCAACACATCGTGTGGGAGAGAGGTGCCTTGCGGGGGTGCATAATTGCGACACAGTTTCAGAAAAAAAAACGGACTCAAAAACCGTGAAGCCAAAGCGGAAAAGCACCTCCGCGTGTGCTTTGCCCGCGACCCTCGTTTTCGCGCGGCTTTGGGCATTCGCTGCTATTCACGTTTGGTTGGGCTTACGGTTTATAACCCCAGAAAGCCACCGCAAAAGCCCAACAAAACATGGCCTAAGAGAGCTACGTGATGTAGCCTTTGAGTACCCCATAAACAAAAATTCTACTATCTATGTCCAAAATGTAATACGTTTTGGTAGAATAGAGATAGTACTATACTTTTTTTAGACTAACAGGGGGAGCCCCCGGCTCCATTTTATTGAAAAACGAAACCACAGTGTGCGTAGTACTATACTATGAGAGGATCCACTAATTTTTTGAATAATTTTTGAGCCCCTGAACGTTTTTCTCGAATCCTTGAAAATACTCTTTTTTAAACCCGCAAACATTTAGTCGGACCAGCGTGAATAATTTTCGAATTCCATGGACATCTATGAAGATATTCTTTTGAACGAACTAACAATTTTTAACCCCACGAAGATTATTTTCGAACACATGAACATTTTTCCGAACCACCATAAAATTTTCGAACCCATAAACATAATTCTTTTTAACCTATTAACATTTTTTTAAACCACCGCAAAGATTTATTTTGAATGCATGAACATTTTTCAAAAGCTCCGTCAACTTTTTTCGAAACATGAAAAATGGAGGGCCAAACAGCTTCATGCATGGGGAAAACTGCACATGCGACGACCGATCTTTTCAGGCCAGTACTGTGTCCTACTTCATTCGCTAGCAGAGATCCGGCCGACGACGCACCAGAGGCCGTATCAGACGTCGGTGATCGATGAACAGGACGCGATCGTAGCAGCCTACACAACACTGAATGCGATCGACATACATCGTCTCCGCAGC
The DNA here is from genome assembly GCA_947311845.1 of Poa pratensis. Lineage (NCBI taxonomy): Eukaryota > Viridiplantae > Streptophyta > Magnoliopsida > Poales > Poaceae > Poa > Poa pratensis. The sequence continues at coordinate 24,430,871 of CAMZMU010000093.1, forward strand.
TAGAGGATGCTGCACCTGCATAAGGACGAAGAAATTTGGGAAGATGCAGAGATCGAGCTAGCTTTTCGTAGAACCGTGCGTAGTGAGGCACGTTCTCTCTCGACGCATGGCCAAAGCTGATCATCTTCTGCATGCACTGGCGCCATTGAAGCGGCACCAGACCTAGCTAGCTAGCTACCCGCCGCATTGATCGACCGAGCGAGCTATGGAGAGACTTAGCGTGAATTGCACTGTTGCACGCCGTACCATTCCGGCCGGGGTCATGTGAAGTGCCGGCCGGGGTTCGGCGCGCGAGAGAAGGATCCATGCTCGTGCTGCGGTTAGGGTATGTTTGGTAGCCTGTATGGGCACAGAAATTCTCACCTCACCCAACTTTCGGGTGTTTGGTAGCCCGCATGTGTCATCTGGGCCATGCCCATCTCACCCCGAAAACGTCCCTCAGCCCTGCCGGGGAGAGAAGCTCGAATCGAGCTTCGCACCTCAGCCCTGCCCAACTCATCCTAAAAAATTCCCACGCGAGGCCCCACTCGTGCGTCGCGCAGCCCAACCCCTCACGAAACCATCCTCATTCCCCCCCCCCCCCCCCGAGCTCCCTGCTCCTCACGAAACCTGCTCAGCCCAGCGTCGCCTCCTCCCGATCCTCAGCCCGACGCCGCCTCTTCCGGCCGGTCGCTGCGCCGCCGAGCTCGGCACAGAGCCTCTCCTCCAGGTGCTCCAACCGCCGCCTCCTCCAGGTGCACGGAGGAGCACAACAAACTGGCGGAGGTGCGTGGAGAAGAACGAGTTCTTCCTCACCGCGTGTGGAGCCGGAGGTGGACTCCACCATTCCCGGCCGCCTCTCCCGGCCACCCAGACTCCGCCGGCCAGCGCCGTCGCGCGTCTCCCGGCCACCCAGACGAGTCGTCGTCACTCCCGGCCACCCAGACGAGCCGGACGAGCTCGTCCTCACCGTCGTTCCCGGCCCTCTCTCCCGGCCACCCGGGCGAGCTGGAGCTGGACTCCATCGTTCCTGGCAGTTTCTCCCTGCACGCGCCCCTCCCAGCACCGGCAAGCGCCGCCGGTCAGCTACTCCCAGCAGCCATGAATCTCTCGATGCAGCCATGAACCTAGACAAGGGACCTGATCGCTTTTTCTGTTTCTTTTCAAGGTCTTTTGTGTAAACATTTGGACCTCTTTGTAATTTCATATTCCTGCAACATGTCTCTATTAATACGGGCCACCAAACATCATCTCTCCTCAACATGTATCAGCACGTACGGGCCACCAAACACGTACCAAAATCTCAACACAACCTGTATGCAGTGGGCTTGTATCAAGTGGGAAACTCATGCCAAGATGACACAGGCTACCAAACACACCCTTATTGGACGTCCATGCTGCTGCCAAACCTATGTGTAGTACATGCGTTTCTCTGAAAAAGGTGACACACACTCTCTCTTATTGCTGCTCTGAAACTCCCAACTCCCAAGCAGTTTAAAGAACCCATGCATGTTGCTAGGCGCTAGCTACCCTCTGATGTGCTTCAATGCCGTTTGACACAACACGCCGGACACTAGCTACATTAGGTTTTTTCTTCGAAGCTAGGAAGATACAATGACAGTTGACACTGTTGTACCAGCGCTGCAGCACACTGCCTATAGCTACTCGATCGATCCGTCGACACGAGCATTGATTCGGATCGCGTACGTGCATGATCAGTTGATCACTAAGAAAAGATGGCTCGGACATAGGTTCTCAGCTCTTACTCTTAGCCTAGGGTTGGTAAACCCCATTTCCATACTATACCATTAGTGCTTGAAGAATCGTCAAACTGTCGTTGATTCTAAATAGTGTAGTAGTAGTAGTAGTACTCATATGTTTGGCAGCAATGTCATCAATTGTGGATATTGGCCTTGAACGACATTTCAAGACTCCTTCCGATATTAACTACTACTCATTTTTCCTAAGAGAGAGATATCCGATCGAGCTTACCAGATAAAGTTGGAAAGGCACTCATAACTTGATGGGTCTCAACTCTTTAACTGGTGGACATTCAGGCACCATTTGAGCTCTCACACGTTTTTTTCTTTCTCGCCAAGGCCGTGAGCAGTACAACTTACCACGTACGAGCTGTTGATTTCACGATCTCTGTACAGGCTGCTGCTTTATTTTCAAGGACTTCCAATAACTTTTGTGCAGACAGTGTTTTTTTTAGAAACTGGTTTTAAGGGATTTTTTGTGAGAAACAGTTGTGCATTCAATAGAGTCGCTGAATTAAGGACAGTGGGTGTCAAAGACGGCGATCCATAAGCCCGCTGGCGCATGGCTCATAGGCCCATAAGCCCATTAGTGCAAGCATGTACTGAGAAGCTATCGTGCCCTCAAAAAAAGAAAAAGAAAATCCATCGAGCATCGCATTCCGTCCATCTTCTCACCAATTAAGGCAGCAAAAATACATGTCGTCACAGTCCAAATCATAGTGCCCTCTCTCTCCCTCAAACAAAAGAAGACAACGTTGCTTGCTGTGGGTAATGTCTCAGCCTTGACTTAAACAAAACAAACTATGGCCTCCCTGCTGAATCACCCACACACTCACTCACTCTCCCGCAATCTCACCAACCAAGGAAAACAATAATGTCATTTCATTAGAGACAGATCCCAAAGTCAGACACTTGCATATATTCTTTTGCCCGGGGTCCCATTGACATCACCAGTGTCTCGTATTAAATCCGATGTTCCTATCACGGCTTGGCAAAGGTGTTTCAAACTTAGGCGCATATTATATCTAAAAATAATATGTACCTTCGAAGCCACTTGTACGGTTTACATTGTCGCCAAGTGGTGATAGTGAGATTGTCTGTTCTCAATTATTTCAAATATTTATGTTTATTTGAAGAATTAATACAGTATGTTGTATTTTTCCTAAAAATGGTAAGTGGAACAGACACGTAACGCCCTAAATAAGGGTGGCGACAATTTCAATACATCAGTGACATGCAAAAAAGATGCGCCTTTTCGTGGTGTAAGTATGGTGTGCGTGAGGTGTGTGCATCTTCCTTGTTCTTCTTGTAAATAAACCTAATTTTGGATTTTTGTTTGCAGTAAGATGATTAAAGAACAAGAAAGTCCAAGAACTTGAAAAAATGGGAGAAGAAACCCTCAAACAAAAAATCTCCAAATTTTCTCCTCCTCCTATTTTTTTTTTTTTTTTTTTTTTGAGATTCCCTCAACTTAGTACAGCTGTAGTATCTGAACTCATGCACCAACTCACACCCCTAGTACACAAGCTAGATCATACACTAGTATGAACCGCGAGCCTAGACAACTCCAGGGATAAACCCTGTGGCAGTGGGTAGCACTGCAATACCTCTGACCGAACCGCGGGAGGGAATGGAACAAGTCGACACTGTTCATCCATGAACAGTGCCGCGAACACTGTTCAGTGAACAGTGCCGCGAGTGAGGCGACCCAGAAATTCGCTCACCAAGAGTCGAACCTGGGCGGGTAAGCCGGCCACTGCCGTGCCTTACCACCGCGCCACTGGCGCGTCCTCTCCTCCTCCTATATTAAAACTCCCCAACCCCTCTTCCTCCTCCGGAACACCACACCACAGCCTCCACTTCACACCTCGCTCGCGTCGAGCAGAGCACCTGCCAATGTCGGCTCCCGCCCGCGCGATACACCAGCCAACCCACCTCCTCTCCTCGTGAGATCGCCGTCCCGCTCCCTGCTCCGCCCCCGCGCCGTCCGCTTCCTCAAATCGCGACCCCTCCTCCCTCCCCGCATCTTGTGCCTCCGACGTTCCTTCCCGGCCCGACGCGCGGCTCCGTGTCCACGCGGAATCAGAGCGCCCCCTGCGCCGTTCGCCGTCCACGGGATCCGCCAAGCCGCGAGCGGCCGTCGGGCATCACCGGGGGACGGACGGACAATGGCGGCAGCCGCGCCACCGCTCTGCACGTGGCTCGTCGCCGCGTGCTCGCACGCCGACTGCGGCGCGAACGAGCACCGCCACCAGCACCGTCAGACGCAGTGCCTCGACGGCGGCGGCTCCGGCGCCATGTTCGGCCCGCGCCGCGACCGCGGCCCCATCGGTGCGCGGCGCCGCCGGTCGGCCCGTTCTGGTGAGATACCACGCCGCCCTAAATCCCGCATTTGTCTCTTGTTACTCTTGCTTGACCATCGCGCGCGAATCCGAGCGTAATTTTCAGAGCATCGGTTGTATCGCCCGGGGTCAGCCCGCGGCTTTTATCTCGTTCTTGGCGTCATGCTGTGCGTTGTGCATCCGTGATGCGGCTATGCGACTGGATTATCCCTGTTTTATGCCAAGGATCATGGCGCAGTGGTTCATGTGGGGTTTTGGGCATCGCTGTCAGGATTCACACGTTTGTGGTGGATCGGCTGCATCGACATCGTTTTCATTTTGCTCGGCTGGCTCTGCTTGTTTGCATTTGTTAGTAGCACAAGCCGCAGGATTTTGGAGTCTTGACTAGGGAGTGTAGACAGGATGAGCTTGCATTAGTGGAAAACTTAATTTCATTGGCTGAAAGTGTGTGAAAGACTCCAAAAACCTGACAACAGATAGTCAATATAAAACACAATCTTGAATGATGATCCACCAATCAGCAATCAAACTGTAGTCCTACAATATTTTTCTTCTTCTGGCATGAATTAAGCTGTGCATCAGTGGCTCATATCTGTTTTTCGTCTCGCTGTCAGCTTACACGCTTATGACTGAAATTCACACGTTTGTGGTGAATTGGCTGCATCAACATTGTTTTATGTTAGCTTGTTTGGCTCTGCTTGCTTGCATTTCCTGTTAGCACACGCTACACAGTTTTGACTAGTGACCAGCGAGTACTCTTTTGACTCTTGACCTGAGTGTGGAAAGAATGATCTTGCACTGGTTTCAAAATTAAGGTCATTAGTCAAAAGGAAGTGCATGGATGACTTCAAAAACCTGATAACTATTGTCACGAGAAACGTGGTTTTAATTAGTCACCATGCAGCAAACAAACTGCAGACATGTAATACTTCTCTTCCAGCATGAATTTTAAGTTGTGTATGAGTGTGATGTGGCATGGGATGTCAAATGAGGCACCTGACGAAGTGTCTGAGATGCGTGCTTACCTGTGGAGAATGTTAGTTGTCTACTTATGTCTGTCGGTTGTTTGTTATGTGTGCTTACTCAAGCAGACTAGGGTCTTTCCCACTACAAAAAGTAGACAAGGGTCCAAATGAAACTCATTACAATTTGCAGGAATGGCCATGGCTGTTGCATTGCAGCCTGAAAGGGTAATCGTCGAGAAGAAGAGACCTGATGTTAAGCAAAGGAGGGTGGTCGTCACTGGCATGGGTGTAGTGACGCCACTGGGCCATGATCCTGATGAGTTTTACAACAACCTTCTGGACGGTCATAGTGGAATAAGCGAGATTGAGACGTTTGACTGCTCCAAGTTCCCCACGGTAATACACGGCTGATGTTTTTCTTCTATTTATGTGCAGCGTAGGCAGGTTCACTGTTGCAATCTTGTTGAATATCATGCAGAGGTTGACATGTGGGCTTTTGTACAGAGAATTGCAGGAGAGATCAAATCCTTTTCTACTGAAGGTTGGGTTGCACCCAAGCTAGCTAAGCGTATGGACAAGTTCATGCTGTATTTGATTACTGCTGGTAAGAAGGCATTGGAAAACGGTGGACTCACTGAAGAAGTCAGGAATGAGTTGGATAAAACCAGATGTGGGGTTCTCATTGGCTCTGCGATGGGCGGAATGAAGGTGTGGATTCATCATACTATACTAATATAGTTATATCTCTAAATCGATGATAATTTTATACAGATGCCTGTTTCCCGTAGTTTCATACTAGTTACAATATGATATCATGCAGGTATTTAATGACGCAATTGAAGCATTGAGGGTGTCTTACAGGAAAATGAACCCGTTTTGTGTTCCCTTTGCAACTACTAATATGGGTTCTGCAATACTTGCAATGGATCTGGTAATATACAATATCCTTTCATGCATGGTTTATAACAATTGTAGTTATTATTCTCAAAATGAAAATGGATGACAACTATAGTTGATGGCTCATATTTTCTGTGATTCATAGGGCTGGATGGGACCAAATTACTCTATTTCCACTGCTTGTGCCACCAGTAACTTTTGTATCCTCAACGCAGCAAACCATATCAGAAGAGGGGAAGCTGTAAGTAACTTCATGTTTGCAGGATCTACAAGGGAGTAACATCTTGTCTGATATTGTTTCTAATCTTCCAGGATGTCATGCTCTGCGGTGGTTCTGATGCGCCACTCATCCCAATCGGTATGTGATCCTGGTAATAGTTAAAAATAGAAAGCATAATTTACTAATTCCAACATCGCTGTTGTTTCTTTTCACTTTTCCACTGTTCTCCCAATCTTGGCGGTTTTAATCATATAAATTATTACATGCAGGATTGGGAGGTTTTGTTGCTTGCAGAGCTCTTTCACAGAGGAACAGTGACCCAACAAAAGCTTCCCGACCCTGGGATATGGTTAGTGTACTTTGCGTTGCAAAATCTGTTATTGTCAATGTTGCTAAACAATTTCTTTCATGCACATTGGCTGGTTCTTTCTTTGTTTGCAAGATCAGTTTGTGGACGAAATGTAAACCATCATTGTTTCGCATATCCCAACACATCAGCACTTTGCTAGCTTACGGGCTTCTCTGAAAATAAATTTAGTGGCTTGGTTCTTGGATTTTCCAAATTTTAATAGTGTATATTTTGCAGGGCCGTGATGGTTTTGTTATGGGAGAAGGGGCAGGTGTTCTAGTATTGGAAGAACTTGAGCATGCTAAGGTTCTCTACATACAGTTTCATTGATCCCTTTCATGTGTGTTCGACGCATTTTTGTACGAGCTTATGGACCTCGTGTACGTATAAGGTACTACTAGAGATGAGCTATGAGCTAGTACTAAAACATGTATGTACATGCAGCTAGCTAGCTAGCTGGCTGTTCCATCGATCAACCCACGTAGGTGCATACATGGGGCTGGTCCATTGAGCAAATCCATCAGCTGGACCATGCGGCAGCTAGCACATGTGCAAGCGCCCGTATACCGTATACGTACGTGGGTCAGCCATGGAAGTTCACGTTCATCAAGGACGGAAACCGTGGGATTTTCTTGCGCTAGAAGATCGGCCGACCGGCCCGGTAGAGGAGATTTTTCTTGGCACCAACTGAAGCCGAAGATCAGGGATCTTATCTGATGCTCGCACGGCTGGACGTCGTTATCCTCTTACCTTGGCCGCCTATAAAGGACACCCGCCAGGAGGCACAAAGGGGACGGAGATAGGGGGCCCTGAGGAGATGGCAGCGAGAAAGAAACGCGCCTGCACCCTACTCCTCGGATGGCATCGGAAGGAGGCCGGATCGCATCCAGCCAGAAACTAAGGATGATGCAGCTGGAGCCCAACACACAGAAGGCAGTCAACGCTGGCGTCAATCTGAGGAGGCCAGAACCGGGGAGTGTGTTGGCGCTCTCACGCGCACCCCATGGGCATCGATGAGGCGGCGTTCGACGGACAAAGCCAGAGTCTATACCTAGCTTTCTGTTTTTCTCATGTATTTAGGTACAATGGAGATCGAAGGAGGAGATCGGAGCCTCAAGGAGAAGACCCAGAACATCACGCGCCCGGCGGCAGCGGAGCACATGCGCCCAGAAGCTTGAAGGCAGTAGGCCATGGCCTGGAGCATATCAACCCGGCGGCCATGATCCGGAGGAGCACCTGCAGCCTGGAGGCGGAAGGAAACAAGCGGCCGGAGATGATCGCATCGGAAGAACAAGAAACGCTTGGAGGAGGAGAGTTCGATAATGGGCGTGAGATCGATGTCCCATGGTAATAAACATGTTTGAATCCCTCTTTGTTTCCCCTTTCACAGCTAGTGTATGGTGGATGGAGTCGTCATGCACTGACGGCGTCACCGGAGTTCGCTAAGACGCAGCCCGACGCCATCTCCAACACCACGAAGACGATGTCGTGGCTGCCGGCGTGTAGCCCAGCGCCATCTCCACTGCACGAAGACGACATCGAAGCTGACGGCGCGGAGCCCTGCGCCATCTCCAATACCACCAAGACAACGTTATGGATGTGTTGGCGTGCAGCCCAGCGCATCTCCTTGCAGCCTGGAGATTACGTCACGACTGCCGACATGTAGCCCGGAGTCATCTCCATCTTCGGCGAAACTGTCGGAGTGCAGCTCGCCGTCTTCTCCAACGCCACGAAGATGATGTGGTGACGGCTGACGTGCTGCACTGCTGCTCGGTGCCTTCTCCGTCAACACCATGTAGAGACGTCGTGAAGGCCGACGTACAGCCCGGCGTGATCTCCATCCACGCGACGACATACGCGGTGCGGCCGACGTGCAGCTCGGCGCCACTTCACCACCGCGACGGCGCCAGGGACGTCATCTTCCCCACGACGACCCCGACGTACCGGTGCAAGTCGAGCCAACCCCGACGTACAGCCTCGAGATGTCCAATCCAATCCGGCGTACATGCTATCACGCGTTGACGGCGGCGCGTCGTCGACAACCATTGTTGGGCAGCCAGACGCGAGAGCGTACACCCCGGCGTACAAGAGCAAGTATAGGCGGCGGCAGATTGCGTCATCTCCATCGGCATCCCGCGGTGGTGCGTCGCTGTGGCCGACGCCCAGCTGCGGTGACCGGACGCGAACAAGCAAGCCATGCTCACAAGACCCGGAGAGCAACGATCGATCTCCATTCTAAACTATGCATGCATGCTCAATTATGAGTGCATGCATGGCTAATCCACAGGCACCCACGATGGCATGCATGGCCCATGCAAAGCATGGAGTACAGGCCGGTTCTGTTGCAGCTCAACAGGTGCGACGACGACGTGCAGGTGCAGCTCAAGTCTTGGCGTACAGGTGTAGCAGGCAGACAGATCAGCTCGACGGCCTGGCGTACAGGGCTAGCTCGTTCTGGAGGCACAACTGGGCGGCGTCTACGGCGTCCACCATCCAGTGACATCCTCGACACCATTTCTCCACAGGTCCATGAGACGGCGTCCCCGACTAAGACGAGACAGCCGTGAACTCGGCGTCCGTCCAAGACGAGGCGTTGACCATGCCGGCCGCGCCGACTTGAGCGACTGTTGGTTTATACCGACGCCGGTCTTCTAATCACATACTCCCGCGAGGCTTACCCCTCTGCACACCCCGACGAAGCTGTTTGTCATCTAGAAGTCCTAGCTCACGGACTGCATCATGCTAGCTCAACAACAACAACAACTTTCGCCGTTCAAGACCAACGAGGCGCGACGGCGGGGGCGGGCGAGGCCGATGCAAGGCCACGCTTTTAGCGACGCGTGTACCGACGAGGACACGGGCTCTGCCGCTGCCCACACACACACCACACCATCATGCATGCAGAACGTGAAGCGAAGACGACGAAGACGACCACACGGCTTAATCGGAGGTGTCTCGCGGCGTAACCCGCGGGAGTAATTAAGCGGGAGCCTTCCGAGGCCCCGTGAACCAGGAGACCGCAATCGCCATAGTCAGGCTGACCGCGCCAGCAGGCCACGGAGCGCATATTGTAAAGGGATCATGTACTTTTGTTTCTCCATTGAGAGATAATAAAATGCAAGTTTCCCTATATTTGTATTTGTGTACTTAGTACACTGGCACGCCCGCATATTTATTTTCCCCTGGTGCGTAGAGAATAATAATAGCGCATACGCGTAGTTATTATTTTTCATGCCAAACAAAATGGCACGCCCGGTGGGACATGGTTCTCCTCCCATCTTTGCTTCGCAGTGGTCGTCAGAATGGTCTTCACATGTTCATCATCTTCACAACATTCTGCATGACAAGTCACAAAGGCAGACGGCGAAGAAGGAGCGCCACGAGCTAATGCTCGAGTGTCGCGCCCTACTGAAGGAGTCAACAAGGGTTGTACTCCCAGAAGATGTGGAGGCGGCACAACGACTCCGCTTCAAGGCCGCCAACCGACGGAGAGGTGCGGCGTCTTTTTACGCCCCTGCCGCTACTTCAGCCGTGTCGCCACCTACACCAACACCGGTGGAGCGCGGCAACGCCCGCCGGCCGGTGCAAGGAGCCTGTCCTTTCAGGCCCTAGGAAATACATCAACCTCGAAGACAAGCGGCGAGGCATGTGGGTGCCTTGCCTTTGCACGTCGACAGTCGAAGGACAGCCTATCTCCAACGACAGCAGGTTCTTCATCGATCTTCGGAACGAGGCACCTGCACCACACAGAGAAGACTTGCAGCAGGAATTTCACCGGGGTTCAAGAGCCGATGAACCATATCCAAAGATGGCTCTAGGGGCAGGGAGCGTCGAGTACATCGTCGACGCAAGATAGGGGCAGGATGAGATGCCAAGGCCCTAGCCATCGTCCTCAACATGAGCGTCATACCTTGGCGCCTCGACGTTAAGTTTCACCAACTCGACCCCTCCAACTGGGGGCATTTTCCAGCCATGCCCCCCCACGCTGGAACTGGTGGTCACGACATCAAGAAGACGGGAGGAACCTCGTCCCATGCAGCAGTGGCGACCTTGGATCCTCCGCGAGCTACGCTTCCTCCTCAACCATTGTCCCCTCCTATGCGAGGAGATTAACTTCAGGTGCAACCACCAAAGGAAGGGCCTATACCTCTACATGCGATATGTTGCATGACAACTTCTTCCTACTCCATCGGTGCCACCGACACCGAGAGCATATGGGGCTCCCATGGAGAACCAAGGCAGGTGCTAGAGGCGTTGGAGAAATCGCTGAGTTCTGTATCAAGAACTTGATGAATTGTTACTGCACCACACGAGTGCATCCATCCGCACCAGCACGTGTATCCACGTGCATGTCGACGGTACCTCTGCTGCTATCTACATCAACATGCTACATTGCGTAGGTGCCGCGGATGACACACCGTGGCGGCGGTACACGGGGTAGCCACAACGCATGCGCCCCATGGGGCGCCATCGGAGGAGGAAGACACACGAAGGCAACGCTGGACACCCAGATCGGTGCAGCAAATGACACGCCCGGCAGGGTTGTGGACGCTCGCACTCTACGGCGGCCGTCCATGACACGCCCAAGCCAGCGACGATGATGGACGTACGCCGGAGAACAGGCTGGGAGCCAAAGGAGAAAGCCAACTCCTGAATACTCACATTTGTTATTCAAGGAGCAGCAAATGACACGCCAGCCAGGGCTGTGGATGCTGGCACCTGGCGGTGGACATTGACGACTCTCCCAAGCTGGCGGCCGCATCGTGTCCTGGAGCACACGCTGGAGAACAGATCGGCGATGCTTTCTTCCATCCGCTCAAGTAGATGCATCCGCGAGCGGACTGATGGTCTCCTTCCATCTACGTCAACATGCATAAACAGCACATGCACCACATGAATGGTGTCGAGGAAGCAATGGTCCTCTACACATGAAGGAGCCGGAGTCAACATTCATGGTGATGCATGCACGCCATGATTCCATCCTCCTCCAATCAATACATGTTCTTTTTCTCTTCCTCTTATCTAGCAGGTTCCCTGGAGACGAGGGATGTGCCATGGCAGCCTGCAAAAGATGGGAGCTTGGAAGAGAAGGTCCAGAGTACATTCACCCGATGGCCATGACACCATTGGAATATGAAGACGAAGTGCTGCCGACGTGCAGCCCGGCGCCAACTCCGTGCAACTTGGGGCCATCTTCACTCTGCGACAAACGTCGGGGCTGCTGGCGTGCACCTACGGTCTGACGCCTTTCCCTGGTCCACCGCGTCATTGACGAGCTGGCGGCGTGCAGCCTGGCCCCATCTACACAGATGACGAGGTCAAGACGCCGAGTCGTGCCAAAGCCAAGGATGTCGGCACTGCCGAGTGCCGACGTCCAAGCGGAAGAAAGCCATGGCGCTATGGGCGTGCAGCCCGCTTACGTCGAGGCGCTGCCGACTCGCAGCCCAAAGCCGTCTTCGCCGCCATGAACTTGCAGGGCCAAGGACGACGACGCCGAGGAGCTACAGGCGTGCAGCCCGCTACGGCGAGGTGCTGCCGACGCGCAGCCCGAACCATATTCACCGCCATGAACTTGCAGGGCCAAGGACGATGACGCCGAGGCGCTACGGGCGTGCAGCCTGCCTACGTCGAGGTGCTGCTGGGCGTGCAGCCTGCCTACGTCAAGGTGCTGCTGAAGTGCAGCCCAAAGTCGACTCCAACGTCATAATGTACATCCAGAAGAGTAGCCAATGGAGCTCGCTGCGATGCGGAGTGCGTGCCGTCCACGTCGAGCCCATATACCACTGTCATCAACATTAAACAAGGTCATCTTCCTTGACAGAATGTCGCCGTCAGAGCTGCCCGTGCGCAGCCGGCCGGCGTCTTCCTGATGATGTCGGCCGCCGTCGACATACAAGCTATGTCGAGATGTGGCGCATTTCCTTCCTCCATATCCCATCACATGCTGCCATGCATCTAGCCCATGGCGATCTAATCCATCGTGAGGTACGTGAATATACTGATTAATTATTCTATCACATGCATGCGTGCTATATATGTCAGGTACGAAGGATCAGAAGACATAGCAGCATAGCCATGGCTACACAATGTCATGACTTGCTCCGTCACGCTCGCCATTGGATCTCAACGCCCGCACATCCGCACGCCAGCTGCTGTCAACGGAGCTGCAACAGAGACTACATCGACGCACCAAGCCATCTTCAGCGACCTCTCCCCGGCGCGCCGACGGCGGAAACTTCATCGACACTCCCGACTCCATCAAAGTATCCCGACAAAGATGCCGACTGCACAAGCACATCACTGATCGCCTACGTCAACAATCTACTCCAATCAAGTTACACAACCACGACATATCAAGTCCCCGGAAGATCATGCACGCCTTCATCGTCACAAGAGCTACGTCGCCAAGTTCACATACCGTCGTCATCAAGCCACACTGTCGCGTGACGACATTCAAGCCTAATTTGACTTCTACGCCAACATTCTTCCCCGACATCGTCCTAGCACCGACGAGACGCGAGGCCACTCCACCGGCATGTCTTCTTCCGATGAAGCAAACCATTTCTTGCCAGGTACCGACGAGGCGAAGGCAAGCCATCAAGTCTGACCGACGAGGCGGACAACACTAGGCCGGGCACCGACGAGGCGAAGGCCGCCTACCTGTTTGAGCTGACGAAGCCAAACATCTTCATCATCAGACATCGACAAGTCGGAGGGGTGCGACTATGCATCGCCGGAGCCACAGGCGTACCACACTCCATCTTCCACTTCAGGAGCTTGACGCTCTTGAACATGAGCGCATTCATGCCCTGCAAAACCTGGAGCTTTATCGCTAAAACAGGGTGAGAGCTTATGCCAATCTCATCAAACCACGCGTCTTCCGAAAAGGCGAGCTAGTCTTGGTGCTAAGACGTCCCATCGTCGTCACACACAAGACGAGGGGCAAGTTTGAGCCAAAGTGGGAAGGACCCTACGTGATCGAGCAAGTCTACGACGGAGGTGCATATCAGCTGGTTGATCCTCAAGGATCCCGGCCTATGCCACCAATCAATGGAAGGTTTCTTAAAAAAATACTTTTGTTAAAATCTTTGGCTCTTCCATTGCCATTTTTGTTTTCTTTGCTTTTTTCCGCCAATGGGGAAATATTTCTGTCGGCTCGGATCCATGGTGCATTTTCCTTTGCATAACGTGGATATTTTTTTTCCCCATTTCACAAAACAAAAAGGCTTTCCCTCAACACACCATGCTAGTGACGGAAGATTGGGCTGTCTTAGAACTTGTCGGAGGGCGGCACAATGTGCCAAGTTGCAAGCGGATCGGATCACACCCACAATGCACAACACGTACTAGGTGTATGCTTCCGGAGGCAGTGGAGATGATGACCTGGGCACTTCATTGGGCTGAGGCTCCGCGCCCGTCGTGTCTTCGGCGGGCCACTCGCTCACAGAGGCTCGCACCCCGGGGAAGACCCTAGGAAAAGATCATGAAATGGCTGCCCAACTTGGTGCGTAGCCACGTGACAACCCTGGGGTGTGCCACCAAAAGCCACCAAATAAAGTGCCAGAGGGTTCCTTAGTACACCAAGGTGAATGGCTGTCTTCCAAGTTCTCAAGGTGGGTCCCCAAGCAGGCAAAGAAGCATCATCAAGAAGTTCAATCAAGCAAATGAAATTCAAGTCAGAAGTTCAAGCAATCTCATGAAGTTCATGGCCGTCCAAGTGGCCCGTACAAGCAAGCCTCGCAAGAGGCCAAACATCAAGAATTCCAAGCATCAAGTCCGATAGTCTACAACATCAAGGGAACCATTGGAAAGAAGGCGGGAGGTACCTGGTCACCACCCCTCAACAAGGCATGCAAATTCCCAAGCTCTTATCCCAACACACATACCCCCGTCTACCATACCCAAGCTTCTGGGTTCGTGGGGCATCGTGCAGGGGCATGGTTGAGCCGTGGGGCTCCTCAGTACCATGATGGGCTAGGGTATGACTTTCTGCTGCCCTCGGAAGCATCTCCGAAAACGGCGTCTCCACACACGTACACAGAAGAACAGGTTTTTACCGTCATGATCTTTCGATGGTTCCCAATGACAAGTTCTTCGACGGCCTTTTCTGATATCACACGGTTAGCTGGTGCATACGGGAAAGCCAACATTTTAAAAACATCACTCAAAACCTTTTGTTTCTTTGATTTTTGGTGCGTTCTTGCTTTTGTTGGTTTTGTTCCACAAGTTTAAACAGGCGCACTCTATAGCTTTTGCGTGACAAACTTAATCTTGGGCATCCACGACGCCAATCTTGGTCGTTGTAGGGTCCAAGTGTCCGCATCGATCTACATCAACAATACAAGGGATGTCTCTTCCCCTCGGCTGTCTACGTTACGAGACTGCCGCCAACATCAACACCTCGAGATTCCGGGAGCAGTGCCACGCCTGGGTGGCTAACGTGAATCTGTGAAACCTTCCGATCGAGTCGGCTGACACCGCAACAGTCTGGCGGTCACGACGAGATAGGTTTTTGTTTGTTTATTTTGTTTTCAGGTTAAGGCATGTTATTTCGCCATGAAGTGAAGACAAAATGAGCCTCGTTCGTCAACGAGCTACCCAGATAATACAAGTACGGACGGGCATACCTGTACAAGTGCGGACGGACGTACCTGCACCATACACCAACACGATGAATCCTCGAGCTGGGTTGCGTTAAGCCCCTCGACGCATGACCAGTCATGCGAGTTTGTAATTTGTCTTCACACAGCATGCATGGCTCATGGGGGCATGTATTTCGCCACCTTCGCATGCACGTACACACACTTTTGTTTTGTTTTTGTTTCTTTTGTTTTCTCTTATACAGGTGCATTCTCAGAGGCATGCAGCATGTGCGTACGCTTGCGCCTCTCTCCGGATAGAGTCGCGGCGCCGAGTTGTGGTATTCGCCATTGTCAAGCTAGCCCTGCGTATGGAAAGACGAACAGGTGCCCGCGGGATGACGTCGCCCCACCTATGGCATACACCTTGTGGATGTCTTTACGCAACGGTGACAACGTTGAAGGCTTTCCCGCGTCTCTACTTCACCCGTGGCGACCGCCTTATTGGTGGCGTCTCTACACAATGCTAACCACGCCGAGGGCTTTCCGGCGTCTCTTCTTCATCCATGACGTCCGCCTTGTTGGTGGCGCCACTGCGTAACGGCGACCACGCCGAGGGCTTTCCGGCGTCTCATCTACACCAACATACTGAGACGTGGCATGTTATTTCGCCAAAGAATGAAGGTGGAGATAGTCGATTGGCCGGCATCGTATCCAATCGACTGTGTTCAAGGTACCAGTGCGGATGTACATACCCGCGCCATTCTACATCAACATCCGGCCTTCGACACATATCGTCTCGAGCTGGAAGATGGTTTACATATACCACACCCCAGTGTGACGCCCAAGCGTGCTAACACGCTTGGGTCGGAGTCGTGCCGGTTCAGACTGCACACATACTGGATGCGTCGGAATTTCGCCAAGCCAAGTTCTCTTTGCTTCGCATGTGACCTCGCCTTGGCGAGGGGCATTTGTTCGACGCATTTTTGTACGAGCTTATGGACCTCGTGTACGTATAAGGTACTACTAGAGATGAGCTATGAGCTAGTACTAAAACATGTATGTACATGCAGCTAGCTAGCTAGCTGGCTGTTCCATCGATCAACCCACGTAGGTGCATACATGGGGCTGGTCCATTGAGCAAATCCATCAGCTGGACCATGCGGCA
The DNA here is from genome assembly GCA_947311845.1 of Poa pratensis. Lineage (NCBI taxonomy): Eukaryota > Viridiplantae > Streptophyta > Magnoliopsida > Poales > Poaceae > Poa > Poa pratensis. The sequence goes on from CAMZMU010000093.1 coordinate 24,447,130, forward strand.
GCTAGCACATGTGCAAGCGCCCGTATACCGTATACGTACGTGGGTCAGCCATGGAAGTTCACGTTCATCAAGGACGGAAACCGTGGGATTTTCTTGCGCTAGAAGATCGGCCGACCGGCCCGGTAGAGGAGATTTTTCTTGGCACCAACTGAAGCCGAAGATCAGGGATCTTATCTGATGCTCGCACGGCTGGACGTCGTTATCCTCTTACCTTGGCCGCCTATAAAGGACACCCGCCAGGAGGCACAAAGGGGACGGAGATAGGGGGCCCTGAGGAGATGGCAGCGAGAAAGAAACGCGCCTGCACCCTACTCCTCGGATGGCATCGGAAGGAGGCCGGATCGCATCCAGCCAGAAACTAAGGATGATGCAGCTGGAGCCCAACACACAGAAGGCAGTCAACGCTGGCGTCAATCTGAGGAGGCCAGAACCGGGGAGTGTGTTGGCGCTCTCACGCGCACCCCATGGGCATCGATGAGGCGGCGTTCGACGGACAAAGCCAGAGTCTATACCTAGCTTTCTGTTTTTCTCATGTATTTAGGTACAATGGAGATCGAAGGAGGAGATCGGAGCCTCAAGGAGAAGACCCAGAACATCACGCGCCCGGCGGCAGCGGAGCACATGCGCCCAGAAGCTTGAAGGCAGTAGGCCATGGCCTGGAGCATATCAACCCGGCGGCCATGATCCGGAGGAGCACCTGCAGCCTGGAGGCGGAAGGAAACAAGCGGCCGGAGATGATCGCATCGGAAGAACAAGAAACGCTTGGAGGAGGAGAGTTCGATAATGGGCGTGAGATCGATGTCCCATGGTAATAAACATGTTTGAATCCCTCTTTGTTTCCCCTTTCACAGCTAGTGTATGGTGGATGGAGTCGTCATGCACTGACGGCGTCACCGGAGTTCGCTAAGACGCAGCCCGACGCCATCTCCAACACCACGAAGACGATGTCGTGGCTGCCGGCGTGTAGCCCAGCGCCATCTCCACTGCACGAAGACGACATCGAAGCTGACGGCGCGGAGCCCTGCGCCATCTCCAATACCACCAAGACAACGTTATGGATGTGTTGGCGTGCAGCCCAGCGCATCTCCTTGCAGCCTGGAGATTACGTCACGACTGCCGACATGTAGCCCGGAGTCATCTCCATCTTCGGCGAAACTGTCGGAGTGCAGCTCGCCGTCTTCTCCAACGCCACGAAGATGATGTGGTGACGGCTGACGTGCTGCACTGCTGCTCGGTGCCTTCTCCGTCAACACCATGTAGAGACGTCGTGAAGGCCGACGTACAGCCCGGCGTGATCTCCATCCACGCGACGACATACGCGGTGCGGCCGACGTGCAGCTCGGCGCCACTTCACCACCGCGACGGCGCCAGGGACGTCATCTTCCCCACGACGACCCCGACGTACCGGTGCAAGTCGAGCCAACCCCGACGTACAGCCTCGAGATGTCCAATCCAATCCGGCGTACATGCTATCACGCGTTGACGGCGGCGCGTCGTCGACAACCATTGTTGGGCAGCCAGACGCGAGAGCGTACACCCCGGCGTACAAGAGCAAGTATAGGCGGCGGCAGATTGCGTCATCTCCATCGGCATCCCGCGGTGGTGCGTCGCTGTGGCCGACGCCCAGCTGCGGTGACCGGACGCGAACAAGCAAGCCATGCTCACAAGACCCGGAGAGCAACGATCGATCTCCATTCTAAACTATGCATGCATGCTCAATTATGAGTGCATGCATGGCTAATCCACAGGCACCCACGATGGCATGCATGGCCCATGCAAAGCATGGAGTACAGGCCGGTTCTGTTGCAGCTCAACAGGTGCGACGACGACGTGCAGGTGCAGCTCAAGTCTTGGCGTACAGGTGTAGCAGGCAGACAGATCAGCTCGACGGCCTGGCGTACAGGGCTAGCTCGTTCTGGAGGCACAACTGGGCGGCGTCTACGGCGTCCACCATCCAGTGACATCCTCGACACCATTTCTCCACAGGTCCATGAGACGGCGTCCCCGACTAAGACGAGACAGCCGTGAACTCGGCGTCCGTCCAAGACGAGGCGTTGACCATGCCGGCCGCGCCGACTTGAGCGACTGTTGGTTTATACCGACGCCGGTCTTCTAATCACATACTCCCGCGAGGCTTACCCCTCTGCACACCCCGACGAAGCTGTTTGTCATCTAGAAGTCCTAGCTCACGGACTGCATCATGCTAGCTCAACAACAACAACAACTTTCGCCGTTCAAGACCAACGAGGCGCGACGGCGGGGGCGGGCGAGGCCGATGCAAGGCCACGCTTTTAGCGACGCGTGTACCGACGAGGACACGGGCTCTGCCGCTGCCCACACACACACCACACCATCATGCATGCAGAACGTGAAGCGAAGACGACGAAGACGACCACACGGCTTAATCGGAGGTGTCTCGCGGCGTAACCCGCGGGAGTAATTAAGCGGGAGCCTTCCGAGGCCCCGTGAACCAGGAGACCGCAATCGCCATAGTCAGGCTGACCGCGCCAGCAGGCCACGGAGCGCATATTGTAAAGGGATCATGTACTTTTGTTTCTCCATTGAGAGACTAATAAAATGCAAGTTTCCCTATATTTGTATTTGTGTACTTAGTACACTGGCACGCCCGCATATTTATTTTCCCCTGGTGCGTAGAGAAATAATAATACGCATACGCGTAGTTATTATTTTTCATGCCAAACAATGTGGATCTGTTGCTTTTTTTTTCTTTCAGTTGGTTGACTTGGTACTAATGTTCAAATGTTCAATACTTTCTGCTATGGGTGAATGTTCTGCAGCAAAGAGGTGCAACAATATATGCTGAATTTCTTGGTGGAAGCTTCACATGCGATGCGTACCACATGACTGAGCCGCATCCTGAAGGTGAAGTGCACATTCGAACTTTGTCTTCTGTTCTCTTACCTAAGTATGACCTTATGCCAACATCTCCATTTACTTAATTTCAAAAAAAAAAACGTCTCCATTTACTTCATATCAGGAACGGGGATCACTCTCTGCATTGAGAAGGCACTAGCTGATTCAGGGGTAACAAGGGAAGAAATCAATTATGTGAATGCCCATGCAACATCCACACAATCAGGTGACTTAAAGGAGTATGAAGCCATCGTTCGTTGCTTTGGCCAGAACCCTCAGGTATATATTACTTGATGCCAGAATGTTTTAGCAATATATTACTTGATGCCAGAATGTTTTAGCAATTTCATGAATAAAATCAATGTATTATATATTATACTCATTTGGTGCAGCTAAGGGTGAACTCAACAAAATCAATGACTGGGCATCTTATAGGAGCAGCTGGTGGAATAGAGGCTGTTGCTTCTATACAAGTAAGGAAGTCCCGTTCGTTATGGGTTTACTCTGTGTTATCCTAATACTAGGGGAATTTAAGTTTCCGTACTATGGCCTATTACCATTATGGATTTCTTATATTATGTCTCCACATTAATTATATATTTCCAAATATTGATCCAACATAGTGATCTCGAGTTCAATTGGTAGCAGTTGTAGAAAAGGTAAAGATTCGTATTTGACAGTTTGGTATACATCTATCAGAATTATGAAAAATGGAACATACATAACCAGTGTATTTAGCAAGGCTAGACAATCTACTGCTCATTTACATAACCATTTCTTATATCATTGATCATTCACATAGAACATTTCAACCTGATCCGTATGAGAACAAAAGTTACGAAATAGTAAGTCGAAAGTTAAGTGTCGAGCAAGAGCTTCTATTGCACATGATAGTTCTACATTTATCCAACATTTTTTATAAGATTCAGGCACAATTCATTTTAACGTTACTCCAGTTGCTGTGCATGTAAACCCAGTATGAACTTGCAGACATTCACCGTTTTCTCCTGTGAACATGCCCACTTGCATTTCACTTCATTATAACAATCACCTACCTATTCTTCCTTGTTGCACTAACTTCTGCCAGTAAAAATGAACACCATAATGCCAGAGCAATGCATTTGTGTTAGTGCGAACAATGTGAGATCACCATGGTTATATTACTCATTGCTTTTGTTTTGTTCATTGCAGGCTATAAGAACTGGTTGGGTCCATCCGAATCTGAATTTGGAGAACCCAGAAAAAATAGTGGTAAGCTTGTTTGAAATTATAGCTTTCCACTGTAGATCTGTCTTTTGGACGATATTTATTGTTATTTGGTTGGTAACTATCTTAAGGTAGATTAAGACCTACCCTTTTAAGTATATCGACATGACTACATGAGAACTAATGTGATCTCCATCAGATTTGCTTGCCCTGAACAAGCTAGATATGGAAGAACAAAATTCACAGCAATTTATCATCTAGAGCTCATTTCATCCAATGAATGTTCCTTCATCTAACGAATGTTCCAATCTCAATCTTGACCACAGGATGTGGGCGTGTTGGTGGGATCAAAGAAGGAGAGATGCGAAGTAAAGGTGGCGCTATCAAACTCATTTGGATTTGGCGGGCATAACTCATCGATCCTGTTTGCCCCCTTGAAGTAAACTCGGGACCGATCCGCTTGCTTCCTATTCTAATTACGCCATGGAACTCGGACTGCATATACAAGACTAGTGAACTAGCTAAGGCTGCTTCTTCATGCTGCCGATATTACGTGGAGGTCTGAGCTGAGAAGAACATCGCACTACTTTGAAGTATTGAGACAGCGGCACAAGCCGAGCTATGTTCATATGTGTCTTAACATCACAGGCACATCCCTATCAAGCCAAGAATTGCGTGGTGTAGCCTATGGCCTATGTCTATTGTTTGTTGTTCAGTACAGTATTTGTTGGATAGTCCACCTCCGCAAGGCTTGGCCTTCCAGGGCCCGCCGTTTTTTCACCTCACCGTCTAGTGCCAGCCCCTCATGGGTGCTCTTTCCTAGATTTGATGACGAAAGACCCTTGCAGAGGCGCTGCTGGGTTTTCCCGCTGTATTGATGTTTAAGCAACCTTGGTTCGCTGTAAACATGTCTGAGCTTGTCAGCTCTGCTCTTCTTTTCGTTGATATACTTCGCTTCCATGTGTAATTGCATGTTATAACCAAGTTATAAGATTGGCGAGTGGAATGATGCTCATTGAAACGTTAAAGGCCATGCTTGTCAGTGTCTCGATTTTTCCTGATTTACGCAGGAATTGAACTGTTTCCTTTGAATCCGTTGCTTCCAAATAATCGCCAAAACTGTCCGACGCAATCAGATTTCAGAGATCACATTAGTAGTGGCCTAGTGGGGACCTGGTGCTTAATGCGCAGCAGGATAATTGTAGTTGGATTTTAAATAAATCTGGTTTGTTCTCTGTTAATTCTATATATATAGCTCTGAAGAACAGACAAGTCAAATTTCCTTCCACAAAGATGTGGGTTCTTAAAGTTTCTTAAAGCGCCTCTTAAGGTCAAAGTGTTTGTGTGGCTAACTTGTAGGAGAAGTATTTTGACTTGAGATATTCTTTTGCGCAGCGGAGGTAGAATTAGTCCTAAAATGTTTTTTTTTTCAGATAATGAGTCGATAAATCATCTGTTTCCCACTGTCCAGTGGCTAGAAATTTGTGGAATATTGCTAGCTGCTCTTTCGGCTTCAAGCATACGCCTAGGAATGTAGAAGATTTACCTACTTGGTTTGAGACGTTTCCTGCTAGTGTACAGAAGTATATTGCTGTGGAAGTGGTTGCCCTCATGTGGTCAATCCATGATCACATTAGTGCAGGCTGCAGATGATCAATGTTCAAAAATAGATCACATTAGTGAAGGCTGCAGATGCCCTCCATGCTCCACCACTCTGACGGGGGCTTCTCGCTGATGGTTGCCCTCCTGCACTCAGCATCCCCTCCAGTGGGTGGGAGACGAGCGCGACCGCGAGTCGGAGGAGGTAGCAGAATCGCCACCGCTCTTGGTATCACACACGGATGAGCCGGTAAAACCATGGAGGCTGAGGTTGAGCACAGCCCCAGCGGCAGCGCCGGCCGGAGGCTGAGGTCCAGGTGCTCCAGCACGCTACCCACCCCGATGGCGGGCAGCGCGACCGGAACAGGTGCGAGGTAACGCATCGGATAGTCGCAAAAGAAAGCACCGCAGGGGGCCATGGCGCTTGCTGCTGTTGTTGCAGTTGCATCAGCTGCTGCTGCTGCTGCTCGTGCTGATCATCTCTGGGTCGCCTGGCACGCGGCGGCCTTGGTGACCTTTGGATCGATGGTCTTCCTAGTTTTTTTTGTTGATGTTGTTGAGAACGGATGGTCTTCCTAGCTGTGGATGAAGGAGAGGATACTGCGTGCGACTGGCCTAGCTAGCTAGCTAGCGTGGCTCTTGGGCTGAATCTGATATGGTTCCGAGCTAGATGAGTGTCATGCAGTAAGTCGCGTCGCATAGATACGTTAGTGCATGGGTCACCTTCTGGGGACTTGGATGACCTTACACCTGATACCAGACATCCTATCTCGGCGCTTGAGTGGTAGCAAACATGGACACACACACACTTGTCATTTCTCTGGATCACCAGGATATTCGAGGCTATGCCTTTTTTGCCGTGTTAAAAAAATCATGAGTTAGGTTAGGATACCTTTACTCGAACCGTTAGAAACCGCGAATCCAAATTCACGGTATTCTTCAATGTTCTCTGGGCAATGTCTACTCTACTTTCCTCTCGCTTGAAAGGTGGCTTCTCTTACAACCACGCCCAACCACATTTCTAGTTCAAAACATTTTGGCCATATTTTGAAGACCGTTTCATCTCAATTTTGGCGGTTCCTGGCAAAAGAGCAAACGGCACTACACTGCTGCCACAGGTGCACCTGACAACACACCCATGACACGTCAACTGCAAAACTTCAAATGTGGGGCTGAGTAGAGTTAAGAGAAGATAAATGATTGGATGTTCATGGACGGGTTGCATGATGCCAGACATGATCTATACACAAATAAAAAGTCTATACTCTAGGTTGGGGCTTACAGTTGGTAGGCGCCAATACAAGGAACATGTGAGAGTAGGGCCATATGCACAGTACAGCCTGGTTTACCCTCCCTCGTAGAATACATGGATCAGTCAGCGAAACACGAAATCAACCTATTTATCTACAAGTTTTTTATATGGAGCATTCATAGTCTCTCAGTTCATAAATACAAGGTTATCCTGAGTGAATAAGATCCCGAGTGTACAAGTTTAAGCTTTGGCCAAAAAAATACAGCTGACATTTGGTTTTGTGCGATATTAGAAGTATTTTCTTATGCTTGCCAAAAAAATTACTCGAGAGACTGAATTTACAGTCAAAGTATGCCTTCTATTTCTGAAAGGAGGAACACATCACAATTTCAATGGCGATGCGGTGATTTGGAAGAGCAAGGAACTGGACATAAGAAGTTTGCGTATGTTTCTCCTTGTTTACAAGTTCTCCATAGAAAACCATGAAAGAGCAGAGCAATCCACCCTACAAATGTTGGGAACATTCCTGATTGTCAATCAGGAAAGGGAATTTGCATGTTGGCAGAAAATGCGAGTCATTTACATGTTTCAAATTCAAGTATTTCGACATGAGTTCGTCCATATCAAATCAACTAATAAAGGATATATGGTTCACAAAAAGGGGGAAAATAAGCTTACAATAAGCCGGAAAAGTGTTCATGCAAGGGGCAAAGAAGTAAATCACATTATGTCATATAAACGCCTATACAATAAAATCCTCCAGAAATCTGTAGAAACATATACGTAAATGGAAGAAAATGGTACGGTCTGCTCGGAAGTGGACTTGTGAGATATATATGTGAATGACTAAACAAATAGAGTGGGAGATACAAGCATATCACCAAAACAATAAAAAAAATACATTATCTCTGGGCCAGCTGAAACAAAAAAATGCAAAAAAATCTAAATGTCCAATTCTACACAAGAGGTGAAATATTAAAGAAAAATAACTATCAAACAACAATGGAAACGCTCATCTGGCAGCTTATAAGAATTACCATAGATACAAGATATGTATTTATATATGACAAGCTAGCACTGTCCGCGTACCATCCATGAAAATTTGATACCATTTTACCTAGTTTTGGAAGATGTTTTATACAATCCACCTCTGGTGCTTGAGGGTCACCTTAGCCTAGCATCGCCTCCTTTGCTTCGGAATGTTGAGAGGGAGAAGAACGAACGTGGTGCTGCAATTTTATGGTGAAGATAGTTTTAGTCAAGGTTACAACTGACGAAGAAGTAACACTAATTTGTGATAGATGGAGATAATAAGAAAGCAGACACCTTCATGGGTTATGTGCTAATGGAGCAGCTTAACGTAAGAATAGACATGCCTAGAAGTCTGTGTACCTTTAATTGAGCTACCAGTTAGTTGATCCTCCCTCAGTCTAAAATTTGCAGGGGGGTTTGGAATGGAGCTGTGTAACGATGGTTCTGCAAATTAAGATCTTATGTAAAGCTGTGTACTTAATTATGCAGGCAAAGAAATGAAGAGCAAAATGAATCGGTAACACAAGCCTGAAAGACAAACATCTTAATAAGACTCAGAAGTCAGAAGCATATAAGTAAATATCCACTGATGTGAACATATCATTCCCATCAGCAAAACCTTTTCAATACTGCATGCACATGATAATCTAGCTAGGGGGGCTCTGTTTCAGTTCTGGTCCTCTTAGAGAGAGAGAGAGAGAGAGAGAGGGGGGGGGGGGGGGGGGGGGGTCCACCTTGTGAAGGGATAACTTTGCTCGTAACATGTCACTGACAAGGACTTTGTCCCATATGTTAGTGTCATAAAAACACCAGTAGTTGGAACTGGGGAGAATATGCATGATTAGTGCAAACAGGTGGATTCACAAGGAGATACTTTGCAAGTACTACCTCCGTTCCAAAATATAAAATGTTTTAGCTTTTTTTCCGATTCGGATTTACCTAGACGTGTTTTAGTGTGTAGATTCACTAATTTCAGCCCGTATGTAATCCATATTAAAATATCTAAAACATCCTATAATTTGGAACTGAGGGAGTATCACTTTATTGTATTAAAATAAATGCTTACTAGTTTTTACTCTGATAAAAGAGATGGAAAGTCGACAAAAGGTGAAAGGTAAACCTAGAATCCTAAATGGGTTAAGAAGCATAGCACCAATCAATACTCGTCCAAGATACTGGAATAGCATGTGCAGGGTGACAACTTTGAAGAAGAATACCTTGTTCGGTGAAAACCTCGTTCTCAACAAAACCATCATATGAAGAAAGATTGCCCATTCTCGACTTCCTGAAATCATCAGAAGATCCTACGGCCAGATCCCGGCCATCTTCCATATCATCATCACATTCCGAGGCAGTTGAAGCAGAAACCCAGTCGTTTACTAAACCATCAGCACCCCTATTCTTCCGCCCAAATTTCAGTAGTTTCTTAAACCCTTTTGTAACATCTTTGCGCGGCTGTTGAGATGCATTCGCACCACTAAAAGGCATCTGAGCGCTGCCCCACTTTTTTCTCATCCGGGAAACATCAGCATCTGTTATTTGATCTAGCGAATGAGAATTCCATGGTGATGGACTTCCAGTAGGCGAATCGACAAAAGCATCGCCATCTGAGGTATCATTTGCGTAAGGCAATAGGTTTGGAAGGCGCGAGCCCCAGGGAGCTGGTAATTGGCCAGGTAAGTCATGCATGTTTCCTGCAAAAGCATTGAACTTGGTATTGGCTGCTTCCCTTGGAAACGAAACATCGCCATTTTCTGATCCTGGGTCATCTGAATTTCCGAAATCATGACTTAGTTTTGGTGTCTCACTGTCTGAATCAGCAGGAAAATCACTTTCCCTAAGATTCTCTTCAATGCTTTCGTATTCTTCATCTTTGGCCTCATCTGGGGAATCCTCTTGCTGATCTGGAAAATCGTCGTCGTCGTCGTTGACATTTGCAAACATCGGTGCACGAAATCCGGTTATACCGACAATAGGATGGGCCCCATTTGCTTTGCTAAGAAAAGACTTTGGTGCGCCAGATTTATGGGTGCTACTTGTAGTTCTCGAGGGATCCCAATTGTGAATGTCCTTGTTCACTGAAGTGTCCCTTAATTCACTAGCATTTAAGTCTTTCCTCATAGACTGTGACCCCCTTGATTGATCTTCCTTCATAATACTCTTTGACTCTTCAATTTTGCTCTTACTACGGGAAAAACTTTTTGGCTGAGCCCTTGCAATAGCTCTACTATAACCAGCTGATGGCTTTGTATTTTCCTTTCTGAAGTCAGAGAAATTGGGAACTGATTGTGCAAGAGGATTTTCTGGTGGATTCCTGCGATTTGCATAACTAGATCTTACAGTCCTTGAAGAATGCTTATGGACAGCAGCAATGGATGTCTTTTGTGTGTAAGCAACTTTGTTTGAAAAATGCTTCCTGGAATCAGCACTCCTGGAAGAACCATCACCAGATAGGTAGTCACTATTCATTTCATCTTCTACCAAGAAAGAATCTACCCCCTGGAAAAGGCAAAGATGGCAAACTATCAGCAAGCAAACTCCACAACTGTGCAATTACTGCAAGTTACAACATGTCACATGATTATAGCATTCATTCTACATCTACACCGCTGAAAAGATATTTTCAGTACTTCACAAGCAATTTAACAAACAATTTATTTTTAGTGAAAAAACATGAATACAGTGCTTGGGGTATATGTAATATTACGAAATACCATAAAATTCTGAATTGCTATTTTATGTTGAAAAGAGTACTACACTATTTGCGTGTTGAATCTAATACCTGATCCTTATTCCGTATAGCTGATTGCAAAGGAGGAATCTTCTGAGCAGAACGAGAAATATAAGTTGAGTCGGGGAGATCTGCAGACTGAGAGAATTTGGCTCGCATCTCAGCCTTGCTCCGTTCTAGGCTTTCGTGCATTGCCTTTAATATTGCTTCCTTCTCTTCTTTCTGCAGCTTCCAATCCTCCTTTAATTTTGCATCCCTCTTCTGCATATATTGATCATAAAACCTCCCTCTTGACTCTTCTAAGCTAAGCATGTCAAGTTTCTCTGGTGTGTTATTGTTATACCCTTCATTGTCCACCATCTTCAGAAGTTCATTGGCATCAAAGTTATCAGTCATACTATCATTCACAGTTTGTTTCATATATATCTTCTCTGGAAGAACCTGTGTAGGCTTCGCCTCACTTATCCGAGGTGTGTCATCAATCTGCGCATCTGTAGACTTTCCTCTCCTAGTGGTGGTTAGCTTGTGCGCAGCAAACAATTTCTCCAACTCATTGGCCTTCATTTGCAGTTCATCATGCCGATCTTGATTCCCCTTTACCGGTCTCGTCATCCTGGTCTGCTCCAAGGGAACAGCGTTTCCATCATTTACTGATTTAACTTTATCTCCCAGTAAACTCAATTCCTGCTCAGCATTAGATGATTGTCTGCTCAAACTTGTTCCCTGGCGACCAGAATAATCTGATGGAGGAAGTATTTCAGACCCAACTGCGACCTTTCTCCGTGCATTATCTACCTTTCGTGGTAGACTTTTCCGCCGCAAGCTATCATGGCCTTCAATTTCTGTAGAAGCTGCTCCATCCCTTCCAGATGAACCCCTAAAATTAGTACGGGAATTGGATGTTGCTCTTGATTTGGGATCGGCACTACTTGACACCTTCCCAACTGTTCGAGAGGATCGATCATTCCTTCCAACTGGAACTGCTTCAGTATGCATCTCTTTTGAACGGAGGCGAGAACCTCTATTACCTTTCTGTCCAACCTGTTCACTTGTAACTGGTACCGGATGAGCAACAGAAGGGATTTCCTTATCTATCATCCGGGTATGCTCCTCTGACGATGGGCTAGTTAAAGTATCATAATGTTTTGGCAAAGCTTCCTCAGCTGTCTTTGGAAATGTTTTTAGTCGGGTTCGAGTAGAAACATTTGAAGCAAGATGCTCTGATATCCTTGTGTCGCCTTGCCCTTGATTAAATCCCTGCTCCTTGTCGAAGGATGACTCACTCTCATTGCTGGATGTTATAACCATGTCATCCTCCAAACTAGACCCAGTCTGTTTTATAGGAGCCTCGGGAACAACGGCCGGTAAGGAGGATGGAGATGTAGTATTGAAACTTGAGGTTGAACAAGCATTTGTAGTGGTAGAATCCTTGGGTGTGTCACCATCCTTGTGACATGACCAAGGCTGAGATGTTGCTGGATGCTTAGCCCCACTAGCATCCTTATCAGCTCTTACTTTTGATGAATTTGCCTCCTGGTTGGCAGATGTTGGGGTCCCAGAAGGAGTTCCATTTTCACTTTTGTCATTAGAGCCACCGTTATCATTTTGACTTAGATCAATACTCATGTCACTGACACTGCTCCACCTCCTTGCCAACTTGTCCATGGACACAACAGAAGGCACCCTCCGATGCTCACCTTTCACCGGAACCACCTTAGCTGTACTTGCAGGGTTGCTGTTACCAGAAGTCGAAGTTTGCTCCTTTTGCTTATTCTCAAACATGCTTATCCTGTCTTGCACACTCAAACGCCTTGAAAGCTCTTTAACAGGAGCAGGAGGAGCATCTGTTTCATTTTCTTGTTTATCCACTGCTTGCTGGATGGTTGGCTTAGAGTGCTGTTCCGTGCTGGATCCTGGTGGAATATCTACTGATTGCTGGCTGTTGCTTACTCTGTTGATATGCAGGACACTACCATCACTTATAGATTTATTAATGGATCCACCATGATCAGCCTGTGGCTCATCTATAGACATGTCTGAACCACAGGAGTCACGAAGATTCCCATCTTCGAAGTTCTTCCAGTGTGATGAAGCTGCTTGCGATACATGCTGAGGATTGATGTCTGGACGGCGCTGGCAAAGTGACATGTATTTATTGCATGCTTCGCTGGATATAGTAAGTTAATGTTGTCATATGCATCTAAACATCATTAACTAAGAAAGGCAACAAAGGGACTGATAAAGAAGCAATGACTGGGACAGAAGATATCTCAATGCACAATGCTATTAGTTCCATTTTTGGTGAAAGCAAAACCGTGGTTTCCCTCCACTAGCTCTTAAGAAAACCCATTGCTATCATGGTAACCACACATAATAATCATGTAAAAATTGAACATTACAAAGTTGAATTGTCATCACACTTCACTCCAACATGACCCTTGTAATTGTACGAGAACCTTCTCATGCAAACTTTCCCCACTTTCCAGAATAATAACTTCAGGGGGTTTGAATTTTTTTCCTAACCTTTAAGCTCTAAGGTTTCTAAGTTTGAAACTTCCACAATGTAGCATCTCAAATTCTTAATTGTACCATACTGGTCCAAATGGAACTAAGTAGCGTTTGGTGCGTAATATTAATGGCATTTGATAAATACAGTGATAAACTTCCTTTTTACAGCTGCCTGTTATTTCATATCATGAATGAGATCTGCTTGTTTGACATAAAAAAGGATAACTTGAGCACATTAGTCTATGCTGACGGGGAATCATTTGTGCTAAATCTGCATATCGACTTTTGGAGATACCAAAATTGTTTGGTGGCTGATGGGTTGTGCCTCTATAATATGCTTATTGGATAAGCTGTTAACTGTAATCTCGTTGAAGTACATAACACCGACCAGCAAAATATTTAAATAATAATCATAACACTAAGCATCTATAGTTGAGTTATGGGCTTGACAAGTTTCAAGCATACCTCAGCCGGTTGGCACCAAAGTGGTCTGCAAAAAGAAGAAGCTCAGAGACACTGTCTTGGTTGAACCCTGCAGACGATGCCCGGGCACAAGACGTGACAAGGTCTTGTTTAAGTGCACTTAGACGGACATCAATTGCTCTAAGAAGCTCCTTCCTGCACAAAAATAATGGATGGTTAAGATATGTCAGCTTGCATCCAAAGAGTTGAAAATGTAAATTACTTGATATCACAGCACCGCCCATTATGTCTTATCTATCAATCACAGCACGCATTGCTGCATCACTGCACATCAAATATACTACTCCCTCCGCCCATAAATAGGTGGCGTATAAATTTGGTCAAAAAGTCAATTCTTTTTATATTTGACCAAATATACAGAACTGGATATCAACAACGAACATTATGAAATATATCTCATGGTGGAACTACTGATATTGATTTGGTATTTTAAATCTTCATATTTATGTGTATATGCTTGGTCAAACTTAGAAACCATTGGCTTTTTAACTCGATTAATACCTCACCTATTTAGGTACGGAAGGAGTAATACAATAAGATCTTGTATGTACATAAGCAGAGGTGTTAGAAAAAATGGATATCCACGGTCTTCCAGTCAATGAAATTCCATCAAACTACTAACAATTAATCCTTGTATAAGCAATATAGACCAATGAAAGGGTGGACAGTTTGCTTCATTTGAAGCTCCCAAATATGGAAGCCAGAAATATCTCCATGAAAGGTCCACAGGATGTACTTATAGGAAAAAGTCCAACCTATCATCCAGGATAAAGACAATAATTTCATACAGCTAGATAAGTATATGGAGTATGAACCATAAAATGTGCAATACTTAGTCATCTCTCTATTCATCAATTAAACAATGTACACACTAATCGTAGATCATCTTCTACTCACTTACATTAAGTTTATTTGGCAAAGGAGAGGTTAATTAGCTGCAACTGAAATGAGAGATGAGCTTACTTTGTAATGTCTGCTGCTGCGGCTGCTGCTGCTGAGGCTTCAGCTGACAAGTAGCACAAGAGAAAAAGATTACATAAATAATATATTATGTTCAGAAGCATCACAAATTGACATGCATGACTGTAACTATGCCATATTAAAACAATTCTTGGGGTGAAGGTTGGCCTTCAAAGCATGCACCAATGAACTGTGTTCTCTGTTTCTTTCCTAAAGTAAGAACTGGCTATTGAATACATTACCAAATTAAACCAAGGTTCGTATAACATGTGATGAATGTTTGCATCAATGATCTAGCCTTTCTTTTACGCATAATGTATCTAGCATTAAACAAGAATCCCTAAATTGTTCATGCATGCCAATTACCCAGTTGTCATTAAGACAATAATCAAAGAACTGATACCATCACGGGCAGCCCACTGAGTAAGTCCAGTAAGAAGGATTCAATTCCAACGATGAGAGTGTGAACAGTATGAGGTATGAAGAGATGTAAAACAATCGGGACATACCATCTCCACCTGAGGAAGCACTTCCAGCGCCCTGCATAAAGTATTACCAATTTTAGACAAATGCTAGTAGTAGTACACTAGAAAACATGCTGAAAGAAGTGCTCGATTGTTGGTACTTACTCCCTGTGCCGCGTAAATCTTTCTAGCCCCTTCCAGCTGCGTCATTTCCGCATCGAATGTATTCGCCATCTCCAGCACCTCCGGCGTGCTCACGAAGCGCACGAACCTTCACGCACAGACGAACCAATAAGCAGAGTGTCAGAATCCCATCTCTTGGGCACCACGGACCCGAAGAAGACCTCCGCAATAAGCCCTAACCTCTCGAGTGTGCCCTTGCTGAACCAAGCGGCGCGGCGGTCCAGCTGCAGACGGATGGCGGGCTGCGGCGGCTGAACGGCCGCCTGCTCCTCCGCCGCGCGCAGGTGCGCCACGAACGGCTTCACCGACCCCGACGCGATCTTCTCCGTCCGCCCACTGCCCGACACCACCAGCTCGCACCTGCGCAGGCAGAAAGCAGCCAGCTTTAGCCCATGGGAACCGCACGGAAAAATGCGAGATTTCTCCCCGCTTCCTCACCTGGAGCGGCGTGGGGAGAGGTGGAAGAGCGCGTAGTCGAGCGGCGCGTTGGGCTCCATGGCGACGCCGCCAGTGCCGCCGCCGCCGGCAAGGTCGGATCTGATGGATCGCGTACAGTGCCCGCTCCTCGCCTCCGCTGGACTGGAACCGCCCGCCCAAGAAACGCCGGAGAGGCGGCGTGCCGGGCAATGCAGCTCCCGCGGCGACGAGATCGCGCGGCGGCCGGAGCGTGGCCGGATCTCGCCCCACCGAATCCGATAACGTGCGCCTGCTGTGCTGCGCTGTGGGGTAGAGAGAGAGAGCGGAGTGGAAGAAGAGAGGAGTAGAGAGAGAAAGCGAGCTGCTTGTTTGGTGGAGCTGGAGACTTCACTGGTCTGCTCCTCTGCTCTCTCTCCTCTATAGCTGGCCAAACGGGCCGGCCCGGCACGGCACGGCACGCTACAGTGACGGCACGGCCCATGAAAGGCACGGCCCACGAAAGGCACGATTGTAATCGTGCCGTGCCGTGCCGGCCCACGGGCTGCGGTGCGAGCTCGAGCACGAGCACGCCGGCACGCGACGGGCACGATAACACGCACGGCACGGTCGGCCCACGAAAAATAGGTATAAAATTAAAAAAAAAAGTAAAAATAGCTATAAAATTCAAAAAAAAAAGGTAAAAATAGCTATAAAATCTAAAAAATATATATATAATAACTAATCGTGCCGTGCCGTGCCGGCCCGCGTGCTTCAAATCGAAGAGCGGCCCGGGCACTAACGGGCTCGTGCCGTGCCGCGGCCCATTTAGATCGTGCCGTGCCGTGCTCGTGTCGGGCCAAAAAAGGCGTGCTTCGGGCCGGCCCATTTGGCCCGGCCCGTTTGGCCAGCTATACTCTCCTCCGTGGGAAATGGGAGGAAAAACAGAAGAAGGTAAAACCAGACAAAATTAAGGATGCTTGAGGGAAATTAGTGGCTTTAATTTGGAGTTTTGGTGAAGCTTAGGTGTGATTAAGAGAGATTGGTCTTTTCTGGGAGTGTAAAGATTGTGGGAAAAGGGGGTTGAAGGGAAGCTGATTTTTTTTGTCATTTCTTTTTTTATTTTCCTATTTTGCTTTATGGCTTT
Source organism: Poa pratensis (assembly GCA_947311845.1). Classification (NCBI taxonomy): domain Eukaryota; kingdom Viridiplantae; phylum Streptophyta; class Magnoliopsida; order Poales; family Poaceae; genus Poa; species Poa pratensis. The sequence continues at coordinate 24,463,962 of CAMZMU010000093.1, forward strand.
TCAGGATAACAACGGCTTTGAGTGGACTGTTGGTATGGATTTGACAATTATGTCCCTCAACAGAAAACCGATCCAGGGGGCTTCGTTTTGAATCTTGGAGGAGGGCTTTTTCTACTAACAGAATCGGGAATTTTGCTAGCTCAAAATCAATGACGTTGATATGAAATCAAGACGGAGAACGTCTTACTTACATTCGAAGTGTATTATAGCATAATAGTACCATTTCTTGATTTGTTAGTGTGCAAGTCTGATCACTAATCTTCACGCGACAAATGGAAACGTCTGTCACTAGTATAATTTTTCAATCTTTCGGCATCACCGAATGAATGTGATGTGACCATGATGAGGTGTTTGGTGGTAGATGGATTTGCTAGATAAGCGACATAATATTTTGAAAAAATATTGCTTCATACCGCATTAAGCGCTGCCAGTTTGAGTTTTGGGTGGCTATGACTAGGGTCTGACTCACAGGGAATGTCATCGGAGCTCAAGAGCTGACATCCCTTATTTAGTATCAGTTTATTTATGTGACTCCCATGACTTGTTTAATTATAGCTCGCATTATTATAGTCATGCATAACTGATACAAATAAATGAAGAATAATCTGCTCCAGTTTTTTCATTTTACCTTCTTGTTATACATTACTTTAATTGGTCTTTCAAACAGTATTTTTTTTACTAAACTTGTTCACAAATCTAGGTCTAATTGTTGACCATCATCTGTTGGTTCCTTGCTATTGAAAAGAACGAGTAGACCGAGAGAACAGAATCCCATGCACAAATTGTACGGAGGCTGTCCTTCGGGGGCATCCGATAAAATTGTACGGAGGCTGAAGTAGATTTTAAAAAAAGATCATAAGAGTAACTACCAAATCATGAGGCACGGTGGATGATAATTCTCCATCTCTTGTCGGTGAAAGCAACTCAAAAATTCTCCATCTCTTGTCTATGACAACTATCATCATATTTTATTCACGAACAACATCACAAAATGTCATGAAGTGTAAAGTCCAGTCTTTTTTTCAACGGAGTGAACATTTAAAAAGGTTCTCGTGAGAGAGGTGTTTTGCCTCCACCCAGGAGCCTGAAAATTAAAAAAATCTTACGCGTACATCTAGGTGTGATCTACATGCCCGTAAATATGCAATAATAAGAAAATTGTTTGAGGGCTGCACAAAAAAGAATGTGTACTATAGATCGACATATTTGTATTTTTTGTGTACCCTTTAAATAAGGAATTTATTTTTAATAGAAATTCGTAAATATTCTCGTGAATTAACTATTTAAAAATATTATTTGTTTATGTGCAAATAATTATTCAAAAACAATTAATTCGGCGCAATATTTGCGAAATTTGTATGCAAAAATGTATTTAAAAATAAAATTCTTAAATATGCATGTTTCTGTATGAAAAAAACACATGCACGTAGTGATAATTGTTCTCTTTGTTTCTTTCTCTCCTTTCGGGCAACCACCAAGAGCCCAGGCTATTGGTTGAATAGACGAAATAATTGATTAGTTGACAAAGAAAATCGTCAAAAGATGATGCAACATGCGCAATCCCCTAGCATGACCAAGCCTGGAGACCCACAACATGGTGAATGCAAGAAGCAAACACGTCAATTAAGCGCTCGTGAACCAGGCAACAGTCGACCACCACGATGTTTAAACACCGCTCAAAATTTGTCAAAAAAGCTCACTCGCCAAGAAACGTTGCACCCCCTCGAGCATGCCAAATCCAACGCGATTCGGCACTAAAAAACCCGTTGGCCTTCGGGGAAGAAAGATGGACACACTGTCGAAGTGTTAAATCTATTGCATCGGGTTCACACCTTACCTCCTTTACACATGCGCTTGACTAGAAATTGGGCGAACTAACATGAGAACAAAATATAAACCACCCAACGTTGTTTTTGTATATTGTAACATCGTCGTGGCAGGTTTTTGGCTCAGTCGACGTGTATCTAAGGGGATGAGACTTTATGTCAGGTTGCGCCCGCGGATGTGTTCATGTGGCAACCATGGTCCGCTGGCCATGTGCAGCTTGGGCTCTAGAAGATTGGGTCGTGCAACTTTGCAGGTGGGGGATGAGCGATGATAATCCGGTGCAGCGGCCACGAAAGGTGGTGTCGGGGAGTTGCCCACCACCGGAACGATGAAGGTCAGGGCGACGACTGAAGAGTTCTGCAGCTTCAAGAGCTTTGACCTTGTGTCGTGTGGGTGATGAGATTGCCTTCGATGTTGCTTGTAGGCGTGTCGAGTGAAGCAACTGGCGTATATTTGAGTGGAGTGCTTGCTTCTTCACCTTCAATAAAGATTATTAGGTTTGCTCCTCGCTGTCATGGCTTCTTCTATCCGGAAGAGGTATGAGACCGGCTATTCCGATGGTGCGGAAGAGTCCCGAGTCCGCTTCTCACATAGTAGTTGCGGCTTCTTCTCTCCCGTTTTGTGTGTGTTTACGTTGCTAGGTGCTTGTTGTGGTGTTCATCGTGCCGCCGATGAGAGCGGGCTGCCCTTGTTGTATCAATTTTCGCCGATTTTTCGTAACTAACTGAGCAACAATATTCTTCTTGATCAATCAAACAGGTAAAGCTTTTGCCCCGGGTTTCAAACAATAGCTTTACTGCAACATTATTTCTTGGAATGTTTTCGCATAAATTTGTTCCCTACGATAGAAACTCGTTCAACCGAAGTTAGGATCGGTTTGCACATGTAAACGTATATTTCTAATGAAACATGGATGATGTCTACTCATTCAATTTGAATCATATGAGTATGCAGCAAAACAAGGTGATGCTTGGAACCGATTTTATCATCAAATGAAAACATTTCACCATAGAACAAGAACATTATATATGAACACGTGAGATAGAAAAAATTATGATGACAACATCATTCTCTTAGTTGTTTTCATGTAAAAAAAAATCTGCGTGTCGGAAGTATTGTTTCTATGCGATGGGGACAATTTTTGTTCAAGGAAAACTTATCTGACAATGAGATAAAATGACACTACGAACTAACAAATAAGCAGTTTGATACAGAATAGTCATGGTACAATTCTTAAGGAGCGAGGGGGAGTCGTTGGCACATTGATCTCACACATCACTTGACACCCAGGGGCCAGGGAGTCCCTTTCAACTGAGGTCATTAGATTCTGGCTCAAGGTTTCTAACTAACTTTGATTTATCCATTACTTTGGATTTGTTTATAGGTATGTCTGACGTAACATCCACAGCTTTTCTTTATTCCAAAGGAACTAAAAACCAGTTCTTTTATCACAACTTTCTCCGACCAAATAAAATGCTCCCATGAAATATTTCAGTTTTTTCCTTCAAAATTTAATTAAGTTATTACTACTGATGTGGTAACACGGTTGTCCTAGACAAGTGACAAGTGTATACATGAAGCATGCATGTATGACATGATAGATGGAGAACGTCGATAAATAGCCGACATTGTTGCTGCATTCTGATGAACACTGTGCCTAAATTGACTGCTGACTAATTGTGTTAATGTGGTTGCAGTGTTTCACCTCTACTTTTCCTTAACGAAGCTAGGTCAACTCTAGGATAGGAGTTGATCACCTGCCTTGTACGGAGTAGCACCGTACTGCATATAGATGATGAATAGTCATGGCTTCTGGTAGCATTTCTGAACAATCATTAACACGGTGTACTGTGGCTAGCCAGAAACAAAGGTATTTGGATTTTCAGAAGAAAAAAAAGGTATTTGGAGCTTATTGTTCGGTTAGCAAAACTTCGACAGTTGAGCATGCATGTGGCAACTTACAGGGATGTTGAACTGGATAATTAGAAATATCTGAACCTGAGGTGAAATAATGCTAACATGTTGCCACTTGCTCCTTGATTAAAATATGGATCACAATTCTCAACTCTCCTAGGCTCAGTTTTGAAGAAGAAAGGAGTACATTCTTACCATTAAAAATATCAGGATGGTGCATCTCTCAATGATACACTAGTTAGCGATGATTCCGGGAAATCTGATTAAAGAAGCATGCAGGTACACAGGTCACTGCACTAATGGTCCAGCAGACAACAAAACAAATTAATAAGCACTGCTAATCTGAACCTGCTATACTGCTCATGGCACGTTAAGACATTCTTCAGTACAGGGCTGTACTCTGCATACATGCCCCTGTCAAAGTGTCAAGTCAGTCAGCTAGTCTGGCCTTCTGATTCTGAACTAAACTTTCTTAATTATTGGCTCCATCTTCTGTCTACTGTACAGCTCTGGTATTTGACTTTGTGCAGTATAAAAATAAGTAAACAATAATTCATACATACTTACCTATAGACCCCTGAGTATAACATATTTAATAACACACCCTTCTGCTTCAGTTCACATGCTATTGCTTTCATAATTTTGTGGTTCAAAAGTCCTTTTGTGTGTAAGAAAATTAACCAGCCGACACTAGCTAGGAGGAGATGGGGATTAATTGGCGAGTGACCAAAGTGTTCTGCTTTTTAGATTTCTTTAATGAAAAGTTGCTTGTGCTCTGGTTGATCAGTGAGGAGGAAGTATCTTGCTTTGTACTCTTGTTAAGCATGTTTTGGGATTGGTCAAATCAAGTCGTTCATGCATTTGTCTCGTCTCTTCCCCCATTCCCCCACTTGAGAATTGACTGATCATTTGATTAATCTAATCGAGCCGAGCTTTAAGATCCGCGCACGTCCATCAGAGGGTTTGTTAACTGTCTGTCATAATGATTGCCTTGTCACTGGATCCGTCAGACGTGTCACTCAGCTGGGAGGTACGTATGCATTAGCGCACACACACAAAAGAAATACTTGAGAGCGTGATGATTAAGTTCTGAATTAGTAGGGTGCAAGTAGCTTCAGTTATGCCTGTGCGTTCGTTTTGGCGAGCAAAGTGAGTGCCCCACTTGTCAGTTCTGCGGCTCAGCGCACACATGTGAGGTTAAATAAGCATAGAGCAGTAATTGTAGCAATGGAAGTTAATACACCAATCATTAACTAAAGCAGTGTTTGGCATTGCTGTAAGTTGTGAAAATTCCGTTTGTGCGACCAAACTTTGCTTATTTTACACACAACACTAGGATAGAGATCAGCATGTCCTGTTTGCACTTTACACATAGTACATCGTACTACTCCACATGTGGTGATTACGGCAAGAAAGAAAACTCTGCTTTAGACGGGGACGCAAAGTAATCACGTACTATTAGACATTTCCGGCGAGGTTGGTTAATTCGAAGCTAAGCCATGATTAATGGAGCTATCTTGACAAAAAGCAGCAAGATTCCAGTTAAGCACTTATTACACTCATATGCGTCCATTGCTCTTTGTTTTTCCTTGGCTTCTTCTTACGGAAGAGGTGCACATCCAAATCAAGCGAGATTTGGAGGCCCGGTCAGCCCACAGGTTATCCACTGCAGACACAGAAGCGGATCGTATCACGCACAAACCTTTTCTTAATGGAGCAGCAGAGGTGAAAAAAGGATGGCATTTTTGTTGAGCCTAATAGAGCTGACACTACCGGATTCGCCCCGTGTGCCGATTGCCTTGTACCCGGTGCACTCAGCGAAGCCCTGTTTGCACTCGGGAAAGGTTTTGCCGAGTGTTGCACTCACATATAACAGTTGGTTACCGACAAAGCCAAGTATGCCGAGTGGTTTTGGACAAAACCTTAAACAAAGTTAATTTGGATCATTCACAAAACACGACATGCAAGAAAGGCATGGCGAGGCAGGCACGTGAAGAAGGAAAGTGCGAGTCATTCCTCTTCTTATGCCATAGGGAGAGGTAGGAGACCCTCCTATAATATATATATGTAGTTCGAACTCCCTCTCAACTCAACTAGCGATGTAGAATTAAACTTTACTTACACCTTTTACCGTATATGAATTTGCCTCGAGAGATTTTCAGGAATTTAATTGAGATACATGCATATGTGCGGGTGGCAGCTTGTTTCGATCCATGTGTCACTATTTAGTACATATTGAGCGACGATCAACATGAGAACCAACTTGTGGTTGGATGGTTAGAAGGGTGGTTGTACCCCTAACCCATCAGAGTTCAAACCCCATGTTTGATACTATTATTTCTCATTAATGCGGAATATTAGTCAGTGGGAGGCGACATTCCCGTCGACAGCGAGACGCCTATGGTGACTTCGTCAATTTGAAGATCTAACCCGTCGGCTGAGTCTTTCGAAATTGCTCATAGGGGTAGGGTTTATATGCGCGCGTTCATATGAGTGATTGTATATGTGAGCGTCTACTTCTGTTTCAGAAAAAAAGTTTGTTTGATTAAACTCTTATGTACATTCCTTATCTATAATGCGAAGGCAGAGCACCTGCTATTCCACCTTGTTTTTTTCTCGCTTGAGAGTAAAGTCTATTTTCAATCCTGAACTTATAGTAGATGATCTGAGTTGAACCCATACTCTTAACCCTTAAAATCGGTACCATGAACTCATCAATCCTGACGTTGGTCTATCCTTTTAATTCGTACGGTTTGCTAAAAGCTCATTTGGCGAGGTGGAATCTTTTTTTTATTAGAGCAAGAGGGCAGAGAAAGTAAAAGGCAAAAATGCTTCTATTCTGCCGTGACCAAGACTGATGAACCACCGAATCGAGTTTGTAACTAACGGCGATCATCTGTACACGAGGAGACTAGCGGTGCTGAAAAGAACAACACAGATGACCTCAAAAAGGGTGGTGCACATATCTGAAGGTATCGATCTGAGTGGTTGCACTTTTGGATAGAGCACAAAGGAAATCGATAACAGTAGAGCATGTGCTTCAAATAGCATATATTAGGATTGTTTCAGTTACACCGAGGAATCGCAAGAAAATTAGGCAGGACGCTAAGCTGAGTGGGTGCCTGTTAGAGTGAGAGTGAGAGAGATGGCGTCTACTGCTGCTGCCATGGACCACTTCAGGCTGCCGCACAATCCTGTCTCTGATCGTGCTATCACGGTTGGATTGCCCATACGCGTCGCCAATGAAGGAACGACACCAACAGCTTCGTCGCAGCACCACAAAACATCAGTCAATCGTCGCTAGCGCTGCAAAACAATGGCGTATTTGTCAGTTGGTTGCGGCGTCCCGGTCGCAGCGGTACGGCATCCTACGGTAACGGTACGGAACAATGTGACTAGTACTCCCTCCGATATATAATAAGTATCGCAGTTTTGAACTGTTTTGAACTAGCTCAGTTCAAAACTGCGACACTATTACTTATTTTGTATAGGAAGGAGTAGTAGTTGCTGACCGGGAGACTCTGTAGACCTTAAACATTCGAAACAAAACAAATTTGTAGAAGCGGGATGACAGATGTCATGGTGTCGATTCACAAACGTACTAGCCTGGTTAGCGCAATATTGACAAGAAAAAGAAAACAACAATTCAGAAAAATTGGATCTAAAATATCTTCAAGACACGGTGGTCGAAGCTATGGAATTTTAGGAAGACATATTCAGAGGAGTGACAGTTATATACTCCCTCTATTGCTAAATACTTCCTCCGTATCAAAATATAGATATTGAGCATTTTTCTGATACGGATGTATCTAGACACGTATTAGTGTGTGAATCCACTCATTTCAATCCGTATGTGGTCCATATTTAAATATCTATAACATCTTATATTTTGATACGGATGGAGTATAAAATGCTTTAGTTTTTTTCAGATTCGTACGTATCTAGACATATTTTAGTGTATATGTTCACTCATCTCACTCTCTGTATGTAGCCTACACTGAAATATCTAAAACATCTTATAATTAGGAATGGAGGGAGTACCAAGTTAGTGGGAGAAGCCAATATATATGACAGTGTTGGTTATACTCATGGCAATGGAATGAATGATATTTCGTACTGAGGCTTGATAACCCACAAGTATAGGGGATCGCGTGTAGCCTTTTCGATAAGTAAGAGTGTCGAACCCAACGAGGAGCTAAAGGTAGGATAAGTATTCTCTCAAGTTCTATCAACCACTGATACAACTCTACGCACACTAAACGTTTGCATTATCTAGAAAATAAAACTACGGGTATGAGAGGTAGTTTTGCAAGATAATAAATACAAGAAAGTAAATGTTAGTGCTGCAGCAATAAAATACACTAAGTAACCATATACTAACGGTACCATGAGTGTGGAAAAGTGGTGGTAATTGTGGTGGATTTGTCCAAGATTAATTAGTGAAGGTACTTGGTTCATTGTCTTCGATGCAGTTTTCTATGTGGGAGAGGCTAAATATACATGCACTCCACTACTTGGGATTACAAGTACTATATGATTGGATTGTTAGAAAGCATCCGCAAATACTAACAATGCATTAAGGTTTTCCCAACCATAGCCTTAAGTTCAAGGTCCTCTTACTCCCATACGTGCAACTAATCGGTTCGCGTTCTCAGGTTTCTGTCACTCCGGCAGAAGTTCCCCGCTTCGTTACAAATACTACCAACCCTAGGGTGTTTGATCCATGCGCGCACAAGTATAATGGACACCAAAGGACAGCACCATATAGACATACAACTCTAATGAACCTCATGCATTCAATTAAGCAATCAAAAGACAAATAAACTACGGAAACATGATGTAAATCATAGGATAAATATTATAGCATCAAACACCATGTTTACATAGGACGGTACAGAGGTTTGTGGGAGGATGAACCACTGAATACAAGGAGGAGATGGTGATGGAGATGGCGGTGAAGACGGCGGAGAGGGGCAGCGCGGCGGCGGCGCCGGCGGTGCGGGGAACTCCTTTCCCCGCCGCCGGCAAGCTTGGGGACCGCCGCCCCTTAGCCTCCCTCCTTCATGGCTTCTTGAGAGCCCTCCCCCATGGAGATGGGATCCATGAGGGAGGCAAAAACGTGGCTTTTGGTGGCTGAAATTCGTGGGTGGAGGAGTCCTCCACGAATTAGGTTTCCTCCCTTTATATATCTTCTCGGATTTCCGTCACCCCTTTTAGGGTTCCACCAAAACGGGCCTACAGGCCGCGTCCGAACTCCGATTGGGCTGATCTCGGGCTTAAAATCTTCGTATGGAAAATTGTGACAACTTTCGTAACAGCCAGGTCGCCATTTGACGTCATCTTCGAGGGTCAAACTGGCAAACTTCGTAAAAAGTTCTCAGACAGATTTCAGGAAAGTCCCAATTCGACTACAACAAGGTTTCCTCTTGTATTCTTGATAATTTCTACACATCAAATAGTAAAACAAGAACATTGTGCACTTTTGCAACTATTAGTAGGTTAGTCCAAATAAATAATAAACTTAATATAAAAACAAGTGCTAAAAGCATAAAAATGACATGAAACAATCAAAAATTATAGATACGTTTTGGACGTATCAAGGCTCAAACATTATTTCTTGTTACAAAATTGGAAGAAAACAAGAACATGAAGTCTCCTCCAGCATCCCAAGAACACATGCTATATAGCATAAGTATCAGTCTCCAGCGCAGCGCGGGTCAGGATGATGTGTTTTAGTAACAACCCAAGGTAATTATGCAATACGGTACCATGTTTGCTTGCATTATGCACTTCTGCACACATACAGAAAGAAGATCACGAGGGGCGAGGCAAGGTGGCATACCATGATACAAGGCTTGAGCATCGTAGTCCACTGGAACGTCAACGGCAGCTCCTTTCAGCTGAGATCCACAGCCAAACTGGTTTGTCTTCCTTCCAACGTTTCAATGTATTAGCTGTCCAGCTCACCTGCAGGTGAAACACCAGATCTAAATCTAATAGAAACCCTTCGGTGATCACGACTGGGCCTACTTGCGGTCCGCAGAATGGTCAGGATGTCTGCACAAGTTTCATCTGTAGACGCACATGAACAATCTCTGTTTATGCAGCTTTCTTGGTCATGCAGCGTTGCAGTAAGCTGAGTTGCTAGATCCACATTTTTTGTACTTCGAATACATGGGTTAGGATGGCTACAAAGTACAGAGTGTTTACACAATACAACAAAAAATCTGAATCATCTCCGGTGCAATACAAGCACGAGGCTGTATCAGCATCTAGACTAAGCTAAGGTTGCTCAAATTTCCTACAGCTGCATGATTTACACGTTGAGAAACTTATTCAGGGGGGCTCCACACTGTCCTACTCACTGCTTCAACTGACACTATTATGACGTCTGACAAGGTACACATGGAAGCATCATCTTCGGGGTGAAGCGACCTGCATGACAACTGAAGCAATTAAATTGCTGGATTGGAGAGCAGAACCGAAGGCATACTGAGCATATGATCTAGGTTTAAACTATTTAACCAAACAGAGCCATGATGCTCCAAAGTGTAACCATAAATCACCTTTAAAACCATACTCCGATGGAGGTTCTCAAGCAGTCGAATGAGCATTGCATTCGGCAAAAATAACTGTTTGTCAATTCTATCATGAAGAAACAGAGCCCACAACCTGAGCGGGAAGTGGATAGCTCATCACAAGAGTTTGGTCTTCAAGCGGATGATCAACAATTGACAATCTGGATTTCTGTTAGCAGGCAAGGAAATTTTTTCCTTTTTGAGAAGAATCTTCAGTTGTGAACTCATCAATGACCTAAATTGGATAAAGGGCATTCTATTTTCGATTAAGAAGTGGATAAAATGAACAAAATATCAAAACTTGGCATATCATAGCCCATCTATGAATCGGTACCTTCACTATCAGCTTCTATGAAATGGGTTCTCATGCATATTAGAAAGAGATGTGTCCTGCATTTGACCAAAGTTATGTCAGAAATAATATACAAAAGAAAACTCATTTTCCACATGAATCTTGAGAGTTGAGAGTTAATTACTTGAATCCTTGCATTGATGTTTTGGAGTCCATGGTGGTGGTTTGCAGAAGGTACAGCGACGTTTAATGACAACCTGTTATCATTTGCTACATGACCTGAGTTGTCTTCATCTGTAGACTTGGCAGTCCTTCTCCATCGCTTCAAAAGATATATCTGAGGTAACTCTTTGATATTTCTGTAATCAAGCACCTTCAACATGTGACAACATGGAATACCTGTAAACTCAAACTTCCTACAAGTGCACATACAAGAGTTATCACTTGAGTCAAATCTAACCAAGTGCTCCTTGGGTTTTTCAGAGGGAGCGACTTTGTATTCAGAGATTGTCCCGGCCTCTCCACAAGGGAATAATACAGAGTCCATGAAAAGTTCAAACTCTTTCCTAAAGATCTCAAACACCACCGGAGTATAGGTATGGGAAGTTTGCTTTAACATCTTGGCCGGCGGTATTCTTGGATAACTTTGACTAGCCTGGAAGTCAGCTTGGAGCTCAGCGTAGCGATGTTCATCTACTGCTCTTTCATAGTGTTTGAAGAAGGACAGCAGATCCAGTTGAGGGCTCAAGAATTTCTTCAAAACGCTGCTGAAACTCTCAGTTTGAAGTGAACTTATTATGTCAGCACAAAATATATGTCTATCATATGCCAGTGCCCATCTTCCCCTCTCATCAAGCAGTTTAGACAGCCACTCATTATGCCTAAGATCATGCTTCTCTAGCATACTTCTCCATGCAAACACAAATTCTTCCTCATCCTCATAGCCAAAGACACATTTGCTAAAATCCTTTGCAAATGTCTTTGAACCTTGAATAACTTGATTCAGGTGCTTAACAGAATTCTGATATACATGCCAAGCACAAATTCGTTGAATAGTATTTGGCCAGGCTACAGCCATTGCACTACTCAGCTGAACAGATTGATCTATTAAAGCTACCGCTGGTTGTTTCCCATGCATGGCGATCTTAAAACTCTCAAACAGCCACTTAAATGACTCAAATGATTCATCATAAAGCAAAGCTGCACCGAAAATAATCGTTTGTTTGTGATGATTCACACCAAGGAATAGTACCAATGGCCTGCCATACCCATTTATCTTGTATGTTGTGTCTAGAGAGAGCACGTCACTGAAGTAGTGAAGTCATCTCTAGATTTTGGGTCTGCCCAAAAGAAGTTTGTTAGCTTGTCATCCTCATCAATTTGCATGGTATAGAAGAATGAGGGGTTATCCATTTGCATAGTCTGCAAATATTTCAATATGGCTCCACCATCACCAGGTTGCATAGCCTTCATGCGCTTTGAGCGGAGATAATTCTTGTAATCTGCTGGGAGGAGAGAAATACTTCGAAGGAAACTAACTTGTCGCACAACAAGATCACCAGTTGCCTTTGTTGTTGGTGTCACTACAGAATCATCTGACAGCTCTGCTTCCCCAGACTGAAGTTCTGTCAATACCCTTTGTGACCTTAGCATATGCATCGTCGAAGGAGGGGCCAGCTGATGATTGTGCTCTGCTTTAAAATCAGTGACTCTGTATTTACAATCTGGTGTGACTTTAATAATCAACCGTGCTGGACAGCCAATTCTTGTATCCAACCTTGGCTTCTTGGCTTCCAGTGACTTTTTATCCCTATTGTAACCCTCTCTCGAGCATACAAAAGTCCTTACTTTGGTAACATTTTCAGAAGATTTATGTGATGTGCTTTTTCGAACACTAAAGCCAACATGCCCAGCATATTTATTGTAGAATTCATATGCTTTTTCCTCGCTTTCATATTCCATGTCCACCTCAGGAACAAGCTTAGCAAGCGAAGCCTCATCTATAGGTGGTTCAGCTTCTATCATTCTTCTCATTTTCCCCTGAAGAACCGAGCATACTTAAGTTCAGTAACAAGAAAAAAGAGGCACATTTAATTGTACCAGAACTTCATCAGTAGACCAAAATAGGACGAAAACGGCAAACAGATCCGCACGGTTGGGCCATAATGTAAATTCTCAACTCCAAAAATAGTCACTTTATTCTGTAAGGTTTAGGTACTTGTACATCTTGAGTGAGTCTACCAAAAATAATAAAAAATATGATGAAATACACCATAGACAAAAGATTCAACTTATTTTTCGAACACTACAACGGTAACGGATTGTATTTTTTTGCACAGGATACACTTGATGATATATTTGCATGAATTTTGCACGACCCACATGATCAAACATAATAAAATCTATGGTTTGTTTTGAGATTTTTCACGATGCACAAGTAGCTAAACCCAAAACTCAAGCGACCACCATTGCATACACATTTCCTTTTCCCTATCTTTTTGTGATTTCAAGGCAAAAGGGCACTTATTCTGTATGAAGATCTTAACTGAACATAATGCATGCATATAGGTTTACAAATCGATGAAGGGAACACACAGAAGATTTCATAGAGGGAACTCTGCAAGTATTTTATGATTCAAGGATTATGGACTCAATGGATCAGATTTTTTTTCGAAAATGAGTTAAAACCATACAAGTTGTAGCAGACAACCAAATAACTAGATGCCTGAAACTGTGCTACAGGTACCATGGTTCCTTCTAGCCACTGAGTCTAACATTATTCACAGAAGTTCAACTTCCAGCATTCAAAGAGAGGGATAGTTCTTATGTAGCATACAAGCTGCTCTAAAATGTAGAATGGGATTTGGTTAACCATAAAGTTAGCTATGTACCCGCTAAGATATCTGTAAGGAGTTAGGCTCAGATTGCGAAACAAGACTCACAGGCAGCATACGCAAAATAAGAAAAATGATTGTAGGATCACCGTCTCAGAATATAAGAATGTGGTTTCACCTTCCTGTAAGCAATGCCACAGGCGTTGCAGAGAGTTCTTGGGCCATCAGGACCACGCCGCATATGTGGCGTTGCATTACCAGATATACCACACCGTAGGCACCTGATCAAGTACCAGTAAATTGTCAGAATGACAAGTGCAAACCTATGGTTGAACTGAAGTCACTTCTGCAACACGAGAAGCAAACATAATGAATTTGAACAGGTGCACTGTTAACTGTTCCATCAGAATCAACCAGTTACAGGCCTAAAGTCAAGACCATTTCATCGGTCAACAGCATCACCAACGGCGACCAAACAGTACCACAGGTGATTTTCCGCACAATAACTAGCGGCAGGAAGCACATACCGGACGTGGCCCTCGAGGCTGTCGTCGGCGTTGTCGCGGTGGAGCTCCAGCTCGTGCTCCTCCGGCACAGCGTCGTACGGATGCATCTCTCCTCCGACTCCATCGGAGGCCACCAGCATGTGCATCATCGCATCACCACCCTGCCATCCATGGCCAGAGTCACATTAAAAATTCCACAAGGATAGCGCACAAATGGAGAAATTTGAGTCGAAATTGTACCTTAGAATGCGCCCAGGAGGGTTTTGGGGCGAAATTTCTGAGGAATTCTGCAGGATGCTTTGGTTTTGCGGGGATTGGAGCTAGGGTTTGGAGCGCCAAGGAGAGGAGATGAGCGGAGTGTGGAGGGATCCGGTGCGGCGGCGCGGTAGGTGGCCTCGTGTGGTCTCATCCACACTCGACACGTGTACGGACCTGATCTCACGTGGGCTTAGCCATTCCCTCCGTGTTCACTGACACTCTGGACCCACCTGTCATAAGCCTCTTTCACATAACCGGAGAAGAGAACTGGAGAGGCCAAGGCGAGAAGGGGACAGCAGCGAAGAGAGAGAGAGAGAGAGCAGCGTCGCCATGAGCGCCCTCAAGTTCTGCGGAAAATGGTGAGGAGACAAATCCCCTAGCATTCGTCTTCCGAGATTTGTTCTCCGATGGACCAAGGTGGTTTAACCCCATGTGTTCTTGTCGCGTTTCTTTTCTTGCAGCAACAACATGCTGTACCCGCAGGAGGACAAGGAGATGCGCGCCCTCCACTACGCTTGCTCAGCCTGCGAGCACAAGGTGGTTGATTCCCTTCCCCCTTTTCGGATGACGAATTTCCTTGTGTTTGGATTTGGTTGTGCATTCTCGAAACCCTAAGGTCTGCCTGCGAAACTGAAGAGGGGCCTGGGTTCTTGGAACAATATGTTAGGTTGAACCTGTGGGCTTAGTGACCCAGTGACTGGCGATGCCTGCGGTTTTAGGTTTTGGGGGCACATTATTAAGGTTGTTGATTTGTTTTCTTAGTGTGTATGATTTAGGCCAGGTTTTATACTCACCATTTTATTTTGCTAAAGGGTGTGTCTGTCCATGTTTGCTTCTTGTAAGTTCAGGATTGAAGACTATACAACCGATTTCTCTTAGATTTGTTCGCTAAACCCCCACTAAAAATCTTAGGTCGGTGAAGTGTGGAAGGTTCCATAAACTCACATGGAGCTTTAATTTTACTCCATATCATTTTATTTGTATTTCCTTAGGAACTGTTTTTACTCGAGTTCATCTGGGCAATAATGTCCGCCCACAAATAGCTTATGAGATCTTCCTAAACCACTCCAAAGAAGGGAAATCCATATCGGGTCATAGGTGCAGATGCACCCACAACCCAAAAATCATTTTTCAAAATGTCAAAAAATTCCAACTAAAAATTTCGGATATACATCAGGACATTGTATGTTAGCACAAAAAGTTTCGTGAAGAAAAGACAATTTTTGTGGGCTGTGCAAAAAAGTTTCAAAATCTAGACCTAGTGACATTTTAAAAAGTTTTTAAAAAAGTTTTACATAACGGGTGAATCTAGACCTATGACCCGAAACACCGTGTCCCTCTGAAGAATTGCTTTTCACAAGAAACAAAACTGAGGTGCCTATCATTTGGCCCTTTTTATGTAGGTTTTATCCATCACGTTTTGCATGAATGATCTGTCTGCAGTTTATAGACACTTTTCCCCACATTCTTATTATTATATCTCCATAACCATCACTCTCGTTACTAAGTGGATTTCCTTCTCAATGCTCATACTTGAAGATGCAACATGGGAATTGACAACATGAGAACATAGTCATTTTAGGCTATTCCTTATTTATTTTCTGATTGATACTGCGGCCTACACTTGTGGACAACTGAAGTATTTGTTATGAACTCATCAGTAGTAGTAGCTTAATCCTTCCATTGTATAGAAAAAAAGTAGTAGTAAGTAATAGTAAATTAATTATTCAATGCTTCTTTTTGCTGGAGGATTCCTTTAGGAGAAGAATATTGCTACTTGTAGCATTTAGCAATAAAGTGGCATGGGGGGAGTAGTATCCTGGGAGGTTTGTCTTGCTTTCATTATATGTACCCCTTTTTGTAATAATGTAGCATGGAGAAGGTAAAAGTAGTATCCTATGAGGTTATCCCGTTTTCTTTGTTTGTACCATACTTACCAGATTTGGTGAACTAGGCTAAGGACCCAAACTGTGATTTATTGATCTACCTCAGGGTTTGAGATTGCTGCACATCAGAATAAGTTTGCATCTCAAGCTGTCGATCTCAAACGAACCACAACAACGAAATTGCAGGCAGCAGCTAACACTAAGTAGTATAACCGCAGCAGCTAATCTGGTGCAGCAGCTCGCCCATGGCGAAGATGCTGTGGGCAGCACTTTGACCCAGGGGATCCTGCATGGTCTGTCGTGCTCGTGTGCTACTTGAACTGCCAGGGAACCGAAATACAGCAGCTGGCCTTGGAGCCTGGCTAGCCGCGACGCCAAAGCAGGCAGTGACGGCATGAAAGCCGGCACGACGCAGATGCACACACAGTCATGAGCGAGTATTTGAGGATTTTTGGAATTTCTTGAGAAGATCATTTGGCTTGAGTGACTGGTGGCCCTGAGCAAGTCAGAATTTCAGCCGGCTTTTATAAGTTTGTTGAACTTGTGACCTGTAGCATTAAACCATGCATACCGAAATGCCTTCTCGAGCCACATGATCATTAAGATACACAATGACTACTTTCGTTCGAAAGAAAAGTTTTGATGTGCATCTGCTGGTTCACCATTTTACCTTTCTAACAATGAGATATCCGATCGTGTGTCTGCGAACCGGAGTTATGCCCCCCCCCCCCCCCCCCCCCCCCCCCCCCCCCCCCCCACACACACACACTCTCTCTCTCTCTCCACACACATCACTCTTTTATTTGTGATCCACGGAAACAGTAGATCTCATGGCTATGGTATGTATCTGTCTATTGTTATGTCGATCTTGTATTTAAAACTTCCTTTAGGAAATTATCATTATCAGTTATAGTAAAATGAAATTTACATACAAGATTTTTGAATTCACTAGCCATTGGCAGGCATGATCTTGCCCAAACATTTTCTGCGTCCCTAAGACAACTTAGAGAACTCGTCACACCATTTAACTTGTTCTGCTATGTCCCGACTGACATGATACAGCTATAAATTTTTAGAAACCTACTTTATTTTATAGCGTTGCCCATAATTTGTATAACATCCTTCTTCTTTTCTTCGTTTATTTTATTTTATTTTCCTATGTGGCACTGGTGGTAATTTTATTATTTATTTGTTTACACCACGACCTTGAACTTTACATGTATTAAATACAGTGTCAATGTATTAAATACTCTGTCCACTTCTCCATTTTGATCTGTTAATGCCTCTTCCTGTTTATGTCATTGCTTGGCACTCTTCCTTGCCTTTTCAGAATTATGCAACAGCATCTCATAAAAATGAAGGAATTGAAATAGCCATAACTAATGTTAACAGTTAATAAAAGACACAGTTATCATGTAAGAACAAGTAAATATTCTGAATTTTATATATAGAGACACATTCACTCTAGGGTTGACAGAACCACCAAGACTTAACTTTCACTCTAGGGTTGACAGAACCACCAAGGCTTATTTTTTTAGTATGCTTCTAGGTTAGCTCAAGTTTGGTGAAATGCGGTAGTTATATTGGGCTTAACCTAGTAGCATCAACCCATTTCTACTTTCTAGATAAGGTTGGATGGAACGATTGCACACCCTGTCCCTGAAGATGAGTATGCAAGGATGGCCTAACTTTCAACTAAATGACCCTGAAAAGAGCTTCCATATTTATGTTTGTGATGCTTCCAAAACATATATGTCCATGGCTTGTGGCCAACCAAGTTGGAAACAACTCTAGAAAGAAATGTAGATCTGTGGTGTGTTTTTAGAGAAAGCCTAAGCTTTATTGGGGCATTTCGCCCGACACAAGACCAGCAATAGGTGCTGGTACCTCATACTCCCAGAGCAACGCTCTGTTTACATCACACGACCACCCAATTCTTGCTAGTTCATGGGCTGGTCTATTGAATTCACGCTTACAAGCAGTCACATCACAGGAGGAAAAGTTGGTCTGTGGTGTTTTAGGTGGTATTTGAGGTGCTCCTCTTCCACAAGATGCTCTTTTTTTTTGAAGGAAAGCCATCATGGCGGTTTCTATTAATTGGCAAACAC
Source organism: Poa pratensis (assembly GCA_947311845.1). Classification (NCBI taxonomy): domain Eukaryota; kingdom Viridiplantae; phylum Streptophyta; class Magnoliopsida; order Poales; family Poaceae; genus Poa; species Poa pratensis. The sequence continues at coordinate 24,482,165 of CAMZMU010000093.1, forward strand.
ACTTACATCATCCATGATTACAGCAACCAAAAAATCGGAGGTTCCTCATGCCACATAGTGAACTGAGTACCCTCCGCTTTACTAGCTAGAGTATGAGCTGCCACATTGGCCTCCCTGGGGCAATGCTAAATAAAACATGAGACAAATTGCGACATTGAAAAGAGATATTCTCATAAATAGCTGCTGCCGATCCAATGGAATTTCCTCCATTCTTCATCACTTCGATCACTTCCATACAGTCAGCTTCTATCATAATACGATTGCATCCCACAACATTAGCTAGGGCCAATCCATTCTTCAGCGCCATTGCTTCAGCTGTTTTAGCATCCTCAACATAAGGTGAAGTGGTGTTACAGCCTGCAATAAACATTCCATTTGCATCACGGATTATAGCACCAGTCGCTCCCAAGCCAAGGTCAACATCAAACGCTGCATCAACGTTCAGTTTCACAAAACCCTGCCTTGGTTTAACCCAGCCATGCCAGATTAGCGGTTGATTGCCCTTTTTCTTTGCCCTGGAATAATTCGTAACAAGAGCAGCAATGGCTTGTGCAGACCTTGAGGGCAACTGAATATTTTCTCCATGTGTGAACTGCCTTCGTTCCCACCAAATGTACCAGATTGCAGTTGTATTTAAGTCATTTCGATTTATACCTTCCATCAGAGGTGCAGCAGCATTTTTGTTAGCTAACAAGGTACTAAGAACCGAAGCTCCTTCTGTATCATTTGCGCATGCAAGATTTATGTCTTCAGCCATACCCAAGCGTCTCCACAAGATGCTCTTTTTCGCAGTGATAGATGAGCTTTTGTCGATGTTTGTATTCTTTTCAGTTATACTGAATTATATTTTTCGAGCAACATCTTATAAATTTTATCACAAGTATTCACACAAGTTGATTAATAATTTCCATTGGTTTAAATCATTGACAGGAGGTTGCCACTGATACTTGTGTGTACAAAAGGGTTCTCCGTAAATCTGCTGGTGAACCTACAGATGTCTTAAAGGATGCAGCAACTGATCCTACTCTGCCTCGCACCAGAAGTGTTAGATGCTACAATTGCGGCTACCCAGAAGCTGCCTATTTCCAGGTCTGTCAATGAGCACTGTTCTCCTCTGCAGTCGTTGCTAAAGATTATGATTACCATCTGTACAGATATGACAATACAAAACCATGAGCATGTTGTTTTGCTGCATCATTTTCTGTCAGTGTTCATTCCAATTTACCTTGATTCCTCCAACACGCAGGCTCCAACAAAGGGAGAGCAGGGCCTGACGCTGTACTTCATCTGCTGCAGCCCTACCTGTGGTCACAGGTGGAGGGACTAACCACAGAACAACGTGCTAGTTCTTGGCACCGAAACTTGACTGGCCATGTGTTGTTGTTCACCTTAACTTTGTAGCTTGCGGTATCTAGGTTCCGAAGTTTCAGATGACTTGGCTGCTGTGAGCGAACTGCTTCTGGACTCACGCTCTTCAATCTTAATATATGCAGATGAGGGTTGAACTTAAATAGTAGTATACTTTTTTAGGATTGAGTGGATGTGCATCTTCCCTGTTTCATTACCTAGAGCACTACTCAGCTCTCAAAGCGACCCTCCCCTTAATTTCTCCTGATTCTTCGATTATAGCACCAAGAAGGTTTGCCTCTAATCCTCTTGAGGTTTTGTAGGCATGAGTTATACCGAAGCGGCTCTTAACCGTGTGACCGTATCCATGCACCACGCTTGATGCAGACACTTGCTCGCCCGGTGGACCCCACGTGCACGTTCCTTCCCCTTAGCCTCTTGTTCCTCACCTCCCCCACGTTCTTCCTTCTTTTCCTCCGGACGTCGCCATGACTCCCAATTCCACTACCGTCGCCCCCACCACGGCACCACCCAAGATGGTGTCGGTGTTGTCGAAAATAGAGCAACAACTTATGGGTGGGTGGGTGGGTGGGGGGTCGAAGGCCGAGATTTGATTTGGCGAGGCGGCATCGGGCGGAGGCAGGCGACTCGCCCGACGGTGGATGCGAGGGCGGACTGGATTCGGATGCTGCAATTCTCCCTTCCCACTCATCTCCGGCAGCGACATTGCTCCCTTCCCCTCCCCATCTGTTTCGACAAGAAAACAACCGCGGGAACCTGGTCGGAATTGATTGTGACCATGGGTGCCTGCAAGATAGCACTGCCCGAGTTATACATTGTTACAGAAAACACAAGTCTCTGGTGTCAGGCCCTAGATGTCTTCCATAATTGTTGAGATACATCACTATCATGTTTTTGATTCAAAATCAGTGGCTCAAGACCGCCCATACATACAACACATGACTTAGAACCAGTTCTTTTGCTGGCTTCTACTTTCCCTAGAAGCTGCCCGCCCTACCTTACCCCATAAGTCGGCCTCTAAATTCATTTAGACTTACTCCCTCCGTTCCTAAATATAAGATGTTTTAGCTTTATCCACATTCATATGTATGTGTATGTATTTAGACAAGTTTTAGTGTGTATGTTCACTCATTTGACTTCTCACCTAGTCAATATGTGAGGTAGCTAAAACATTTTATATTTAGAAACGGAGAGAGTATGAGAGAAGCTAGTTTGGTAGATAATTTGTGAGACGGCTTATAGGAAAACCTAAGAGGGCAGCTTCTTGGGAAGCAAAACTGGGCCTAACGACGAAGCACACATCCTTGTATTGCACACACGCATGCCTTCCTATTTGGCGGTTTACTCTACCTAAGTGCTGCCAGTTTTGGGTGCGCCAGTTTTTGTCGATTGTAAGGCAAGTCGTCGATGAGACCGAGGCGGGTGTTAAAATAAATAAAGAGGGCATTTATTTTGGAACCAGCTCTTCTCACCCACACAAGATGCCGATATGTGGCACAGATGCGTGTACGCATTTGTCAGATGTAAACAATCACTGGTCGATGGGCGGGTATAAAAACAAAAATCATTGAAGGACACATACCACAATATGACTCCAACTCTCCCCGTCCGCCACTGCATGGCTCAATTGAGTGTAAATGTTTTTGTCGATTGTAAGATACGTCGTCGATGAGACCGAGGCGAGTATTAAAAAGGAATAAAAAATTTACGTTTATTTAGATACCACCTCTTCTCATCCACCCATCATGCCGATACATGGCGCGGTGTGTGTCTGCTTTTGTAAGTTGTATACAGGCAGTAGGTCGATGAGACCGAGGCAGGTATAAAAACAAAAATCAATGAAGGACACACGACACAATATGACTCCCCCTCTCAACGTCTCACCACCACCACCGATACATGGCCACATTGCGTGTATATGTTTTTGTCGATTGTAAGGTGAGATCGTCGATGAGACCGAGGCAGGTGTAAATATATATATATATATATAAGAGCATTTATTTCGAGCCGCCTATAAAAGGAGGGTGCAAGGTCCGAATACTCAAAAGTGCACCGCAAGTGAAAAACAAGTTAGGTAGCCAAAGTTCGAAGGAGACCGTCTTCAAGAAGATTTGCCTATGAGAGTCGTTTTCGAAGGCCAAGGTGATATCATTTTCTAAAATCACAACCCTTTCTTGCATGAGTAAATTGGACCAGCACTGTCAATATTAGATATGGGAACTTATGGTTTATTTTGTTTGATCCGTCCTTGTCTTGCTAAACATAATCTGCATCAAAATTAGATATCCCAAGGTACAAACTATTTTTGTTAGGTTCCTCCCTGTCTTGTTGAACATAGTTCCTTGTATAGCCTTTCAATGTTAAAAAAAGAGCACACGTAGCCGACTGTGCGCAAAACCCGACCGTGGATTTTGTGCATGTGTGCGTGTTTGCGTTGTAGGTCCTTGATCACGACGAATTTTGTGTTTCTACCATAGGGATGGACTTGAAATGGTCATGTGAAATAATAGACGGAGTACCAAAGTAATAAAAATCTTACTTTGAAATTTCTTCTTAAATACTATAGGAGGCGGAGGGTATGTATTGATTTAGTTGCCCACTTTAATTTCTTCTTAAAAACTACAGATGTATGTCACCTCAAGAAAATCTAGACACATTAACATTAGGCATTAGTCCAGTATATACAGCCATGCAAAAGATGGCATGTATCTAATCCTACGTCATACTCACGCGAAAAGTTTTCCCTGAATTGAATGCCAGACTAAGGCCTTCTCTATGACGCAGGAATCTCAGCAGGAATTTCAGAGGAAACAGTTCAAAGTTTTGCAAGTACACCGCGTCGGCCGACCTCGAGGACGAGCTATCATCCTAGCGCGCCATAACACTGGTGCTAGGGTGGCCCCTGAAGCAGTTCAGCAGGACATCAGGGATCCTCTTGGCTATGGCTGACCAGCGCTCCTTCTGCCTGTGTTTCATCGTCGGTCACTTCCAGCACGCACGACCCACCTACAGGTGACGTTGTTGTGCCTCTTGTATGTTTGGTTTCTTCTTTCTGGGCAAACAATTATTCTTATATAAGCCCTACCTTTAGCAATGCATGCACCACATTTTCTAGCGTTTTTTGAACAATGCAACACCTTCAGATCTCTCTGTTCCCCGCGTATCTTCCATTTTCTTTCCTATGAGTAAAAATCTCATATGTTTTCTTTGACCTCTTGTTATTTCAGAAATACAGGCTGTATTTAAAAAGGGTCCATGGTGACACAGGGAAGTCCAATTCATTTGGCGATTCATCTGAAAGACGGAACTCCTCCAGCAATGCATGTTGTGCCGTGGCTGCCAGACACAAGAAGGTGGCTTGCTTCCATTTTGGATTTGGGTGTCTTGTGCATCAGATGGCACATCCGTGGAACGAATGTGGCGGGCTGGCGGCGGACCCTTTCGCGTATATACTAGTGAAGGAGTTGCACAAGAAGAGAGAAAGAGTTGCTGGCTCGCCGGAACCGGATATTCTTTACCTGCCATGAGATCGCTGATGCAACAGATGTGTGCTTGTCTTTGTGCTACTAACCAATGTATAGCGGCAGCAACGAGCGGTGTAGTTTGAGGGCCGAATAGTGTATAATTTGTTGGTCTTTTCACAATTATATAAAGAGTGTCGTATAATTTGTTTGTCTTTTCACAATTATATAAAGAGGGCATAGTCTCAGAAACATGCATGGATCTAATTAGCTAGGATCAAAGTCCATAAGGACGTCGCAGTTTCGCTTCAGTCGGGGGTGTTCATGCCAGTACCATTGAAACACTGGAAACCGAAAATTTATTGCAGTAGTTCATTCACTTCATTAGTTCCAACCACACTGGCGGAAGTTTTACAAGACGTACGTTTTGTAAGGGTGCCCGCAAGGTTGCACTGCCTGAGTTATACACAGTTACAGAAAGTCAACTCACTGGTCAGGCCCTAGATGCCTCGGTTTCCATTATTGTTCAGATACACCATTATCATATTTTGGTTCAAAATCAGTGGCTCAAGACCGCACATCCATACAACACATGACTTAGACTAGTCACAATGGGGAGTAACTTAGACTAGTAACATGCATATGTTACTACTCTAAGTTACTACCTCCATAGTGGAGAGTAACATGTGTGTAGTGTCATATTTAATAGGTTATACACTCATCTTGTCTTGAAATGTGTGATGTTATGGTAACATAGTTAGTTACCACAACCATCTCTCTCCTCATTAATTACCCGCCACATAACATTTTTTGCCTATGTGGCACTGATGTTACTCCTATGTTACTCCCCATTGTGACTAGTCTTAGGCCAGTTCTTTTGTTGGCTTCTACTTCCCCTAGAAGCTTCCTTCCCGCATTTACTCCCTTAAGCCGTCCTATAAATTTGTTTATACTTATGAGAGAAGCTAGTCTGGAAGGTTAAACGAGTCGTGAGACGACTTATAGGGAAACCTAGGAGAGGGTAGCTTCGGGGGAAGGCAGCAAAAGAACTGGGCCTAACGAAGCACACATCCTTGTATTGCACACGTGCATGTCTTCCTATTTGTAGGCTTATAGTCTACCTATTTGCGCCGGTTTTGGGTACGCATACCACTCACCTACCTATGCATGAAACCCCACAACCATCGACACACATGGCACACTATGGCATAATGGCATCACCTCTTTTTGACCATGACCATCATGGACACACGGCAAAATGTGATACCTTCTCTTCCCACCTACACACCCACCACGGCAATAGGTGGCTTGCGTCCATACTTTTGTCAGTTATAAGAGCAAGTACAATAAGGTACAGTCAGCAGGCTATAAGGATTTAAATAATATATTCGTGCCTACATGGAGGAGAGAATAACAGAGAGAGTGGAAACGGGCTCTCATGCAAGAGTCAGCTGCAGCACGTGCTCCTAGGCACTTTGTGAGAGTGGAAGGTGAGCCAACTATTAAAAAAGTAACCCATATTTGTAGCCAACTATTATACTTGTTGGCTATTAGGTTGGCTATAGATGACATGACACTATCTTATAGCCAACAGCTGGCTATACTATTGTACTTGCTCTAAACAGTCACTAGGTCGATGGGACCGAGACGGGTATAAAAACAAAATGAATGAAGGACACCCGATAGAAAATCAATTGCGTGTATATGTTTTTGCCGATTGTGAGGTAAGATCGTCGATGAGACCAAGGCAGGTGTAAAAAAATAAATATAAAAAGAGCATTTATTTCAAGCCACCTATAAGAGGAGGGTGCAAGGTCCGAATACTCAAAATTGCACTACAAGTGAAATACAAGTTAGGTAGCCAAAGTTCGAAGGATACCGTCTTTGTAAAGATTTTCCTATGAGAGTCGTTTTCAAAGGCCAAGGTGATATCATTTTCTAACATCACATCCCTTTTATGCATGAGTAAATGGGACGAGCATTGTCAATATTAGATCATTGTCAGTATTAGATGTGGGAACTTAAAGTTTATTTTGTTTGATTGGTCCTTGTCTTGCTAAACATAATCTGCATCAAAATTAGATATCCGATGGTAAAAAACTATTTTTGTTAGGTTCGTTCCTGTCTTGTTGAACATATTTCATTGCATAACCTTTCAACGTTGAAAAAGAGCACATGTAGCCGACTGTGCGCAAAGCCAGACTGCGCGATTTTGTGCATGCTTCTTAAAAAATATAGAAGGGTATGAATTGATTTAGTTGCCTATTTTAGATCTCGATGTGAGAGTGATAGAAACCGATAGAAACACATGGTCAGAGGAAACGACAGAAAATAGGTTATTGGTGGTTAAGAGGAAAAAATGTTATTGGTGGTTGTTAAGACGTTGTTTGTAAGTTAACTTTTAATTGGAGCTATTTTCAATATAAAATCAGAACTAAAATTAACTCCATATTTACACCGCACATATAAAACTAGCAAGGAGCTAAATATGTGTTCTGTAATCAGATGTGTGTCATTTCAAGAAAATCTAGACACATTAATATTAGGCATGATATATACAGCCATACATAAGATGACATATATCTCTAATCCTATGTCATGCTCACGCGAAAATGTTGCCCCGTAGTTATTAACTCCTAAGCAATTAAATGCCAGACTAAGGCCTTCACTGTGATGCAGGAATCTCAGCAGGAATTTCAGAGGAAACAGTTCAAAATTGGTCCCAGGATCGCTCCTGAAGCAGTTCAGGAGAGTGCCACGGTTGCGAGACGGCTGCCGTTAGAACACTGATGTCGACATCAGGATCTTCTTCGCGATTGCTGACCAGCGCTCCTCCTGGCTGGCCACTTATCTTCCATTACCCACGACACCCCGCAGGTGACGTTGTTGGCCCTCTTGTATGTCTAGTTTCTGTGCTTGTGCTCATCTTCTTTCTGGACAAACAGTTATTCTTATCCATGTAAGCCCGAGCTATAGTAATGCATGCATCACATTTTATAGCGTTTTTGAAACAATGCAACACCTTCAGATCTCTCTGTTCCCCGCATATCTTCCATTTTCTTTCCTATGAGTAAAAATCTCATATATGTTCTTGCACCTTTTGTTATTTCAGAAATACCAGCTCTATTTAAAAAGGGTCAATGATGACACAGGGAAGTCCAATCCATTTGGCGATTCATCTGAAAGACGGAACTCCTCCAGCATGAATAAACCAGGAAATTCCAGTAATTACAATGGACATGGGAGAGGAACGTCCGTCTTCATCCGTTGCCTTCCCGGTTCAGACATTCTTTTCACAGGGATGAATGCGCCATATATTGGACGGGCAATTGTAGGGACCTGGCCATGGGGACAGTCGGCCATAGGGACATGCATGTTTTGCCGTGGCTGCCAGACACAAGAAAGGCGGCTTGCTTCCATTTTGGATTTGGGTGTCTTGTGCATCACATGGCACACATCGTGGCACGAATGTGGTGACGGACCCTAAAACCGTGGCCATTGAGTCTTTTTTCGAGTATATACTAGTGTAGGAGTTACACAAGAAGAGAGAAAGAGTTGCTGGCTCGCCAGAACCGGATATTCTTCACCTGCCATGAGATCGCTGATGCAACAGATGTGTGGGTGTCTTTGTGCTAGTACCCAATGTATCACAGTAGTAACGAGAGGTGTAGTTTGAGGGCTGAAGAGTGTTTTATTTGCTGGTCTTTTCACAATTATATAAAGGGGGTATAGTTGTATAGAAACATGGACCTAATCTAGGGTCGAAGTCCACAAGGATGTCGTAGCTTCGATTTCAGTTGGGGTTTTCATACCCAGTGCCAACTGAAACATTGGAAACGGAAAATCATTGCACAGTAGTTCATTCCCTTCATTAGTTCCAAGTTCCAACCACGCTGTCGAAGAGAAAAAAGATGACCTACATACATTCTGAATCCAAACTGGGTTTGAACACCCCGTTTCAACCTTTTCGGTTGAGATACTATACAGATGTAGCGAGTCCTCTTCTCAAAGTTTTACAATAAAGGGAGTAGTTATTGACTCAAAACTCCTTTTATGTCAGGCATCCAATCTCCTAAAGGTCAATATGTTTGTTTGGTACCTCTCTCGTGGGTTATTTTGACAACACCCTATCTGGTGTGCAAAATACAACTAGAAGGGTATCAAATGTCGTTGCTTCCGTACTACCTCCATTTCACAAGACAAGGTGTATACATTTTATTAAAAGTCAAACAATATGGAGTTTGATCAAGTTTATAGAAATATATATCAACAACAATAATATGTATAGTATGTATATACGCTATTTTTCTATTGCTCACCGTCACTCTTCTCTCACCCTAATCTCCTCCCACCACTCTCTCCACCACCAGCCGCCGGCGCTCTCTCACCGCTCCCTCCTCCACCTCCCCTCTAGCAGTAGGCGTGCGCCGTCGCCGGCCTCCTCCACCTCCCCTCCAGAAGCCGGGCGCGGGCCCGGCCTCCTCCATCTCCCCTCCAGCAGCAGGAGGCGGCCGCAGGCGCGAGCACCGCCGCCGGCCTCCTCCACCTTCCCTCCAGCAGCGGAAGCCGGGCGCGGCGCCGTCTCCGGCCTCCTCCATCTCCCCTCCATTGCAGCCCCAGGCGCGGGCCGGGGCGCCGTCACCGGCCTCCTCCACCTTCCCTCCAGCAGCGGGAGCCGGCGCGGCGCCGTCTCCGGCCTCCTCCATCTCCCCTCCATTGCAGCCGCCAGGCGCGGGCCGGGGCGCCGTCACCGGCCTCCTCCACCTCCCCTCCAGCACGGAGCCGAGCGCGACGCCGTCTCTGGCCTCCTCCATCCCCCTCCAGCAGCAGTCGCCGGGCCCGGGCGGGAGCACCGTCGTCGGCCTCCTCCACCTCCCCTCCATCAGCAGGATCCGGCAGCCGGCGCCGTCGCCGGCCTTTCCCTCCACCACCTCCGAGCAGTAGTATCCGGCCTGCGGGCATGGCCAAGCTCGCTATCCTCCGGCTTCTTGACCAAGCCGCCATCCCTGACGCTAGGTTTTCACCGCCGTCCAGAACCAGAAAGGCGAGAGATCCCTGATCTCTTCCATTTTGTTCTGTTCATTGTGATGTTGTTTGATTTCGGCAGCTGTTGAGTTGTCTTTAGCACTTCTATTGTTACTTGAGACATGTTGAACAATTGATGCTGGAAGATTTGCTACGGATGTAGTTCTAATGTAGGATAGTATCTACTGCTGTTGTCAAAGATATGTACCTTGTTCTGTTTGTGGAGTATTCAGCTTCATCTGTCTACTTAGAGGTTCATATGTAGGAGTCTTCTAATGAGCCGTGAATAAAGATTTTTTTTTTTCAACTCAGGTCATGAGGCCGAGAAGATGTTTTCCTGGACGTCAAGCTCGAATGGCGCAAATGACTTGAAGAGGATGCTACAACAAGACCCCAATGAGCAGCTTAATGCTGCTGAAAATTTTGAGTAAGTCCCCTTTGTTTTGAGACTCGCCTCTCCAGTACATTGGAAATCTTGGTTATGCAGATCAATTAGTTCATGTTCATGATAGTTTAATGTCTACTTTCACTTGTCCAAATTGATCTTGTGTGTATTAGTTCTCAATCTGATTCCTTTTGAACAATTAAGTTGCAAGATAAGTGTTTGATAATTCAATTCATGTACCAAGTGAGGGTTGTCTTCATAACTTGTATAGCGATCATTCACCTTGAACAAGAACTAAAACGTTACTTTAAAACAAGAAAATGTAAAAGCTCTGGCACGGTCTCAAAAAATTCATGACCTACAACAGTTGCTTAAAAGCACTGCTTACAAATAATATGAGAAAACAAGAGAACATAATAAATGTGGTCGTAAACTGAAGGTCACGATATAAAGATAATTCATATCGAAATGCCCATGAAACTGCCACCCTATAAACTTCATGGCGACTTGTATGGGTCCATCTTCAGGCGTGATTTGGTGCGTCTGCGTGGGGCACTCGACAATTTCAGTGAGCTTCTTGATGGAAAGTTGTTTTTTGACTGTATTTTCAGTACTGACAATCTTTCTTGGACATCCGTTTCCGCTAGAGTTTTTCAGACGAAATAGTGGGTTTGTTGGGAACATCAGGATTAGGGATTTCTTCGACGATGTCGTCTTCTGCACCATTGTGTTTCTGTGCAATGCTGGCTTCGTACTCCTGCTTCTGTAAGGAGAAAGCATGTGTTAGTTCAATCGTGAAAGGTAGAAAGTATGTGACATTACGGGTCAGTTCTGTAGCACTAACGTATAGGATTTTCGTAGGATTCTTTTCGAACCCCGTTGCAATAAGAACAGCAGCCTTGAACATACTTTAATGCTAAAAATATCTATTTGTGCCTATATTTGATAGGATACATATGTTAGCACAACGTCGAATATAAAAACTCTTGAGTGGAAATGGAACTTAATGTTTCGCTGACCTGTGTAAATGCTCGTTCATCTTATCCCCGTCCCATGACAGCATGTACTTCATGTGACGCACCGCAAGAATGACTGCGTAGTATAGTTGAATTTCAGAAATCTTGTGTAGGCGAGTAATAATTTAGTAAGCCAATACCTACCATCCTTTTGCTGTGGTATCTTTGAATAGTTTACGGTTTTTCACTCGGTAATGTTGATCGATTATCCGTTGTTACGAAGCAAGCATCGACTTCCAGGTACTACACACCCCTATTTATCGTCGTACACCAGGTGAAGTCCATTCAGGCATTGATCATCGAAGCAGTCGATGCTGGCTTCGTAACAACGGCTAAGCCAACAACATTACCGAGTGGAAAACCGTAAACTATTCAAACATACCACAATAAAAATAGGTAGGTATTGGCTTCCTAAATTATTAATCGCCTACACAAGATTTCTGAAATTCAACTATACTATCGCAGGCATTCTTGCGGGGCGTACACGCTGAAGTACATGCATCATGGGACGGGATAAGATGACCGAGAATTTTACACAGGTCAGCGAAACATTAAGTTCCATTTCCACTCAAGAGTTTTCAATGCCTTCGACGCTGTGCTAACATATGTATCCCTATCAAATATAGCACAAATAGATATTTTTAGCATCAAAGTATTTCAAGGCTGTTGCGTTCTGATTGCAACGGGGTTCGAAAAGAATCCTACAAAAATCCTATAACGATTAGTGCTACAGAACTGATTGTGCTACAGAACTGACGTAGCGTCACCTACTTTCTACCTTTCACGATTGCAACTAACGCACTGCTTTCTCCTTACAGAAGCAGAGCACAAAGCCAGCATTGCAGAGAAACACAATGGTGCAGAAGACGACATCGTCGAAAAATCCCTAATCCTGATGTTCCAACAAACCCACATTTCGCCTGAAAAACTCAAGCGGAAACGTGGATGTCCGAGAAAGATTGCCACTACTGAATACAGTCAAAGAACAACTTTCCACCAAGAATCTCACTGAAATTGTCGGAGTGCCCACGCACGCACCAAAATCACGCATGAAGATGGACCCATACAAGTCCCCACGAAGTTTATAGGGTGGCAGTTCATGGGCATTTCGATATGAATTATCTTCATATCTGACCTTCAGTTTACGACCACATTTATTATGTTCTATTGTGTTTCTCATATTATTTGCAAGCTAGTACTTTTTTTGTAAGCTAGTACTTTTAATCAACTGTTGTAGGTCATGAATTCCTTGAGACCGTGCTCCAGCTTTTACACTTTCTTGTTTCATGTAACGTTTCAGTTCTCGTTCAAGATGAATGATCGCTATACAAGTTATGAAGACAACCCTCACTTGTACATGAAACTGAATTATCAAACACTTGTCTTGCAAGGTAATTGTTCAAAAGGAATCAGATTGAGATACTAATACACACAGATTCAATTTGGACAAGTGAAAGGAGACATTAAACTATCATGAACATGAACTAATTGATCTGCATAACCAAGATTTCCAATGTACTGAGAGGCGAGTCTCAAAACAAAAGAGACTTACTCAAAAATTTAAGCAGCAATAAGATGCTCATTGGGGTCTTGCTGTAGCATCCTCTTCAAGTCATTTGCGCCATTCGAGCTTGACGTCCAGGAAAACATCTTCTCGGGCCTTATGACTTGAGTTGCAAAAAACAAATGCTTTATTCACGACTTGGTCAAGAAGCTGGAGGATGGCGAGCTTGGCCATGCCCGCGGGCCGATGCTGCTGCTGCTTCGGAGGTGGTGGAGGGAAAGGCTGGCGACGGCGCCCGCTGC